>OY728121.1:368279818-369529818 GCA_963277665.1 Viscum album
TAGGGGGTTGAGGGTTTTTAGGTTTTTTTAGGGTTTTTAACATTTTTTCATGTTTTTTGGGTTTCAACTATTGTTAGGCCTCTATAAATTTTTAAGGGGTTTCTAGGTTTTTAGAGTTGTTTACATTTTTCTGGGATTTTTAGTGATTTGTTAGACATTACGGTTTTATAGGGATTTTAGGAATTTTGATTGGTTTTAGGTTCCTCATGGGTTTTATGGTATTTGTTTTATTCTTTAATGTTTTTTGAGTTTTTAGGTTTTTTAGAGTTTTTTTACAGTTTTTTTATTATTTTTAGGGGTTTATGTGGTTTTTGGAGTTTTTAGTGGTGTGAGGGTATGAAAGGTTTTTATTTGTTTTTATGGTTTTAGGGTTTTTAGGTTTTTATCATATTTAGGATTTTTAATCATTTTTTGGATTTAGGATTTTCTTATGGTTTGTCAAGGTTTTTTAGGATTTTATGTTTTAGGTATTTTTAGGTGTATTTTAGGATTTTTATTTTTTTCAGGGTTTTTTGGGATTTCAAGGTTTTTATGGGTGTTTGGGGTTTTATAGATTTTTTGTGTTTTTTAGGGTATTAAAGATTTTGTATACTTTTTTAACGTTTTTGGTGTTTAAATAGTTTTTGAAGTTTTAGTGGTTATAGGGTGTTTTTAGTTTTTTGGGTTTTAAGGGGTTTTATGATTTTTAGGGGTTTTAGGTTTTTTTGTTTGTATTGTTTTTTGTGGTTTTTAGGATTTTTTGTGTTTTCTAGGTTTTTAGGGGTTTTATGTGTTTCCATGATTTGAAGGATTTCTTAGGGGTTTTAGGGGTTATAGGGGTTTTATATATTTTTATGGGTTTTCAAGATTTTATAGGATATTTATGGTTTTATAGGGTTTTAGGGATTTTTAGGTTTTTTAGTTTTTGAGTGTTTTTTTGAGTTTTTTAGGGTTTTATAGATTTATATTTTTTTTTAATTTTTTATGGGTTTAAAGGGGTTTTAGAGTTTTAGTTGGGTTTTTAAGTTTTTTTGGGTTTTAGTGTTTCTAATTTACTTAAGGGGGTTTTCTTATTTTTATGATTTTCTTAGGGTTTTGGGTTTTTTTTTTGTTTTTTAGGGGTTTTAATGTTTATAGGTTAATAAGTTTTTCTTATAGGTTTTCAGGGTTTCTAGGTTTTCTTACATTTTTAGTGACTTTAAGAGATTTTTATGGATTCTTATGGTTTTTAGGGTTTTAGGGATTTTGAGGGTTATCGGTATATTTTTTGTTTTTATTTTTTTATGGTTTTCCTGGCTTTTCAGGGTTTGTGAGTTTCTTCGGGTTTTAAGGTTTTCTAAAGTCATTTTTCATTTTTCTAAGATACAGATATTTTTAGGGTTTTTAGTGGTTTTAAGGGTTTTATGGGTTTTTATGGTTTCAAGGGGTTTGTACATATTTAGGTTGTTTAGGGTTTTTTTTTGGGATTCTAGCATTTTTTAGGGTTTCTATGGATTTTAAGTGTTTTTAGGTTTTTATGGTTTTTATAGGGGTTTTCAGAGTTTCAAGGTTTTTTAAATTTTTATGTATTTTAAGTTATTTTTAGGATTTTTAAGGTTTTTATGGATTTTTAAGGATTTTAGAGATTTTTTTAGTTTGTTGGGTATTTATTGTTTTTTGGGGTTTTAGGAGTTTTTTGAGTTTTTAGGGGACTAAAATTTTTTAGAGTTCCTTAATTTCTTTATGGGATTAAATATTCTTTCAAGTTTTCAGTGGATTTGTATGGGTTTTAAGTGTTTTTAGGGTTATTTAGAGTTTTATTGTTTTTTATGGTTTTTAGGGGTTTTGGGTTTTCTAAACGGTTTTCATGATTTTAGGGTTTTTTACATTTTTAGTGTTTTTAAAATTTTTGGATTTTTTTGTTTTTTTGTTTTGTTGGGATTCTAATTGTTTTTAGGGATTTATTATTTATTTTATTTTATGGTGTTTATATGGGTTTTTTAGTTTTCTAGGGTTTCTTGTATTTAATGGTTTTTAATGTTTTTAGTTATTTAATTGGGTTTTAACGTTTTTATTGATTTTATGGGTTTTATGTGGTTTTCAGGTTTTAAAAGGCTTTAGGGGGTTTATGGTTGTTTGGATATTTAGGGTTTTTAAAGTTTTTATAATTTTAAGGTTTTTGGGCGTTTTATGTTTTTTATGATTTTAATGTTTTCTTAGTGTTTTTAGGGTTTTTAACATTTTTATGTATTTTGGGGTTTTAGGTTTTTCTTTTGGATTTTAAGGTGTTCCTAGGGTTTTTAGGGATTTTTTTTGTTTTTTTGGTTTTTTAAAGATTTTAAGTATTTTTATATTTTTTATGGTTTTGAGGGATCTTTAGTGTTTTTAGGGATTTTATGTTTTTTGGGTTTTTAGGGGTTTTTTGAGTTTTTAGGGTTTTCAAGGGTTTTTAGTGTTTTAAAAATTTTAGTTGATTAAAGTTTGTTTTGTAGTTTTAGTGTTTTTTGGTTTTTATGGGTTTTTAGGGGGTTTAAAGGGTTTATTTGTTTTTATGGTTTTTACGAGTTTAAGTGACGTTTTTGGTCTTTTAGGGTTTTTAGGTATTTTAGCATTTTTTATTTTTTCTAGGGATTTTATGTGATTTTTGGTATTTAATGTTATCTTAGGAATTTCTAGGGTCTTTGGTTTTTTTAAATTTTTAGGAATTTGAAGGTTTATTTTTGGTTTTTTATGTTTTTAAGGTTTTAGGGATTTTGAGTGTTTTAAGAGTATTTTTGGGTCTTAGTGTTTTATTGTTTTAGTTTTTTATTGGTTTTAAGGATTTTAGGTTTTTATGGTTTACATAGGTGTTTTTTGTGTTTTAAGGATTTTTTATATTTTTAGGGATTTTTTTGAATTCTTATGGGTTTTATGGTTTTTAGGGATTTTGAGATTTTTTATTTTTTTTAGTATTTTATGAGTTTTTGGGCTTTTATGGGTTTTTTTGTTTTTTAGAGTTTTTTAGGATTTTGGGTTTTTATGGTTTTTAGGGTTTTTTGTGTTTTTTGGGTTTTTATGGGTTTTATCATTTTTAGGTTTTTGGGGGGATTTAAGTGTTTTTATATTTTTAACGTATTCTTGGGGCCTTTTAGGGGTTTATTATGTTTTTAACGATTTTAGGGATTCTTTATAATTTTTATTGGTTTTTCGGGGTTATAGGGATTTTATTGGGTTATTGTTTTTTTTGGGTTTTCAAGGTTTTTATCTATTTTTTTATGATTTTTTGGGTTTAAATTCTTTTATTTTTTTAATTTTTTCTTCATGGTTTTCATGATTTTTAGCTATTTTGAATTTTTATGGATTTTCAGACTTTTTAGGGTTTTTTTTGATTTTTGGGATTATTATGTTTTATTTGATTTTTGGGGTTCTTAGATCTCTTTGTGGGTTTTAAAATTTTTAGAAAATTTTCATGTTTTTTGGGGTTTAAAGGGTTTTTAAAATTTTAGTGGGTTTTAGGGTTTTTATGGGGTTTTAGGGGTTGTATGGATTATAGGGGTTATTAGTGTCTTTTTAATGTTTTTATGGTTTTTAGCATTTTTAGGTTTTTAGTGGTCTTATGTATTTTTTTTATTTTATAGTTTTCATAGGGGTTTTAAGGGGTTATTGAGATTTTTAGGGTTTTAGGGGTATTTAGGGATATTTTAGGATTTTAATGGTTTTTAGTTATTTTAAGGGGTTTTAGGGTTTTAGGGTATTTTGGGGTTTTATGTTATTTAGGTTTTTACAGTTTTCTTAGTGATTTTCTTGGTTTATAATTTTTTTATATTTTTAGGGATTTTTAGGGATTTTTATTATTTTTTAGGATTTTTAGTGATTTTGTGTGTTTTTATAATTATTAGGGAATATAAGATTTCTAAATCTTTTTGGGTTTAAAGGTTTCTTGAGTTTTTGGAGTTTTAAGTTTTTTTGTGTTTTTTATTGTTTTTGGGGTTTATAGGGTTTTAGCGTTTTTAGTGGTCTTTTAGGGGTTTTATGAGGTTTTATGGGTTTTTATGATTTTTAGTGGTTTTTAGAGATTTAGGATCTTTTTAGGGGTTTTGGGGTTTTAGTGATTTTTATGTTTTTTAAGGGGTTTAATTATTTTTATGTTATTAATAATTTCTTAGGATTTTTCAGAGTTTTTAGGGGTTTTTACATTTTTGGGATTTTTAGGGATTTTTTAGGATATTAGGTATTTTGGGTTTTTACAGATTTTTTTTTGTGTTTTAGGGGTTTTTTAGGGGTTTTAGGGTTTTCATATTTTCTATATTTTTAGTGGTTTTAAGTGTTCTTAGGTTTTTAAGGATTTATTAGGAATTTTATGGGTTTTTTGTATTTTTTGTGATTTTAGGGAATTTGGAGGATTTATATGGTTTTAGGGTTTTTGGGATCTTGAGGGTTGTTAGGGGTTTTTAGGGTTTTTAGAGCTCTATAAGGTTTTAATTTTTTTATATTTTTTATGATTTTAGGGTTTTAATGGTTCTTAAATGTTTTTAGTGGTTTTTTATGATTTTTATGGGTTTTAAGGGTTTTTATAAATTTTTATGGTTTTAGGGGTATTTTTATGGATTTTTTTTGGTTTTCTTATTATTTTAGGAATTTTTGGGGCATTTAGAATTTTTATGGGGGGGTTATAGTTTTTAAGGGATCTTAAGGGTTTTAATTTTTTTAGTGTTTTTATGGTTGTTTTGATTTTTAATTGTTTTTTCAATTTGTTTAGGGATACAAAGTTTTACAGAGTTTTTAATGATTTAAGGTGTTTAAAAGTTTTTTAGTGTATTTATAGTTTTATAAGGTTTTTATTTGTTTTTAGGGTTTTTTTGGTTTTTTTGGGTTTTAGGGTATTTTTTTGTTTTTTGGGATTTTCGTGTTTTTTAGGTTTTTCGGGGTTTTAAGTGTTTCAAGGTTTTTAATATTTTCTTTCAGTTTTCAAGGTTATTAGGTTTTCTTATGTTTTTAGGTAATTGAGGTTTTTTATGATATTAGGGTCTTTAGTGTTTTTAGGGACATTTTGGGTTTTTCTGTTTTTATTTTTTTTGAGTTTTTTTGGGTTTTTAAGTGTATTTAGATTTTTTTAACGTTTTAAAGGTTTTAAAGGGATTTTAGAGTTTTTAGTGGTTTTAGGGTTTTTATGGTTTTATTGTTATTTAGGGTTTTTTGAGTATTTTATGGTTTTAATGGTTTTTATAATTTTTTAGGTTTTTATGGGTTTTAAGTGTTTTTTGGGTTTTATTAGGGTTTTTATAGTTTTGTTACATTTTTAGTGATTTTTATAACTTTTCTTGGATTTTTATTGATTTTTTATGTTTAGGGTTTTATGGATTTTTATTTATTAGGGGTGTTTTAGTTTTTGAGATTTTTTAATGTTTTGGGGGTTTAAAATGGTGTTTAGAGTTTTTACTAGGTTTTAGTGTTTTTATCTTATTTTAGGGGGTTTAATTTATTTAAAGGGTTTTTTATGATTTTTAGTGATTTTAGGGTATTTTGTGGTTTATAGGGTTTTTAGCATATTTTATATTTTTTAGATGTCATATGTTTTTTTATTCTTTTAATTTTTTCTTAAGATTTTATGGTTTATAGTTGTTTTTAAATTTTGAGGGATTTTTAGGATTTTTGTGGGTTTTTAAGGGTTTTTGGAACTTTGAGATATTTCACTGTTTCAGTTTTTTAAGACTATTTCACATTTTATAATTTTTATGGATTTTAATTGTTTCTATATTTTCATAAGGTTTTTTTGGATTTTAGTGTTATATTACATTTTTAGGGATTTTTAAGGCCTTTTAATGATTTTTATGATTTTTAGGGTTTTTAGGTATTTCGATGGATTTTATGGTTTTTAGGGTTTTATGGTTATTTGCGGGTTTTATAATTTTTTTAGTTTTTAGGTTTTTTAATGGTTTTGTATTTTTTTAACAATTATGTGGTTTAAAGGGTTTTTATTGTTTTTTGAGGCTATTTTGGTTTTATGGGGTTTTAGGGTTATTTATGATTTTTAGGTGTTTTTATGGTTGTTAGTTTTTTTCAATAATTTTTAGGGTCATTCGTATTTTTCTATTTTTTTATATGAAAAATGAAATATATATTGAAAAAATTGTAATTTTTTATATTTTTTGTGTTTTAATTGTTTTTAGGATCATTAGATTTTCTTAGGGGTTTTAGGGTTTTGTTACATTTTAAGGGATTTTATGGATTTTTATGTATTTTTTAAGGTTTTTAATGATTCTTATGGTTTCTATGGATTTTATCATTTTTTTGGGTTCATAAGGATTTCATTTATGTTTTTAGGGATTTTAATTTTTTTAGAGATTTTGAGGTTTTTAGGGTTTTAAAGGGTTTTTATTGTTTTTAGTGATTTTTAGAGGTTTTGTGGGTTTTAGGTTCTTTAGTGTTTTAGTTTTTTATGGATTTATGAGGTTTTAGTGTTTTTAGGGGGTTTTTTGGGTTTTTAGTGGTTTTATCATTTTTAGATTTTAGGAGTTATTAATTGTTTTTAGGTTTTTGAGGTTTTCTTTTGGTTTTGAGGTTTTTGGGGTTTTGGGAACTTTTATGTTTTTTGGGTATTATAGTTTTTTACAAATATTTAAGGATTTTATGTTTTTATTTACTTTTATGGATAATAGATTTTTTAGTGTGGTTAGGGGTTCTAGGGTTTTTAGTTTTCTTAGGTTTTTTTTGGGGTATAAATTGTTCAGAGGTTTTTCTGGTTTTCTTAGGGGTTACCAGTTTTTTAGGGTCTATTTTTTTGGATTTTTATGGAATTTATTTATTTTCAAATTTTTTACGGCTTTTAGGGACTTGGAGGGTTTTTAGGGTTCTATGGGGTTTAGGTTTTTTTTGAGTTTCTATTATTTTTAGTTATATTAGGTATTTTAAGTAGTTTTATATTTTTATGTTTTTCAGAGGGGTTTTTAGGCTTTCTATGGGTTTTTTTGTTTTTAGGGATTTATAGTGATTTTTAAAAAAATTTATATGTTTTAGGGCTTTGGGTATTTTTAGGATTTCTAGGGATATTTAGTGTTTTTAGGGGGTTTATATTTTTTGGGTTTGTGGTGTTTTTAGTGTTTTTCAGGGTATTATGGTTTTTAGTGTTTTTTAATTTTTTTTAGGATTTAATTTTTTATAGAGTTTTTAGTGTATTATTATGTTTTTTATGGGTTTTTATGATTTTTTAAGGTTTTTAGTTGTTTTATAGGTTTTAGGTATTTTTATGGTCTTATTAGGGTTTTTTGATTTATATCATTTTTAGATTTTTAGAAGTATTTAGTGTTTTTGGTTTTTTACATTTTTCATAGTGGTTTTTAGTTTTTTAGGGTTTTTTACTTTTTTCGATACATTAAGGCATTTTTATGTATTTTTATGGCTTTTAGAATTTTTAGGTAATTTGAGGGGTTTTGGTGTTTTAGTGTTTTTAGAGTTTTTAGAAATTTTTATGTTTTTATGGGTTTTAGTATTTTTAATGCTTTTGAGTGGTTTTATAGGTTTTAGGGGGTTTTTATGGTCTTCTTGGGGTTTTTTAGTATTTCCACCAATTTCATATTTTTAGGGGTATTAAGTGTTTTTTGGGTTTTTATGTTTTTCTTAGATGTTTTTCAGATTTTTAGTGTTTTTTAATATTTCGGTACTTTAAGGGATTCTATAGTATTTTTATGGTTTTTATGCATTTTAGGTATTTTGAGGGTTTTTTTGTGTTTTTTGGGTTTTTAGAGTTTTTTTTTGTTTTTTAGCAATTTTTACATTTTTAGGCGTTTTATTTTTCTTTAGGTTTTTAAAGTTTTCATAGGGGTTTCAATGATTATTTATGTATTTAGGGAATTTTTACATTTTTAGGGACTTTTAGGAATTATCATATTTTTTATTGTTTTTTAGAATTTTTAAGTATTTGGTGGGTTTTTACGGTTGTTGGGGTTTTTAGGATTTTTGGTGGTCTTTATAGTTTTTATAGTTTTTTAGAGTTTTTTTTATCTTTTTAATGTTTTAAAGGGTTTTTATAAATTTAAGTTTATTTATGTTTTTTACTGGGTTTTTGGTGTATTAATGGTTTTTATGGAATTTTATGGTTTTTAGGAATTTTTAGGGTTTTAGTGTCTTTTAGGGGTTTTAATTATCATTATTGTTTTTTAGGTATTTAGCGCTTTTCCTTGTTTCTAGGGATTTAAGGTTTTATTTTGGTTTTTGGTGTTTTTTGGTTTTTTATGTTTTTAGGGATTTTGAGTGATTTATTTGCATTTTTATGGATTTTAATGGTTTTTGGGACGTGAGGGTTTTTAGGGTTTTTAGGTCTTATGAGGTTTTAGGGTTTTTATCATTTTTTAGATTTTTTAGGGGTTTATGTGTTTTTATTCTTTTTAGGGTTTTTATGTGATTTTGGGATATTTATGTTTTTAGATATTTTTTTAATATTTTTTAGGAATTTATGGTTTTTAGGGTTTCTAAGGATTTTGAATGTTTTTAGGGTTTTTAAAGTTCAAATGTTTTTTTTGGGGTTTTAGGGGTTTTTTATGAGTTTTTAGAGTGTAAAAGGATTTTAAGAAATTTTCAACATTTTAGGGGTTTAAATGGTTTTTTTTAGTTTTTATTGGGTTTTTGGGATTTTGGGTTTTTGGGGTTTTCGTGTTTTTATGGTTTTTAGGGATTTTATGGTTTTTAGAGGTTTTAGGGTTTTTAGGGTTTATAGGGACTTTTTTGCGGTTGTAGGATTTTTATGTTTTTAAGGATTTTAAGTGTTTTTATATTTTTAAGGTTATCATATTGTTTTTAGTGTTTTTTTGGTTCTTAGGGATTTTTTAGGATATTTATCATTTTTTATGGTTATTAGGGTATTTGAGGGTTTTTGGCAATTTTTGGGGTTTTTAGCATATTAGTGTTTTTAAATTATTTTTAGGGTTTTAACGTTTCTATTAGGTTTTTCAAGGTTCTTAGGGGTTTTTGACAATTTTATGTATTTGATGGGATTTTTTAGGATTTTTATGGTTTTAGGGTTTTTTGGGATTTTGGGGGTTTTTATGGTTTTTATGGTTTTTAAGGTATCTAGGTTTTTAGTGTTTTTGAGGTTTTTTAGAGGGTGTTAATTATTTTTAGGATTTTAATGTTTTCTTATAAGTTAATTTATAATTTAGGGATTTTATGTAATTTTTAGAATTTTTACTAGGTTCTGGGGTTTTCAGTGTTTTTAGAGTTTTTTTACATTTTTGGGGATTTATAGGTATTTTTATGTCTATTGTGGGTTTTTATGGTTTTTAATATTTTCTTGTTTTTAGGGGTTTTAAGTGTGGTATGTTTTTTATGATTTCATTAGGTTGTTAAATGGTTTGTAGGTTTTTTATGTTTTAAGGATTTTTTTTGGATTGTTATGGTTTTTATAGTTTTTCGAATTTTTTTAGGGGGGTGGGTTATGGTTTTCTAATGTTTTAGGTGTTTTTAGGAGTTTTAATTATTTTGAAGGTTTCTAGAGTTCATAGGGGTGTAGGGTCTTTAGATTTTTTAGGTTTGTAGGGGTTTTTATTGTTCTTATATTTTTAAGTGTTTCTTAGTCATTTTCTAGGTTTTTGTGGGTTTTTAGGTTTTTGGGGATACTTAGAGATTTTTTTGGATTTTTATGGGATTTTACAGATATTTTTGGGTTTTTTATGGTTTTTATAATTCTTATATTTTTATCTATTTTAAGTGTTTTATGTTTTTAATGTTTTTAATGGGTATTTTAAAGTTTTATTGTTTTTTAAATTCATATGGTTTTCGAGATTTTTTATGTTTTTTTCCATTTTTTGGGTTTTTAGAGATTTTTAGGGGTTTTATGGTTTTTAGTGTTTTTACAGTTTTTAGGGGTTTTACCATTTTTAAGGTTTTAAAGGTTTCAAGTGTTTTTTTATGTTTTTTAGGGTCTTCCATGGTTTTTAGGTATTTGTATTTTTTTGAGATTTTTTTTTATTTATATCATTTTTAGGGTTTTTAGGGTTTTTTTTTGTTTTTTAAGGTTTCCAGGTTTTATTATTTTTATTTTGGTGTTTTATGGTTTTTAAGATTATTTTATCATTTTTATGAGTTTAAAGGATTTTTAGAATTTGTAGTGGTTTTTTTGGGTTTTTAGGGACTTTTATGATTTTTTGGGGTTTTTTCATGAATTTTAGTTTTTTTAGTTATTGGAAGTGTTTTTATGTTTTCAATATTTTCATTGGGATTTTAAGTGTGTTAGGATTTTTTTTCATGTTTTTCAATATTTTTAAGGCTCTTTAAGGTTTTTTATGGTTTTTAGTATTTTAAGGAGTTTGTGGGGGGTTTATGATTTTTAGGTTTTGGAGGGGTTTTAGGTTTTTTACCATTTTTTAGGTTTTTTGGGGTTTGGGGTATTTTTATTTTTTTAAGGTTTTATTAGGGTTTTTTGTTTTTGTAGGGATTCATTAGGATTTTCAAGGTTTTTTGAGACTTTAGGGATATTGAATGTTTTGAGGGGGTTTTAGCTATTTAGGGGTTTTAATTTTTTTTAGTTTTCTAAACATTTTCAGGGGTTTAAAAGATTTTTAGACTTTCTAGTTTTTTAGGGTTTTTATCGGGTTTAAAGGGGTTTTCAGGCTTTTAGGGGATTTTAGGTGGTTACGTCCATTTTATGATTTTTAGGATATTTAGGGTTTTTATGTATTTTATTAATTTTATGTGGTTTTTAAGTTTTTAATTTTTTTCTTAGGATTTTTTTTGTTTTATTGGGGGTTTTTACTTTTTTAGGGATTTTTAGTGATTTTTAGGAGTTTTATGGGTTTTAGGGGGTTTTGGGATTTTTATGCTTTAAAGGGGATTTTTGGTATTTTAGAGATTTTTAAAGTATTTAGAATATTTAGGTTTCTATAGGATTTAAGTATTTTTATCATTTTAGAGTTTTCATATGTTTTTTAGTGTTTTAAGGTTTTTAATTTTTTAAGGATTTTTAGGGATTTTTATGATTTTTATTATTTTTAGGGATTTTAATGATTTTGTAGGTTTTTAGGGGTTTTTATGGATTTTCATGTTTTTGGTTTTTTAGGGATTTATGTGTTTTTTGTTTTTTAGGTTTATATTTTGGTTTAACCTAAATTTTGGGAGTTTTAAATTTTTAGGTATTTTGAGGGTGTTTTACGTTTTATATGGTTTTTATGGATTTTGAGGGTTTAGGGTTTTTAGGTTTTTATGTATTTTTTTTGTTTTTTTAGTTTTTTATTATGTTTATGTGTTTTTAGATTTTTTAAAAAAATTATGGGATTAAATGGTTTTCTTGTAGTGGTTTTAGGGATTTTATGGGTTTTTTGACTTTGTATATTTTTTTGAGGTTTATAGCATTTTTTAGGTTTTATGGTTTTCATGGGATTTTTGACATTTTTATTGGTTTTCAACATTTTTATGGATTTTTAGTTTTTTTATTTTTATAGTTTTTAGTTCTTTTAGGGATGTTGAGGGTTTTTTGGATTTTTTAGGGTTGTTTGCATTTTTTAGGTTTTTAGGAGTTTTAAGTGTTTTTAGTTTTTTAGTGTTTTCTTAGAGTTTCATAGGGGTTTTTTTGTTTTTTACATTTTTAGGGATTTCTAGGGCCCTTTTTTGAATTTTTTGTTTCTTTGGTTTTTTGGGATTTTAAGGGGTTTTGGGGTTTCTTATAGTGTTAATTGTTTTTAGATTTTTTTATTTTTTAAGTTTTTTATGATTTTTATATGTTTTTAATGATTTAGGGGTTTAATGGTTTTTATATTTTTTGTAGGGTTTTAGGTTTTTTATGAGTTTTTTTAATAAATATGGGTTTTCAATATTTTTATGGGATTTATGGTCTTTAGGGTCTTTTACAGTTTTCGGGCTTTTAGTGTTTTTTTTAGTTTTTAGGGGCTTTATGTGTTTTATGTTTTTAAGATCATAGGTATTTTCATGGTTTTTAATGTTTCTTCAATTTTATAGGATTTTAGGGATTCTATTATTTTTATGGTATTTAGTTTATTAGGGAATTTGAGGGATTTTTGATTTTTAGGGGTTTATAGGGTTTTTAGTGTTTTTTTAGTTTTTATTGGTTTTAGGTGTTTTTATGTTATTTATGTTTTATTAGGAGTTTTTACAGTTTTAGGGTTTTTTTTTTAATTTTAAGGCTTCTTAGGATTTTTGTGGTTTTTAGGTATTTTGAGGGGTTTTATGGTTTTTATAGTTTTGGAGGTTTTTAATGCATTTGGGGTTTTTGGTATTTTTTAGGGTTTTTATTTTATTTTTAGTTTTTAACATTATTAGGGTTTTGAAGGGTTTTTAGAGTTCTTAATGGGATTTTAGGGTTTTAGTGCATTTTAATTTTTTAGGGGTTTTTTTTGTTTTTTCGGGTTTTGGGTTTTTTCTTAATTTTAGGTTTTTGTATGGGGTTTTACATTTTTTTAGGTTTTTTGGGGTTTTAATTTTTTTTTGTTTTTTGGTTTTTATATGGTATTTTTTGGGTTTTTTGTTTTTATGTATTTTAGGTTTTTTAGGGATTTTTAAATAATTTTATTTGGTTTTTAAGGGATTTTCAGATTTTGAGGGATTTTAGCATTTTTTTGGTTTTTAGACATTTATAGGGTTTTAAGGGGTTGAAGAGTTTTTTGGTTTTCATTTTTTTATTATGTTTTTTATGTTTTTAGGGTTTTAGGGTTTTTATGGTTTTTTGTGTTTTTGGGGTTTTTGGGTTTTTTAATATTTTTAGTGTTTTTTTGGTTTATTTGAATTATTTTAACATTTTTACATGTTTTAAGGGTTTCTGAGTTTTAAGGGTTTTTATGGTTTTTTAGTGTCTTTGAGGGTTCATATGTTTTCTAGGTTTTTTGGGTTTTTAAGGGATTTTATAGGATTTTTATTATTTTTTAGGTTTTTATGGATTTTGTGGGGTTTAATGTTTTTTTGTGTTTTAGGGTTTTTTGTGTTTAGTGTATTTAGGATTTTAGGGGTTTTATGTTTTTTTATCTTTTTATGGTTTTCTAAGTGTTTTTTAGGGTTTTTACCATTTGTGGGGAATTTAGGAATTTTTTTGCATTTTATGGAATTTTGAGGTTTTGGGAATTTTAGATTTTTTATGGTTTTTTTGGTTTTTAGGGTTTTTTTGGAGTTTTTCATGTTTTAAGTTTTTAGAGTTTTTTTTGGCATTTTTAGGATATTTAATATGGTTTTAGAGTTTTTAGTGTTTTAGGGTTTTATGGGGTTTATGGGTGTTTAATGTTTTTAGGGTTTTTTCAAGTTATCTATGGTTTTTATGGATTTTATGGCCTTTTAAGGGTTTTTAAGGTTTTTGTATTTTTTTCTTTTAGTGGGTTTATGTGGTTTTATGTTTTAATGGTTTTCTTAGGGGGTCTTCAACATTTTTCTTATTCTTTTTTTTAGGGATTTTAAGGGTTTTTATGTTTTTATGGTTTATAAGGTTTCAATGGATTTTTATGGTTTTGGGTTTTTATGGTTCTGGGTTTTTTAGTACTTTTATGGTTTTTAACGGTTTTAAGTGTTTTTAGGTTTTTATTACCGTCTTAGGGGTTTTAGGGGTTTTAGGGACTTTTACCTATTTAGGTGATTCTATTGTATTTTTTATTTTTACGATTTTTTTGAAATTTTTAAGAATTTTTTGGCTTTTTAGGGGTTTTAGGGTTGTTAGGGTTTTCTTAGGGTTATTATATATTTTTATGTTTTCTAGGTGGTTTGAGTATTTTTATATATTTTATGGTTTTATTAAGGGTTTTCTGGGTTTTTAGGGGTTTTTGTTACCTTTTGAAGTTTTTTATTGTTCCTTATGGTTTTTAGAGATTTTATGTGTTTAGGATTTTTACGGTTTTTTGGTTTTTTGTGTTATTTTTCTTCAGTTTTTGTAGTTTTTTATTGTTTTAATGTTTTTTAGATTATTTAATAGTTTTTATGGGTTTGGAGTGTCTTTAGACTATTTAGTGGTTTTATGGTTTTTAAGGATTTAAGGGGTTTTATTGTTTTTAGTGGAGAAGGTTTAGTGTCTTTTTATGGTTTTTAGCATTTTTTATGTTTTGGGAGGGTTTTTTGATTTTTTTACTTCGAAGGTTTTCTAAGGGTTTTTTTCTTAGTTTTTAGGGGATTTATGTTTCAAGGCATTTTTAGTGATTTTAATTATTTTTATTATTTATAGGGATTTTCAGGGGTCTTAAGATTTTTTGGGTTTTTATGGTTTATTAGGTTTTTAGGGTGTTTAATTAATTTTATATTTTTAGGTTTTGTTATGTTCTTTGTTGTTTTAGGGTTTTTAACATTTTTAATGAGTTTTAGGGATTTTATACATATTTCTGTTTTTAGGGTAATTAGGGATCTTATAGGGGTTTTTTAGGGTTTTTTGGATATTTAATTTTTGGGGGTTTTAGGATTTTTTAAGTTTTTTTTATTTTTAATGGTTTTTATAATTTTTTAAATATTCAGGGGTTTAATGGGTTTTTAGAGTTTTTTGGGGGTTTTATGGGTTTTATGGGATCTTCGGTTATTTAAAGTTTTTAGTCATTTTATGGATTTTAGGCTCTTTTAGGACTTTTATGATCTTTTATGATTTTTTAGGGTTTTTAGTTTTTTAGGGGTTTTAAAATATTTTTTAAAGGTTTTATTAGGGTTTTTCAACATTTTTAGGGATTTTTCGGAATTTTTTGGTTTTTTATTATTTTTTAGGGGTTTTAGTTATCTTGAGGGGTTTTAGGAATTTTATGGCTTTTAGGGTTTTTATGGATTTTTGTGTTTTTTAGGTTTTCACATGTTTTATACATATTTATGTTTTTTGGTTTTATTAGAGGGCTTCAGGGTTTTATGGATTTTAACTTTTTTTAGGGTTTTGAAGGATTTTTTAGGATTTTAATCGGTTTTTAGAGTTTTATGGGTTTTAAGTGTTTTATTGTTTTTATTTGGAGTTTTTGTTATTTTAGGTTTTTTTTTGAGTTGTTTAGGGTTTTAAATATATCTAGATTTTTATATTTTTTTGGGTTTAAAGTGTTTTTAGTGTTTTTTACGTTTAATGTGTTTTTGAGTTTTTTTTGGGTTTTAGGGTTTTTAGGAGTTGTTAAATATTTTTAGGAGTTTTTATTGTTTTGGGGGGTTTTAAGGTTTTGGGGACTTTTAGGGTTTTATAGATTTTAGAATTTGTACCTTTTTTATGGGTTTAAGTGTATTTATATTTTTATGTTCAAACATGGGGTTTAGGGTTTTTCATTTTTTGGGATTTGTAGGGTTTTTTGGGATTTTTAGGGATTTTTAGTGTTTTTTATGATTTTTTTGTGATTTTGGGGATTTTTAAGGTTTTTTGGGATTTTAAAGATTTTTTTCCATTTTTATGATGTTTACATGTTTTTAGTGTATTTAGGTTATTAATGTTTTCAAAGTGTTTCTTAGGGGTTTCAGAACATTTTGGGTTTTTTTACGTTTTTTGGTTTTATTGAGATTTTTTTAGTATTTTTATGGTTTATTATGGTTTTTATGGATTATGAGGGTTTTAGGTGTTTTATTGTTTTATTATTTTTTGGATTTTTTAGGGTTTCTTTTCTATTTTAGGGGCTTTTATATCATTTTAACATTTTTAGGGGTTTAAAGGGTTTTTAGAGTTTCTAAGGGGGTTTTCATGTTTTATGGAGTTTCATGGATTTTATGTTTTTTAAAGGATTTAGGGTTCTTAATTTTTTTTGTTTTTCTAGTGTTTTTAAAAAATTTTAGTTTTTAGGGGTCTTACTTGTTTTTAGGTTTTTAGGACTTCTTATGGTTTTTAGGGGTTTCTAGGGTTTTTTCACTTTTAGGGATTTTTAGTTGTTTTTTTGGATTTTTATAGTTTCTTAGGGTTCTTAAGGATTTTGAGGGAAACTCTAAAAACCATTCAAAAATATAAAAAACCTTATAAATTCTAAAAACATAAAAAACCATAAAAAAAATAAAAAACCCCTAAACTCCCAAAAAATCATAAAAATCCAAAAAATCCCAAAAAATCTCAAAATACATGAAAAACCCTAAAACCCATGAAAACCCCCTAATAAAACATTTTAAACATAAAAACACATAAAACCCCAAAGAAACCCAAAATCCTAAAAACACTAAAAATAACAAAAAAAACCCCTAAAACCCCTAAAACCCCCTAAAACCATTAAAAACACGAAACCCTTTAGACACACTAAACCACACTAAAATATAAAACCCCTTGAGACTTTTAAAAATTTGAAAACCCTATAAAAACATTAAAAATCCTAAAAGACTACCCAAAATAAAAAAACCCAAAAATTCCTAAAAAACCCTAAACGCCCTAAAAACCCTAAAAACCCTAAAAAATCGTTAAAACCCTAAGAACCCTACAAAATAATAAAAAGAAACATAAATTCCAAAAAATCCCTAAAATTTTAAAAAAACCCTAAAACTATGAATACCCCTAAGAAAATGTTAAAAACATCGAAACAGTAAAAACCCCATAGAAACCTAAAAATTCTAAGACCCCTAAAAACCCTAAAACCCTAAAAACCCAACAAAAACTAAAAATACTTAAGAACCCTAAAAAAACTAAAATTCCCTAAAAATACATAAAATTTTTAAAAAAATAAAAACCATTAGAAAACATTAAAAACTTATAAAAATTTAAACCACTAAAAATCATAAAAAAGTATTAAAACCTTAAAACCCCAAAACAACCCTAAAAACCCAAAAAACTCTTAAAACCCCCTAAACCCATAAAAACAAAAATAAACCACTAAAAACTATAAAAACAATTTAAACCCCTAAAAACATTAAAAATATCTAAAAACTCTTTAAACACTACAAAACTACCCCCAACACAAAAACCTCTTAAACCCCCAAACCCCTCAAAAAACCTCAAAATACTAATACCATAAATAGACTAAAAAGTAACCAAAAATCCATAAAAATGTAAAAACACTAAAAACCCAAAGAAAAACATAAAAACCTAAAAACACTTAAAATGCCTTGAAACCTAAAAAAGGATAAAACCCCTTAAAACCCTAAATCCACTAAAAAATTAAAAACCATATAACAAACCAAAAACAGTAAAAACCCTAAAACCCCATAAAAATAGTAAAAACCCATTATAACTATAAAACCCATTTAAACCCCAAAAAATATTTAAGAACCGTAAAAAACCTAAAACCCCCATAATCATAAAAATCCTAAAAACCCCTAAAACCCTCAAAACCCCTAAAACCCTCAAATTCATAAAAATCCTAAAAAACCCTAACACCCCCATATTCATAAAAAAATCCCATAAAACTCTCAAAATTCCTAAACACCCTAAAAACCATAAAAATCCTAAAAATCCCTAAAACAACTAGAAATATAAAAAACCCTTAAACCCCTTAAAGTCCCTAAGAAAACCATTGAAACCTAAAAACACTTAAAACCCATAAAAACCCTAAAGAAGAAAAAAACCCTAAAATTACTTAAAACCCTAAGAACCCCTAAAAATAATAAAAATACTAAAAAACCTAAAAAACCCTAAAAAATCAAAAAAACCCTGAACATCCACTAAAAACCCTAAAACCCATATAAACCCCTAAATACATTTAAAATAGAAAAAACCATTAAAACCCTAAAAAACTAAAAAAAACTAAAAAACGATAAAAAAAACTAAAACACCTAACACCCCCAAATCCCTAAAAACATAAAAACAAAAAAAACTTTACAAAGCCCTAAAAATCCCTAAAAATGTACAAACCCATAAAAACCCTAAAAACCTCAAGAAAACCTCAAAACTAAAAAAACATAAAACCCCTAAAAAACTAAAAAAAATCTAAAACCCCTAAAAAAATAATAAAACCTTAAAACCCTAAAAAAAATAAAGACCCTAAAAACCATAAAAACTCTAAAACCCTATTAAAATTATTAGAAAAAAAATCAAAAATCACTCAGACCTCTAAAAAAAGTCAAAAAACTATAAAAAATATAAAATCCTTAAAAACCCCAAAAATCCATAAAACCCTAAAACACTAAAAACATTCAAATACTAAAAACCCTTAAAACCCATTAAAAACACATAAATATCATAAAAATCCCTAAAAATTCTTCAGAATGTAAAAAAATTAAAACCATAAAAACCCATAAGAAAAAAATTGAAAAGCTAAAAATAATTAAAACCCCAAAAACGTAAAAAAGATAAAAATCCTTATAAACCCTAAAAATCCATAAAACCCATTATATCTATAAAAACCCAAAAACACTAAAAAACATAAAAAACCCAAAAAAATACTGAAAAATGTAACAAACACTAAAACCTAGAAAAACCTTAAAAACCTAAAAAATATAAAAACCCAAAAAAATAAAAATGCTAAAAACATAAAAACCCTTAAAAACCCTAAATTAATTAGAACCAATAAAAACAATAAAAAACCATAAAACCCATTAAAACCCTAAAAACCCATAAAAACCCTAAAACCCTCTAAAAACTCCAAATACCCTTTGAACCTCTAAAAATGTTAAAAAACATAAAAAATAGAAAAAACCTAAAAAAATATTAAAATCCTTAGAAACCATAAAAATCAAAAAAAATTATGAACTCAAAAACATTGGAAAATAATAATAAAACCCTAAATAATAAAAACACTTAAAACCCCTAAAACCATAAAACATAAAAAAATTTAAAAACCCCCAAAGAAACCCTAATAACCATGATAACCCTCAAAATACCTAAATCCCTAAAAATTAATAAAATTATTAAAAGGTTTTAAAATTTTCTAAAAGAATAAAAATGCCATAAAACCCTGAAAATTTATAAGTAAACATCAAAAACCTAAAAACACTGAAAACCCCCAGAAAAAGTAAAAAAGTCTAAAATCCCTAAAAGGAACTAAACACCCTAAAAACCCAAAAAAACCATAAAAACAACTAAAAACCTTAAAAAACATTAAAAACCCATAAAACCTAATAACACAATAAAAACTCTAAAACCCATTTAAAATCATAATTTTTTTTAAAAAACACTAATAATTCTTTAAAACCAAAAAAACCTCCCAATAACCTATAAAACCACAAAATCCATAAAAACATAAAAAACCTTCAAAACCTTAAAATCCCAAAAAACTGAAAGATATAAAAAATCCAAAAAATCACTAAAAATCCCTAAAATGAGAAACCCTAAAACAACTAAAAATGAGCGGTAGTGGAGTGGAAAAATTGGAGACAGGTGGGAGATAGAACCAGAGGGGTCGGGGATACACATGGTAATTTACATATTAAAAAAAGGTTCTATTATCTAGCCTACGAGCCTTAAAGGGTTTTCCCTCATCCCATGAATGGGGGTTATCAAAAATCAATAAAAAATGAAGGCCTTCAGGATTTTTAGGGGTAAAACAACTAAAAAAACCTAAGAAAAACTTAAAAACCTAAAAACACATTAAAATCCTAAAAAGCTATAAATTCTAAAAGACCTATAAGACTTAAAAACCCTAAACCTTTTAAAAAAACCTAAAAACCTTAAAAACCCTTAATACCTATAAAACACTAAAAACCGAAAAGAACTTTGAAAACCCTTTAAACCTAAAAAAAATTTAAAAAAATATAATAAATCTTAAAAACCATATTTTTATAAAACTCCAAAACAACAAAAACCCTAAAACCCTAAAACCCCAAATCCCATTAAAATCATAAAAACCCCATTAAATCACTAAAAACATAAAATACCTAAGAAAACCATTAAAACCCCAAAAAAACCATAAAAACATGAAAACAAATAAAACCCTTCAAAACCTTAAAAACCCATAAAACCCCTAAAATCCCTAAAAATCATCATAGTCCCAAGAAAACCTAAAAATAAAAAAATATTAAAAAGCTGTAAACAAACCTGAAAACATAATAATTCCAAAAAACTGCGATAATCCATTATAAAACCATAAAATCATAAAAACTCTTAAAACCATTTGAAACCCAAAAAACACTAAAAATATAAAAACCAAAAAAATCCCTAAAAACATTAAAAATTACTAAAAGCACATAAATACCCTAAAACCCCACTAAAAACTACAAAATACCATTACATAACTAAAAACATTATAAACTATAAAAAAACATTAAAAACCCAAAAAACACATTAAAACCCTAAAAACCCAAAAAGCCTAAAAAACAAAAAAAACCTATAAAACACAAAAATCATTGAAAATCACTAAAAACACTAAAAAGGTAAAAACATTAAAAACACAAAATAAACCCTAATAAAATCCTAAAATCCTAAAAACACCTAAACCCCCTAAAAACCTAAAAAATTAAAAAACCCCTAACAACTCTCAAAATCTCGAAAAACACTAAAAGACCATAAAATACTAAAAATACCTAAAAAACCCTAAAAATACATTAAAATATAAAAAACCCAAAAACCTTGAAAACCGTAAGAAAACCATAAAACATAAAAAAAATTAAAATTCCTAAAAACCTATAAAATGATAAAAACCCTTGAAAAAACTATAAACCCTAAACACCATAGAAACCCCTAAAAACATTAAAAACCCTAATGACACATAAAAAACCAAAAAACACACTAAAACTCTAAAAAACCCCTTAAACCCCTAAAATGTTAGGAAACTATTAAAAACCGTAAAACCCAAGAAAACTTAAAAAACAGCTAAAATTATAAAAATCCATAAAACGCCTAAAAATCAAAAAAAATCAGAAAACCACTCAAAATCCGTAAAATTCCTAAAAATCCATAAAAACATTAAAAATCCTTAAAAATACTTAAAACATAAATACAGTAAAAACCTAGAAAAACACAAAGAAAACATCCAATCATTAATACACTTAAACCCCTAAAAACCCAAAAAAATCTAAAAACCCTAAAAATTCCCAAAACCATAAAAACACCTCAAATCCCTCAAAATACCTAAAACCCTTAAAACCCAAAAAATCCAAAAAAATCACTAAAATTCCCTAAAAACATAAAAAAACCTAAAAACCCTAAAAACCCAAGGAAAAACATAAAAATATAAAAAAACTTTAAAACCCCTATAATCAAAAAATTCTAAAAAACATAAAAGAATCAAGAAACCTTAAAAACACCTAAAATAATTAAAACCCCTAAGAACCTTAAAAAATCTAAAATCTCATAAAAAAATATGATAAAAATCCTAAAACACTAAAAAATATAAAAACCCTCTAAAACCATAAAAACATTAAAATCTCTAAAAAACATTAAAAACCCCAAAACACTCAAAAAAACATAAAAACCACGAAAAACCCTAAAAAGCCTAAAAACCCCAAAAAACCCTAAAACCCAAAAAATACTCAAAATTGATAAAAACCATAAAAACTATAAATCCAAAAAAATATCTAAAAAACCCTAAAACCCTAAAAACACAAAAAACCCCTATTAAAATAATAAAAACCAAAAAACCCACTAAAATTTTCAAAAACTATTCAAACCTTAAAAAACCATAAAACGCCTTGAAACGTTTAAAAAATTTAAAAACACATAAAAAACCTAAAAAAACTAAAAACTCATAAATACATTTAAAAACCTAAAAATGTTATATAGTATAAAAAATTAAAAACACTTAAAAAACCTAAAAAAATAAAAAAACAAAAAACCCTAAAAACACTAAAACAACTAAAAACTATAAAACCCCTAAAAACCCATAAAAACCCAAAAAACCACTAAAAATATAAAAACCCTTCAAACTCATAAAAATGGTAAAAACACTAAAAACCCATAAGAACCATTAAAGCAAATAAAACCCATAAAATCTCTAAAAACCCAAAAAACCATAAAAATCCAATAATAGTCACTAAAAATCTAAAAAACAACATAAAAACTCTACAAACTCTAAAAAATCATTAAAATCCTAAAAAAACATAAATCCCCTCAAAAACCTAAAAACCTAAAAACCCCTAAAAACACTAAAAACCCTCAATATCCATACTAACCAAAAAACCCATTAAAATCCTAAAAATACCTATAATTCATAAAAAAGTGAAAAACACAAAACCCTAAAATCCCTTTGAAAACCATAAGAACCCATAAAATCCCTAAAAAATATAAAACCCCAAAATCCCTAAAATACCCTAGAAGCCTTAAAAACCCCTAAAAGACATAAAAACCACTAAAACCATAAAAACCCTTAAAACCCTAAAAACCACTAAAACTCTAAAACCCCTTTAAACCCCCCACCCCAAAACATCAAAAGCAATAAAAACCCATTAAACCTCTAGAAACTCAAAAAATCCTATAAACCAAAAAATACCAAAAACCCCTAAAAACACTAAAAACTCTAAAATTCCATAAAAATCCTAAAAATCCATAAAAATCCTAAAAATGAAAAAAAATCCATAAATAGGTAAAAACCATTAAAACATTGGAAAACTATAAGAAATCCTTAAAAACATAAAAACACATAAAACCCCTAAAAATCATAAAAAATGAAAAAGAACCCAATAATCCTAAAAACCCCTAAACCCTAAAAACCATATACCCCCTAAAAACCACAAACACCCTAAAAAATTATAAAAACACTAATAACTCAAAAAATACTCAAAAACCCATTAAGCCTCTAATAAGGATAAAAACTCCCAAAAACCTATAAAACCATAAAAACCCCAAAAAACCATAAAAACCCAGAAAACCATAAAAACCCAAAAAACAAAAAAACATCAAAAACCCTAAAAATCCTAAAACTCTAAAAAATATATAAACTGTCCTAAAAATCCCGCAAAATGAAAAAAACATAAAAAGTAAATAACCATAATAAAACATTAAAAAACATAAAAACACTTAAAACCCCAAAAAACCTAAAAAATTTTATAACCCTAAAAAGTATAAAACCCCTGAAAATACATTAAATCCAAAAAAAATAATAAAAATACCAAAAAAATCCCTAAAAATTCCTAAAAAATCCTAAAAATAAAAAAACCCTAAAACCATGAAAATCCATAAGGAATCCATAAAACTCAAAAAAACTTAAGACACCAAAAAACCAAAGACCCTAAAAATCTTAAAATAACCTAAAAACCCCAAACACTCTATAAACCATAAAACCCCTAAAAACTAAAAAACCCTAAAAACCCATAAAATCCTAAAAACCACTAAAAATCTATGAACTATTTAAACCAATAAATATGTTTAAAATTGTAATAAACCATTAAAACCATATAAAACTCAAAAAAAATCCTAAAAACCACAAAAACCCTAAAACCCCTAAATGTCCAAATAAATCCTAGAATCCATAAAAAACCCAAAAAACCCAAAAAACCATAAAACCAATTAAAAATACCTAATAACCCTAAAAACATTTAAACCCATAATAAAGCCTTAAAAACCATCAAACACTTAAAACACCTGAAAAACTAAAAATTGAAAAATCCTTAAAAACCATAAAACCATAAAAACCATAAAACCCTTAAAAATATTAAATTCCATAAAAATACATAAATCCCTTTAAACCCACTAAAAACTCTTCAAATCTATTAAAACCCTAAAAATATTAAAAAAACTTAAAACTTAAAAAACCCATAAAAACACAATAAAATCATAAATATGAAAAATAACCTAAAATCTCTAAACACACTAAAACCCCTAAAAACCTCTAAAAATCAGATAAACCAAAAAAATCCTAATAAATACCTTAAAATTATTAAAAATGTAAAAACCCTAAAAACCCTGAAAACACTAAGAAAAATTTTAAAACCTAAAACAACTAAAAAACCTAAAATGCTAAAAACTCATAAAAACAATAAAACACATTAAAAATCTCAAAATACCAAAAAACCCTAAAAAATAAAAAACCTAAAAAATCACTATAAATCCAAAAAAATGTAAAAAAAATCCCTAAACACCCAAAAAAACCCCTAATAAAACTCTAAAACCCTAAAACACTTAAAACCCATAAAAACCTAAAAATTGTAAAAACACTAAAAGGACCTAAAAACCTTAAAGACACATAAAAAAATAAAAACCCTTGAAACCATAAAAACAAAAAAACCCATAAAATCCCTAAAACCACTAAAAACTATAAAACCCCATTAAACCCCTAAAAATGTTAAACAAACTCCAAAAACATAAAAACATTTTAGGGGTTTTATTGTTTTTAGGAGTTTTTAGCGTTTTAAGGGTATATTTGGGTTTTATCATTTTCTAGGTTTTATTAGGGTTTATAACTGTATTTAGGGTTTTATGGTCTTCTTAGGGGTCTTTAAGGTTTTAGGGTTTTATACGTTTTTTGGGTATTTTTAGGGATTTTTACTGAATTTTTATTATTTTTATGAGTTTTTAGTGCTTTATGGATTTTGAATGTTTTTAGGTTTTTAGTTTTTTTAGGGTTTGTTAATATCTATTGTGATTTTAGTGGTTTTTAGGTTTTTATGTGTTTTTAGGGATTTTGAGGGTTTTTAGGGGTTTTATGGTTTTTATGGTTTTTTTTATTTTATGGGTTTTTCAGTGTTTTTAAAAAATTTAGAGTATTTTTTAATTTTTTAGGGGTTTAAATGGTTTTTTGATTTTATATTAGTTTTAGGTTTTTATGTAATTTTAGTATATTTAATGGTTTTTAGGGTTTTTATGGATTTTAAGTTTTTTATGCTTTTTTTCAATTTTTTTGTTTTCAGGGATTTGAAAGGTTTTTACGTTCTTAAGGAAATCTTATGGAGTTTTTTTTTCAAGTTATTCAGTAAATTTAATGTTTTTTTAATAATTTTAATTTTTTTAGGTTTCTGCTGGGTTTTTTAATTTTAGGGGTTTAAAGGATTTTTAACGAATTTTCATGTTTTTAGGTTTTAATGAGATTTTAGAGTGTTTAGTGGTTTTCGGTTTTTGGAATGTTTATAGGGTTTTTATGGTTTTTAGGGGGCTTAGGTTCTTTTATTGAATTTTGTTTTTTTAGGTTTAAGGGATTTTTAGTGTTATTAGGTTTTTTAGGATTTCAATGGGATTTATAGGGTTTATTGAGTTTTTATGTTTTTTGGGAATTTTAGAGTTTCTTAGTATTTTTATCATTTTACATTTTTTATGGATATCGAGGATTTTTAGGGTTGTTAGGGTTTTACCATTTTTAGGTTTTTTAGGTTTTTTGACTGTTTTTATTTTTTTTAAGTGTTTCTTAGGTTTTTATGTTATTTTGGATTTTTACGTGTTGATGGATTTTTAGGTTTTTTTTGGATTTTTTCTGTTTTTTTACGGTTTCTAATGATTTTGAGGTTATTTTGGGTTTTTTATGGTTTTTTGGGGTTTCTAGGGGTTGTTCAGTTTTTTAGGGTTTTAAGGTATTTTTGTGTCTTTAATTTTTTTAGGTGATTAAATGTTTTCAGGGTTTATATTGAATTTTATGGGTTTTATGGAATTTTATGTTTTTATAATTTTTTATGGTTTTTTGGTTTTAGGGTCTTTTTGGGGTTTTACAAAAAAATTATGTTTTTAGGGGTTTTATGTGTTTAAAGGTTTTTTTGTTTTTTATGGGTTTTTATGTTTTTATTATGGATATTTTGGGTTATAGTGGTATTTATGTATTTAAGTTATATTAGTTTTTTTTCTTTTATGTAATTTTCGGGGTTTATGGGTTTTTAGATTTTATAGTTTTTAGAGGTTTTAAGTGTATTTATGTTTTTATGGTTTTTTTAGGGGTTTTTTGGGTTTTAGGGTATTTATGATTTCAGGAATTTTTAGGTATTTTTTTAATTTTTTATAGTTTTTATATATTTTTAGGGTTTTATGGTTTTTAAATATTTTATGGGGTTTTTTGGGGTATAAATGTTTTTATATGTTTTTTGGGTTTTTAAGTTTTTTATATTTTTTAAATGTTTTTCTGGGTTTAAACTGTTTTTATAGTTTTAGTGGGTTTTAGTGGGTTTTATGGGTTTTTATAGTTCTTAATGTTTTTAGGGGTTTTTATGTTTTTTTTGGGTTTTTAGCATTTTTAGGCTTTTTAGGGGTTTTAATTTTTTTTTGGATTTTATGTTTTTTATAGTTTTTTGAAGGTTTTATTGGTTTTATCCTTTTTAAGGAATTTATGTATTTTTTAGGGTTTTTTCTTTTTTTTTGGGTTTTTAGGGACCTTGGTTGTTTTTAGGGTTTTTATGGTTTTATTATTTTATTGGATTTTTTTTGGGTTTTTTGGTATTTTTAGCGGTTTTATGGTTTTTTTGATTTTTTTAAAAATTTGAGTGGCTGAAATGGTTTTTAATTTTTTAGTAGTTTCTTTTGGGTATTTATGTGTTTTAGGGTTTATTATGTTTTTAGGGGATTTGTTGTTTTTGTGGGTTTTAAGGGTCTTAAGGGTCTATTTAGGGATTTTTATGGTTTTCATCATTTTTAGGTTTTTAGTTCTTTTATGTGATTTCAGGTTTTTAACCTTTTCTTAGGGTTTTTAAGAGTTTTAAGTATTTTTAGGTTTTTTATTGTTTTTATTGGTTTTATGGATTTAAAGGTTTTTAGTGTTTTTTTGGTTTTTATGGTTTTTTAGGGTTTTAGGGGTTTTTGAGTTTTTTAGGGGTTTTAAGGTTACTTGGATTTTATTAAAAAATTTAGTGGTTTAAAAGGTTTTTAGAGGTTTTAGAGTTCTTATGGGATTTTTATGGGTTTTTAAAGATTTATAGGGTTACATATTTTTTATGGGTTTTGGGTTCATGAAGGGTTTTTTTTGCATTTTTTATATTTTTAGGGATTTTATGTGTTTTTAGGTATTTAATGTTTTCTTAAGGGTGTTCATAATTTATAGCCTTTTTTAATTTTTTAGGATTTATAATGGTTTTTAGGATATTAATGTTTTTAGGGGTTTTAGGGATTTTGAGGGTTTTTAGGGGACTTAGGGGATTTATGGTCTTTACCATTTTTTAGGTTATTTAGGGGGTTTAAATATATTTTTTTTTGTTTTTCATGGGTTTCTCAGGGTTTCTCATTGATTTTAGGTTTTTTATGTTTTTAGGATATTTTGGTATTTTTTTGGATTTTTTTCATTTTTAGGGTTTTTATGGATTTTGAGGGTTTTATGGTTTTTAGGTTTTTATGGGATTTTGGGGCTATTAGATATATTTTCGTTTTTATGGATTTAAAGGTTTGTAATTTGAATTTGTTTATATTTTTAGTGGTTTAATGGCTTTTTAGTGTCTTTAGTGGTGTTTCCATGTTTTTATGGGTTTTATGGGTTTTTTAATGTTTTGGGGGGCTTTATAGGTTTTATGATTTTAGAGGGTTTTATGATATTTTCATTTTTTAGTTTTTGAGGTTGTGATGTTTTATTTGGGTTATACATTTTTTTTGGGGGGGGGGGTTTCAGGGTTTTTATGGGTGTTTATTTTTTTTGGAATTTTATGGATTTTTTGGTTTTTTATTGTTTTTAGGGAATTGGGGGGTTTTATGGTTATTGCATTTTTTTGGATTTTAGGAGTTTTTTGGTTTTTAGGGATACCTGTGTGTTTTTAGGGTTTATAAAGGTTCTTAGAGGTTTTTAACATTTTTAGGGGTTTAAAAGTTTTTTTATGTTTGAAGATGTTTTTATGGGGTTTTAGTGGTTTTTAAGGTTTTAGGGTTTTTATGGATTTAGGGTATTTTAAGGTTTTTTAGAGCCGTTATTATTTTTATGGGTTTTATGGGTTTTAAGTGTTTTTTTTTATGTTTTTCTTAGGGGGTTTATGTTTTTTTATGTTTTTATATTTTTTGATATTTGTGGGGATTTTTAGGACTATAAATGGTTTTTAGGATTTTTATTGATTTTGAGGGGTTTTGGGGTTTTTAGTGGGTTTAGTGTTTTTTATGTTTCTATGGGTTTTATGTGGGTTCCGTTTTTAATGTTTTATTATGGTTTTTAGGGATTCTATATTTTTATGTATTTTTTTGGGTTTTTAAGATTTTTTTGGTTTTTAGGGGTTTTAGGGATTTTGATGGGTTTAGGGTTTTTAGCATTTTGAGGGTTTTAAGGGGTTATTAGGGTTTTAATTGTTTTTTGGGGGATTTATTTTTCTTAGTTTTTAGGGTTTTAAACAATTTTTATAGTTTTTAATATTTTTTGGGGATGAACATTCTTTTTGAATTTATTTAGTGGGTTTTTATGGTCTTAGGGGTGTTTTGTGTATTTAAGGGTTTTAGGGGTTTTAGGGTTTTTAGGTTTTCTTTGGGGTTTTTGGGTTTTGATGGTTTTTTACATTTTTAGCGATTTATGGGATTTTTTATCATCATTTTCATTTTTAGGGATTTTAGGGATTTTGATGGTTTTTATGGATTTTTAGGGTTTCATGGGTTTTTAGGGGTTTTAGGGTTTTTTTTATTTTTTTTTGGTTTTAAGATTTTAAGAGGTTTGAAATGTTTTAAGGGTTTAATGGGATATTATTGGTCTTTGTTTTTTATGGGTTTTATGGGTTTTTAGGGATTGTATGTTTTTTAGGGGTTTGTGGTTTTTAGTGGTTTTAGTGATTTTAGGGTCTCTTATGGTTTTAGCATTTTTATAGTTTTAGGGTTTTTATATATTTTTTGTTTTTAAGGTTTTCTTAGGGGTTTTCAGTATTTTTAGGGTTTTTATGTTTTTAGCGAATTTTAGCGAATTTTCGGATTTTTATGTTTATAAGTGTTTTTAGGGATTTGGAGGGATTATATGGAAAGGAAGATGTCAGGGTACGGCTATTCTCGACCCCCCCAAATTTAATAGAAAGGAAAAAGAGACACAATAGACAAGGTAGGGGAGGGGTCAAATGACCCACACCCAAAAACCCTTTACAACCCACACCAAAACAAGAAAAATAAAAACAAGAAAAAACACCCAAATCCAAACAAAGCATAAAACCGAAGAAGTCCCCAACATCACCCAGCCAAACAACAACCAGCAGTATTTCAAAGACAGCACCTTCAGCACCCCCCATCCAAGCAGCAACCAGCCCCCAGCTTCACTGTCTCTAGCCTCCATCACCTCCTCGCCAATCATAACCACCGCCAACATCACCGAACCAACACCAGAGTCATAACCAGCAGCTTTATCACAACCAAACCATACAACAACCAACATCCAGCACCCCATTTTTAGACAACCAGCTCTACTTTCGAACAAACATCTCCCAGCAGCCCGCTTCCACCTCAGCAACCAGCAGCACCAATTCTTCTCAACCCCACCATAAAAAAATTCCAGTACCCACCACCTCTAGTCATCAGTGGAAATTGAAGTCTGGCAGATCAACATCCTACAACTCAAGATCCAGAAAAAAATTAGTAGCAACTCAACAAAAAACCAACAACCACCAGCAAAACTCATACATCAGCTCAAAAAAAGCAACCATCTCCTCCTGGCCAGGAAACCTCCAGCAACTCACCATAGCGAGACGCACAAAACAGCCAGCATCTATTCTTAAACCCATTATGCACCATCCAGAACTCATTATACTCATAATTCAGCAACAGCTGCAACTCACAACCGAACCAGCCACAAATCAAAAAACCACATCCCAGAAAAACAAAAGGAGTGAAACACAAAAAGATCAGACCTTCCTCAACAGAAAAACCCAAGGGCATGGAAGAATAACATGAAAAATGAACATGTGATTCTTCCCTAAGAATCCTCCATGACCCGTCACGAAACAAGAAACAACAGTGAGACCCTCCTCTGGTCCAAATGAGAAGCGCGGGTTTGAGCCCCGGACCGTGAACACCACCGCCAAGAAACCACAAAGCTCGTCGTATCCGCCATTCACCGAGGCAAATCCAGAACTCATTCAGACGAAGAAACCAGATCATCTTTTCGCAGCAGCGATGATATCCAAAGAACTGAACACCAAGAGACAGCCTAGACCGAACCTAGATCTAGCAAGCATGCCTGAAAATTGGGTCAGGCACTCCTCCGCCCAGTCTTTGAGAAAATCGTTGTACCTACCCAACACCATCACAGAACCATAAATACCTCTACGACTTCAGATTTGAAGCGGTTTTTGAGATTTTCTTAGCTGTTGACCAGGAAGGGACCAACCAAGAATGCCAAATCATTCCACTAACTCACCGGTGTGAGCAACCGCATCTATCCCCGGACCAGCCAATCTGCCAAGACAGCATCCAAGACATAGAGATATCAACAATGCCACCGGGGATCAATGATCCATTCAGGAGAGCTGACAACGGAGGAGAACACGAAGGGAGAGAACCCAGAGACTCAGCCGTCATCTTATCGTTAGGGGTTTTTCTGGAGGGATTATAGGGGTTTTAGGGATTATTTTTTTTAGTTTTAATGGATTTTTGAATTTTTTAGGGTTTTTAATGTTTTTAGTGTCTTTTAACGTTTTAAGGGGTTTAAAGAGATTTGAGATTTTTTTTATTTTTTAGGGTTTGTTTTTTAGTCTTATAAGGGTTTTAGGGTATTCTGGGTTTTTGGTACTTTTTTGGGGGTTTTAAGGTTTTTTTCTATTTTTTATGGGTTTTAAGTGTTAGGTTTTTAATAATTTTTAATGTTTTTAGGGAATTTTAAGTATTCGTTAGTATTTTTAGGATTTTAAAGGGATTTTTAGTTTTATTGGGTTTTATGGTTTTTAGGATCTTTATTGTTTTTTAGGTTTTTAGGGGTTTAAGTGTTTTCGGTTTTCAAAGGTTTTCAAAGAGTATTTTAGGGTTTTTATGTTTTTTTACATTTTTAGGGTTTTAGGTGTTTTTTATGTTTTTTAGGTATTTAGTGGGTTTTCAAAATTTGAGTGTTATTAGTGTGTTTTTTTGGTTTTTTATGGTTTTTATGGTGTTTGGAGGTTTTTTTTTCATTTTTATGTATTTTATAGTTTCTTTAGTCTTTTTTAACATTTTGAGGGCAAAGAAGATGCGAGGGTCGGGCTATTCCCGACCCCCCCAAATTATTATAAAGAAAAAGAGACTCAGCAGACAAGGGAGGGGAGGGGTCAATCGACCCACACCCAAAAACCCTTAACGACCCAAGACAAAAGACCCAAAAAAAGAAGATTCAAGAATGAAAAAGAAAACAAACAAGGGAAAGCAGCCACCACCATCATCCAGCATCCCACCATCCAGCACCTCGCATCATCCAAACTCAAAAAACCAGCATCCAGCACATCCCAGCCAAACAACAACCAGCACGGAAAATATCAATCAGCACTAACAGCACCATTTCAAACCACCACAACCATTCACCACCAGAAAAATAGACCACGACACCATCCAGCCAACCAGCACAAGAACATCATCCAGCACAAACACCAAAACATCACAGCAACGCAGCATAACCATCCCATCCGATCAAGCTCTCCCCAGACAACCATTCCATCAAACCAACTCGCCATCACCCAAATTAAATCAAATCCTCCATTGCATGTCAAAAACCAGTGCATAGAACTACTACCAAAGACCGTAAGTAGCAGTAAGAGACAGAGAACCAGAAGAAACCAAAGCCTCCCTCCTCCAAGCAACATGACCCGAACCTGAGCACACCAAGCCATACCTACAGTCGACATCGAACCATGAAGACATTTGAGGGTCCAGAAGCATGCCGGGGTTGACACTGCACCCTCCAGATCTGGCGCAAGGCAAACGAAACGGAGGAGCCCTGCAGACAAGCCGACGTCGGTACCACAAGATCTGCAACTGAACAGGAGCTGGAAGGGGGAGCAGCAACCGAAGCTGGGTCTCGAACCAGGCACGCCAGAAGCCGACTGGTGACCTTGAGCTAGGAGGGGAACCTTCGCAGTAACGAAACCGGGTCCCGAAACAAGGCACACTAGAAGTTCTAAACGAACCTGAAGAACGAGAGGGGAACCTTCGCAGCATTTCAGAACCCGAAACCAGGCACCAAGAAGCATGATCAGGAGGTGGGATGTGCATCGGGCAAGCCGGGAAAGATCCCCCCATATGAAGACCCAACGCATCAGATCTGGAGCAGTATGGGCGCGACCAAGCCACCACCTCACTGACCAGAACACGCAAATCCAACACCAGCAGTTGCCGAGCCAAAGCGGGACAGGAAGCACCGAGGTCGGACCTCGCTGGAGGAGGAAGGAGGAAGAAAGCAGAAGAAAACATAGGCGGCGCGAGGAGGAGAAGAGAGCCGCCGCTCAGAGGCCTCTTTATTTGTGGATTTTAGGGGTTTTAATGATTTTGGGGTTCTTTAGAATTTTTATATTTTCTTTAGGGATTTTTAAATATTTTTATGTTTTTAAGGTTTTTTTATTTGGAGGGGTTTTATGGATTCAAGGGTTCAAGGGTTTTAAGGTTATTCTGGGGTTTAATAGTATTTTGAGTATTTTAGGGTTTTTTATAGTTTTTTAGGGTTTATTGTTTTCAAGGGTTTTATAGTTTTTATGGGCTTTTGGGATTTTTTTAGTATTTTTTAGGTTTTTAAAGGTTTTAAGTGTTTTTATGTTTTGAAGTTTACTATTGGATTTTTTAAGGTTATTATGGTTTTTTATATTTTTAGGGATTTTTAGGGATTTCTTTATTTGTATGCTTTTATATTATTTTTAGGTATTTTGAACAATTTGGGAGTTATTTTTTTGTTTTTAGGGATTTTAGGGATTTTTAGCATTTTTATGGTTTTCAAGGTTTTTAGGGGTTTTAGGGATTTTTAGGGGTTTTAAGGGTTTTAGGGTTTTTTAGGACATTTATATTTTTTTAGGTTTTCATGGGTATTAAGTGTTATTATCTATTGATGTTTTTCTTAGGTCCTTTTTAATGTTTTTTACGTTTTTAGGGTTTTTTGGTCTATTTTTGGATTTTTAGGATATCAAGGGGTTTTAAGTATTTTGAGGGGTTTAAAGGTTTTTTAGAGTTATTATTGGGTTTTTAGGGTTTTATGGGATTTTATTATTTTTTTAATATTTTTAGGGGTTTTAGGGTATTTTAAATTTTAATAATTTTTAGGTTTTTTGGATTTTTTTGTATTTTTAGGATTATATTCTTTTCATTGGGGTTTTCAGTTTTTTACTATTTTTATGTTTTTAGGGATTTTTATGACTTATCTAGAGTTTTTATGTTTTGTGGGGTTTTGGGATTTTGAATATTTTTATAGGTTTTTAGGGTTTTTAGGGATTATAGGGTTTATTTTTTAGTGTTTTTTTTGAATTGTATTGTTTTGAGTTTTTTGTGTTTTTAGTATTTTTAGAGTATTTTAAGGTATTTAGGGTTTTAAAGGGGTTTTATTGTTTTTGTTGTGTTTTAGTGTTTCTATGGGCCTTTAGGGTTTTTATGGTTTAGGAATTTTTATGGCCTTTTGGATATTTTAGGATTTTTAGGCAATTTATCTTTATTAATGTTTTTTAGGTTTTAAGTGTTTCTAGGGTTTTTAGGTTTTATTATTGTTTTTATGGATTTTAAGGGATTTTTAGGTTTTTATGGATTTTTAGGGACTTTTTATATTTTTATGATTTATAGGGTTTTTAGGGAATTTAATGGTTTCTAGTGTTTTTATATTTTTATGGATTTTTGTTATTTTAAGAATTTTTTTGAGTTTTTTTGGGTTTTTTAGGATTTTTGAGTTTGTTATAATTTTTAGGGTTTAAAAGGGTTTAAAGGGTTTTTGGGGTTATTCTGAGTTTTTAAGGATTTTCAAGGTTTTATTGTTTTTTGGGGTTTTTGTGTTTTTATGATTTTAAAGGTTTTTATGGTTTTTTGGTGTTCTAGGGGAAATTTTTGAGTTTTTTTGGGTTTTTACATTTTTTGAGTTTGTTATAATTTTTAGGGGTTTAATGGGTTTAAAGGGTTTTTGGGTTATTCTAGGTTTTTAATGATTTTCATGGTTTTATAGTTTTTTGGGGTTTTTGTGTTTTTATCATTTTTTGGGTTTTTATGGATTTTGAGGGCTTATTTTAGTATTTTTTTTGGTTTTAGAGGTTTTATGGATATTGTGGATTTTCTTGGTTTTTAGGTTTTTAGGGGTTTTATGTTTTTTAATCCTTTTGGTGTTTTAATTGTTTTCTAGTTTTAAAGATTTCATAGTATTTTTTAGTGTTTTAGGGGTTTTTAGGGTTCTAGGATTTTTTCTCTGATTTTCATGAGTTTTAGGGGGTTTTAGTGTTTTTTTACATTTTAGGGGTTTAAAGGGTTTTTAGAACTTTAGTGGGTTTTAGGGGGTGTATGGGTTTTTTGAGTTTTTTATTTTTTAAGGATTTTTATAATTTTTTGGGTATTTAGGATCTTTTAGTGTTTTTATGTTTTTAGGGGTTTTAAGTGTTTTTCTATGTTTAATTATTTTTATGGTCCTTTACCGTTTTACTAGTTTTTACATTTTTAGGGAAATCTTGGGATTTTTTTGGTTTTAATTATTTTTAAAGGTTTTAGGGATTTTGACGGCTTTTGGGTGTTCTTGGGTGTTTATGGATTTTAGGGTTTTTTTAATTTTTAGGGTTTTAAGGGGATTTAGGGTTTTTCAACATTTTTAGTTGTTTAAAGGGGTTTTTATGTTTTAGTGGTTTTAGGGGTTTTATGGTATCCTTATGGTTTTTATGATTTTTATGGTTTGAAGGGGTTTTTTAGGGTTTTTATGGACTTATTTGGGTTTTATCATTTTTAGTTCTTTTTTGGTATTTTAGGTTTTTTTTAGTTTTTTAATGTTTTCTTTGGGTTTTGTAGGGTGTTAGGGTCTTTTAATTTTTAGGGATTTTATAGGAAATTTATTATTTTTTAGGGTTTTTAGGGATTTATATGGGTTTAGTTTTTTTAGGGTTTTTAGGGTTTTAATCATTTTTTGAGTTTTAGGGGTTTTGTGTGGTTTTGTGTTTTTACAATTTTCTTTGTGTTTTTCATGTTTGTTAGAGCTTTCTATGTTTTTACCAATTTCTAGGCCTTTTTAGAATTTTTATAGTGTTTTAGGGGTTTTAAGGATTTTGAGGGGTTTTAGAGGCTTTTAGGGTTTTTATGGTTTTGTGGAGTTTTTTCCTTTTAGTGTTTACTTATTTTTTAGGGGTTAAAAGGTTTTCTAGTGTTTTTTAAAAATTCTATGATCTTAAAGTGTTTTTATATTTTTTTGTGCTTTTAGAGTTTTTATCGGTATTTAGTATTTTTATGGTTTTTAGGGGTTTATAGTTTTTAGGGGTTTGAGGATTTTTAGTGCCATTTTTGGCAAGGAAGATGCGAGGATCGGGCTATTCCCGACCCACCCAAATTTTAGTATGAAAAAAAGATACAGTAGAAAAGGGATGGGAGGGGTCAAACGACCCACACCCAAAAACCCTTTACAAACCCAAACCCAAAGACCCCAAAAAAATAAAGACCAACAAAAGACACACAAATCCAAAAAAAGTAGACAAACAGAAAAGTCCCCAACAGCGCCTCCCAACCAATCAGCAGCTCAAATCCATCAGCACCAAAGCTAGCATTCCTCAGCAATCATCCAGAAACACCAAATCCACCACCAGAAATTTCATCAGCCCATCATCAATCACCACCAACATCATCATCTCCTTCAACACTTTCCCAGACCAGGGTCTCTTGTTCTAGAGTCCATCATCACCTAAAAAACCATATTCCAGCACACTGCTACTCACCATCCAGCAACCAGCGTCACCGAACCCAGCATCGAGAGCCTCTAGACCAAACATCTCAAACGGACCAATCAAAACAAAAAAACATCAACACCATCGATTCATAGCCAATTCATCCACATTCACACCATTTCCAACTGCCATCATGTCCTCCCCAGGAGGATCCACTTCCAGTAAAATATGACCATCAGCACCAAATTCATCCACATCCACACATATCAGTCCAGCAACAAACATCATCCCGCACCAAAGATTCATCCATCCAACATTTCCTTCTACGCCTTGTGAACAAGTAGTAGCAAAACTCTTATCTATTTCATCAGCACACACCAAAAGCCACAACAACATCAACAAATTTGAACAAACCTGAACCACTTGAGCCATAAACTGAAACAGAGTATCTTCTACCAGATGAAAAAACCAACTAGTGAACCAGACCACCCTCCAAACAATCCATAACAGCAAATCAATCATGAACCCACTAAGCAGTAGTTCAATAAATCTGCGAGCCACTGGAACACCAGGAGAAGAACAAAAATGCTGGAACAACACCGCACCAAAGACTACATACCTGATTTTCCGAAGAATATGAAGAGAACCTGTTGCCGTGAGTTTGAGTAACACCACTGAGGCCCATTTCCACGAACCTTTACACCAAAATCTAGCTTTCTCTTCCCTGGATTTAAATGGTTCCACCATGGATCTGCAACTCTGCATGCAATCGCAATGACCAGATCCAGCTCCACACAAAGCGTTGAGAGAAGATCGTGTCCACTCTTCCATGGAACTGCAACACTGAGTGAAGGGAAGACTAAATCCAGCTGTAACCTCTAAATAACTTCAACTTCGCACGCCGGAGCATTTAGATATGCCACAAAAAACCAGTCGCACACCAGGAAGATCAAATCCAACCGTCCTCCATGGAACGCCCAAAAGAAAGACGAGATCTGGTCCACCCCACGAAAGCTCCACAATGCTGAATGTCATAAAGTACAGAATAGTCCTGCTCGTCCATGGAGGAAGCCTTCATCCGAAGTTGTTTCCAGAGAATACCTATGAGGGCAACATCGATCCAGAGAAAACTCACCTCAAGAGGAGAGAGCAGAAGTGCTAAGCAAGCCGGCGCCTGATAATCCACACCCGTGCCGATGAAGCACCACGCGAAGAAGGGTTGAACCCTAGGAAATACCCAAACGTGAGAGGAGCCTGAAGATGTGGGCGTCGTCCTCCTTCTCTCTTTTCTAGTGACATTTTTGGGTTTTTAGGTGTTTTAGTGATTTTCATTTTTTATTGTGTTTTTCATTGTTTTTTGGTTTTTTAGGTTTTATTAATTTTGTTTAGGTTTTTTTCGATCATTAGAATTAGGGATTTTTAGTATTTTTATGGTTTTAGGGTTTTTAGGGATTTTTATGGGTTTTATGAATTTTAATGTTTTTTAGGTTTTATAGAATTTTTATATTTTTTAGTATTTTAATTGTTTGTAGGTTGATTGGATTTCTTAGAGTTTTTAGGGTTATAAGGTATTTTCTTGGTATTTTTTTGGTTTTTAGGGTTTCGAGTGATTTTGAGGATTTTTAGCAGTTTTAGGTTATTTTTTTGGGTGTTTAAGTGTTTATAGGGTTTTAAGGTTCTCTTAGGGGTTTTATAGAGTTTTATGTTTATTTGTTTTTTTAGTGAATTTTGGGGTTTTTTGGATTTTTATGGGTTTTAAGTGATTTTGAAGGTTGTTAGTGTTTTTTCAGGTTTTTTGGGCTATTTGTTTTTTTGGGTTTTTAGGGTTTTTTCTTTTTTTAGCTGCTTTCTCATTTTGGTGGTTTAAATTAATTTGATATTTTTTTAGTATTTTTATATGTATTTAATATTTTTAGTGTTTCTAATTGTTTTAAGGGTTTTTAGGGTTTTTAGTGTTTTTAAGTGTTTTTTGATTTTTTATGTTTTCTTAGGGCTTTTCAGGTTTTTTAGATTTTTATGTTTTTACGTATTTTTAGGTTTTTATGGGATTTATGGATTTTGAGGGGTTTTAGTCGTTTTTAGTGTTTATAGGTGTTTATGGTTTTTTTTTTGTTTTAGTGTTTTTTTACTCTTTTTGGGTTTTATGTTTTTTGGAGTATTAAATGTTTTTTGGAGTTTAATGGGGTTTTAGATTTTTCAATTGTTTTTATGATTTTTATGTTTTTTAGGCTTTTAAGTGTTTTAGGTGTTTTTGAGGTTTCTAGGGGTTTTACTGTATTTTATGGGTATTTATGTTTTTTTTTCATTTTTAGGTTTTTTAGGAATTTTATGTATTTTTAAGTTTTTAATGTTTTATTAGGGTTTATGAGGGTTTTAAGTGTTTATTATGTTTTAGGATTTTAATGGTTTTTTGGGTTTTTTGGGGTTTTTATGTTATTTATAGTTTTTACAGTTTTTTGGTTTTTTGGTTTTTTAATATTTTTAGGTATTAAAGGTTTTAAAGAGTTTTTATAAAAAGTTACGGTTTAAAGGTTTTTAGAGTTTTTAGTTTTTTTATTAATTTGTAGCGGTTTTTATGGTTTTTTACATTTTAAGGGGTTTTAGTGTTTTCAGGGGTTTTTAGGGTTCTGGGGTATTTATAATTTTTTAGGGCTTTAGGGTCTTATGTGTTTTTATGTTTTATGATTTTATTAGGGTTTTGGGGTTTTTTTAATTTTTAGGTTTTTGTAGGGTTTTTTTAGTTTTTTTTCATATTAGTTTTTTTGGGGGTTTGACGAATTTTACGGATTTTTAAGGGTTTTTGGGTTTTTAATGTTTTTAAGGGTTTTTAGAATTTTTTAGGCTTTTTAAAAGTTTTATGTGTTATTATGTTTTTTTAATTTTCAAAGGGGTTTTTAGGGTTTTTTATGTTTTACGGGATTTTTAGGGCATTTTTTTATTTTTATGGAATTTTGAGTCTTTAGGTATTTTAGGGGTGTTTTGGGTTTTTTGGTTTTTTGTGTTTCTATAGATTTTTATGAATTTTTAGAGTTTCAATGGTCTATATATATTTTCTATCATTTCTAGGGGTTCCAAGGGGGTTTTGAGTCTTTAATCAGTTTTTGGTTCTTTTACAGTTTTTAGGGGGGGTTGGGTTTTGGGTGTTTAGGGGTTCTTAATTTTTTTATGGTTTTTAGATTTTTTAGGTTATTTGGGGTTTTACATGTTTTTATTATTTTACGGTGTTCTAATTGGTTTTCAAGGCTCTTTATAGTTATAGGGATTTTAGGATATTTAGTATTTGTAGGGGTATTTGTTGTATTAAGGGATTTTGAGGGGTATTTTTGGGTTTTTACTGTGCTTATGGTTTTTATAGTTTTTTAAAAACAATTTAGGGGTTTAAAGGGGTTTTAGAGTTCTTATTTTTTTTAAGGAATTTATTTTTGAGTTTTATGTGTGTTTATGATTTTTATGTTTTTTATGGTCTTTTGGGGTTTTATGGTTTTATGGTATTTTAGGGTTTTTTTCTTTTTTATGTTTTATAGGTTTTATGTGTTTTTTGGGGTTTTAATTATTTCTTAAGGATTCTTATGGATTTTTTGGTATTTTAATTTTGTAGGTATTTTTTTGGCTTTTTAGGTTTTTATGGGTTTTTAGGGTATTTACTGATTTTGAGGATTTTTAGGGTTTTAGTGTTTTTATTATTTTTAGGTTATTTTGGGGTATTAAGTGTTATTATGTTTTGAAAGGCTTTCATTTGGGTTTTCATGGTTTTTATGGTTTTTTACATTTTTCGTCGTTTTAGTGTTTTCTTAGATTTTTATGGGTTTTAGTGTATTTTTTGGATTTTTGGGGTTTATGGGTTTTTTGGGTTTTTAGGGTTTTTATGGTTTTTTTGTTTTTTTGCATTTTTGTTTTCTTATTTTTAGGGAATTTTATAGTTTTTCTTTTTTTTAAAAAATATGTGTTTAAAGGGTTTTCGAGTTTTTTAGTAGGGTTTAGGTTTTTTTAGGTTTTAGGGTTTCAATGGTTTTAAGTGTTTTATGGGTTTTAGGTGTTTTTACGGTTTGTAGTGTTTTTTGGTTTTTATGGGTTTTAAGTTTTTTTTGGGTTGTAGGGTTTCCTTTATGGTTTTCTTTATTTTTATTTTTTAAATGTTTTAATGTATTTTTTGGGTTATTTTTAATATTTTAATTATTTTTTGGTTTTTTAATGATTTTTGGGGGTTTTGGGGTTTTTCGGGTTTTTAGATGATATATTATTTTGGGTTTTTAGGATATTTTTTTGGTATTTTAGGGTTTTTTTATTTTTATGGTTTTTAAGGGGTTATATAGTTTTTAAAAAAAATTGGGTTTCAAAGTGATTTTATTGTTTTGAGAGGTTTTTAAGGGTTTGATGGCGTTTTGATAATTTTGACATTTTTTTTAATTTTTCAATTATATTTGGATTATAGGGTTTTATGGACTTTTTAGGGATTTTATTGTTTTTATATATTTTTTTCTTTTTAGGGGTTTCATGTGTTTTTAGGTTTCAATGGTTTTTATAGGTATTTTAGGTATTTCAGGCCTTTTTAAAATTTTATGGTTTTCAGGGATTTCTAGGGTTTTTATGGGTTTTTAGAGTTTTACTTGTTTTATGGGTTTCAAGGGTTGTTAGAGTTTTTAGTGTTTTTTGGGGTTTTTATGTGTTTATTGAAGTTTTTATGGTTTTTAGGGGCTTTTATTATTTGAGGGTTTTTTAGGACCTTTTATGGTTTTCTTTTCTTTTTATGTTTTATGGGGGGTTTAAGTATTTTTTTGTTTTAAATATTTTCTTATATATTATTTGGGTTTTTCTATTTTTATGTATTTTTATTAATTTTTATTATTTTTATAGATTTTTATGGTCTCCTATGGTTTTTAAAGATTTTTAGGGGTTTTAGGTTTTTTTTAATTTTTTGGATTTTTAGGGATTTTAGAATTTTATGTTTTTTAGGGGTTTTAATTTTTTTTTCTGTTTTTAATGTTTTAATAGGGATTTTCAGGGTTTTTTGGGTTTTTAAATTTTTAGGAATTTTTATGGATTTTAGGAAATGTTTTCAGTTTTTAAGGATTTTATTGATTTTTAGGGTTTTAGTGTTTTAGAGTTTTTATGGTTTTTTGGGGTTTTAGTTTTTTTTTTGATTTTTTGGTGTTTTTATGGTTTTTTAATGTTTTTAGTGGTTTAAAATGCCTTTAGGGTTTTGGGTGGGTTTTTAGGGTTTTAAATGGTTTTATGGGTTTTTAGGATGTTTATAGATTTTTAGGGTTTTTAAGGTTTTTAGAATTTTTAGGGTTATAGGGGTTTTATTTGTTTTTAGGGATTTTAATTTTTTAGATATTTTTTTAGGATTTTCATGATTTTTAGTAATTTTGAGGGTGTTTTTAGTTTTTTTGGGTTTTTAGTGTTTTTAGGTTTCTAATGAGTTTTAAATTTTTTTATGTTTTTAAGGTCTTCTTAGGGTTTATCAAGGGTTCTTGGGGTTTATTTACACTTTTACGATTTTTAGTGATTTTTAGGATTTTATGGTTTTGTACGGTTTTTAGGGATTTTAAGGTGTTTTAGGGTTTTTATGGACTTTTTGGGGTTTTACTGTTTTTCTGATTTTATAGGGTTTTTAAGGGTTTCAGTGTTTTTTAACATTTTTAATTTCTTAAAGGGTTTTTATGTTTTTAGTGGTTTTAGGGTATTCAATGTTTTTATGCGTTTTATGGGGTTTATTGGTTTTAGGGTATTTTTAGGGTTTTATCATTTTTATGTTTTTAGTGGATTTTATGCTATATGAGTTTTTAAGGTTTTCATTGGAATTTTTAGGGGTTTTAGTGATTTTGAGGGATTTTTTAAGATTTTTATGGTATTTTGGGTTTTTTGGGATTATCAATGTTTTTATTGTATTTATTTTTTTATGATTTTTAGAATTTTCAGTATTTTTAGGGTCTTTTAAGTGTAATTAGGTTTTTAAGGATTTCATAGTGTTTTTCATGGTGTTCATGGGTTTTTATATTTATAGGATTTTTAAATATTTTTAGGATTTTTATTGTTTTGGGATTTTTCGAATTTTTAATGGTTTAAATGATTTTTAGGAATTTTAGGTTCTTTTTGGGTTTTTTGGGTTTCTCATCTTTTATTGTGTTTTTAGGGGGTTTATTATTTTTTTGGTATTAAATGTTTTATCGAGTTTTTAAACATTTTCAGGGGTCTAAAGGGTTTTTAGAGGGTTTCATTTTTTAGGGAATTTCCGGTTTTATGGGTTTTTATTGTTTTTAGGGTGATTATGGTTGTTAGGGGTTTTTAGGCTCGTTTTAGGGATTTTTTTTGTTTTTTAGACTTTTTAGGGTTTTGAATTCTTTTGGGTTGTTATGGTTTCTTATTCTTTTTCATTGTTTCTAGGTATTTTTGTTTTAGGGACTTTAATGGATTTGTTTTTGTATTTTTACGGGTTTCATGTTTTTATCGTTTTTTGGGATTTTTAGGGTTTTAGGGATTTAGGGTTTATAGGGTCATTGGGGTTTTTAATTTTTTTAGGTATTTAGGGGCATTAAGTGTTTTTGGGTTTTTAAGATTTTCTTATGGGTTTTTTGTGTTATTTTTTTTATGTTTTTAAGTATTTATAAGGATTTTTAGTATTTTTATTATTTTTATAAATTTTAGGTTTCTTTGGGTATTTCAGGTTTCTAGGGTTTCAAAATGTTTTTATTTTTTAGTTTTTTTTGAGTTATTAGGGTTTTCTTTGGATTTTTAGGTTTTTAAAATTTTTAGGGGTTTAAAGGGTATCTATAGTTTTAACTGTGGTTTTAGTGTTTTAGAATGTTTAGTTTTTTATGGGTTTTAGGTGTTTTTTGTGTTTTAATGTTTTCATATAGTTTCTCAGGGTTTTGAAGGTTTTTTATATTTTTATAGATTTTTATATCCTTTTGAGTATTGTAGTGGTTTTTATGGTTTATTGATTTTGAGGGGTTTCTGAGGTCTTAGGATTTTTAGGTTTTTTAGCATTTTTATGTGTTTAAATTGTTTTTATGTTTTTAATGTTTTCATAGGGGTTTTCTATTTTTTATGTTTATTTAATGTTTTCAGTATTCTTGGGGTTTTTTCTGTTTTTTATGATTTTTATTGGTTTTGGGGATTTTTTTTCATATTTAGGGTTTTTATGGTTTTTTTGGTTTTTAGTGTTTTTTAGTTTTTTAGGGTTCTTAATGTTTTTATATTATTTTTTACATTTTTAAGGGTTTAATGGGGTTTCAATGTTTTTGGTGGGGTTTTAATGTTTTTATATTTTTATGGTTTTTATAGTTTTTAGGCGTTTTATGGTTTTTTTTGGATTTTACGGTGTTTTTAGGGGTTTTAGGGTTTTCAGTGTTTTATTATTTTTTTAGGGGGTTTATGGTTTCTAGAGTTTTTTGAAAATTTAGCGATTTAGAGGGTTTTTATTGGTTTTAGAGTTTTATAGGTTTTTATGATTTTTTATGGTTTTAGTGGTTTTTATTGTATTAGGGGTTTGGGATTTTTTAGGTTTTGTAGGGAATTTACAGATTTTTGTGTTTTTAAGGGATTTCATGTTTTCTGAAGGTTTTAATGTTTTCTAAGGATTTTTAGGGGCATTAAGGTTCTTTTTGACCTTTTTTGGATTTTATGGATTTTTAATATTTTGATATTTTTTTGGTTTTTTTGGATTTTGTGGATTTTTAGGATTTTTATGATTTTTTAGATTTTTAGGGGGGTTTTTTGTTCTTTTGGGTTTTATGTATTTTTTGTTCTTTGCGTTTTTTAGTGTTTAGGGTTTTTTCAAGGGTTTTAGGGTTTTTTACATTTAAGGTATTTTTATGTTTTTTAGGATTTTAAGGGGTTTTTAGGTTCTTTATGGATTCTGAGGATTTTTAAATATTTTTATGGTTTTATAGTTTATTTTGGTTTAAGGGATTCTAGTACTTTTTAATATTTTTATAGGATTAAAGGGTTTTTTATGTATTTACAGTTTTAGGGTTTTTAGGGTTTGGGGGGGGGGGTTGGGGTTTTGTTGTCTTTTAGGGTTTTTAGCATTCTTTAGGTTTTAAGGGGTTTTAATTCTTTTTAGGTTTTTTTTGGATTTCTTAGGGGGTTTTTAATTTTAGAGGGGTTTTTTATTTTAGATATTTTAGGATATTTTATTATATTTAATGTTTTTAAAGATTTTGAGGGGTTTTAGTCTTTTATGGTTTTATGGTTTTATGGTATTTTTTGGTTTTATGGGTTTTTTTTATTTTTTCAATATTTTTATGGGTTTTTAGAGTTGTTAAAAATTTTAGGGGATTAAATGGGTTTTCTACATTTTAGTGATTCTTAGGGGTTTTATGGGTTTTAAGGTCATTAGGGGTTGTTACGGTTTTAAGGGTTTTTGGGATTTTTGACTTTTTAGTGTTTTTAGGTTTTTAGAGGTTTTAATTGTTCTTGGGTTTCTAATATTTTCTTAAGAGACTTCCGGATATTATTGGTATTTTATGTTTTTTGTGATTTTTAGGGATTTTTAGAATAATTATATTTTAGGATCTTTATGGATTTCGATGATCTTTACAGTAGTTAATATTTTTATGATTTTTTTTGGGTTTTAGGTTTTTTGAGTTTTTATGGGATTCAGTGTTTTATAGTTTTTTAATGTTTTTTGGGTTTAAAGGGTATTTTAAATTTTTATTTATTTTTAGGGTTTTATGGGTTTGTAGTATTTTTATGGTTTTAGGGGTTTTAGGGTTTTAGGGTTTTTAGGGTTTTAGGATTTTTAGGGGTTTTAGGGGTTTTATCCTTTTTCGATTTTTTAGGGTTTTTTACTATTTTATGATTTAAGGATTGATTAGGGATTTTCGGGACTGTTTGAGACTTTTCATTATTTGGGATTTTAAGGGATTTCTAGTATTTTTTCAATTTTTTAGGTTTTAGATATTTTCCTGGTTTTAGGGTTTTTTTGGTTTTTTAGGATTTTTATCCTTTCTAGGGGTTTTGTAGGGGTTTTCTATGAGTTTTTTTATAGTTTTAGAAATTTATATAGTTTTAAATGATTTTAGGGGTTGAAATGTTTCATAGAGTCTTGAGTGTATATTTGGGTACTTATTAGTTTTTAAGGGTTTTATGGTTTTAGGGGTTTATATGGTTTTTAGGGTTTTTATAGTTTTTTATATTTTTTGGGGTTTTAAGTGTTTTTATGTTTTTATATTTTTTTCTAGTGTATTTTATGGTTTTTAGGGTTTTTATTTTTTTTTGAATTATTAAGGATTTTTTTATTTTTATAGTGTTTAGGGTTTTTAGGCAAAGAAGGCTCGGGTCCAGGCTATTCCTGCCCCCCCCCCCAAAATTTATAAAACAAAAAGACATAGACACTGCAGACAAGGGAGGGGAGGGGTCGATCGACCCACACTCAAAATCCCCGTACAACCCACGCCAAAAAAGAAACATGTTGAATGGGTAATGAGGTATAGGGCTGTCCTGCCCACCTGCGCGCCGCACGCACCCAACTAGGCCCAAGGTGGCCAACCCTTGGGCTTGGTCCAGTTCCCACGGAGTCGAGGGGACGAGAGGTTCGCTGACAAATGGTGCATGTTACCTTTGTGAGGACTCGAACCCGAAACCTCAGTGACGGGTCGCCACCGCCTTGAACCAACTCACCCAGCCCCCGCGGGATTATATGTGTTTTTATTGTTTTTAGGGTTTTAAGGGTTTTTCTGGTTTTTATGGATTTTTTTGGTTTTTTGAATTTTTTTTGAGTTTTATGGTTTTTATTAATTTATAATGTTTTAAAGACTTTAAAGGGTTTTTAATGTTAAATTTTGGTTTTTTTTTATTTTTAGGGGTTTTAGAGTTTTTATGTTTTTTAGGTTTTTATATTAACTTTAGGGTCTTAGGGATTTTTAGGGTTTTGAATGAGTTTTAGTTTTTAAGTAATTTAAATGTTTTTTATGTTTTTAAAGGATTTTAAGGGTTTTTAGGGGTCTTATATTATTTAAAAAAATTAGTGGCTTTTAGGTTTATTCTGTATTTTTATGGTTTTTAGGGTTTATTGGGAATTTGAGGATTCTGATTGTTTTTACATTTTTTTTTGTTTTGGGTTTTTTAGGGTTTTTATCATTTTTAGGTGTTTTAAGTGTTTTAAGATTTTAGATTTGTTATTTTTATGGTTTTTGGAGTTAATATGGATTTTGAGGATTATTTTTATTTTTAGGGTTTTTAGTGGTTTTTTATTTTTTTGTGGTTTAAAGGGGTTTTTATAAATTTTTTATTTTTAGGGGTTTAAAGGGTTTTTATAGTTTTTCATGGTATTAGGGGTTTTATGGGGTTTTATTTGATTATGGTTTTCTTTTGGATTTTTGGGTTTTTTCCATTTTTATTTTTTGGATATTTATAATAGATTTATGGTTTCTAGGTTAGATAGGGATTTGAGGGTTTTAGGGGGTTTAGGGGGATTAGTATTTTTGAATTTTTAGGGATTTTCATTAATTTTTAGGGGTTTTAAGGTTTTTTGAATTTTAGGTGTTCAAATTGGTTTTATATGATTTTTTTAGAGTTTTTATATGTTTTTACAATTTCTAAGGTTTTTAGTAGTTTCTATGGTTAGTGGGTTTTTTAGGTTTTTTAGGGTTTCTAGTGTTTTTTTGGTTTTTTGATGATCGAATTATTTTTAAGTTTTTAGGGTTTTCTTATGGTTTTTCAATGTTTTTAGGGTCATTTATGTTCTTATGGATTTTTTGGTCTTTCTGGGATTTTTAGGGGTTTTAGTGTATTTAGGTATTTTAAGGTTTTTTTTATTTTTATGGATTTTTTGGGTTTTAGGGTTCTTTTGAGCTTTTAGGGTTTTAAGGATTTTTAAATTGTTTTAATGTGGTTATGGGTTTAAAGGTTTTTTAAAGTTTTTAGGGTTTTTTAGGAGTTTTATTTGTTTTTCAGGTTCCTTTACAGTTTTTTGGGGTTTACTATTTTTAGGGGCTTTGAGGATTTTTAGAATTTTAGGTTTTTTAGGTGTTTATGTATTTCCAGAAATCTAATATTTTTATGGGATTTTCAAGGATTTAAGGGTCTTTTAAATTTATAGTTCTTTTAGTTCATTTTTAGTATTTCTATTGTTTTTAGTCTTTTAGGTATTTTGATGGTTTTTAGGGTTTGTATAGGTTTTGGAGGATTTAGGGTTGTTTTTGTTTTATAGTATTATTAATGTATTTTTTGAGATTTTGACACTGTTAAGGAATTAAATATTTTTTTGATTTTCTAGTGGTTCTTCAATGTTTTTATCAATTTTTAATGTTCTAATTTTTTTTAGGGGTGTTTATGGTTTTTTTATCATTTTTAGGGATTTTTTTTTGTTTTTTAATGATTTTTCGGTTTTTTGGGGTTATAAGTGTTTTATGATTTTGAAGGTTTTTTTAATGATTTTTAGGGTTTTAGGGGGGGTTTATATTTTGAGGGCCTTTTTAGGATATTTATAGGGTTAAGGTATTTTATTGTTTGTCGGTATTTAGGGTTTTGGGGGTTTATGGTTTTTTTAGTTTTTTTAGGTTTTTAAATTCTTTTAGAGTTCTTAATTATTTAAGAGTTTTAAATGGGTTTTAGAGTTTTTAGTGGTTTTTAATAGTGTTTATGGTTTTTATTAGTTTTTTTAGGTTTTTAAGGATTTTTTTGTTTTTACGGAGGTTTTGGTTCCTTTTAAGGGTTTAGGGATTTCAGCGTTTTTAGGTTTTTAGGGGTTATAAGTGTTTTTATGTTTTTATGGTTTTATTAAGAGTTTTTGTTTTTTATGTTTTTAGATATTTTTAGAGCCATTTTAAGATTTTAATGTTTTTTTGGGATTTTAGGGATTTTGAGGGGTTTTTTGAGTTTTTAGTTTTTATTGATTTGGGGGTTTTAACATTTTTAGGATTATAGTGTCTTATAGGGGTTTTAGGGTTTTTAGGTATTTTTACATTTTTTGGGATTTTTAGGGATTTTTTATTATTTTTATGGATTTTTAGGGGGTTGTAGGGTTTTCAGCGTTTTAGGGGATTTACATTTTTTTATAGTTTTAGGATTTTTATGAGTTTTTTTATGTTTTTATGATTTTTATTTCCTTTTTATGTCTTTAGGGGATTAAAGGGTCTTCATAATTTGAATTCGGTTTTCAGATTTTAATATGGTTTTATGGGTTTTTATGTTTTTAGGGGATTTTAGAGTTTTTAGTGTATTTGGGCATTTTTTAGTTTTTAGGGGTTTTAAGTGTTTTGAGGTTTTTAATGTTTTATTAGGTTATTTCATGGTTTTTTGGGTTTTTGAATTTCAGATTTTTTCAAGGATTTTCATGGATTTTTAATGTTTTTTTGGCATTTTTGGGATTTTGAGGGTTTTTATGATTTTTATGGTTTTTAAGGGTTTTTAGGGGTTTTACTGTTTTTAGGTTTTTTAAGAGATTGAAGTGTTTTTTGTTATTAAGGTATTATTAGGGGTTTTCAAGGTTTTTTTTAGGTATTTTTAGGAATTTTACTATTTTTAGGCTTTTAGGATTATGGGTGTTTTAAAGTTTTTTAGGGATTTCAAGGGTTTTATGGTTATTGTGGGTTTTTTGAGAATTTTTTTTTTGTTTTTATGGTTTATAAAATTTTTAGGGTTTTACATTTATTTAGGATTTTAAAGGGTTTTTAGATTTTTTAGTGGGTTTTAGATATTTATGGAGTTTTAGGGTATTTTAATGTTTTTAGGGGTTTTTGTTTTTTAGAATTTTCTGGGGATTTTAGCATTTTTTATGTTTTTCTGGGTTTTATGTGTTTTTAGGTTTTTGATATTTTCTTTTGGATTTCGGGGTTCTTATTTTTTTAATGTTTTTAATGATTTTTATGGATTTTTATGGATTTTTATATTTTTAGGGGTTTATTTGTTTTTATGTTTTCTTAGGGGTTTTTCAAGGTTTTTAGGCCTTTTACATTTTTATTGATTCTTATGGATATTTTTATTTTTATAGTTTTTATGGGTCTGAGGGTTTTGGGTTTTTATGGTTTTTTGGAGTTTTATAGTTTTTAGCATTTTTTAGGTATTTAAGGATTATAAGTGTTTTTGGATTTTTAAGGTTTTCATAGAGGTTTTCAAGGTTTTTATGGATTTATACATTTATGTATTTTATTGATTTTTAGGATTTTTATGGATTTTAATGGTTTTAGGGAATTTGAGGGGTTTTAGTGTTTCTAGGTTTTTTAGGGTTTTAGGGATTTTTCTTTGATTGTTTTAACGTTTTATGGGTTTATACACTACTAGAAAAGGGGTCTATCCCCATGCATCTATTCCCATGGTTTATCAAACCGTAGGAATATGCATTTTTTGTTTATAAATACCCACGGTTTTATTAAAACAGTGGGTATTCAATCCACAATTTCACCCCCCCCCCATCGGGATCTCCTCCTCACTCTCGCGCTCCCCCATCAGTTCTCCTCCTCCCCTAGGTTCCCGACCTCCGCCTTCGGCCCTCTTCTCCCCTTCCTGACCACTGCCTCCCTGCTATCCGACCTCTGCCTCCAAGCCCTCTACTCCCCTCTCCGACCTCGGCCTCCCGGCTATCCGACCACCGGTTCCCGGCCATCTCATCCCCTCTCCAGCCTCCACCTCCGCTCCCAACCTCGACCTCCCGGCCTTCATCTCCTCATCAACGTCTCGGCCTCCGCCTCCCTTCCTCCATCTCCAGCGACGTTCCCCTTCCCCCTGTCGAATCCCTCTCCTCCGGCAATGTCCCCACCGATTCATTCCATTTAGGTTTGTAATTTTTTCTCCTTGATTTTTTATTCATTTTAAACTAATCACCGATTCTTATATCAAATGACTCAGCAAGTTGACTACACAATTTCTGCTAGCTGATTTTCATTGAATAAGTGGCTGATTTTTATTTCCCCTAGTCATTTCACTTCAATTTCCCCCATTTTAGTAGAATTTCTTATATGTTTTTTTGTAGATGTCATTCTGCTTAGGGTATGGACAAATTTATCCAATGATTCAAAATTATTTTTGACCGATTATGGATGATAGAGTGGGAAATAAATCAACCCAGCTAACTGTAGTGTGTACATTTCTGATAACTTCTTGTCCAAATGTTCAAAATTCCTTAAATGTTCACTTAGAATCTCTATGAATGATTTTCCTATCGATTTCTGGGGTTCATTATTTTCTTCCGGTAAGATTCGTATTTATCATTTTTATTATTTAACAAATATTATTACTGGTCAGAAAACTAATTAAAACAATAGTTTCTATCCTTATGATACAAGATCTCCCTAATTAGCACTATGTTATCCTCTATTACTACACATAATCCTTTAGCCATCAGGTTCCCTAAAACGATCATTGTGGGCATAAAAACTATAATCTATATCTCTATTTGGGACTCCCAAAATGATTGAAAATATCACTAGGAGTGATGGTATTACATGGATAAGATATTATAAAGGGTGTGATTAGTTTAAGAAGGCTTGATAAGACCATTAAATCTATACCAGTAATAAAAGTATATGAAGTGCTTGTGGGTTAGTCTCTTCAAGGGTCCTTTTATACCCTAATCGTTCATTCTCACTCAATAATGGGGAATGGTGACATATCCTATAGAAATGATAACTAGTTTGGGAATATGATATTTTTACAAGGTGTTTGACACTAGAGATAGCCTTAAAAATGACATGTGAACACCCAAGGATCATCAATGTTGTCCTCAATGCTGAAATGAAAACACTTTACTATAGAATTTAACTAGTATAATATCCCAAATACAATATTTTTTCCCATAATGTATGACTTATTCAATGAGTTTGACTTCCATAGGCCCATCCATGCAGAGTAAAATAATGATTTCTGGACAAAATTTTATGGTGTGAAGCTATACCGAACTTGTATGGTAAGCATAGAATCGTACTATTCCCATTAATTATGTTGTGCAATGTAAAGTTATGAAACTATCCATGAAATTTTTACACATAAAAAACTCAAACAAAAATAGTGTTATGTTTATTGTATAAAGGGGAGAAATATCATTGCATTTGTTATTTCCATGATGTGTATAGAGGGCGACATTTATCTAGGTTCATCATATACTTTTTTGCCTCCAGGCTCTGCCTCCCAGCTCTGCGTCTCGGCTCTGCCGCGCTCCCGCCACTTCAACCCTACCTCCCGGCTCCGCCTCCACTCTCGACCCTCATGTGTGTGTGTACAGACCATGATAATTCTTTTAAAATGATATGCTTATGCCTCTATATAGATAAAAAGTTTCCTTACTATGACTTGGGTATATATATATGTGTGTATGGATAGTAGACTTATACTATCTTGTATCAAAGTTAAAAGTGGATCCTTCATTAATCCATTAATCCTATATAGGGGGAGAATTTGATATGTGATTCATGATGAATATGGTGGGGTCTTGAATGAAAAATGGAAGGGAATGAAGGCCTTGAGGCATTAATGGAGTCCAAAAGTGGGGAATGATGACATTGTAGTATGACCTGAGATAGTTGATAGGGGATGATAACCTTATGGACTAACCCAAGGCATAATGGCCTATACACCCATTGATATACATAAATTGGTCTTGTGGTTTGTTTTGAGAATTTTCAAAACCAAAAAAGCTCATGTGAGCTGAACATCCACTTTCCAAGATCCATGGACTTTCCCCTTTGGATATTTTCGTTGAAACTTCAACAACTAAATCTTTCTCCTTCACTTTTCTATTCTTCTTTTGATGATTTTGAGTATTAAAACTCAAATATTTTTAGGATGGTATATTGACGAGCCATTAATTTTCATCATGAATAGGATGGTCACACCATCCATAGACTTATTCAAGAATATCAAACATGTATTGTGATTTCTATATAGAATTTAAAATACGTTTCTAACTTTTATTCCTTTAAAGGGGTTGATGCCCCCAAACATTGATTCTCAATACTCCCAAGTATATCATGATGTCTATTTTAGAAAACATATCTTTTCCATATGAATAAATATTCCAAAGTTCCAATAGAATCCATAAAAATTATATCTTGTAAGCATCATGTTGTACAACATTTGTAGGATACCTTGAAACATTTTTTCAATATTAATTCCAAAACATTAAAGTTATAACTACTCTATTTTCATTGAATGTTTTATTCCCCATCAAATAACCCCTACCAAATAATCTATAAAATTATAAATTCATATTATTAAAATAAAATTTTCTTCCCATGTGTATAACACCTCTATATCTATAAAAGAGTATTTTACATTGAAATTTTCATTTTTATTCCCCATCAATGACCACTTGGGAGTGACTTTTTAACTTTTTTCTTTATTTTACATCTCAAGGTAGACCTTTTTTCTTTTTTCCTACTTATTCAATCATGGACTCCTCTTGTCATTAAATATGTTTTGCTAGCTAATAATATGGATTGATTAATTTAATAATAAAATTGATTGTAATGAATTTTTTAAATATGATTTACATTGTTGATTGAATGATAATTTTTTTCTTGTTATAGAATGGATAGAAGCTGGATGTATCATACCGATCGGATTTCAACCGAGTTTCAAAGTAATTTGGAGAATTTTTTAGATTTTTCATTTAACAATGCGTCAGATGGAGGTTGTATACAATGACCCTGCTATAATGTTGTTGGAAGACAATAGTTAAGATGAGAAGAAGTTAGTTACCATTTAAAGAAATTTGGATTTCAAGCTAACTATAATGTTTGGTTTCACCATGGAGAGACGAGTCAATCTTTGATTGTTCATAAACGAAATGAATGAAGTGACATGGAGAATTTGATATTTGATCGGTTTCCATATGTGCATCATTCCGAGAGAGATAGCATGTCGGTGAAAGAAGACAATGATATTAGTACACATGAGGAAAATGTTGAAGACGATGATGTTGAGAGAGTGAAAAATTTATTGGATGATGCCAGAACTCCAGTATATCAAGAATGTACTAAAAAGACCAAGTTGGAATTTCTAATACGGTTATATCATGGAAAAACCATGTATGGGATTTCTAATACCACCATTGATTATATTCTAACATTTTTGAAGGACTTTCTTCCTAATGGTGTAGATATTCCCTCCAATCATTACATGACATGGAAGTAAATTAAGCAGCTTGGATTTTCTACTAATAAAGTCCATGCTTGTCTAAAAGAACGTAGTTTATATTAGGAGGAAATAGCTGACCGTAATGACTATAAAGAATGTGGGGCATCTCTATAGATGAAAAATGTAGATGGAACACCATCTCGTGTCCCACAGAAAGTCATGTGGCACTTTCCATTGATTCCCAGACTTCAAAATCTATTCATGTCTCCAGAAATCTCAGTCAATATGCAATGACATGATGTTGAGATAATTAAAGGTAATGATGAGATGGTCCATCCTGCAGATGGATTAGCATGGCGGACATTTGATTCACAACATCCTGATTTTGCAGCAGAGGTGCGTAATGTTAGATTTGGCCTATCATGTGATGGTTTTAATCCGTTTGGTCAGATGATTACAACTCATAGCACGTGACCAGTTTTTATTCATGTTTATAATCTTCCTCTATGGATGTGTATGAAAAAACCTTTAACTTTCTTGAGTATACTGATATCTGGACCTTCAGATCTTGTTAATGATATAGATGTCTACTTGCAGCCTTTAATAAAAGAGTTGAAACAAATTTGGGATTTAGGTGTGCATAAATTTGATGCTTCTTCAAAGAATACGTTTCAGATGTGTGCTGACCTTCTATAGACCAATAATGATTTCCTTGCCTATGCAATGATGTCTTGGTGGATCACGAAGTGAAAACTATCATGTCCCATTTGTATGAAGAATACACGATCGAGAAGGCTTAAATATCGTCGTAGTTTTAGTTTCATGGGGCATTGCCAATTATTTCCAATAGATCATCAATACATGAAGAATTGTCAGAGGTTTGATAATAATGTTGACACTTAAGAACCACCTCAACCTATGTCAGGATGTGATGTTCTTGATGAATTGAAAGATTTCATCTTTTCATTAGGGAAAGGTCAGTTGAAATCTCGAAAGAGGAAGAATGCTGATACTGAAGTCACTTACAATTGGAAAAAGAGAAGTATTTTTTTTGTGTTGCTATATTGGTCTACCAATTTTTTACATCATTGTTTAGATGTAATGAATATTGGGAAAAATATATGTGAAATGTTGCTTTCAATTCTTTTGAATATTAAGGGGAAGACCAAATTTGAATTCCGATCTCGTCGGGATTTATTGGATTGGGGTATTCAACCATAACTACATCATATTTGTATCAGTGAAAAAAAATGGAAAGTTCCTTGTGCTTCTTATGTGATGACACCGGCAGAGAAAGATCAATTTCTAGAAATATTGGAGAATATCAAGGTTCCAGATGGCTATTCCAGCAACATATCTAAACGAGTCAACAGAAGACATTTGAAGTTGAAATCCCTAAAAACTCATGATTATCACATCCTTCTTCATGAATTGATTCCAATGGAAATTCGGAATTTTCTATCCAATAATGTAAGGGTGGTAGTGATTCAGTTGTGTCATTTTTTTAGAGAACTTTGTGCTAAAAGGTTATCCAAATCATTGTTGATAAAAATGCAGCAAGAGGCTCCGTTAATTCTGTGTGAGTTGGAAAAAAAATTCCCTCCATCCTTTTTTACTTGGATGTTGCATTTAACAGTTCATCTTCCAACTGAGACACTTCTTGGGGGACCAGTCGCTTTTCGGTGGATGTATCCCACTGAAAGAAATATGTGCACTTTGAAATCATATGTCTGAAATAAGAATTATCCTGAAGGTTCCATTTTGAGGACTTATCTGGCCCAAGAATGCATGGATTTTTATTCAATTTATTTTTCTGATGTGAGCACAAGACATAATCAACCAATGAGAAATTAAGATGAGCAGTATGTAGAAATTCAGCCCTCATTTCCATCTCTTCCCCAAACAGGTTGAATTTTCGGGTCATATACATTGGTTACATTGAGCTTTGAAGAGCGGGATATGGCACATCATACAGTCTTGTTTAATTGTGGTTTGTTAGATGCCTATATCAAGTAAGTAATTTTAATATATATATGTAATCTCATACAATATCATATCACATATACCTTATACTTTTATTTTCATTTTATGTAGAGAACATAAACAAATTATAATTAGAGTTCATCGGTCTTTGTAGTTGAGAAGGAGAGAGGCTATGCATATCCAAGAGTTCCCATCTTGGTTGAAATCAAAGGTATGAACATTACATTAAATACCTTAAAATAAAGATATATATATTTAATTATATTACACATATGTATTACAGGTATTGAGTTTACTTACTGACTTCATTTCTCAAGAATTAAGAGCATTGTCTTTTTGTCCCAATTCTTTGGTTCGTGACTACAAATCTTTAATAATCAATGGATATAAATCTATTACAACTGATAAAGCAGTGAAAATGAGAACACAACATGATGGTGTAATGTTAACTGCTAGAACAGATTGTTATGACAGTGCATCAGATAGTCGACCTCGATATGAAAATGTGTATTATTATGGACTGGTTGAGAAAATATTGGTTTTGGATTACTACACTCAAGGTCGAGTCACTATGATGAAATGTAAATGGTTTGATTAAATGACATGACATGGTACATTTATTGATGATTGTGGATTTAGAGTTAATGACATGAGTCGATTCCTACATACTGATGAACCATACTTTTGGCATCAGTGGAAAAACAAGTGTTTTATGTGAAAGATCATCTGAAACCTGATTACGGTGTCATTAATGAAGTAATCCCAATACATATTTTTCATGATGCTAGGGATGAAATTTTCACCATTGACTCCTCCATCGGTGTTAGACAAAATATTGTATTTGATGACACAAATTGTCCCATTGTGAGAGATGATGTTGAACCTGGGGTAGTGGAGGGTAATATATAAAAGCAACCATATATATTCAGAGTTCATTCAGTATACCTTGACGTGAGTTTCTCAGGTTGGTACGAATGTAATTACTTTAATTTAGTTTTAGTTTGGAATGATATGTCTGTTTTAGTATTGTTTGGTTTCGTTTCATTTAATTATATTTATTTCAATTCAGAAAACTGGGGTTAAAATGTGGTTTTAAAAATTGTATAACTTGGTTGTAAATTATCATTACAGAAAGATGTTATGACATTGTTTGTCTTCTTTGTCTTCTAAGTTGTATGTATGATTTGTAAAAATTGTTGCTAAAAAATATTTATTTCATTCTTATACAGATTATGAAGAAAACTACAGAAGCTCGCAAGAAAAGATTATTTGATGTTGATCCTGTTAGACGCGAGCGTGTGTGTTCAGGGAGTATAATAATTATAATATTTATCTTCTGCATTAAATATAATATGAAGTTCATATTTTTGATCAAATTTATTTTAGGGATATATAACTCCAGAGATTCCTCTTCCTTGTATGGGACCGAGCAAGGATCCTCCTAGACCTGGGCGGAGCTCCCGTCTTACCACTCCCCACACTAACCCATCAGTGGACATCCCATCTAACACACATGTCCATCCTCCGCTTAAGACCCCTGGGATGTTCCCATACATGATTCCATCATCATCCCATTGAACCTATTTTTCCCATTCCATGTCCACGCCGACTCGTCCGATGTTCTCACCTCCACAATTTCCATATCCATTCATGTATCCCCAGACTTACTACACATATTCTGAAATGTCTACGCCACCACCATTTCCTACCATCCATACTAAACATATTGAGTCTGTTCCTTCAGTTTCCACTTCTGTTCATGAAGATCAGCCGGAGCATGCTATGGAACAAATACTTCTTTCGGAGGATGCTGATCCAACACAGTCTACGGATGCCTCAGAGTCTATTCAGGATCCTGCATCAGGTTTTTTTATTATAAATGTTTCAAATTATAGAATTTAACTTTTTTCCTATTGTATTTTCACTTAAATATTCTCTTTTCACCTCTTATATTATTTAGTGGGATCTTCTAGTAGGCGACGTGGGCGCACTCGAATGCAGGATTCCTAGAATCACGAAACTCAGATTATGGTGGATTAAAATCCTCAAAATCAAATGGTAGGTAAAAATGCTAAGGAGTGTAGAAGTTTCATGGCTACTTTAGCCAAATATCATGATATCGTTCCGGTGGAACTGGTCTCATGGAGACATATCAGTTCTGACATCAAGGATAGGGCATGGGCGCAGATATGGGTACAGAAATTTTATAAATTTATTTTTATATTAGTAATGTATTTATATGAATTAACATTTTCGTTGCAGAGTCTATTTAACTTTCCTAATGGTGAAGCTACCAAAGCTGCTAGGTTGAGTGATCTTGGAGAGTACTGGCGGTCATAAAAGTATGAGTTACATATTGGTTGGAGGAGCAGAGTGGGTACTGAGTTAGAGGGTGTACCCACAAACCCTGACTATCCAAAAATTCAATATCAAAAAAGTATCACACATTGGAAGACTGAACAGTATAAGGTACTACCCATCTATAATGGTTTTTATATAAACTTTAATTCTTATTACTTTTATTTTTTTTTGTTTTTAGGAATTGTCAGCGAAAAACAAAAAAACAAAGATGAAATGATATATCTACACACATTGGGGCGCAGTAAAATGCCCGATCATGAGAAGAGGCTGGTACGTTCAATCAAATTTTTTGCATTTATCATATATGGTTGTAATCCAAATTTGTGCATTTCTCATATGTAGTAATCTGAATGGGGCATTGAAAGTCTTTTACCTCGTGCCAAATTATTCTGCTTCAGTAGGAAAAGAAAATATGGAACTGCAGTTAATTCACAAACACAAGAAATAATTGTAAGTTTTTTTATATATATTTCAAACATTTATATAAAATTCATAATTTAATATGTGTATAATTTCAACAGTCTGCCTTGGAGGCCATGGATGAGGAAGCTAAAAACTTAGGGCCAAATGATCATTTGAGTCAGGTGTTAGGGGTGGATCATCCAGGAAGATTCCGTTGAAGACCAGGAAAAAACATTGTCCCCTCTAGGTATTGGCCATCATCAGACTCATGTAATGCCTATAAGGACTCTGAGTTGGAAAGTACACGTGCTGAATTAGCTGCGACAAAGAAAATAGTATTAGAGGAGCATGAAAAAAGTAAGCTAATGAATGAAAATTTCATGAAAGCTATGTCAATGTTGAGTCAATCACTACCACCAGAGGTTGCTGCCACTTTTCATTCATGTATGGCATCAATGCGCTCTTTACATAATGCCTCGGGTGATTCCCATGAGGGTCCTAGTGGCGATGACGGTGGTGGTGATAGAGTTGGCGAGGATGTTGCTGATGCTGTTGTTGGTGATGAGATTGCTGCTGCTGATGATGATGATGTTGCTTCTAGTGATGATGATGCTGATGATGTTGCTGCAGATGATGATGTTGTTGGACATGGGGATGATGATGATGGTTATATGGGGATATTAATCCCCTCCATTTTTGTCTTAGCAGAGAGACTTGTGTTGGAGTTTTAATTTTTTTTGTAATGGTGGACTGCTTGTATGTGAATTTATTTATGCAATGAAATGAATTTTGGATAATGTTTTCATCAGGGTTGTTATTTGAAAATTCTTTAGGTAATATTCACATGCCATTTTTTTAATGGTTTGGTGTGTTAATTATTATCTCTCCATCTAATCTTGGCCTTAGCAGTGGAGGAGAGTCTTGGGATGGGGGGTTGCAGTGGAGGGTTGGGGGGGGGGGCTGGGGGGAAGGTTGGGAGGGGGGGTGCAGTGGAGGGCTGGGAGGGGAGGGGGAACATTCACTTAATCTCTTTTTCATATACTCGACATGTAGAGAATGTTCATCAGGAGACTATGACCGTGTCCTCTACTTTGAAGAATAAGAGATCATCTATTGAAGGCGTTGAGATGGTTTAGTTGCTTTGATATTTTTCTTTAAACGTAAAGGAACTGATTGGTATGTGATCTGACAGTTATATGAATATTCGGAGCTGACTAACTAATTTAGATTTTGCATATGCTATTTGTGGTTTTTATCTTTCCTTTCTCTAATTTTTTAATGTGGTTTTGTGTGTTTTAGGATGAATCCAAACATAAAATAAAAATCTTGTTTAGTGTGGAGGGAGGGGGGGCTGGGCAGGTGGGGAGGGGGAGGTGCTGGGCAGTGGGGAGGGAGGGGGAGGGGCTAGGTAGGGGGTCTGGGCAGTGGGGATGGGCTGGGCAGGGGGGCTGGGCGGTGGGGAGGGAGGGGGAGGGGCTGGACAGGGGGGCTGGGCGGTGGGGAGGGAGGGGGAGGGGCTGGGCGGTGGGGAGGGAGGGGGAGGGGTTGGACAGGTGGGGAGGGGCTTTTAAGGGGGGATGGGTAGTGGGGAGGGAGGGGGAGGGGCTGGGAAGGGGGGCTGGGTAGTGGGGAGGGGGAGGGAGGGGCAGGGCAGTGGGGCTGGGCAGGTGGGGAGGGGGAGGGGCTGGCAGTGGGGAGGGAGGGGGAGGGGTTGGGCAGGGGGGCTGGGTAGGGCGGCTGGGCAGTGGGGAGGGAGGGGGGAGGGGTTGGGAAGTGGGGGCTGGGTAGTGGGGAGGGACTGGGCAGGGGGGCTGGGCAGTGGGGAGGGAGGGGGAGGGGCTGGGCAGGGGGGCTGGGCAGTGGGGAGGGAGGGGGAGGGGCTGGGCAGGGGGGCTGGGCAATGGGGAGGGAGGGGGGAGGGGGAGGAGCTTGGTAGTGGGGAGGGAGGGGGAGGGGCTGGGCAGTGGGGAAGGCGGGGTATGGGGAGGTGGGGAGGGGGAGGGGCTGGGGGAGGAGCTGGACACAGTGTCCACTTATCCACCGTCGCAAAAGGTATGGTTTTACCACACCATTTTTTACATCATGACATGTTTTCTTTTTACTCAACTGCATCCTCAAATATCCAATTTAACCCCAGACTCATATTTTCATAATATGATGCAGTTTCATGTTTGGTTGTTTAATTTTTTCAATGTATGGGTGAAATCTCCAGTTTAGGTGATGCGGATTCATCTTCTAGCATCAATGGCATTGAAAAGGGTAAAATTACGATATCATCTTATTTTCAAGATTAAAATTAATATTTATACTCTTTTAATTAATTAACACATGATATTGTTATCATTTCATTATTGCGATTTATGATTTCAGGTCAAGCATCATTACAAATAGTTTTGACAATTGCATTGCAATGTTCTTTACAAGGGTTGGGTTATTCTACTGAAGGCCTTGACGTGTCCATTGAAAGGGGTAAAATTAATGTATGAAGTGTCGATGAACTTTTAATCATTATTAAACTGGTTTTTTTTATTCTTTTGTTTTATTTGTGCATAATTTCACATGCATCGCATTGCATTTTTAGTCATCGGAATTTTTATGTGGGCATTGGCACCCTCATTGAGTAAGTCCATTGTTTTCTTCTAAAGTAGTGAAATGACCAATAGATTGGATATGGTTTCCATGGGGATGTCTCCCCAACTCTCTCCCTTGTATGCAAATGATCTTGAATGATGAAAAATCAGATGTTTTTTTAATTTCAACCCAGTTTGAGTTAGTTTATTTTCTAGGGTGAAATTTGATGTGTGATAATTTTCTTACAGGCCTCCCTGTACAAGAACAGCTGTGATATAGAATTAACCGAACAGAACATGAACAAGGACATGATCAGGTACTGCTTGAGATAGTTTCAGGTATGATATGTGTATTCTGTATATTCTCACATATACATATCAATATAGTTTTGACCCTTCCTTTTCTTATTGTATATTTCAATTGGGGCATAGAGGTACTAGTGGATTCCCTAGCTTGTCTCCATCTAATAAAGAATCATATTGGGGGTGGTCATCTTCTCAGATATTGGGTAAATCCTTCTGGGATAATTCCCCCTCTGGTAAAGAGGTTATTAACCCACTTTTTAAGGACTACAATCTAGATCCTATGTAGATGTCGTGAAGGCCTTCAAAATCTTAAACCATGATAGTGGTTAATGATAATAAGGGGGCAGTTAACCTAGATTACAGGATTACTGTGGTATCTCTTGCATCCATGGATATTTATTTAGGTGGTATACTTTAGGATATTGTAGTGGAACCTATTCATAGATGTAGTGTTTCAAATATAGATGATTTAGGATCCCTATGGAGGGGAGAGAAAACATAAAATGAAAAGGGTAAAATAGAGGAAGATTCTATGTGACCGGAAGAGAGGACTGAAATTAATATTCATAGATTGACCTCTCATGATTCATCTATGTGTATTGTTCAATGCAACACTGTTAACGTTCAAATTTCTGGGGGTATCTATTATTTATTATCTATTATCTATACTAAAGTAGGCTTTCTCTTTGCTTACGTGTCACCTCACCATGCATCCACGTCACCATTAATTCTCTATTCCTTCCTCAATGCCCTAAAATCTAACCCATTATCGATCCCCCGCTCGGGAATTTGATTTGACCCGCGCTCTCCTATCTAAAACCCCTCCCCTAAACCCCTATCCCTCTCTCTGGTTCTCGATCCCCTCTGCAAATCTCGTAGGTTTCTCGATCCCCTCCTCGATCCCATTTCTCGTTCCCCTTCCCGATTACCCCCCAGCCCGCACTGCTCCTGCTCATGGTTTTCATCACTTTCTCCTAAACTTCCCGGGCGTTATCATCTCCTCGAAGCTCTCCCAAGTGCAACGCCTCTGCAACAACCCTCGGAGCCTCTGGCTTCTACGCCTCCTTCTCTATCTACTCCGCGTCTGGATCCTGCGCCTCCTCCACAAATTATGTCTCCCCAATCTCCTATTTGTGCTGCTTCCCCGATTTTCCTTCCTCGACGTCTGTCGACATCACCTTCATCGGCCTCACAAAAGTAGGGTTTGTACTGCATCTTGATACTCAACCTTCACCTATTTCATTCTCCCCAATCGACGGGTTTCTATGCTTCTCCATTCGGTCCCCCCCAAACTAGCTTATCCATTCGGTCTCTCCAATCGAGGTTCCAACTCCTTTGTGCTCGCCTTCCACTGCACCTTCACCGTTGACCACCTTCACCTCCTTCACCTCCTTAACCTCCTTCACCTCCATCATCAATCTCTGCATCTGGATTACCGATGATAAGATACTCCTCCATCGTCTCCTACAATTACTGTTAAATCCGGCTTCACCTCCTTCGGAAACCCCAATCTAGGGTTTCCTTCACCTCCCCAATCTAGGGTTTCCTTTTTTCTATGATCACATTCATACCTAGAAATACTTTTTATGAATGCAAATATCTATTATATGCATCAGTTTGATTGAACTGCATTCTGAAAAAAAATCACGTCCATTGAGCAATTGACGGATTTTGTAAAGCCTGGAAATCAAAATTTCATGTTACTGAAGTATGAACATCCTTGAAACAACTGCTATAGATTTTTTTTCTGGTCATAATGCATACTATTCAAGTTAGGGGTCCAAGTATCTTTGAAATTTTGATTCTTTTATGTTTCTTCTTCCTTTTTAATTAGTTGTACTGTTTCCTTTTTGAGATCTCATTAATATTCTACTAGATTTAAAAATTATTATTTTTAATATTCCCGTAATATCATCTATTTATATTTATATTACTTTTGTTTAATTATTTTTCAATTCAGTAGTAGGCTACATCGAAGTTTAATGGACATTTAATTTAGTGTGTATCATTTTACTATTGTTGGAGAGCATAAACACATCAGGATGTGGTTTACTATATGAACTTTAACTCATCTTCTGTGATGTGAATCTGAATTCTTCTTTCGAACATAAGAGCTACAAAGTAATTTTCATCAACAATAATGAAAACTATATCAGAATATTTACTGAATGATTTGAAGACATTCGGGTAGGTAAGAGTGTATAAAAATTTCTATTTATATTAGAAAACAAAATACACAAAATACTAAATTTTTCCTCATTATTGAACAGGGAGATCAAAGCAATGCATCTTCATAAGTAGTGGCATCGAATATATCCATCTAAAATTTCTTTAGTCTTTAATTTGTTTTATTAACAATTGAAATTATTATTATTGTTATGTTAAGTTTAACAATTCGTGATTGGAGCATCAAAATATTTGGTATTCTCCAGGGACTTCAAGCACTGGTAAACGATTTGATACTACAACCTTGAATATGTCAACTGCTCAGGTATTCAATAGTTATATTTAATGACTACTAATTTAATTCCATTAACATAAACACATGTGTATTAATTCAATATAGAAATTGTATTCTAAGTATTTCAAACAAACTTTTCTTTCCATCTCGTAATTGTCCACAGTTACAGGAGTGTGTACATTTAAATATTAGCATTGTCATAAATATTTCAATTTTTGCTATCTGTTTTATCAAGAAAATGAACCAAAAAGATGGAACTAACACATTATCTGGTAAACATTGTTGAAAACCCTCTTTATCATGTAATATGTACATTTTTAGTATTTGTGCTATCTGTTTAAGAACCTACAGTACTTAAATTTGTTTTGATGACAAACAAGCTTTTCATGTAATCTTCTGATTAGTGTGATTTCTACTATCTGTAATCTATACATTTTTTGACAAACATGTTTAACATTGCTATCATCTAAAAATGGTTAACATTTATCCTACTATCTGGGGGATGGGGCTGGGCAGGGGGGATGGGGATGGGCAGGGGGGATGGGGTGGGGCAGGGTGGATGAGGTTGGGTAGGGGGGAGGGACTGGTGGGGGATGGGGCTGGGCAGGGGGGATGAGGCTGGTGGGGGATGGGGATGGGCAGGGGGATGGGGCTGGGCATGGGGGAGGGGCTGGTGGGGGATGGGGCTGGGCAGGGGGGATGGGGCTGGGCAGGGGATGGGGCTGGGCAGGGGGGATGGGGTTGGGAAGTGGGGAGGGGCTGGTGGGGGGTGGGGATGGGCATGGGGGATGGGGCTGGGCAGGGAGGATGGGGTTGGTGGGGGATGGGACTGGGCAGGGGGGAGGGGCTGGTGGGAGGGGGAGGTGCTTGGAAGGGGTGGAAGGACAAGCTGAGCAGGGGGGAGGGGAGGGGAAGAGCTGGGTAGGGGGGAGGAGGAGGGGAGAGGTTTTGGGAAAGGGGGGAGGGGAAGCTCAGTACCCATGGATGATTATTTACCTAATAAGAAGTATCACATATCATTTTCATAATATATTCACTACCATTCAGCTTATTTCACCAATATCTACTTCCATTCATTATTTGTATATCGTCTTCACTGTTAGTCTGTTTTAATCACTGTATCTGTTTCCTGTTTCTACGATTTTGGTTCCAACATTAATCTTTGGTTTATAGTGTTTCATAATTTTAATCAGTTATTCAATTATAATATTACATATATGGATCAAATTATCATTAATTGTTTTTGGTTAGGTCGATAATAGAAATTTTTATATTTCATTAAACTATGATGATGTTTGAAATCCATGTTTACATGGTCTAAAGTTCCACTGATTTCTCTTCAATGTTGTGCAAGGTGTTTCAGATAATCCACTGGTTGCAGATGTCTTCATTCATTTTAGAAAGGATCTAGGTGATCTTTGTTCACTGGTGAAAATGGGGTTGGAGGTGGAGACAACTGAGAGTGGATTGGACCCTCCGCTTGAGGCCTCCCATGGGGGAAGTGGGAATAATCTAGATGGGGTACTGGAAAAGGTGGATAAGGGAGGTCATACTCCATCAGGCCCTTCTTATGCTAAGGTGGTGTGATTAAGAAAGGATAGGAGTGATTGTGGCCAGGCAGTGACTCAGAATCCCAATATAGGTTGCAAGGCCCTGGAACAAGATGCAGTCGTGAGACCTTGTGCAGGACAAGTCAAGTGGAAGGTTTTGTGATCGGTAATCATTTTGAGTTTCTGACCAATGATGATCCAGTCCAGGACTCTACAGATTTGGTCCAAATCTCTATGGACGAGCAGGAGGTGAACCAGTCCAGTGATGAATGTTATAGATCTTATGCAGGTGACATAGAGGATGGGACTCAGGCCAGTAGGAATCCAAGCGCACTGAGGGGCAATTGTAAAGTAAGGAAAGACTACTAACATTTACCTTTACCTATGGAGATGAGATCTGTGAATAAGATGAAGGCCAAGTAGATGGAAAATACCCCTGACCTCTCCATATCGGCTTGCCAGCAATAGAGGTCTGATGCTCTGATTGAACGCCCTTTGGAACTACTTTTGAGCTCGGAATAGGTTGTGGATGAATCAGTTCTGACAATTAATGCTACTACTATAGAGGCTGAAAGAATGATTGAAAGAAGTATAAGGGTACCTGGAAATGAGGATCCATGAAACTGGATTGATAAACAGGATATCATCCTAATATAAGGATTCAACAACAGGATAATCAGTAGAGAGGATTACATGTAGTCTTGGGAGAAGCTGGCTTTTCAGTTTGAAGATCTCCTGAAGAGGGAACCAGACACTCAGGTGAACACTATATCTTGGAAATTGTCTAGGGAGACTAAAACTGGTAAGCTGCACTTTTATTTTAATGGCTTGGTATCTTTCTTTTATCCTTGAACATATGGTTTTTCACTTTTTCTTTAAAAGTGTTTGATAATAAAATAAAAAATATATTGAGGATACTGATATGCCTCATGGTATCAATTCCAACTGATATTATATTTTGACTTTTTTTAATGGGTGCACTGGAAGTAGGAAGCTGGAAGGCTACGGCGGATGGGTGCTCTGGAAGTAGGAAACAACTACACTAGAAGTAGAAGGGAGGCTGCGGGTAGCAGCTGCTCGTCTTGGAGAAGAATTTATACCCACAGTTCATTGAACCGTGGGTATATGAGTTTTCCAGAAATCAATTATACCCACGGTTCATTGAACCATGGGTGTTTTACTTTTCTAGGTATCTGTTGTTCCCACGGTTCTGAAAACCATGGGAATAGATAATATACCCACGGTTTAAACAAACCGTGGGTATTACAAAATTTTTCTTGGCTATCCCCACGATTTTGTGAAAATCGTGGGTATAGGGCTATGCCGACGCCACTGCAGCCCACAGTTCATAAAACCGTGGGTATATCCTATGCCCACAATTTTATAGGCTATACCCACGGTTTTAAACCATGGGTATAGGTGATATTTCCAACAGTGATATAGTTTTTAACATTTTTAGGGATTTTATAGTTTTTTTTGTTGTTTGGGAATTTACTAGTTTTTATGGTTTTTAATGTTTTCAGGGTTTTTATATTTTTATGGTTTTGGGGGTTTTTAATGTTTTTAGTTTTCAATAGGATTTTATGGGTTTATGTTGTTTTAGGTTTTTAAAGTTTTCTTAGGTGTTTTATGAGTTTTTAGGTTTTTTTACATTTTAGGGATTTTTTGGGCCTTTATAATTTTTATGATTTGTAGGGATTTTAAGGTTTTTATGGTATTTTAGGCATTTTAGTATTCTTATGGTTTTCTAGTGTTAGATAGTTTTTTTGAATTTTTATTTATTTTCAATTTTTTTTACATTTTTATGGATTCAGAGGGTTTATAGAGAATTTAGTCGGTCTTAGCTTTTTAAGGGATTTAGTGTTTTTATTTATTTTAAGGGTTTTATTATTTTTAATGTTGATGGGGTGAGGAGGTTAGGGTTTTTTATGGTTTTAGAATTTTTTTTGATTTTAGTTGTTTTTTGTGTGTTTTGATTTTTAAGGTTTTCTTAGGGGTACTTTATCATTTTTATGGTTGTTTACATATTTGGGGATTTCATAGTCTTTTTCATAATTTTTATATTGATTTAGGGTCTTTAGGGATTTTAAATGTTTTTAGGGTTTTGTGGATTTTATGGTTTATTTTGGTTTTTAGGGGGGTTTTTTAATTTTCAGGGTTTTAATAATTTTTATCATTTTTAGGGTTTTTAGAGGTTTAAATGGTTTTTAGAGTTTTTTTGGGTTTTAGGGGTTTAATGGGGTTTTATGGTTTTTTGGGTTTTTAGTGGCATTTAAGATCTTTTTACAGTTTTTTGGTTTTTATTGTTTTTTAGGTTTTTTATAAGTTTTAATCATTTTTAGATTTTATAAAGTTTTCTTAGGATTTTTTTTGGGTTTTTTATATTTTTAGGATTTTTTTGGATTTTTTAGTATTTTTATGTGTTTTAGTTTTTTTAGGGATTTTGAGTGTTTTTATGGTTTATATTCCTATTAGTATTTTTAATTTTTTAGTGGTTTTTAGTATTTTTAGGTTTTTAAAATGTTCCAAGGGGTTTTAGTGATTTTAGGGTGTTTTATGATTTAGGACTTTCTAGTGCTTCTTATGATTTGTATGGTTTTTAGGGTTTTTAGCGAGGTTTAGGTTTTTTAGGTTGTTTATGGTTTTTTATTTTTTTCGGGTTTTAAGGGGTTTTCTTGTATTTTAATGTTTTAAAGGGGTTTTTTGAGTTTTAACGTTTTATGGGATTTAGAGGGTTTTTATAGTTTTTTGGGTTTTTTTGGTCTTTTTAGGGATTTTTAGGTTTTTAGCAGTTTTATATTTTTAAGGGGTGTAAGTGCTTTTATATTTTATGGTTTTATATTGGGTTTTCAAGGTTTTAGGGTTTTTATGTTTTTAGGGGTTTATGGATTTTGAGGGGTTTGGGGTTTATTAGGGGGTTTGTGATGTTTTAGGGGGTTTTATGGTTTATAGTTTTTATAGGTTTTTAGGGGTTTTAGGTGTTATTATGTTTTTATGGTATTCCTATTCTTTTCTAGGTTTTAGGTTTTTTTCCAATTTTTAGGGGCCTTAGAGATTTTTTTTATAGTTTTTGGGATTTTATTGGGTTTTTTGGATTTTGGGGGTTTTCAGGTTTTTTTGAGTTTTTTAGCGTTTTAAATGTTTTAAATGTTTTCAGTAGTTAAAATAGATTTTTGATTTTTAGTTGGACTTTAGGGTATTATTTTATTTCATTTTGTTTGTTTTTTTAGGTATTTTGGGGTTTTATGGTTTTATGGATTTTAGGGGTTTTGAGGATTTTCAGTGTTTTTAAGCTTTTAAGGTTTTTATGTTTTTTTAAGATTTAATGGTTTTCTTTTGGATTTTTATGGGTTTTATGGTTTTTACATTTTCATAGGTTTTTAGGGATTTTTTATTATTTTTATCGGTTTTTAGGGTTTTTAGAGTTTTAAGGGGTGTTAGGGTATATATGGTGTTTTTGGCATTTTCAGACTATTTAACGTTTTTAGGCTTTTTATGGTTTTTGGAGTTTTTTAGATGTTTTTATTGTTTAAAAGTATTTTATAGTTTTTATTGATTTTTATTTTTTATGGGTTTTTAATGTTTTAAGAGAATTTTATGATTTTTTCAGTTTTGGGGGTTTTATGGTTTTTAGTGCTTTTATTATTTTATGGTTTATTAGGGTTTTATGTGTTTTTATTTTTTTTGTATGGGTTTTTAGGGTTCTCAAGTTTTTTTATGTTTTTAAATATTTTTTAGCTGTTTAGGATTTTATGGATTTTGGGTTTTTAATGTTTTTGGGGGATTTTAGGGTTTTTTACAGTTTAAAAGGATTGTATGATTTCTGGGGTTTTAATATTTTTTTTAGTTTTTTATCACTTTTAAGGCATTATAAAGTCTTTTAAAATTTTCATGTGTTTAAAGGGGTTTTTTAGTTTTTAGGGGGTTTTAAGGTTTCTATGGGTTTTTAGGGTATTTAATGGGTTTTAGGGGTTATATGAGTGTTAGGGGATTTTAGGGTTTGTTATTTTTTTAGCATTTTTTGGTTTGTAGGGGAAAAAATTATTTTTAGGTTTTTATGTTTTTCTTAGAGTTTTTAATGGTTTTAAGGGGTTTTTACGTTTTTTGTGAATTTCAGGGAATTTAAGGGTTTTTTAGATTTTTAGGGTTTGTGGGGTGGGTTTTTAGGGTTTCTCTGATGTTTTTAGGGTTTTTTGAGTTCTTTAGTGACTTTACAGTTTTTAGAGTTTTTTTAGTTTTTAGAGGATTAATGGGTTTTATTGTTTTTAATGATTTTTCGGGTTTTTATGTGTTTTAATGTATTTTATGGTTTAATTGATTTTTATGATTTTAGGGTGTTTAAGGTTTTTCTGGGTATTCTAGGGTTTTTATCTTTTTTAGGGTTTTTAGTAATTTTATTTGTTTTTAGATTATTATGGTTTTCTTATGGTTTTTTATGTTTTAGGTATTTTTAGGGATTGTTTGGATTTTTTTTGGGTTTCATGTGTTTTCAGGGGTTTTTAGTTTTTTATGGTTTTTAGGGTTTTCAATTTTTTAGGGTTTTGATATTTTTGTTATTTTTATGGGTTTTATGTTTTTTTAGGTTAATAATGTTTTCATATAGTATTTTAGGGTTTTTAGGTTTTTTTATGTTTTTAGGGTTGCATAGGATTTTATGGGTTTTTAGGGTTTTTAGGGGTTATAGGGTATTTAGTGATTTTGAGGGTTTTAGTCATTTAAGGTATTTATTGTATTTTGGGATTTAGGGTTTTATTGATTTTTTAGGGCTTTAGGGGTTTTAGAGCTTTTGTTACCATTTTACAGGTTTAAACATTTTTTTATAAATTCTAGGGTTTTCTGGGTTTTTATTATTGTTAATATTTTTGGGGGGTTTAATGGATTTTTAGGGTTTTAGGGGTTTAGGGTCTTTTTATGGTTTTCACCGATTTCTATTTTTAAGGTATTTAAGTGTTTTTTGAAATTAAAGATTTTTAGGGTTTTATGATTTTTATGTTTTTTAGGATTTTTCATATTTTTATGCTTCTCATGGATTTTAGGGTTTTTTAGATTTTTAGGATTTTTATGATTTTTTAGTATTTAATGATTTTAAGTGTTTTTTGTTTTTAAGGTCTTCATTGGGGGGTTTTTAGGGTTTTATGGTTTTTATGATTTTATCTATTTTAATTGATTTTTTTGGATTTTTATGGTTTTAGGGTTTTTAGGGATTCTGAGGTCTTTATGGTTATTAGGGTTTAGGGGTTTTAGGTTTCTTTGGGGTTTTATGGTTTTTTTTTGGGTTTTAGGGGGGTTTGAGTTTTTTTGGATTTAATTTTTTTAGAGTTTACATCATTTTTATGGTTTTAATGGGGTTTTATAGTTTTTAGCGGGGTTTTAGCGGTTTTATGTGATTTTAGTGATTTTTTTATGTTTTTATGGGTATTATGGTTTTTAGTGGTTTTGGGTTATCTGTGTTTTTAGTATTTTTAGGTTTATTATGGTTTTTAAGTGTTTTATAGTTTTAATGTTTTTTTGGGGTTTTTCATGGTATTTTAAACATTTAGAGATTTTAGGGATTTTTTATGTTTTTTTTTGGTTTTTCAGATTTTTAGGGATTTAGGGTTTTTTAGGATTTTTAGGTCTTTATAGTTTTTAAGTGATTTAGGGGTTTTTTGTTTTTTCAGTATTGTAATTTTTTTATACTTTTCTATACTTTTTAGGCGTTTTAAGAAGATTTGGTGTTTTTTTGGTTTTTAGGGTTTCAATGGGGTTTTAATGTTTTTAGCTTTTAGGGGTTTATGTGTTATTACTTTTTTATGGTTTCTTAGTGTTTTATAGGGTTTTGTTGGGATTGTTGGTTTTTTCATTTTGGAGAATTTTGGGTATTTTTATGATTTTTATAGAATTTTAAGGTGTTTAAGGATTTTGTGGGGTTTTAGGGATTTTAGGGATTTTAGGGTTTTTAGCATTTTTTAGTTTTTAATGTGTTTTCTTTGTTTTTAGTTTTTAATATTTTCTTTTAGAATTTAGGGTTTTAGGATATCTTAAAATTTTTTTGATTGTTCTTCACTTTTTAGAATTTTTATGGGTTTTAAAGGTATTTTGGGATTTTGAGTGGTTTTTTTTGGGCTTTTAGGGATTTTGGGTGGTATTAGGGATTTTAGGGATTTTATTGGTTTTTTGGGTGTTTAGGTGTTTTTTTGAGTATTTTCATTGTTTATAGTTTTTTTAGAGTTTTCCTACATCTCAAGGGGTTTAAAGGGTTTTTGAGTTTTTTGGGGATTTTATGGTTTTATGGGTTTTTAGGGTTTTTAATGTTTTAGGGGTTTTTATTGAGTTCATGGTTTTAGGTTTTTTATCATTTTTATGTCTTAAGGGGTTTTAAGTGTTTTTAGGTTTTGATGGTTTTCTTTGGGTTTTTAATGGGTTTTTACAGTTTTTGGGAATTTTAGGATTTTTATGGTTTTTTTGTTTTTTTGGGGATTTTGAGGGTTCTTGGGGTTCTTGGGGGTTTTTAGGTTTTTAGGGTTGTTTTATTTTTAGGGGTTTTATTGTGCTTTATAATTTTTAAATTTTTTAGTGTTTGAAAGGGTTTTTAGAGATTTTAGATGTTTTTAGAGTTTTTGTGGGATTTTATGGGTTTTAAGGATTTAAGTGTTTTTATGGTCATAAGGGTATTATAGTTTGTTAGGTTTTTTTGTAGGTATTTTAGGGGTTTTAACTGATTTTCATGTTTTTAAGTTTTTGATAGGTTTTTTCATGGATTTTATGCTTTTTATTATTTTAGGGATTTTTATTGAATTTTTAGGTTTTTATGGGTTGTTGTGGTTTTATGGTTTGGGGGGGGGGGGGTGGATAGGATTTGTTTTGTATTTTTAGTGTTTTATGGTATTTTTTCTATTTTATGGTTTTATGTTTTATATTTTTAAATATTTTTTAGAGTTTTTAACATTTTATGTGTTTAGTGGATTTTTAGAGTCTATTGTGTTTTTAGGGTTTTTATGGGATTTTCAATGGGTTTATGGATTTAGGGATCTTTGGTTTTTAGTGGATTAGGGGTTTTAGGGTTTTTAGGTTTTTTATGCATTTTAAGTGTTTTTTGCAGGGTTTTGGGTTTCTTTGGGATTTTCTATGTTTTTATAGTTTTTTACATTTTTAATGATTTTTGGGCATTTTAGGATTTTAATGGTTTTTAGGGATATTGAGGGTTTTTATAGTCTTTAGGGTTTTATTGGTTTCTTGGGGTTTTAGTTATTTTTTTATTTGTTAATGTTTTACGATTTTTAGAGTTTTAAACATTTATAGGGGTTTTAAGTATTATTAGTCTGCTTTTAAACTTTTTATGTTTTTTTTTCAGTTTTAGGGTCTCTTAGGGTTTTCTATGTTTTTATAATTTTTAAGGGTTTTATTGATTTTAATTATACTTAGGTTTTTAGGGTTTTCTTAGTTGTTTCCATGGTTTTTAGGGTTTTTTATGTTTTTATGTATTTTTTGGGCTTCGTTAGGATTTTTGTTGTTTTTTATGGTTTTTAGGTATTTTGAGGGTTTTTAAGGCCTTGGTGTTTTTAGGGTTTTTAGGTTTTTTAGGTTTTTAGTGGTTTTATATGTTTTGGGGTTTCTAAATATTTAATAGGGGTTTTGAGGGGGTTTATGTTTTTTGGGATTTTTAGTGGATTTTTATGGTTTTTGGGGATTTTGAGGGTTTTTAGGTATTTTTTGGGTTTTTAGGATTTTTTGGTTTTTAGTGTATTTTTAGTTTTTTAGGGTATTTTAGTATTTTTAGTGTTTTTTAAAAACATTATTGGTTTAAAAGGATTTTATAGTTTATGTGGTTTTTTGGTTTTTAATGGGGTTTTAGTGTTTATTAATGATTTAGTGGTGTTTATTGTCCTTAGGGGTTTTAGGGTTTTTAGGGTCGTTTAGTGTTTTTAGTGTATGTTTGGTTTTTTATAATTTCTCAGGTTTTAGGGGGGTTTTAGTTCTTTTAGGGTTTTATGGATTTAACAGGTCTTTTAGAGGTTTTTAGGTGTTTTAGGTATTTTTTAGTATTTTTATGTATTTTTAGGTTTTCTGGGGATTTTGAAGGTTTTCTTTGGTTGGTAGGGTTTTTAGGAGATTTTGGTGTTTATCGTTTTTAGGTGTTTTTTGGATTTAATTATTTTTATATTTTTATGGTTTACAAATATCTTTTCATGGGATGTTGGTTTTTTTTATGTTTTTGCGTATTTTTAGGGATTTTTATGGTTTTTAGGGATTTTATAGTTTTTTTGGATTATAAGTGTTTTTAGGGAATTGAGGGATTTTATTATTTTTCGGGGGGTTTTTAAATTTTTTTGTGTTTTAAGTGTTTTTTATAAGGTTTTCTTATGTTTTTTAATGGTTTATATCATATTTGGGATTTTTGGAGGTTTTTTAGGACTTTTAGGATTATTAGTGTTTTTACAGATTTTGAGGGATTTATGGTAATTTTGGTTTATGGTTTTTTGAGTTTTTTTAGTGGTTTAAATGTTTCTTATAGTTTTTAATGTCTTTACGAGTTTAAATGGGGTTTAGGGTATTTAGTGTGGTTTTAGTGTTTTCATGTGTTTGGAGGGTTTTTAGTGTTTTAAGGGGTTTTTAGGGTTTTTAGTGCTTTTAATTTTTTAAGGGTTTTATGTCTTTTTAGGTTTTTAAGGACTTCGTAGTGGTGTTTAGGGTTTTTAGGGGATTTTAAATTTTTAGGGTTTTAGGTATTTTTAGGATTTTTATTGTTGGTTTGATTTTGAGGGATTTTGAGGGGGTTTAGGGTTTTTAGGTTTTATTTGATTATTACGATTTTTATGTTTTTAGTGTCTTTAAGGGTTTATATTTATTACATTTTTGGGGGTTTTAGAGCATTCAGTGGGGTTTATGGTTTTATGGGTTTTAGGGTTTTTTTTTATGTTTTTAGGTATTTTTATGGTTTTTAGGGGTTTTGGGGTTTTAAGGGTCTCTTTATGATTTTTATTGTTTTTAAGGTTTTTATGGGTTTTATGTGTTTTATGTGTTTTTAGGTTTTATGGCCTTATTATGGTTTTACATAGTATTTATGGTTTTTTTACATTTATAGGTAAATTTAGGATTTTTAAGTATTTTTTATGGCTTTTTGGGGTTTTTTGGCATTTTGAGTGGTTTAGGGTTTTTAGGTTTTTATGGTTTTGTTTTGGTTTTTATAGGTTTTTAATATTTTTATTGATTTTTAGAGATTTTGAGGGTTTTTTGGTTTTTTGTTTTTTAGATATGTTGAAATTTTTTTATTTGTATGGTTTTTTAGTTTTCTAGGTTTTCTAAGGTTTTTAGTGTTTTTAACATTTTTTGTGGTTTAAAGGGTATTTATATTTTTTACTTGTTTTTAGGGTTTTATGTTTTTTAGGGTTTTATGTTTTTTTGGTTATTAGGGTTTTTTGGGTCTTCATGGGGGTTTTAGGGTTTTTAGTGCTTTTTTATTTTTGGGGGTTTTATTTTTTTTTGTTTTTAAGGTTTTATTATGTTTTTTCATGGATTTTAGGGTTGTTTATATTTTAGGGAAATTTAGGAATTTATTAGGACTTTTATGGTTTTTAAGGGCTTTAGTTATTTTGAGGATTTTTAGGAATTTTTAACGATTTTATGGATTTTTGGGTTTTAGGTTTTTTTCAGTTTTTTAACATTTTCTAAGTGTTTTTGATATTTTTAGGGATTTTTAGGGGTTTTTAGGGATTTTATGGTTTTTTTTGTGTTTTTAGTGTTTTTTGAGTTTTTTAGGGTTATAATATTTTCTATAGTTTGTTTACATTTTTATGGGATTAATGGATTTTTAGAGTTTTTATAGCTTTTTAGGGTTTAATGTGGTTTTATGATTTTCATCGTTTTCTTTATGATATTTTGGGTTTCTAAGGGGTTTTGGGTCTTTTGAAGGATTTTATGGTTTTTAGTGTTTTATGATTTTATGGGTTTTAAGTGTTTTTAGGGTTCGAGTTTTTTTGGGTTTTTCAGGGATTTTATGTTTTTCTATGTTTTTAGGTGTTTTTTAGATTTTTTATGGGTTTTTAGATGCTTAGGATTTATAATGGTTTTTCAGATTTTTTAGTATTTTTATCATTTTTTTGTTTTTAGGGGATTAATGCGTGTTTAGGTTTTTAATGTTTTCATAGGTTTTAAAATGTTTTTTGGGTTTTTTATGTTTTTAGGTATTTTTGATATTTTTGATGCTTTTTATGTTTTTAGGGTTTTTATGGATTTTATAGGTTTTTGTAGGTTTTAGTTTTTATTTTTATTTTTAGGGAGTTTTTATGTTTTTAGTAAATATATGGCTTATTAATGTTTTATGGTGTTTATAGGGTTTTTGATGTTTATTGTGGATTTTTTGGGTTTTTTTGGGGTTTTATAAATTTTAAGGATTTTAATTGTTTTTATTGTTTTTAGGGTTTTATTTGGATTTTTGTGTTTTTAATATCATTTTAGGTTTTTATGGGTTTTATTTTTTCTTATGTTTTTTATTATTTTCTTTTTGTGTTCAAGTTTTTTGGATATTTTTATTTTTAGGAATTTTTAAGGATATTTAGGATTTTAATGGTATTTAAGATTTTAGGGGTTTTGAATGTTTTAAGGGTTTTAAGGGTTTTTATAATTTTCTTTAGTTTTTGATTTTTTTTTTGATTTTTTATGGTCATTAATGTTTTTATAGTTTCTTACCATTTTAGGGGTCTAAAGCAGTTTTAGATTTTTTAGGGGTATTAGGGTATATATGGGGTTTTGGGGAATTAATTATTTTTATGGGATTTAGGTTTTTAAGTGTTTTTAGGGTATTAAGGTATTTTAGGGGTTTGGATTTTTATCATTTTTTAGGATTTGAGTTGTTTTTAGTGTTTTTAGTTTTTTAAGATTTTCTTTCCGGGTGTCAGGGTTTTGGGGGGTTTTTTGTTAGGATTTTTAGTGATTTATTAGAATTTTAATGGTTTTGAAGGATTTTGAGTGTTTTATGTGTTTAAGGGCATTTAGAGTATTTATGGTATTTATATTATTTTGCGTTTTGTATAGGTTTTTAGTGTTTCAGGTTTTTATGGTTTTCTTACTGTTATTTTGGTTTTTAGGGTATTTTCTTATTTAAGTATTTTAAGGGATTTTTTTTATTTTTAGGGTTTTATGGGGTTTTCGAAAATTTGAGGGTTTTGAGGGGTTTTGAGGGTTTTTAGAGGTCTTATGGGTTTTATAGGATTTAGGGTTCTTACTTGTTTTTAAGGGTTTTATGTTTTTTAGATTATTATAACATTGTTAGGGGTTTAAAATCTTTTTTGAGTTTTTAGTGTTTTTTTGGATTTTTAGTGTTTTTAGGGTTTTAAGGTTTTCCTAGGGGATTTTAGGAATTTTTTGGATTTTTTTTATTTATAAGTATTTAATTTTTGGGGGTTTTATTGTTTTTATGCGTTTTTACAATTTTAGGGTCTTTTATGGTTTATAGAGTTTTTAATTATTTTTATATTTTATTATTTTTAGGCGTTTATTAGGTTTTAAATGTTTTCTTAATATGATCATGGTTTTTGGGTTTTTATGTTTTTAGGGTTATTATTGATTTTATGGATTTTTCTATTTTTTGTGATTTGAAGGGTTTTAAGGAGATTTAGGGTTATTAGAGATTTTATGTTTTTAGGGGATTTAAGTTTTTTTTGATTTTTATGATTTTAATTGGGGTTAAGGGTATTTCCATTTTTAGGGATTTTTTGGGATTTTTTTGGATTTTATGGTTTTTATGGTTTTTAGGGGTCTTGTAGATATTTAGGGTTTTTATGTGTTTTAGGATTTTTATGGTTGTTTTGGTTGTTTGGGGTTTTTTTATTATTTTTGGGTTTTAAAGGTTTTTTAGTGTTTTTCAACATTTTTTGGGTTTTATCCAATTTATAGAGTTTTTAGAGATTTCTTACGTTTATGTATTGTTTTTAGGTTTTTTAAGGTTTTTAGGTGTTTTATGGTTTTTAGGGTTTTTTAGGTTTTTAGGGGTTTTTTCATTTTTATTATTCTAACTGGTTTTTTTTCATAGGCTTTTAAGGTTTTCTCAGGGTTTTTTTTTCAGTTTTAGGAATTTTTTTTAGGCTTTTTATGGATGCTTTATGATATTTATTGTTTTGTATGGGTTGTAGGGATTTTGAGGTTTTTTTGAGTTTTTTTTGGTTTTTTGGGGTTTTTTGAGTGTTTAGGGATTATTCAGTTTTTTATGTATCAAATTATTTTAGTAGTTTAAAAGAATTTTAGATTTTTAAGTGGATTTTAGGTTTTATGGATTTTTAACCGTTTTTGGGGTTTTTAAAGTTTTTGGTTTTCTAGGGTTTTTTTGTGTTTTGTAGGTTTCATAGCGATTTTAAGTGTTTTTAAGTTTTTAATAGTTTTTATAGTTTTTAGGGTTTTTATGGGATTCCATGTTTTTAGTTATATTTAGGAATTTGTTAGGATTTTTATAATTTTTATGGTTTTTAGAGTTTTTTTAGATTTTTATGATTTTTTTTGGGATTTTAGGGCATTTAGGTTTTTTTGAGTCCTTACTATTTTTAAGGTTTCATAGAGTTTTTGAACATGTTTAGGTGTTTAAATGTTTTTTTAATTTTTTAGAAATGTTTAGGTTTTCATGGGGTTTTAGGGTTTTCAATGTTTTTGGTGTTTTTTTTGTTTTTTAGAATTTTAGGGGTTTTAAGTGATTTTAGGTTTTTATGGTTTTCTTAGGGGTTTTTAGGGTTATTAAGTTTATTTACTTTTTAATGTATTTTTAGGGTTTCTTTATTATTTTTATGGTTTTTAGGGTTTTTAGTGATTTTGAAGGTTTTTAGAGTTTTCATGTTTTCATGTTTTTTTGTTTATTATGGTGTTTTTTGTGTTTTTTTGGGTTTTAAGGGATTTTATATTTTTTGAAATATTTTTATAGGTTTAATATGTTTTTATATTCAATTAGTGGGTTTTTTTGTTTTAATTCTTATTAAGGGGTTTTTAAGGTTTTTAGGGTTGTATGGTTTTATGTGTTTTAATGGGTTTTTAGGGTTTTTAGGGTTTTTAGGTTTCTAATGTTTTATGAAAGATTTTTGGATATTTCTACGTTTTTGGGGATTTAGGGTTTTTTGTGATTTTTAGTCTTTTATATGTTTTTAGAGATTTAGAGGAGTTTTTTTTGGTTTTTTTGGTATTAGGGATTTATGCTTTTTGAGGGGGTTTAGGGGTTTTTGGAGTTTTTTAGGTATTTAATGGTTTTTCATTGTTTTTTAATATATTTTGGGGCTTAAAGGGTTTTTGGAGATTCTAGTGGGTTTTTAGGTTTTTATGGGTTTTCAATGGATTAGGGGTTTTATTGTTTTTAGAGGTTTTGGGGGTCCTTTGAGGTTTTTTAGGGTTTTAAGCATTTTTAGGTTTTTTAGGGACATTAATTTTTTTAGGTTTTTATTGTTTTTTGGGTTTATATGGGTTTTTCTATTTTTATGGATTTTTATGGATTATATATGATATTAATGTTTTTTAAGGTTTTTAGGTATTTTTATTGTTTTTTTTGTGTTTTAGGGATTTTTATGGTGTTTAGCATTTTTAGGTTTTTTAGGGCTTTTCGTGTTTTTTTGTATTTTAATTTTTTCGTAGGGAGTTTAGGGGTTTTTACATTTTTAAGAATTTTTAGGGAGTTATAATATATTTAATGTATTTTACATTTTTTAGGTATTTTAGGGGTTTTCAATATTTTTCGGCGGTCCTTGGTTTTTATAGTTTTTTTAGGGTTTTGGGGGTATTTTAGATTACTGTGGTTATTAGGGTTTTTAGTGATTGTGAGTGTTTTAAGGTTTTTTTTTGGTTTTTACGGTTTTTTGGGTTTTTATAGTTTTCTTAGTGTTTTTCATTATTTTTAGGGTTTTTTAAATTTTTGTGGATTTTTTTATGACTTTCATCAGTTTTTTGGGTGTTTAGGGATATTGATGTTTCTAGGGGTTTTAAGGGATGATTGGTTTTAAGTGTATTTTTGATTTTTAGTGTTTTAAGGTTTTTAATAGTTTTTATGTTTATGTTGTGTTCTTATGAGGTGTTTAGGGTTTTAATGTTTTTTTATGATTTAGGTATTTTTAGGGATACCTAGGATTTTTATGCCTTTTGGGGTTTTTGGGATTTTGAGGGGTTTCTTGGGGTTTGTGAATTTTTTGGGGTTTTTTGACCTTTTCAGTCCGTCTGGTTTTTTAAGTTTTTTATTATTTTTAAGGGTTTTTATAGTTTATATAGTTTTTAGGTTTTTAACGTTTTTTGGGGTTTTAGTTGTTTTACGATTTTTATTGGTTTTGGGATTTTTATGGTTTTATGGGTTTTATGATTTTTTGGGTTTTATGGTTTTAGTGTTTTTAATTGTTTTTATAATTATTATGTTTTTAGGGGCATTAAGTTATTTAGGTTTTTATGTTTTTCTTCTAGGTTTTCATCGTTTTAGAGGTTTTTTTATTTTCTTGGGAATTTTTATGTTTTGGAAATTTTTAGGATATTTATGGATTTTTTGGGGGTTTTCTGTTTTTTATAGATTTTATGGTTTTTAGGGTTTTAATATTTTTCTTGGGATTTACGTGTTTTGTTGATATTAGGTATTTCTTTGGGTTTTTTGGGGGGTTTTTGTGATTTTTTACATTTTTTGGGAATCTTAGGTATTTTTTAAGTTTTTATGGTTTTTTGGGTTTTTATAGATTTTGATATTTTTTGTGTATTTTTATTGTTTTTAGCGTATTTATGTTTTTTTGTGGTTTTAGGGTTTTTTGAGTTGTTCATGGTTTTTATTATTTTTATATTTTTTTAATTTTTTTAGGGGTTTATAGGGTTTTAAAATTTTTAGAGGTTTTTTTTGTGTTTTTATGAGGATTTAAGGGTGTAATTGTTTTTAGGATATTTTTTGGGTTTTAAGGGTTTCAAAGGTTTGTAGTGTTTTTTATGTTTTTTAGGGATTTTATGTATTTGTAGGTTTTTATGGATTTCATAGAATGTTTTCTAGGTTTTTAGGTAGTTTTACATTTTTAGTGATTTTATGTTTTTTTTGTGGATTTTTATGGTTTTTAATACTTCTTAGGGATTTGAGGATTTTAGGGGTTTTTGTGTTTTTATAGGATTTTGTGTTTTTAGGGTTTTTTTAGAATTCATGGTTTTTAATGTTTTTTATAGTTTTACTAGATTGTAGGGGTTTTATTGAGTTTTAAGGTTTTAAGGTTTTTTATTGTTTGAGGGGGATTAGGGTCCTTTGATGGTATTTAGAATTTTTATTATTTTATAGGTTTTTAGTTTTTTTTGTTTTTAATGTTTCCTAGTGGAATTCAGGGTTTTATGTGTTTTGTATGTTTTTAGGGATTTTTAGGGATTTTTTAGGATTTTTAGGGTTTTTATGGTTTTTAGGGATTTTGAGGGTTCTGGGATTTATATCTTTTAATTTTTTATATGTTTTAAGTGTTTTTTATTTTTTTAAGGAATTCTTAGGTTTTAAAGGTTTTTTACATTTTATGGACCTCAAGTTCTTTTTGGGTTTTTAGAGTTTTTACAGTTTTTTGGGATTTTTTGGGGTTTTAGGGGTTTTAGGGTTTTTATTAGGCGGTTATCATTCTTTTTGAGTCATTTATGATATATAATGTTTTTATAGTTTTTTTAATTTTTTATATGTTAAAAGTTATTTTATAGTTATTGGTGGTTTTTAGGGTATTATGGGTTTTTAGAGTTTTTAATGCTTTTGGGTATTTTGTGGTTTTTATTGTTTTTTATGTTTTTAGGGTTTTATAGTTTTTAGCATTTCTTAGGTTATTAAGGGTTTTATGTTTTTCTAGGCTTTTTAAGTTTTATTAGTGGCTTTCATAGTATTTAGGGTTTATTATTATTTTAGGTATTTTTAGGGATTTTCTTATGATTTTTATGTTTATAGGGGGGTTTTCTATATTTTATGGTTTATATGGTTTTTAGTGTTTTTTGTGGTTTTTATGGGTTTCTACATTTTTAGGTTATTTATGGGTTTTATGTGTTTTTTAGGTTTTTGAGAATTCTTTGGGTTTTTTTTGTTTTTTATGGATTTTTATGTTTTTTAGTATTTTTTGGATTTTTTATGAATTTTATGGTTTAGGGGGTTTTGGGGATTTTTATGGTTTTTAGGGGATTTTTTGGGATTTTTTATTTTTTAGGGTTTTTTGAGTTTTGTATGTTTTTTAGTTATTTCAATAAATTTTTAAGGATTTTAGGTGTTTAAAGTATGTTCAGAGTTGTTAGTGGTTTTTATTGTTTTTATGGGTTTTCAGTTTTTTATGTTTTTAGGAGTTTTGTGGTTTTAGAGGTTTTAGGATTCATAAAGTTATTATTATGGTTCTTTTAGGTTTTTTTCATTTTTATATTTTTAAGGGGATTTTAGGTTTTGAAGGTTTTCTTAGGGATTTTCAAGTATTTTTGGGCTTTTTATTGATTTTAGGAATTTTTAGGATTTTATGGATTTATATGGTTTTTAGGGTTATATGTATTTTTATGGGTTTTAGGGTTTTTAGGGGTTTTAGGATTTTTAGGGTTTTAGTATTATTTTGTTGTTTAGGTGTGTTATGTATTTTGTTGGTTTTAATGTTTCTTAGGGGTTTTTAGGGTTGTAATTATTTTTTATGAATTTGGGGACTTTTGGGGAAAATTTTATGGATTTTTATGTGTTTCTGGGATTTTGAAGGACTTTTGGGTTTTTAGTGATTTTAGGGTGTCTGTAGTTCTTGTGTGATTTTATAGGGGCTTTGTGGTTTTAGGGTTTTAAATTTTTTTTAGAGTTTTTAAACCTTTTTCAGGGTTTAATGAGTTTTTAGAGTTTTTAGTGGTTTTGTGGGTTTTGTGGGTGTTTTTTCGGGTTTTTAGAGTTTTATGGTTTTTATGGGTATTATGGTTTTAAGGGGTTTAGGGGAGTTTTATGGTTTTTAGGGTTTTTAGGGGTTTTAATTGATTTATGCTTTTAAGGTTTTCATAGGGATTTTCAAGGTTTTAGGGGGAGGGGGTTTAGGGATTATTAGGGGTTCTTTAGGGTTTTAAGGGTTCATTCAGGTTATTATTTATTTTTAGGGGTTTTATGTTTTTCTGGTGGTTTTAATTTTTTTTGGTTTTTAGGGGTTTTAATTGTCATCAGGTATTTATGGTTTTCTTTATAGTATTCATGAATTTTAAGGTTATTTCCATTTTTAGGGATTTTTTTTGTTTTTAGGATTTTAATGGGTTTTTATGGTTTTTAAGGATTTTTATGGTTTTTTATGGTTTTTATTGTTTTTAGGTGTTTTATGGTTTACTTTGTGTTTTTAGGTTTTTTTTGAATTTTTTGGGCAAGGAAGATGCGAGGACAAGCTATTCTTGGCCCCCCAAATATATTAAAAAAAGAGAAACAACAACAACCAATGGAGGGGTGGGTTCAGAAGACCCACACCCTAAACCCCGACAACCCCCACAAAAACAAAAGTCCAAAAATCCCCAGAATAAAAAGGAGAGACAGCTACTGAACAAAATCAGCATCCCCAAAGGGGTCCCCATCTGCGCTATAGCCTGAGGACGCATCCGAGTCCACCGAATTCCATTAATAAAATTTGTATTACTTGAAAGAGGCTTCACAATACTTCCTAAGTTTCACATCTAGCTTCACATTGGTAGTCCAATATTCCCTTCCATGTGCGCCTCTATTACCTTTGCTGGCCTTGGAGGAGGCCTAAGTGGCTATTGGCCTAGGCATGAAGGAGTAGTCCCTCCTAGCCCCCCGTTTCACTGGAGGGTCACTCTTCAGGTTGATTTGAGTTTTTATGGTTTTAAAGGTTTCTAATTATTTTTAATTTTATTAGTGGTTTAGAATATTTGTAGTGTTTTCAGTTGATTTTTGGGGTTTTATTGGTTTTCAGGGTTTTAAGGTTTCTAGGGGTTTTTATAGTTTTTAGGGGTTGTGGGTTTGGGGTGTTTTATGAGTTTTATCATTTTTTTATTTTTTAGGTGTTTTATGTATTTTTATGGTTTTAAGGTTTTTTATGTTTTTAAGTGTTTTTAAGGGTTTCTACGGTTTTAATGATTTTATGTATTTTGTATGATTTTTTAGGTTTTATGGTTTTGTATGTTTTTAGGTTTTTTTGTGTTTTGAGGGGTTTTAAGGTTTTTTAGAATTTTATAATATTTTTGGGGGGTTTAAAGAGGGTTTAGATGTTTTAATATTTTATAAGATTTTTATGGGTGTTTGGGTTTTTTTAAATTTTTAGTAGTTTTATGGTATTTTGATTTTTTTTGTTCTTTAATGGTTTTATGGTTTTTAGCGTTTTTATGTTTTCATGAGGGTTTTTATGTGTTTTTAGTTTTTTTTATGTTTTCTTTTGGTTTTTAGGGTTTTTAGGTTTTTTTATTTTTATGGATTTTAAGGGGTTTTTAGGATTTTTTTTGGTTTTAGGGTTTTTAGGGATTTGCAGATTTGGGTGGGTGGGTGGGTTAGGATTTTAGTGTTTTTAGGTTTTTTAGCATTTTTTATATTTTTAAGGGGGTTTTAGTTTTTTTATGTTTTTAAGGTATTATTATGGGTTTTTTCGATGTTAGAATTTTTTACGATTTATTGTATATTAGGTATTTGTATTATTTTTATGGGTTTTCTGGCTTTTTACTGATTTTGACAGTTTTTAGGGTTTCTTGGGTTTTATGGTTTGTTTATATTTATATTTTTTTTAAGATTTAAGTTTTTAAATGTTGTTTTGAGTTTTTTTTACTTTTTGAAGGTTTTAAAGGGTTTTTATAGTTTCTAATGGTTTATATTGTTTTTATTGTTTTTAAGGTTATTAAATATTTTTTGGGTTTTATAGTTTTTAGTAGTTTTTGGTATTTTGGGTCTTTTTAGGGGTTTTACCGTTTTTAGGGGTGTAAATTGTTTTTAGTTTTTAATGATTTTTAGAGGTTTTCAATGTTTTTAGGGGTCTGAATTTTTTTTGGAAATTTTTAGGGATTTTTAGGTTTTTTATGGGTTTTAGGGGTTTTATAGATTTTGAGGGTTTTTATGGTTTTTATGTTTTTGAGTTTTTTGGGGGGTTCTATTTATTTTATGGGTTATAATGTTTTTTAAGATTTTGTTGGGTTTTTTTAATTTGTTTGGAATTTTAGGACTTTTTTCAATTTTTATGGAATTAAGGGGGTTTAATGATTTTGAGTGGTTTTTGAGAGTTTATGAGTTTTTTGGAATTTTATACTTTATTTTTATATATATATATTTTTTTTTGAGTTTTTAAGAGTTTGAGGGTTTTTATATAAATATTTTTAACATTTTTAGGGAATTAAAGGGTTTTTACGTTTTCAGTGAGTTTTTAGTGTTTCTAATATTTGTTTTAGGAGTTTTAAGGTTTTTAGTATCTTTTTTGGGTTTTTAGGGGTTTTAGTATTTTTATGTTTTTAGGTGTTTTAAATGTTTTTAGGTTTTTAATGTTTTCTTAGGGGTTTTCAAGGTATTTTGGTTTCATACATTTCTACAGATATTTTGGGATTTCTTATGATTTTATGGTTTATAGGGGTTTTTGAAATTCTGAGTGTTTCTAAGAATTTTTAGAGTTTTTATGGTATTTTAGGGTTTTTAGCATTTTTTAAGTTTTTATGGGATTTCATTCTTGCTAGTAATTTAATATTTTCATAATGTTTTCATGGGGTTTTACGTTTTTAGGTATTTTTTAGTATTTTATGGTTTTTAGAGATTTAGTGATTTTGACGGGTTTTAATGTTTTTTAGGTTTTTTGGCTTTTTCCAGGGTTTTAGGGTTTTTAATGTTTTAGGGTTTTAAAGGGGTTTTATAGTTTTTTAAAGGTTTTATGGGTTTAAAGGGGTCTTAGGGTTTTATATGGTTTATATGGTTTTATAGGTTTTAAGGTTTTTTTGTTTTTATGGATATTATGGATTTTTTCAGGTTTTATGTTTTTTTTGGGGTTTTAGAGATTTTTGGGGTTTTTAGATTTTTCTGGCATTTTAGAATTTTTAGCTTTTATGGTTTTGAAGTGTTTTTAGGTTTTTAAGGTTCAATTAGGGAAAAGGAAGGCTTGGGTCCAGGCTATTCCTAGAACCCCCCAAAATTTATTAAAAGAAAAGACAGAAAGACCTACAGACAAGGGAGGGGAGGGGTCAAGTGACCCACACCCAAAAACCCTTCACACCAAAAGACCTAAAAAAGGAAAATCAAAAAATAAAACAACAAGGAGACAGACACAAAACAAAACAAAAAAGCAGCGTCCACACATCTTGTCCATCCAACACCATCATCCAGCACCAATACCAAACAGCACAGCCAAGCAGCGTCCACACATCCAGCATCACAACTTTTATTAGGGGTTTTAAAGGGTTTTAACATTTTTATGATTTTAGTGATTATTATGTATTTTTTAAATATTTTTATTATTTTAGGGTTCTATGGATTCTGAAGGTTTTTCTGGGTTTTAGGGTTTTTATAGTTTTTTTTGAGTTTTTTGGGGTTTTATGATTTTTAGAGTTTGTTTTTATCATTTTTAGGGATATAAATAGTTTTAGATTTTTTTTGTAGATTTTTTATGGGGTTCTATGGGTATTATGGTTTTTAGGGATTTTATGGTTTTAAAGGGTTTTTAGGGTTTTAGGGTTTTTAGGGTCATTTTAAGGGTTTTTAGGGGTTTTAGGGGTTTTTAGGTCTGTTAGGGGTTCTAAGTGTTTTTAAGTTTTTATGATTTTTCTTTGTGTTTTTTAGGGTTTTTATATTTCTTAATACTTTTTGGGATTTTTAGGGATTTTTTATGATTTTTATCAAATTTTAGTTTTTTTAGGGATTTTATAAGATTAAGGGATTTTATGTTTTGTTGGTTTTTGAGGGGATTCAACATTTTTTCGTTTTTAATTTTTTTAGGGATTTTGAGGGATTTTCAATTGTTTTTAAATTTTTATGGATTTTTATGTAATTTTTTTAGATTGTTATAGTTTTTAGGGATTTTAGGTATTTTGAGGAATTTAAAGGTTTTTAGGGTTTTTCATGTTTTTTTGGATTTTTATAGTCTTTTTTATGTTTTTGACTATTTTTTATGAATTTGAACATTTTTAAGATTATTTATTGTTTTTGGGATTTTAAAGGATTATAGAGTTTTTAGTGGCTTCATAGGGGTTTTTTAGGGTTTTATGTTTTTAAGGATTTTTCGTTTTTTTTATATTTTAAGATAAGAACCTGTCCAAAAGGGAAAGCCTCTTTTTTTACTTTTTATGGAATTTTAGGACTTTTTTCAATTTTTATGGATTTAAGTGGTTTTATGGATTTTGAGTGGTTTATGAGATTTTATGAGTTTTTTAGGTTTTTATAGTTTATTTTTGTTTTATAGTTTTTTTTTGAGTTTTTAGGTGTTTAAGTTTTTTTATATATTTTTTTTAACATTTTTAGGGAATTAAAGTGTTTTTATGTTATTAGTGAGTTTTTAGGGTTTCTAATAGTAGTTTTAGGGTTTTTAAGGTTTTCAGTGTCTTTTTTGGGGTTTTATGGTTTTTAGTATTTTTATGTTTTTTAGGTGTTTTAAATGTTTTTAGGTTTTTAAGATTTTCTTAGGGGTTTTCATGGTTTTTTGGTATCATACATTTCTACAGATTTTTTGGTATTTCCTATGATTTTATGGTTTATAGTGGTTTTTGACATTTTGAGGGTTTTTAGGGGGTTTTTTAGAGTTTCTATTGTATTTAGGATTTTTAGGATTTATATATTTTTATTTGATTTGATTCCTTCTAGAAATATAATATTTTCATAGGGGTTTTTAGGGGGGTTTTACATTTTAAGGTATTTTTTTAGTGTTTTATGGTTTTTAGAGATTTAGTGAATTTGAGGTTTTTATTGTTTTTTAGGTTTTTTTGGCATTTTCCTGGGTTTTAGTGTTTTTAATGTTTTAGGGTTTTAATGGGGTTTTAGAGTTTTTAAAATGTTTTAGGTGTTTAAAGGGGTCTTAGGGTTTTATGTGGTTTCTTAGTGTTTTTATGGGGTTTTATGGATTTTTAATGTATTTTATGGGTTTTTGGGTTTTTAGTGACTTTTAGTGTTTTTGTGGTTTTTAGTGTTTTTAGGTTTTTAGGGGTTTAAATTGTTTTTAGGTTTTCAAAATTCATGAGGGGTTTTTCTAGGTTTTCAGGTTTTTTTGGGATATTAGGGATTTTTTCAGGTTTTTATGTTTTTTTGGGGTTTTAGATACTTTTTGGGTATTTAGATTTTTAGGGGTTTTAGAATTTTTAGCTTTTTATGGGTTTGAAGTGTTTTAAGGTTCTCTTAGGGGTTTTAAAGTGTTTTAACATTTTTATGATTTTAAGGATTATTATGGATTTTTTTATTATATTTATAAATTTAGGGTTCTATGGATTCTGAAGGTTTTTCTAGGATTTAGGGTTTTTATAGTTTTTTTTGAGTTTTTAGGGATATAAAAGTTTTTAGAATTTTTTTTTCATTTTATGGTTTTTATGGGTTCTATGGGTTTTATGGTTTTTATGGTTTTATGGGGTTTTAGGGTTTTTCGGGTCATTTCAAGGGTTTTTATGGGTTTTAGTGTTTTTAGGTTTATTAGGGGTTTTTAGTGTTTTTATGGTTTTATGGTTTTTCTTTGTGTTTTTAGGGTTTTTATATTTTTTTAAACCTTTTGGGATTTTAGGGATTTTTTATGATTTTTATCAAATTATATTTTTTAGGGATTTTATAAGATTATGGATTTTTATGTTTTTTTGGTTTTTGAGTGGATTCAACATTTTTTGGTTTTTAATGTTTTTTAGGGATTTTGAGTGATTTTCAGGAGTTTTTAAATTTCTAGGGTTTTTAGGGATTTTTTTGGATTGTTATGGTTTTTAGGGATTTTAGGCATTTTGAGGCGTTTTAAGGTTTTTAGGGTTTCTCAAGTTTTCTTGGGTGTTTATAGTCTTTTTTATGTTTTTAGGGTTTTTTATGAATATGAAAAAAATTTAGATTCTTTTATTGTTTTTGGGATTTAAAAGGATTTTAGAGTTTTTAGTGGATTCTTAGGGGTTTTTAGGGTTTTATGTTTTTATGTATTTTTAGTTCTTTTTTTAACGTTTTTATATATTTATAATGTATTAGAGCATTAGTGGGATTTATGGTTTTCATGAGTTTTCGATTTTTTAATGGTTTGTAGGGGTTTTCTTATTTTTAGGGGGTTTTAAGGGTTTAAATGTCCTCTGAGGTATTGTTAGGGGTTTTATCATTTTTAGGTTTTTAGGGTTTTTTAGTGTTTTTAGGTTTTTATGGTTTTCTTATGGGTTTTCAAGGTATTAAGGATTTTATGTTTTTTTTAATTTTTAGGGATTTAAGGAAATTTCAGTTTTAGTGATTTTAGAGATTTTTATGGTTTTTGTGTTTTAGAGGTTTTTAGGTTTTTTTTAAAAAATATCATTTTAAAATTTTTAAGTGATTTTTGGTTTTTAATGTTTTTAGGGTCTTTCAAAGGTTTTTGGGGTTTTTATATTTTTAGATATTTCTATAGATTTTTTTGATTTTTTGGCTTTTTAGGGGTTCTTGAGATTTTGAGGTTGTTTATTTTTTTAGGGTTTTAGGGTTCTTATAGTTTTTTATGTGTTTTTATGGTTTTTTTCATTTTTAGCGTTTTTTGGTTTTTATAGTGTTTTAACATATTTAAGGGATTAAATGGGTTTTCAAGTTTATAGTTTTTTTTGGTTCTAATGGATTTTTAGGGGTTTTTTTGGTTTTTTTGGTTTCCATGGGTGCTGTGGTTTTCAGCGGTTTTTAGGGTATTTTTATGTTTTTTAGAATTTTTTGGTTTTTAGGGGTTTTATGGGTATTTTATGGTTTTCTTAAGGATAGTCAAGGTTTTGTTAGGTTTTCTACATTTTTATGGATTTTTTGGGGGTTTAATTATTTTCATGTATTTTTGGGTTTAAGGGATTTTAAGGGTTTTTATGGTTTTAGGGTTTTTAGGATTTTTATCATTTTTTAGGTTTTTAGGGGAATTAACAATGTTTAGGTTTTTAAGGTTTTTAAACAGTTTTTCATGTTTTATAGGAATTTGTTTCATTTTTGGGATTTTTTTGGATTTAAATGGTTTTTTGTGGTATTAAGGATTTTGAGGAGTTTTAATGGATTTAGGGGCTTTTTTTTGTTTTTTTGGTTTTAGGGGTTTTTTTAGTTTTTTAGTTTTCTGAGATTTTTTATGGTTTTCAATGTTGTTACGAATTTAGTGGGGTTTTAGTGTTTTTAAAGTATTTTTAGGGTTTTAGGAGTTTTTGTGGTTGCTAGGTGTAATTATGGTTTCTAGGGGTTTTAGGGGTTTTTAGGGTTTTAATCATTTTTTAGTTTTTAGGGGTTTTAAGTGTCTTTAGGGTTTCAAGGGTTTCTTATAGGTTTTTTGGTTTTTTAATATTTTCAACATTTTTAGTGATTTTTGGGATTTTTAGCATTTTTTTGGTTTTATAGTTTTTTTTGGGGTTTTAGGATTTTTTAGGGTTTCTTAGGGTGTTTAGAAATTTTTACATTTTTTTGGTGTTTTTAATGGTTTTTATAGTTTTAAATTTTCATGGGGAGTTTTATCAGATTTTATGGGATTTTATATATTTTTTTAGTTTTTATTCTATTTAGGGGTTTTATGGTATTTTAGGTTTTGATCACTTTTTTGTTTTAAGGGGTTTTAAGATTCTTTAGGGTTTTTTTCTTTGGGTATTTCAGTGATTTCAGGGTTTTTTACATTTTTATGGATTTTGATGTATTTTTTAGTAATTTTATTGGCTTTTATGTTTTTAGTGATTTTGACATTTTTTGGGTTATAGGGTTTTTAGCATTTTTTGTATTTTTTGTTCATTTGGGGTTTTAGGAGTTTTAAGATTTTTTGGGTTTTTATGTTTTCTGAGGGGTTTTCTAGGTTTTTAGGGGTTTTTTATGTTTTAATGGAATTTTTGGGATTTTCCATAATTTTATGGTTTTAGGGTTTTTACGGATTTTGAGGTTTTTGGTATTTTATGTGGTTTTTTTGGTTTTGGGAGTTTGTAGTATTTTATTGTTTTTTAGTGATTTTTAACTTTTTGGATGTTAAAATGGGTTTTTAGAGTTTCTAGTTGGGTTTTTGTGTTTTATGTGGTTTTTGTGTTTTTTTGAGGTTTTTATGTGTTTTTATGGTATTGAGGGGTTTTTTTTTGGTTTTTGTGGGTCTTTTAGGGGTCATATCATTTTTAGGAGTTTTATTTACTTTTTTGATTTTCAATTGTTTGGGGTTTTTAAATTCCTTTTTTTCAAATTTTAACGTTTTTTAGGATTGTCTGGTTTTTTAGGCTTTTTATTGGTATATAGATTTCGAGGTTGTTATTTATTTTTAGGGGGTGTTTGAGTTTTTTTTCGGCTTTAAATTTTTTTGAGAGTTTTCTTAACTTTTTTAGGTTATTAAAGGGTTTTTAGTGTTTTTAGTGGTTTCATAGGTTTTGAATGGGTTTTAGGGGTTTTAATGGGATTTAAGGGTTTCTATGGGTTTTAGGGATTTTAGGGATATTATGGTTTTAGGTTTTTAACATTTAGAGTTTTTTATGGGATTTAATTTTTTTTTTGTTTTTTAGTTTTTATTAGTGTTTTTAGGGTTTTTTTGGGTTTTTATGTTTTTTGTGATTTTTAGAAATTTCTTAGGATATTGATAGTTATTCTGGTTTTTAGTGATTTATTAGGGTTTTAGGGTATTTTTGGGTTTTTACTATATTTATGGGTTTTTGGTTTTAGGGAATTTTTTTAGTGTATATGGGTTTTAAGTGTTTTTAAAGTTTTTTTCAGAATTTTGGGGTTTAATGGATTTTTTTAGGTTTTACTATTTTAAGGGATTGTTTTGGTTTTTCGTGTTTTTTAATATTTTTAGAAGTTTTTATGGTATTAATGGGATTTAAGGATTTCAGTTTTTTTGGGTTTTTATGGATTTTAGAATTTTTAGGTTTTTCAAGGGTTTTATGTTTTTTTATGTAATTTAATATTTCTAATGGGTTTTCATGGTTTTTGGATTTTGTATTTTTTAAGTATTTTTATAGAATTTTAAGACTTTATGGTTTTCTAGGTTTTTAGGGATTTAGAGCTATTTTGGAATCTTTTATTTTTTAGTGTCTTTTAGGTTTTTAGGGGTTTTATGTGTTTTTAGGCCTTCATAGTTTTATTTTGGTCTTTCATGATTTTTATGTTTTTTTATGTTTTTAGGGATTTTTAGAACATTGTTTCTGTATTTTTATGTTTTTTAGGGGGTTGAACGATTTTTATGGTTTTTATGGTTTTTATGGTTTTTATGGTTTTTATGGTTTTTATGGTTTTGGGTTTTTAGGGATTCAATTTTTTTAATAGTTTATTAATGTCATTAGGGTTTTAAATGGTTTTTAATGTTTTTAGTGGTATTTGGGTTTTTAGTGGTTTAAATATCTTTTTGGAGTTTTTTATGGATTTTAGGGTGTTTAGGGTTTTATCGTTTTTACGTTTTTAGGGGTTGATGTTTAAAGGGTTTTCATATGTGTTTTCTAGGTTTTTAGTGTTTTTTGTAATTTTAAGGTATTTTCTTGGAGTTTTATGTTTTTTTAGTGTTTTTAGGGATTTTTAGAGTTTTTAGGGAATTTAGGGATTTGTAGGTTTTTTTAGGATTTTATGGGTTTTTTAGATTTTAGGTTTTTAAAGGATAACATTGTTTTTTACATTTTTTTAGGTTTAATGAGTTTTTATATTTTTAGTGCTTTTTAGTGATTTTATATTTTTTATGATTGTTAGTTGTTTTTTGGTTTCAAGGGTTTTATGGTTTTAGGATCATTTATGAGAATTTTTTGGTTTTTTTCACTTTTTACATGTTAAGGTTTAAAGTGTTTTTATGTTTTTATGTTTTTCTTTGGGGTTTTTAGGGTTCCATAGGTTTTTTACATTTTTAGGTATTTTTAGTTATTTTTAGGATTTTTATGGGTTTTTAGGGATTTTAACTGTTTTACGGTTTTTTAAACCCCTAAAAGCATTAAAAAACACTAAAAATCCTTAAAAACCATTAAACACAAAAAAACATTCAAACCCAAAAAAATCATAAAAACCCAAAAAAACCCCCAAAAAAACCATTGATTCCCAAAAAACCATAAAGACCATAAAAATCCATAAAATGCATTTAAAATCCTTACAGACCAAAAATCATTAAAACCCAATAAAAACATAAAATCCTAAAAACACCTAAAACCCCAAAAAAACCTAAGAATGATAAAATAACTAAAAACAATAAACCCCTAAAAAACCAAAAATGCTCAAAATCCCTAAAACACCAAAAAACTACAAAAATTCTAAAAAAATCCCTAAAAATCCCTAAAACATAAAAAACTCTAAATACCATAAAAATCCCTAAGAAAACCATAAAAACCTAAAAACACATAAAATCCCAAAAACCCTTGAAAACAAAAAAAACACCTAAAACCTTAAAAACCCTAAAAACCCATAAACTCCAAAATGACCACTAAAAACATTAAAACCCCTTTGAAACACTAAAACATTAAAAAACACAAAAACCTAAAAAAAATAAAAAACCCCTAATACACAAAAGAAAAAAATAACTAAAACCCTAAATGACCCTCTCACCCCTAAACATCACTAAAATCCCTAAACACCCATAAAAATTCATAAAAATACATAAAAATATAAAAAACCCAAAAAACCATGAAACACCCTATGGAATTCATAAAAAAACACTTAAACCCCCTAAAAATGTATAAAAACTTTTAAAACCATTAAAACACTAAAAAACTAAAAAAACTAAAACCCTGAAAAACCATAAAACCATAAAACCCTGAAAACCCCTAAAAACTATCAAAATCCATAAAAAACATAAAACCCATAAAAATCCTAAAAGACCTAAAATCCCTTAAAACGTAATAAACCCAAAAAACCAAAAATTGTAAGAAAATTAGAGAAACCTAAAAACACTTAAAACCCCTAAAACCATAAAAAAAATTAAAACATTAGAAAAACATAAAACAAAAAAACCCCTCAAAATAGCGAAAAGCCCTAAAAACTGGTTAATATTCTACAAAAACCTAAAAAATCCATAAAAATGTAAAAAAAACCCTCAAAACCAATGAAAATCCTAATGAAACTGTAAGAAACTAAAAAATATTAAAACCAATAAAAAACCAACAAAACCTTGAAATCTTTAAACCCCCTAAACCCATAAAATCTCTAAAACCCTTAAAATCCATTCAAACTATAAAACCCCATAAATATCATAAAACCCCCAAAATTCCCAAAAAAACCTAAAAAAAAGAAACCCCAAAAAACCCCTAAAAACATAAAAATTAATAAACCCTCTGAAAACCTAAGAAACACTGAAAATGTAAAAATACTATAAACCCCTAAAAATCCCTAAAACCCCTAAAATTCCCTAAAAACCTAAAAACAATAACAAACATAAAAAAGAACTAAAAATCCTTAGAAACATAAAAAATAAAAAAACCCTGAAAACCCATCAGAAAACCTTAAAATGTTAAATTCACTTTAAAACACTAAAAATCCTAAAAATTATAAAAAGAAAACAATAATCTAAAACTGTAAAACCCCCTAAAACCATAAAAACCCATAAAAATAATTTAAAATCCTAAAAAAATAAGAATAAAAAACCCATAAAAGTATAAAATGAATAAAAATACAAAACTAAGCATAAAACTTTAAAAAAGTAACTGAAATCCTAAAAACCCCTAACAACCCTAAAAAATCTAAATAAAAATTTAAAATGTTAAAAACAATTAAAACCCCTTAAAACAAAAAAACAAAAATAACACCTAAAAAACCTAAAACACATAAAACCTACAAAATCCCATAAAATCCATAAAATTCCAAAACAAATCCCTAAAAATGAAAATACCTTAAACCCTAGGAAACCCCTAAGATAACCTTAAAAACATAAGAAAACTTAAAACCCACAAAATACCTAAAAAACTAAATACCCATAAATACAATAGTAAAGGGAAAACCCCTAAAACCATAAAACCACAAAAAATATCAAAAAACACTAAGACTCTATAAAAACACTGAAACCACTAAAAAATATAAAACCCTTTAAACCCCTAAAAATTTTAGAAAAGAAATAAAAATACCTTAAATTTTGAAAAACTAAAAAATCATAAAAAACAATAACAAAAAACAAAAAAAACCATAAAATCATGAAACCCTAAAAACCATAAAACCCCTCATAATTACTAACAACCATAAAATCTAAGAAAATCCTAAAAAAAACACAAAATATTTAAATATAGAAAAACCCCAAAAAACCCTGAAACACCTATGAAAATGTGGAAAACCTAAAAACACGTAAAATACCAAAAAACAGAAAATAGCTAAAATCCCTAAAAACCCTAAAATCCTAAAAACCATATAATCCTTTAGAACTCAAAAAATGCCTAAAAATCCCAAAATGTCCCTAAAATCATAAAAACCCTAGTTTCCCTAAACACCGTAAGAATACCTTAAAACGTTAAGACACATAAATCCCCTAAAAACATATATAGCGCTAAAAACCCTAAAATGCCATAAAATGCCTAATAACCCCTAAAAAAGATATGAACCCCTAAAAACCCAGAAAAATACTAAAAACTAATAAAAACAATAAAACCCTCTGAAAATCTAAAAAACCTTCAATCCTCGAAAACTGTTTAAAACACGAAAACCACATTAAACCCCTAAAAACTAAAAAAACATAAAAACCAAAAAAAACTCCTAAAATACCTAAAAACACCTAAACCCCTCAAAATCATTAAAACCCTGAAGACCTATAAAAAATAATAAAGTTCCATAAAATCCATAAAACAATAAAAGACAGTTAAAACCGAAAAACCCACTAATAAAACCATACAATCCAAAAAACACATAAAACCCACAAAAAAACCTTAAAAACTATAAAAGTCATAAAAACTCATTAAAACCCTAAAAACACTAAAACTCCCTAAAAACCCTAAAAACCCATAACAATAAAAAAAATTCCAAAAAAACTAAAAATGTAAAAAACACTAAAAAGAAAAAATTCCCTTACGAAAATATTAAAAACCCAGGAATAATTAAAACCCCCAAAAAACCAATAAAAGCTAAAAAACCTAAAATACAATAAAAACCTAAAAACATAAAATCCCTTTAAAACCATAAAACCCTAAAAACCCATAAAAACATAAAAAGTCCCCTAAAAATGTAATAAACTTTAGAACCCCTAAAAATGATAAAAAAATCTAAAAACCCTTAAAACCCTTAAAAACCCCACTAGACCGCACCAAACCCCCAAAAACCGTAAAAACCTTAAAAACACATAAATTACAAAAAAAATTAAAAATTCCCATAAAATAATAAAAAAATACAAAAAACACATAAGAACAAAATAAACACTAAAAAAATAAAATAACCTTTAAAATAATAAAAACCAAAAACTCTTTAAACCACTAAAAACCAAAAATGGTAAAACCACTAAAAAGATAAAGGAAGATGGCGGTCTTAGCATCTCTCACAATACTATGTGATGACTGCTCCTCTCCCATTTCTGGTTGACGATGATGGCGATCTCAGCCTCTCTCCTCCCCCCTATGGGGGAGGGTCTTTTGTTGGATCTCAATGAGGACCACGCCTTTATCCTATTATCGTCTCCTAACTTACTTCATTATTTTACCTGAACAGTGCCTTTCCTAAAGGTGACATAAATTTTTGATGGTCAACCATAGCTCCCACTCTCAATAAAGTAGTTCGATTAAGTCTCAATGCTGCATCGTCTGACTCTGGTTGCGAGATTTCAGATGTGTCTCCCCTGGTGGACATCATTGATAGGTTTTTCTTTGAACATTTGGATCTTAAGGACCAAGAAACGGTGGGGCTAGTTGAAAGTGATCATATCCTGATTCTCTTTGTGTCTAAGGAGGATCCCATTCTTTCTTAGTCTGTGGCACCCGAAGCTACAATGGTGCTCACTTATCCCTCTTTCGGTGGAATTTTGACCTTCATCTGAAGAATGATTCCCTGATGTTTGGAACCTAGGTATGATTCCCCAAAGATCCCCTATATTTTCAATTTTTTTATATAATTTAAATTCTATGGAATCTGGTGGGGTGGTTTCCATATGTTGAATGTCAGAGGCGGGCCCTCTGCTATCTTGTTGCTCCGAGGGCTTTTGTTGAGGTTGATGCTTTTAAGGACCTAGTCGATTTTTTGAGGATTTCTACGGGCGGCGAGCTCCACTAGAAGTAACAAGTTTTGTTTGAATAGTGGGATAATTTCGATTCTTCTTTCTAGAAATTTTTTCATAGTGATCTGGCAAGCGGTTTTGGTATCAATGATATGAGTGAAATGAGTCTGGTGCAGGCAAGGTCTGATGAGAGCATCTAGAAAATGGTTGTGGTGCAGGGGGCCATGGGAGTGCCCAAGCCACTGCCCACCCAACCAAGGGTTTTTGTAGTTCTCAAACCACTAAAATCATACTATAAGGTTGGACATGATTTGGAGGTAGTAGTGTTGGATTCGGGTGGATTCAGTAAGAATGTTGATGGAATTTTTTATGGAATGGGATGTGTTGGCGCTGAGGTGGGGAGAATGGATGAAGCGATGGGTGTAATTGGTATCAGTGAGAATGATGGAAGAAGTGAGATGAAAGGGGGGATAATGGAGAAGGGGAAGGTGGCTTAGCATAGAGGAATGACTGATCCTGGGTTCCAGGAGAGCCCCCGGATATAGTCTCCATGAGGCGTTGTAATGGTATGGAGGAAGTGCAGTGGGAATTCTAGTGGCAGCCAGTAGCCTACAATGAATGATGTTGCTCTAAACAATAGTTTTGAGGAGTTCGTTTTGGCTGAGGCATTTGGAAATGATGTTATGCAGGGGGTGGTTTCCATGCAAGGGGAGGTGGGTAGGTTGGAGTAGATCGATAAGACTATGCTAGATATGATCATGGTTGGGAAGGAGCTAATTCTGGTGGAAAGTAGGACCTATGTTTCGATGAGCCCCCCTTGGTAAGGGCATAGATGACCCTTTGGTATGGTAAACTGGAAGTGGTAAAATTGGGAAGGTCGGACTAAGGGAATTTCCACTGTCACATAGTTAAGAGGTCAGTGCAGATCATGAAAAGGACTTGGATGGACTTCCACAACCTGAGATAGAAAATAGAAATGGTGAAGGAGGTTTAGCCCCGAATTTTCATAAGGCTATGGTGGTTCATAGATCCCCATCTGTGGATGACCATTGTGTGGTTCTTCATGACATGGTGGTGGTGGAATGACAAAGGTTCCCCATTTAGGGTGAGGCTCGAATATTAGGGGTGATCATTACTAAGGATGACCGCAGGATAAACACCTATACGAATCAGTTCAGGAGGGAATGTGATAAGCATGGGAACATCTCTATATTGTCCTCTAGAAAAGTGAGTAGGGATGGTGAAAAAGGGGCCTCAATTTTGGCCAACTATGGCCTCTTGTATGAGAAGGAATCTCATGCATATGGTTTCACCTCTTCCCCCCAAAAAAGAGGCAGAGGAGGGGTTATTCTTCTCTCCATAGGCCCATGACGTCTTGGGGAACCTCAAGTGTGGTGAATTTGAAGATAAAATCCAGCAAGCGGGAGAGGCATCTGCACTCTTCAGAGCAGGAGAGTCTTAGGGAGAAGTACTTAGTGCTGCTCGGACTATAGGGGGACTTTGAGTCAAGATGGGAATTGATGGACTTGGAGGTGGACTTGGATTTTTACTTTGCGGATGTGGATGTTGGTTTGGGTGTGGATGGTGACCCTTTCAGTGTGGGCCTAGTGTATGACTTTGGCGGAGACATTGACTGACTTGTTCCTATTGGTTTTTTAGTTGTTTTTTGCAGTTTCGTTTTGTTGGGGGAGTATTGGGGATTTTGGGTGTGGGTAGTTTGACCCTGCCCCTCCCTTTATTTGTGTTCTACTTTTTATTTCTATACATTTTATGGGGTCCATGGTTAGCCTGGCCCTACCGCTTCCTTGCCCTAAATGCTAAAACCCCCCAAAATAAAAAAAAATAATCCCCAAATTTTTTTAAAAAAACTTAATAATCCATAATACATAAAAAAGTAAAAAAGCACTAAAAATTTAAAAAAATCTAAAACACCTAAAACCACTTTAACCCCCTAAAAATTGAAAAATTATAAATACCAAAAAACCCCTAAAAGGACCTATAAGCACATTAATTCCCAAAAAATTTAATAAAACTCTAAAAATCATAAAAACCCTAAACACCCAAAAAAACCCCAAAAACCCCTCAAAATCCATAAAAACCGTAAAAATCCATAAAAATCCTAAAAAATACCTAAAAATGCCAATATAAATTAAAAACTATAAAATCCTGAAAACCCCTAAGAAAACATTAAAATAAAAAAACAATGAAAACACCTAAAAACATAAGAAATGATTAAACCCCTAAAATACCCTAAAATCTATAAAAACCCATACAACAATAAAACCCCCAAAAAACCTAAAAACCCCTAATAACCCATAAACCACTAAAAACATAATACTTTTAAATCAATTAAAATCCCTAAAAACATTAAACACACTAAAAACATTAAAGCCTCTAAAAACACAAAAAACTTCTCAATCACCATAAAAAACCCAAAAAACTCTAAAACACTAAAAACCTCAAAATCCCAAAAAAACCCTTAAAAATCCTATAAATCCCTAAATATCCCTAAAAACACTAAATCCCCTAAAAACTCTAATAATCTCTCAAAAACCGAAAATCACATAAAACATTAAAAACCCTAAAAGCTACTAAAAACATTAAAATTCCTAAAAACACTAAAACCCCATAAAAATCATAAACACACATAAAAACCTTAAAAAATTTAAAAACCAATCTAAAACTCAGAAACTATAAAAAACCTCTAAAATCATTTTAAACCCCTAAAAACATTAAGAACTCTAAAAATCCTTAACATTCCTAAAATACTAAATAAAATCCTAAAATCCCTTGAAAACCATAAACACCCTAAAACCCCTAAAACCCCCCAAAATCCATAAATACCCTGAAACCATAAAAAAACTAAAAATCCATAAAAATCCCTAAAAATGTGAACATCTACCTAAAAACATAAAGAAAACATTAAAAACCATAAAACACTTAAAACCCCTAAAAACCTAAAAATCCCAAAACCCCTAAAAGACCATAAAACCACTAAAAATCCTTAAAACACTAAAAAGCCATTAAAACCCTAAAGACAACTAAAAAATATAAATAACTATTAAACCCCTAAAAAATTTAACAATCTCTAAAAATCATTAAAAAAATTGGAAATAAAAAAACCCTAAAAATACAACAAACCTTAAATACCCCAAAAAACCCCAAAACACTGAAAATTTCATAAACCCAGAAAGAATAAAGAAAATCCTAAAAACTCATAAAAATATAAAATACCTAAAATAAAATCAAAAATATTTAAAAATCTAAAAACAAAGTAAAACCCTAAAAAACATAAAATACTAAATTCAAAAAAATCCCTAAAACCCCAAAACAATCTTAAACCCCCTCAAAATCCCTAATAAAACTAAAAAACAAAAAGAACTCCGTAAAAATTCTAAGAATGCCTTTAAACATAAATAACCATAAATCCAAGAAAACTATTAAGACCTAAAAAACCCAAAAAGCTACTAAAAACTAATGAATGGTAAAAACTCCAAAAGAGAGTAAAATCCCTAAAACACCTAAAAACCATAAAACCTCAAAAACATTAAAGAACCCTAAAACACACAAAATCCAGAAACACCCACTAAAAACTCTTTAAACCCCAAAAAATTAATAAATTATTAAAAACTTTAAAACCAAAGAAACTAAAAAAATCCCAATAAATTCAAAAAAATCATAAATCCCCTAAAAATCCTCAAAATCCAAAAAACCATTAAAATCCAAAAAACAAATCCTTAAAATCCCTAAAAATTTAGATACCCTAAAAACCCTGAAAACCCCTATGAAAACCTTAAAAATCTAATGACACATAAAAACCCTATAAATCATAAAAAATGCTAAAAACACAAAAAATCCATAAAAACCCAAATAAACCATAAAATCACTACATACCCTCAAAATCTATAAAAACATAAAAAACACATAAAAATCTGAAAAAAAAACATATGATTTCATAAAAAACTAATAAAACAAAAAACATGAAAACCAAAAAAAAATATTAATTCCCTCAAAACACTAAAAACCCCTAAATCGTAAATATGAAAAAGAATGAAAAAAGTCCCTAAAAAGACCCAAAAACCACCAAAAACCACCTAAGAACCATGTAACCCCCTAAAAACATTAAAAAACATAAAAACCAATAAAACCACTAAAAACCATTGAAAACTATGAAAACCAATTAAACCCCTAAAAAAGATAGAAAACACTAAAAACCGATAAATACCATAAAATTTCCCTAAAACCTAAAAACCCCTAAAAACACTATAAAACCCAAAAAATCCCAAAAAATCCCAAAAAACCATAAAAATACTAAAAAATACCAAAAACCTAAAACACCCAAAAACCCATGAAAACCCATAAGAAAATCGTAAGAAACTACTAACACTTAAAACCCCAAATAACCAAAAAATGGTAAAACCCCTAAAACCCCGGAAAACCCGAAAACCCCCTCAAAATCCCTATAAACCGTTAAAATTCATAAAAATCCATAAAATACTGAAAAATTTAAAAACCTATAAAACCCTTAAAAACCATAAAAAATCCTAAAAAACATAAAAACACTTAAAACTCCTAAAAACCTAAAAAATGATACAACCCTAAAAGGCCATAAAAACACTAAAAACATAAAACCCCCTAAAAACCATAAAATCCATAAAATCACATAAAATCACATAAAATCACAAAAACCTAATAAAAACTATAAAAACCCTTTAAACCACTAAATACACTTATAAAATATAAAGAATTCGGAAACCCTAAACCACTCTAAAAATCCTAAAAATAAAAAAACCAAAAAAACCCTCAAATCCAAAAAAATCCATAGAATACCAAAAACATTGAAAACCATAAAAATCCTAAATATCCATACATATCCCTAAATGCCTAAAAAACATAGAACCCATGAAAAACTATAAGAAAAACATAAAATCCTAAACACATAAACCCCTTAAAAACCAAAAAATGCTACAACCCCAATAAATTCAAAAAAACCATAAAACCCTCAAAATCCATAAAAATGCTTATATACCATAAAATCAAAAACAAAATCCCTAAAACCATTAAAACATAAGAAACCCTAAAACACCAAAAAAAATATATGTAACCCATAAAATCCTAAAAACACATAAAACCCCTAAAATCCTAAAAATGATACAAACACTGAAAGTCCCTAAAAACCCTAAAAACCCTAAAAACCACTAAAATAATAATAAAAAACCCTATAAACCCATCAAACCACTAAAAGCCTCCATAAACCTAAAACCCTTTTAAACACTAAAAAGGTTAAAAAATCTAAAAAATATTAAAAACCTAAAAAAATCAACAAAAAACCATAGACCCAAAATGATAAAACCCCTAACTCCCAAAATTCCATAAAACACCTCAAAATCCCTAAAAACTCTAAAAACATAAAAATCCTTGAAAATCCCTAAAAACATCTAAAAAAATCAAAAATATTTAAAACCATGAAAAACCATAAAAATAAAAAAAAATATAATACCCCTTAAAACCTAAAAAATGATAAAACCCCAAAACCCCTAAAAATCATAAAAACCATAAAGACCATAAGAACACATTAAAGCCTTAAAAACCCTAAAAATTTTAAAAGATATAAAAACAAAAAAATGAAAGAAACCCTTAAAACCCTAAAACCCACTAAGAAAACCTTAAAAACACTTAAAACACCTTAAAAACCAAAAAAAACACTAAAACCCCTAAAAATCATTAAACCCCAAAAATGTTAAAAAACTAAAAACCCATAAAACCACTAAATACACACTAAAAACTATAAAAACCATTTAAAACCTTAAAAAAGATAAAAACTCTCAAAATCCATAAAACTCATAAAATCCCAAAAATCCTAAAAGCACTAAAAATCTAAAAAACATAAAAACCTTTAAAAACCCTTAAAACTCATAAGAAAAAATTAAAAATCTAAAAAAACATAAAAACCCTAAAAAAAAGAAAATTATAGAATCCATTAAAAACCAAAAAATCCTAAAAACACCTACAACCCCTTAAAACCATAAAAATCCATAAAAACCTCTAACAATCAATAAAAACGTACAAAAACCCTAAAATACCTATTAAAATATTAAAAAGTAGGAATATTTAAAACCCTGAAAAAACTAAAAAACACTAAAAACCCTAAATGTCCGTAAAAACACTGGAAACCCCTAAAAATCATAAAAATCACAAAATAACCCAAAAAATACATAAAAACCCATAGATACCCTAAAAACTAAAAAATATATAAAAACACTTTTAAATAATGAAAAATGATAAAAAATCTATAAAAACCATTAACACCCTAAAAATCATTAAAACCACAAAATATCAAAAAACCCATACAAAATCTAAAACCCATAAACACCTTAATACCCATTAAAATCCTAAAAAAACCTAAAATCCACTATGAAAACCTTAATAAACAAAACACACTTAAAAATCTTAAAACACTAAAAACTCTAAAAACACAAAAAACCCTAAACCCCCTAAAAAGACTAAAAAACATAAACACATAAAAACATTATAAACCCAACATCAACTAAAAACTATAAAAAACCTTTAAACCCCTAAAAATGGTATAAAACTGTAAAAACCATTAAAAACTCAAAAAAAAACCCTAAAACCAAAAAACCCAAACACCCCCATAAAAACCCTAAAAATGCACTGTATCCCTAAAAACCCTATAATACAATAAAAATCCCAAAAATTCCTAAAAATACAAAAAAATATAGGGGGTTTTATTGTTTTTAGGGTTTTAGGGTTTTTTTCGTTTTTTCGTTTTTTTTTGTTTTTTGGGTATGAAGGTGTTTTAGGTATTTTTTTGGATTTATTTGGTGTTTTCATGGTGTTTATGGTTTTTTTCATTTTTAAGTATTTTTCATGATCTTTATGTCTTTCATGGGTTTTTAAGGATTTTGGGGGGTTTTAATTGTTTATTTATGTTTTTTTGAAGGTTTTAGGTTTTTTTTAGTTTTTATGAATTTTAGTGGTTATTATAGTTTCTATGGGTTGATAGGTTATTTAAGGATTTATTGTTTTTTTGGGTTTTCAGGGTTTTAGGGATTTTTAGTTTTTAATGTTTTATGGGTTTGATGGTTTTTATGGGTTTTAGGGTTTTTTAGTTTATTAATGGGTTTTCAGAATTTTTAAGGTTTTCCTTTGGGTTTTAGGGTTTTTATGTTATCCTTATGGTTTTTATTTTTTTAGAGTTTTTAATGTTTTCTGGGGGTTAAATAGTTTTTTTATTTTTAGTTGTTTTTAGGGGTTTTATTGTTTTCTAGTCCTTTTATGTTTGTTAAGTGTATTATGGTTTTTATGATTTTTAGCCTATTTTAGGTTTTTAGGAAATTTCAATTTTTTTTATTTATCTAAGGTTTTATTAGGATTTCCCATGGTTTTTAGAATTTTTTACTTTTTAAAATATTTTTATTGATTTTTTTGGATTTTTTTGGTTTTTAGGGTTTTTAGGGATTTTTACGGTGTTTTTTTATTTTAATTTAGTTTTTAGGTTTTTACAATTTCTTAGATTTTTTAAACTTTTTTGGGTTTAAAAGGGTTGTTAGATTTATAGTGTTTTTTTAGGGTTTTAATTAGTTTTTAGTGTTTTTTAAGGTTTTAAGGGGTTTTTTTCATTTTTTGGGGTTTTTAAATACATTTAGGGTTTTTACATTTTTAATGATTTTAGGTTTTTTGAGTGTTTTTAGGATTCTAAGGGTTTATTAGGGTTTTTTATGTTTTTTAGGGTTTTTTTGTTTTCCAGATTTTTAGGGATTTTTTGTGATTTTATTGTTTTTCGGGACTTTTTTGTGATTTTGAGGGCTTTTATGGATTTTTGTATTTTTTGTATTTTAATAATTTCGTAGTTTTTTAATGGGTTTATGTGTTTTTAGTGTTTTAATGTTTTCTTAGGTATTTTAATGGTTTTTATGTTTTTCAGGTTTTTAGGGATATGTATGGATTTTTATGATTTTCAAGGTTTTTATTTTTTTACTATTTTTCAGGGTTTTTTGGTTTTTATGGTTTTTATGGACTTTGAGGGTTTTGATAAATTTTTAGGGTTTTGGTGTTTTAATTTTTTTTTTGTTTTTATGGTTTTATTACGATGTTTTAGGGTTTTTAGTGGGTTTTAAATTTTTCAGGATTTTAGGTATTTTTTAGAATTTTTACTATTTTTTAGTGTTTGTATTGATTTGAAGGAGTTTTTTGGGTTTTCATGTTTTTAGGGTTTTTAACTTTTTTGGATTTTTAGGAGTTTAAATTATTATTAGGTTTTTATGGTTTTCATAGGATTTTTCATGGTTTTTTTATTTTTTAAAATTTTACGGATTTTTTAGTATTTTTATTGTTTTTAGGTGTGTTAGGTATTTTTAGGATTTTAAGGGGTTCTTCGAGTTTTTAGTGTTTTTTTGGAGTTTTTAGGGTTTTTTATTTTTTTAATATATTTAAGGTCTTTTAGAGTTTTTTTAACTTTTTCGGGGGTTTAATGGTTTTTTATAGTTTTCAATTATTTTTAGGGTATTTAGGAGTTTTCTGGTTTTTATGGATTTTAGGGGGTTTCATGGTTTCAACGATTTTTAGGTTTTTTGGGTCTTATGTCAGACTTTTTACATTCTTTACACTTCTTTAGGTTTTGGGGTTTTAAAGTGATTTTAGGGTGTTAGGATTTTATTTTCAATTTTTAGGGATTCAGGGGGGGTTATGTTTTAGGAATTTTTAGGTTTTTTTTTTTGTGTATTTTTATGGTTTTTTTGTTTTTAGAGTTTTTTGAGGGTTTTAGGGGTTTTAGGGGGTTTTAGAGTTTTATGGATTTTTAGGGTTTTAATAGGTTTTTATGATTTAAAGGTGTTTTAATTTCTTTTATATTTTTAAGGTTTTCATAGTGTTGTTAAGGTTTTTAGGGATTTTAAATTTTTATGGATTTTAAGGCATTTTTTAATTTAAGTGATTTTTAGGGGTTTATGGACATTGAGGGTTTGTAGGATCTTTTCGGGTTTTATATTTTTTTTAGGTTTTATGGTTTTTAATATTTTATTATGTTTTTATGGGGTTCATAGATTTCTTAGTGTTTTATTTTATTTTATGGGATTTAGAGTTTTTAATTTTTTTATATGTTTTATGGTTTTTATGGTTTTTTAGGGATTTTAGGGTCATTTGGGTTTTTAGCATTATTATGATTTCTATTTTATTTATGTGTTTTGAGGTTATTATAGTTTTCTTAGGGTTTTTCTATGATTTTTGGTATTTATGTTTAAATGGATTTTCTAACTTTTAAGATTTTATTTGGGTTTTTTATTGTTTTTATGGATTTTGAGGGGTTTTAGCATTTTATGTGTTTTACAGATTTTTGGAATTTAGTTATTTAGGTTTTTTAGGGTGTTAATTATTTTTAGGTTTTTTTGGATTTTCTTATGGTATTTTTGGTTTTTACAAAATTTAGTGATTTTTAAATTTTTCTTGGTTTTTAGGGATTTTAGAGATTTTTAGGGTTTTACGTGTTTTTTGGTGTTTTTAGGGTATTTATGGTTTGTTGGATTTTCAGGATTTTTTTTATTTTTTAATGTTTTAATGTTTCTTATACATATTTAAACATTTTTATTGGTTTAATTTTTTTTTATTTTTTAGTTGTTTTTTGGTTTTTATGGGTCTTTATTTTTTTTTGGATTTTAGTGGTTTTACCGTCTCATAGGGATTTTTCTAATTTTTATTTTTCTTAGGGGTTTTAAGCGTTTTATGGTTCATAAGGATTTATTTGGGTGTTTGGGAATTTTTAGATTTTTATTGATTTTTTAGGGTATTAAGGTTTTTTAGGGTTTTTAGGGTTTTTAGGGTTTTTAAGAATTTTTAAGGTTTTTAGAGTTTTTTTTATGTTTTAGGCATTTAAAGGGGTTTTAGAGTTTTTTTTTGTTTTTTGAGGTTTTTATTAGTTTTTATGTTTTTTAAAAACATTTAGGAGTCTTTATGGTTTTAGGGGGTTTAAGGGTTTTTTAGAGTTTCTAGAAATTTTCTAATTTATTACGTATTTTAAGGGTTTTTAGGTTTTTATGGGATTTTAATAGATTTTTAGGGTTTCTAGGGATTTTATGTTTTTAGGGACTTTTAGGGATTTTAATTATATTTATTGTTTTTAGGGTTTTTAAGGAGTTTGAGGGTTTTTAGGGATTTTGAGGGGTTTTATCGTGTTTTAGGTTTTTTGTGTTTTTTGTTTTCTTATGTGGTATGAATGTTTTTTTTTTCAAATTTTTAGGGGTTTTAAGGGTTTTTAATGCTATTTAACATTTTAGGGGTTTAAATGGTTTTGAAAAATTTTTGTTTTTAGGGGTTTTATGGGTTTTTAGGGGTTTTTTTGGTTTTTTGGGGTTTTATTGTCTTTTAGGGGGTTTTATAGATTTTAGGGTCTTTAGTGGGTTTTAGTGATTATTTTGGTTTATTGGGTGTTCTTATTTTTTTTAACATTTTCTTAGGGTTTTTCATGGTTTTATGGGTTTTAATGGATTTATGGATTTTTAGGATTTTTTAGGATTTTAAGCGGTTTTAAGGTTTTTATGGATTTTGAGGGTTTGCACGGTTTCTTACGATGTTTGGGGGATGGTTTGTGGGGTTTTTTAATTTTTTTAGTTGTTTTATGATTTTTAGAGTTTTTTTTTCTTTTTTATTGTTTTAATGGTTTTTAGGGTGTTTTTAGTGTTTTTAGTTTTTTATCATTCTTTAGGGTTTTAGGGGTTTTAAGTGTTTCTAGATTTTTAAGGTTTTCTTATGTTTTTTAGGGTTTTTGGGTTTTTTACGCTTGTGGTGATTTTTGGGATTTTTTCAAATTTTTTTGGTTATTCAGTTTTTTAGGGATTTTGAGGGGTTTTAGTTTTTTTTGGGTTTTACCATTTTTTGGGTTTTTGGGGTTTAAAACATTTTTATTTTTTTGAGTTTTCAAGGGTTATTTTACAGTTTCTATTATTTATTATATTTTTATGTGTTTTAGTTTTTTTTGGGTTTTTATGAAATTTTAGCATTTTTTAGGGATTCTGATTTTTTAAGGTTTTAGGGTTTTTTTTCGTTTTTTGTAGTTTTAGGGGTTTTTTGGGTTTTTTGGGTTTTAAGTATTTTTAATGTTTTTTTATCATTTTTAGGGGTATAAAGGATAGTTAGCATTTTTAGGGGGATTTTTAAGTTTTTATGGTTTTTTCGGGTTCTATGGTTTTTAGTGGGTTTTAGTGTTTTTAGGAAATAATGTTCTTTTAGGGGTTTTAGATTTTTTTATTGGGTTTTATAAGTGTTTTGGGGTTTTTAAGATTTTTATAGTGGTCTTCATATTTTTATGGTTTTTTACATTTTTAATTTTCTATGGATTTTGTCAGATTTTTATGCGTTTTTAAGTATTTTGATGGTTTTTTATGGTTTTAAGGGGGGTATGGGTTTTAGGGTTTTTACGGTTTTCTAGGATTTTTTAGTGTTTTTATATTTTTAATGGTTTCTTAGCGGTTTTCATGGTTTTTAGGGTCTTTTATTTTTTTATGGATTTTAAGGGAATTTAATATTTTTTATGGGTATATAGGTTTTTTTTCGGATTTTGGTGGATTTAGGGGGTTTTATGTATTTTTTTGAGTTTTATTGGTTTTTTTTGGATTTTTCGGGTTTTTTAGTTTTTTAGCAATTTATAGGGTTTTTAGAGTTTTTTATATGTTCTTATGGTTTGAATGGTTTTCATTTTTTTATTTGACTTTTTGTTTTTTATCATTTTTAAGATTTTTCAAGGTTTTTAAGGGTTTATATGGTTTTTAGGGATATTAGGGTTTTTAGTGTTTTATAGGTTTTTTAGAGGATTTATTTTTTTTTTAGTTTTTGAAAGTATTCTTATTATTTTTCAGGGTAATTTGGGTTTTTTATGTGTTTAGGGACTTCTAGGGATTTGTTATGTTTTTTTGGGTTTTTTTTGTTTTTATGGATTTTGAGGGGTTTTAGGGTATTTTGGATTTTAAGGGTTTTTGGGATTTTAGCAATTTTAATCTTTACGGTTTTGACTATTTTTTGTTTTTTCAGGTTTTCTTAGGTTTTTAGGGTATTTATGTATTTATTGATTTTTTTTTTGTTTTAAGATTTTTTTTTGTTTTTAATAGTTTTTTGGAATTTGAGGGGTTTATGGTTTTTAGGGTTTTATGGTTTATTTTTTTACAGTTTTTTGAGTTTTTATAGGTATTAAGGAATTTTTAGTGTTTTAATGTTTTTAGGGGTTTAAAGGGTTCTAGTGTTTTTAGTGGTTCTATAATGTTTTAGTTATTTTTTTATTTTTAGGGGTTTATGTTTTTAAGGGGTTTTAGCCATTTTAGGGTTTCTTAGGGGTTTTAGAGTATTTTAGGTATTTTAGGGATATTAAGTGTTCTTAGGTTATTATGTTAACATTAGGGGTTTCCAGGTTTTTAGTTTTTTTCTTTTTTTGGGACTTTTTGGGGTTTTTTTGGATTTTTATGGTTTTTTTTGTTTTTATTGATTTTCTTGGTTTTTTTAGTTTTTAGGTGTTTTAGGGTTTTTTTGTGTAATTTATTTTTAGGGAATTTACGTGTTTTTATCATTTTAAATTTTAATTTGGGGGTTTCAAGGGATTTTGGGTTTTTTAGGTTTTTAGGGAATTTTTTTTATTTTATGGTTTTTTTATATTTTTACGGATTTTTGGGTGTTTAATGGTTTTTATCACATCTATTGTTTTATTGGGGGTTTTATGGTTTATTTCTGTTTTTAGGGTTTTTAGGTTTTTTTATATTTTTTAACATTTTTATCGGTTTAAAGGGTTTTTAGTGTTTTCAATTTTTAAGGGTTTAATGGTTTTTATAGGTTTTTATAATTTTTAGGGTTTTAGTGTTTTCAATATCTTTTTTTATTTTTTGTGTATTTTAGGTTTTTTTGGGGTATGAATTGTTTTTTGGGTTTTTATGGTTTTCTTTTGTTTTTTCATGGTTTTATGTTATTTTTATGATTTAGTGATTTTTAGGGATTTTTAGGAATTTATAGGTTCTTAGGGTTTTTACGGGTTTTAATGGGTTTTATATTTTTTTTGGGAATTTGGGGATTTTTTTAGTTTTTATAATTTTTATAGATTTTTAACGTGTTTAAGTGTTTAAATGTTGTTTTATGTTTTTAGTTGTTTTTATGGTTTTTATGGGTTTTTAGGGGGTTTATGGTCATTAGGGTTGTTTATGGTTTTTTGTGTTTTAGGTATTTTTCATGGTTTTTAGGATTTTTAGTATTTTTTATGTTCTTAGGGGTTTTAAGTGTTTTTTTTTGTTTTTAAGGATTTAGGAGGGGTTTTTCGATTTTTTGGGGTTTTTATATTTTTATGGATTTTAGTGATTTTTAAGAATTTTTTTGGGTTTTTAGTTATATTCATATTTTTTATATTTTTTATATTTTTTTATTGTTTTTTGGATTTTTAGTGTTTTTTTGAGTTTCTAGGGTTTTAAATATTTTTAGAGTTTTTTAATGTTTTTAGTGGTCTAATGGGTTTTTAGATTTTTTGTTAGGTTTTAGGGTTTCTATAGGGTTTATGGTTTTAGGTGTTTTTATGGTTTAAAATGGATTTTTGGATTTGTAGCATCTTCAAGTTTTTAATCGTTTTTAGTTTTTTAGGTGTTTTTATGGGTTTTTGGGTTTTTTGGGGTTTCCTAGGATTTTTTAGGGAATTTTGGGTTTTATACTTTTTTAGTGATTTTTAGGGATTTTTTTGGGTTTTCTGATTTTATAGTGTATTCATGGAATTTTAGGGTTTTGAGGTTATTATATTTTTAGGGTATTTTTTGGTTTTTAGGGTTTTTTAGTTTCTTTGGGGTTTAAGTGTTTTTAGGTTTTTATTGTTTTCTTATGGTATTTCTATGTTTTTACAATTTTTCATTTTTTTAGGGATTTACAGGGATATTTTAAAATTTTAGGGTTTTTTTTCATATTTTTATGATATTGATGGTTTGAGGATTATCTAGTCTTTTTTGTGTTTTTGTGTTTTTTTGGATATTTTTGTTTTTTGGGTTTTTATGATTTTATAGTGTTTTTAATGATGTTTTGGATTAAAAAGTTTTTTAGTGTTTTTATTGGTTTGTAAGATTTTTAAGGGTTTTATGGAATTTAGGGGTTTTAGGTTTTTTAAGGTTTTCTAGCTTTTTTAAGAGTTTTGGTGTTTTAATTGTTTTTAGGTATTCAGTTTTCCTTATCTTTTTTAGGGTTTTTAGAGGTTTTAACAATTTTAGGGATTTAAGGTATTTTAATATTCTTCTGGTTTTTAGGGTTTTAAGGATTTTAAATGGTTTTTAGGGATTTCATGGTGTTTTAGATTTTTGTGGTCTTCTTTTTTTAGTATTTTATGGTTATTAGAGTTTTTTAAACATTCTAGGAGTTTAAAGGGTTCTTAGAGTATTAGTGTGCTCTTAGAGGTTTTATGGATTTTAGGCTTATTAAGGTTTTTAGGGGTTTTATGGGTTTTAGGTATTAGGGTTTTTAGGGATTATGAAATATTTTATTGTTTTAAGGGGTTTTAAGTGTTTTTATGGTTTTATGGTTTATGTAGGGGTTTTCTGGGTTTTCTGGGATTTTACATTTTTTGGGATTTTAGGGCTTTTTTGGTTTCTTAATTTTTATAGGGTTTCATGAATTTTTAGGTGTTTTATGGTTTTTTAGAGTTGTTTGGGTTTTATAGATTTTTTTTCATTTTTAGGGGTTTTTCAGTTTTTAATTTTTTTAAAGAATTTTTACATTTTGAGGGGTCTAAAGGGGTTTTAGTGTTTTAGTGGGTTTTTAGGGTTGTTGTTGGTTTTTAGGAATTTAAGGGTTCTAGGGGTGTTTATGGGTTTTAGGTGACTTTAGGGTTTTTAAGGTATTTTATTGGTTTTAATTTTTTTGGGGTTTTTAAAAGTTTTATGAATTTTAATATTTTTAAGGTTTTCTTAGGGGTTTTCTGGCTTTATGGGTTTATATATTTTTAGGTAATTTTAAGGATTTTTAGAATATTTTTTGGGTTTTTAGGGGTTTTATGGTTTTGACTCTTTGTAAGGTTTTTAGGGTTTCTAGGGTGTTTTAGGGGTTTTTCTCATTTCTACATTATTTTATGGATTTTGCATGTTTTTATGTTTTTAATGATTTCTTTGTGTAGGTCAGGGCTTTTAGTGTTTTTTACAGTTTTAAGGATTTTTAGGGCTCATTTTGGATTTTTTGTTATTTTAGGGATTTTAGAGATTTTGATAGTTTTATAGTGCTTTAAATGTTTTAGGGGTTTAAAGGGTTTTTAGTTTTTAGTTGTATTATGGTTTTTATTGGGTTTTAAATGATTTTAAGGGATTTCCTATTTTTTCGGGGGTTTAGTATTTTTAGAGTATTTTATAGGTTTTAGAAATTTTTAGGTTTTTAGGTGTTTTAAGTGTTTTAAGTGTGTTTAGGTTTTAAGGTTTTCTTATGAGTTTTCAGGATTTGTAGGGTTTTTTAGGATTTATGGATTTTTAGGCCCTTTTGGGATTTATGGTTTTTAGTGTATTTTAAATTTTTGGGGGGTTTGCATTTTTTATGATTTTTAGGTTTTTTATGGTTTTTTGGGGGTTGTAGAGTATTTTAATGGTTTTAAAAGTTTTTAGAGTTTTAAAATTTTTAGTAGTTTAAAAAGTTTTTAGATTTTATAGTGTTTTATAAGGTTTTATTAGGGGTTTTTTGGTTTTTATGGGTTTTTAGTGTTTTTAGGGATTTAATGGTCTTTATGGGTCAATGATGTTTTTTAGGTTTTTTAAGGGTTCTATGTGTTTTAAGGTTTTAAGGGTTTTTAGGATTTTTAGTTCCATTTATTTTATTTTGAATTTTTTTTTTGTTTTTTTTGTTTTTTATGTTTTATGGGTTTTGTGGGATATTGAGGGTTTTAGGTTTTTTAGGTGTTTTAGAGTTTTTACGGTTTTTTTTGGGTTTTTTGGTTTTTTTATGGTTTTAATTGTTTTTAGAGTTTCTTAATGTCTTTAGGTATTTAAATGGTTTTATAGCTTTAGTTGTTCTTAGGGGTTTTTTGGATTTTAAAGTGTTTAGTGTTTTAGGGACATTTATGTTTTTTTGTATTTTTTTACATTTTTCATGGTTTTATGTGGTTAAGGTTTTTAGGGTTTTATTAAGGGTTTTCTAGGTTTTTAGAGTTTTTTAAATTTTTATGGATTTTTATATATTTTTAGTATTTTTATAGTTTTTATGGATTTTGAAGGTTTTTAGGGTTTTTAAGGTATTTAGAGTTTTTTTTTTCAATTTTATGTTTTTAAGGGTACTAATTTTATTAGGTTTTAACATTTTATTGGGGGATTTATCAATTTTTTGGGTTTTATGTGTTTCTTGGTATATTTATGGTGTTTATGATTTTTATGGATTATTAGGGTTTTTTTTATTTTGATGGTCTTGAGGAGTTTTTAGGGTTTTTAGTGTTTTATGGAATTTATTGATTTTTATGTTTTTTTCTAGTTGTTATGGGTTTAAGTGTTGTTAATGTTTTTATCATTTTAAAGGTTTTAAAGGGATTTTATAGTTTTAAGTGGTTTCTTGTATTTTTTCATTTCTTATAGGATTTTTATGTTTTTAGGTGTTTTATGGTTTTAGGGGTTTTTTTTGGTTTTTTGGATCTTTTTTTTCTTTTATCATTTTGTAGCATTTTTCAGTTGTTTTAAGTGTTTTTAGGATATTAATGTTTTCTCAGGGGTTTTTAGGGTTTTTTTGATTTTAAATTTTTAGGTATTTTTAGTTCTTATTTATGATTTTTACTATTTTTACGGTTTTTAAGGAATCTGAGGGGTTTCAGGGTCTTTTATGTTTCTAGTTTTTTTTGGTTTTTAGGGGTTTTAATTTTTTTTTTGATTTTTATGTTTTTCTTAGGTTTTTAGGGATTTTTGGTGTCTACGTCTTTTGGGATTTTTAGGGGGTGTTATAATTTTTTTGGTCATTTATGGTTTTTATGGATTTTAAGTGTTTTACATTTTATAGGGTTTATAAGACGATTTAAGGATTTAGTGTATTTAGGTTTTTAAGGGTTTTTCAGTGTTTTTAGGGTTTTCATGTTTTCTTAGGTTTATTCATGGTTTTTAGGTATTTATACAGTTTTAGGTGTTTTTAAGGATTTTATAGAAATTATATTCTTTTTTAGTGTTTTTAGGGATTTTGAGGGATTCTTGGGGTCTTAGGGTTTTTAGGTTATTCTTGTATTTTTAGTTTTTTTAGGTTTTTAAGAGTTTTAAGTTGTTTTAGGTGTTTACTGTTTTCTTACATTGTTTTGGTTTTTTTAGCATTTTTTACATTTTTAGGGATTTTATGCCTTTTTAAATATTTCTATGGGTTTTATGGTGTTCATGATTTTGACAATTTTTCAGGGTATTTAAGGATGTATGTTTTTTTAGTATTTTAAAATTTTAATGGGTTTTTGTGTTTTTAAACTTTTTAAGGGGTTTTAACTGTTTTTTTGTTTTAATATTTCGTTAGGTTGTTTTAGGGGTGTTTGTGTTTTTTTACCTTTTATGGTTTTTAAGGATTTTTATGGATTTTTTTTTTGGATTTTAATGATGTTTCTGGGGATTAATGCCTTTTATGGTTTTGGATTTGTTTTTGTTTTTTTTGGGTTTTTTGTTTTTTTGTTATTTTTGTTTGAGTTTTTTATATTTTTATGTTTTTAAGGGGTTTTAGTGTTTTTTATCGTATTAGGGTTTTAAAGGGTTTTTAATGTTTTTAATGGGGATTGGGGGTTTAATGGGTTTTAAAGGTTTTTTAATGTTTTATGTGTTTTTATTAGTTTTTTGGTTTTTCTTATATTTTATGGTTTTTACTGTTTTTTAGGATTTTTTGGATTCTATGTGTTTTTAGGTTTTTATGGTTTTATTAGGGGTTTTTATGTTATTTAGCATTTTTTAACGTTGTACGGTTTTAATGGGTTTTTAATGTTTTTTGTGGGGTTTTGGGGGTTAATGGGTTTTTAATTTTTTTTAAGGTTTTATGTGTTTTTTTGATTTTATGGGTTTTTGGGTTTTTTCTAGTCTTTTTGGATTCTTAGTGTTTTTTAGAATTTATGTATTCTAAGTGTTTTTAGGTTTTTATTGTATTATTAGGGTTTTCATGTTATTTTTTGTTTTTATGTTTTTTTGGGATTTTTAGGGATTTTTAGGATTTTTATAGTGTTTATGGTTTTTATGTATTTTGAGGGTTTTTTGGGTTTTTAGGGGTTTACTGTTTTTAGTGTTTTTATCCTATTCTAGGGTTTTTGGGTTTTATGTGTTTTTAGGTTATTAAGGTTTTGGTTTTAGGGGTTATTACATTTTTAGGGCTTTAGTTACTTTTATGGACATTATGGTATTTTTGGGGTTTAAGGGATTTTACAATTTTTATGATTTTTATGGTTTTTTAGAGTTATTTTAACTCTTTTAGGGTTTTAAAGGAATTTAAATGTTTTCATATGATTTTTATGGGATTTAGGGGTTTAAATTGTTTTAGGGGGTTTTATGGTTTTTCCGGTTTTTAGGGGTTTTAGGGTCTTTTATGTGTTTCAGAATTTTTTTAGGTTTTTTAGTGTTGTTAAGTGTTTTTATGTTTTTAATGTTTTCTTTGTGGGTTTCCATGGTTTTTAGCATTTTTTATGTTTTTAAGTAATTTTTAGGATTTTTAGGATTTTTAGGGGTTATTAGGATTTTGTTGAGTTTTATGAATTTTTAGGGTTTTTAGAGTTTTTTAAAAATTTAGGGGTTTTAAGTATTTTTAGGTTTTTAATTTCTTCTTAGGCTTTTCAAGGAATTAATGGTTTTTTACATATTTTGGGATTTTTTTGGATTTATATGGTTTAAGGTTTATTATGGATTTTGAGTGGTTTTGATGTTTTTTGAGGTCTTTAGGGTTTTTTTGGGGTTTTATAGTTTTTATGATTTTTTTGGGTTCTTGAGGATTTTTATAGTTTTTTTAAATTTTTTTAAGTTTAATGTTTTTAGTGTTTTGAGAGGGTTTTAAGGTTTTTTTTGGTAATATAGTTTTTATGGTTTTTAGGGGTTTAAGGTTTTTAGGATATTTTAGGGTTTTTTTTATTTTTTAGGGTTTTTTGGGTTTCTAAGTGTTTTATGGTTTTTATGGTTTTCTTAGGGATTTTCAGGATTTTTATAGTTTTTTTTCATTTTTAGGATTTTTTGCGCATTTTTATGATTTTTTTTGGTTTTTATGGGTTTAAGGGACTCATTTAGTGCTTTTAGGATTTTTCGAGTTGGTGGGGGGTTAGGATTTATTAGGTTTTTAAAATTTTCTAATGGTTTTTAAGGCTTTCGTGTTTTTTTATGTTTTTAGGTGTTGTAAGGAATTTTTTTTCATTTTTATGTATCATGAGGGTTTCTATAGTTTTATGGTTTTTTCTGTTTTTATGGCTTTTTTTGGGTTTTTAGGAATTTTTGGTGTTTTAGGGTTTTAAAGATTTTTAGAGTTTTTAATGTTTTTTGTGATTTGATGGTTTTTTAGTGTTTTTTTAAAAAAAATTTGGGTTTTGTGGGTTTTAAGGGATTTTTACGTTTTTAGATGTCTTCATGGTTTATAGGTGTATTAGGGTTTTAGGATCTTTACGATTTTATAGAATTTAGGTTTTTAGGTGTTTTACATTTTTTGGGGGTTTTTACTGTTTTTCATGGTTTTTAGGGTTTTTTACATTTGAGGTATTTTCAGGGACAACTATTTTTTTTTTTAAATGTTTTTTGGGATTTTGGAATTTTAAGGGTTATTTAGGGTTGTGATTGATTTTAGTTTTCTAGTGTTATTAGTTTTTTAGGGATTTTAATTTTTTTAGGTTTCTATGTTTTCTCTAGGGGTTTTAAAAGTTGTTTTGGTTTTTTTGGGTGTTTTGGGTTTTTTGGGTTTTTTAGGTTTTTAGGGATTTTTAGGGATTTTTTTGTTTTTATGATTTTTAGGGCTTCTAGGGGTTATAGGGTTTTTATATATTGGGGGGGGGGGGTTAGGTATTTTTTTTTGGGTTTTTGGGTTTTTTAGAGTTTTTAACATTTTCAAGGGTTTAAATGGATTTTAGGGTTTTTTATGGGATTTTAGGGATTTTAGGGATTTTTTTATGATTTTTTGGGGTTTTATGGTTTTAACGGGTTTTATAGTTTTTACAGTTTTCTAGGGTATTTATATTTTTTATATTTGTATGGGTTTTTTGTGTTTTTAGTTTTTTAATGTTTTCTATTGGGTTTTTGGGTTTTTACTATTTTTTTATTTTATGGATTTTAAGGATTTTTCTAGGATTTTAATTTTTTATAGTTTTTGGGATTTGAGGGTTTTTATTGTTTTTTATGGTTTTTAGTGTTTTTAGGGTTTAGTAGTTTTATGTTTTTCTGGTTATTATGGTTTTATTTTTGTTTTATGGTTTTATGTTTTTAGGATTTTTTTAATATCATTAGTAGGAGTTTTATAGTTTTTAGGGTTTTATGGATTTTTTTGGGGTTTAAGGGTTTTATGGTTTCATCTGGGGTATTATGATTTTTTTATTTTTTAAGGTTTTATGTTTTTTATATTTTTTTAATGTTTTTATGCGTTTAAATGGTTTTTTTGAGATATATGTGGTTTTAGGGGTTTTTTAGGATTCTAATGTTTCTTAATTTTTTAGGGTTTATGGTTTTTAGGGGTTTTCGGGGTTTTATGGGATTTAACGTTTTTAAGATTTTTATGGGTTTAATTTTTTTTTGGTTTTTTATTTTTTTGTTAGTTTTTTAGGGTTTTTTATATTTTTTGGCATACTAATGGATTTTGTAGGTTTTTATTGACTGTTGGGTTTTTAGTGATTTTGAATGTTTTTAAGGTTCTTAGTCTTTCTATGGTGTGTAGGGTTTTTAGCACTTTTAGGTTTTGGGGGGTTTTAATAATTTTTTGGTTTTTGAGGTTGACATTGGGGGTTTCAGGTTTCTTGAGATTTTTACATTTTTAGTTATTTTTATTGGTTTTAGAGATTTTGAGGGTTTTAGGGTTTTTAGGGTTTTTAGGTAAAACAGGTTTGGGGCCAGGCGGATCCCAGCCCCACAATATTCAATAACATAAAATAAAGGTACAAGGCATTACAAGGAGGGTTTGCACAGCCGAGTGTGCAATTCACCCTTCATGTCTGTGTCCACAAGAGGAGTGCAGAAATCCGGTGCAATAAATGGCCACATGGAACATCCATCCTAAATTGCTTTCTTGGAGAGTATGTCTGCCACCTTGTTCGCTTCCCTTATATACGTGTGACCATAATGTTCATACCCTGAGAGATTCTCATACAGTTAACCCATTGTGGGAGGAGCCTCCATGGAATTGTCCTTGTTTTTCTTTTGAGGGCTTCCACCGCCAACATCGAGTCAGATTCAATCCAAAGCTGCTTCCACCTGAAGTGGACCGCAAACTGTACAGCCTTAATCATGGCCCATAACTCCGCTTCATAAGCACATCCATTCCCAATGTAATGATAAAAGCATCCTTTAACAAAACCTATATACGTCCGGAAAACACCACCACACCCGAAGAGACCAGGCGCGCCTAGGGTTGCACCATCCACATTAACTTTTATCCATTCTGGGATTGGTGGAATCCACCGAATGAATTTAAAGTCCTTCGGTTTCCTGCATCTTCCAGAAATACCGAGAGTTCTCAATACAATAAAGTCCTTAATATGATTATCCATCGTACCATCCTGGATATGAGCCGCCGCATGGACTGCTTGATGAATTGCCACCACACCATTTCGGAGGCAGCATGCGTCATTATCAAAAACCTCTTTTTTCCGAGCTGCCCACACAAAAGCAGTAAGATCCGCAGTGACAGCAAGAAGAATATTGGCAATTTGTTGACTGCATTGCACGCCAACGACACTGCTGAAAATAGAAGACAGCGTGCTGTCCGTGCAGATTTTTAGCTGGAACATGCCCTGCAAATGATCCCAATGACCTGCAGCCAACCTGCACTTAAGAAAAATGTGTTGCAGATTTTCCTCATCCTGAAGACAGATCGGACAAGCAGAGGCCAAACACCACCCGGCTCTTTTCAATTTCTCTTGAACTGGCAATCAATTTCTCTAAATTTTCAACAGCAGCAGTTGGCTAGAGGGGGGAATGAAGGGCCTCCAAAATTTAGAGAGCCAAGAAGGGGGTTGAATTCCCTACTGACATTCAAACCGGTAAAACTCCTTTACACTCAACATCCCAATTGTATTTGGCTTCCAAATGAGGCAATCCATGTACATAAAACAGTAGTTTTGTATTTGTGTGATAATATTCTGCGGCAGGATACCTTCAATCTCATTCATATTTTCCTTGAGATCAGCAATGGACCAGTGCTTGAAAACCTGAGGTGGCTGGATAGATTCACTGATGGGCCTATCCAGCCAGGTGGTATTCCAACATGTCAAGGTCGAGTGCCTTGAGACCACCCATTTCGAATTGGAGATAATGCGCCTATATGAGGACCTGATTGTGGTCCAAACCGATGAGGGGATGAATCCCAGGAAGTCCTCACATAGCTTAGAGTTGAATCTTTCCCTCAAGAAGTCAGGACTCATGTCAGTCGGGTTGAAAAGATTCCATGTGAATTTGCCAATTAAGGCATCGTTGAATTTCCTGAGGTCCTTGATGCCCAGCCCACCCATCTCGATGGGCTTTGTGCATTCTTTCCATGCCACAGAAACAAGCTTCTTCTTGGTTATGCATCCTGACCATGCAATGTTTCGGATTTTTGCCTGTAGGCTCTTGATGAGACTTGACGACCATCTGTAAATAGAGAACGCATGCACAAACATGGATGTAATGACAGAGTTGATCAGGCAAATTCTGCCTGCCTGAGATAAGCATTTTCCTTTCCAGTTCGCAAGTTGCTGGGTAATTTTGAGAGAAATTTCCTCCAGGTAACTACTCTTCACCCTCCCCCAGAACAAGGGGACCCCCAGGTACATGAGGGGGAGGGAGCCCCTCATGATACCAAGATCCATGACAATTCTGTGTTGTTTGGGGGATGAAATCCCATTGCCAAAAATGATAGAGGACTTTTTCCAACTAATTGATTTCCCTGCAACCTCCTCATAATGTTGTAGAAGTGACTTAATTGAAGATATTTTACGCCAATCCGCCTTCCAAAAAAATAGAATATCGTCCGCATATAGAAGATGAGTTGGCATGTAGAGCTCTTTCCCAGCTTTAATCTGGGCATAGTAACCAGCCTGAACTAGATCAATTATACATCTGCTCAGGTAATCCTCAACCAGAGCGAAGAGATGTCAATAAATTGGGTCACCTTGCCGGACACCATGAGAGCATTGAAATAACCCCTTAGGGGATCCATTAATAAGAACAGAAATCCTGACACTGGATAGGATAGTATGGATCAACCTTATAAAAGAGGCGGAGAAGCCATACCTGCTGAGAACATTAAAGATAAAGCTCCATTTGATTGTATAAAATGCCTTTGAGATGTCCAGCTTCATAGCAAAGCTTCCATGTTTAGAGTCTTTCCTCATTATGTTAATACCCTCAGATGCAGAGTAAAGGAAACTCTGAATATTGCGTCCTGGGACAATCCCGAATTGGTTTGGCGTGATTATCCCACCAACAATCTTCCCCAATCTGGTCGCCAGAATTTAACTTATTATCTTAGGAATGGTATTGCCAATCTCCACCGGATGAAAGTCCCCAATGTCCATGGAATTCTCTCTCTTTGGCAGTAGAGCAAGGAAGTTGGAGTTTGTTCCATGGGGAATGGAGTAGAAGATAAAAAATTCCCTGACAGCATTAGTGATCTCCACATGAAGAATATCCCAATAGAACATAAAGAACTTATTAGTGAATCCATCCGGACCGGGAGTGCTGTCCATGTTCAGAGAAAAGAGAGGAGATCTGACTTCTTCCTCAAGTGGTGCATCAGTAAGCTGCTTATTCTGCAGCTCATTAATACAAGGAACAATAGAGCCAAAGAGACTGGGTGTCTGCTCATGCCCTCCATCATTATAAAGTGCTTTAAAGTGATCAACCACAGCATCAGATATTTCATTCTCAGTTGAAAAGGAGACCCTATTAACTCGTATGACATCCAGAGATTTCTTTGATTCTTTCTCCCTGTGAAGACGATGAAAGAATTTGGAATTCCTATCTCCTTTATTGAGCCAAGCCACTCTAAATTGATTTCTCGCCAGCTTCTCTTTAAGAGCCAAAAGCTCATTCAGCTTCAAGTGGAGCTGCATTTCTTTGCTAGATGGGGTAAGTCGCTGCTGGTCATCAATTTGGCAGTGAGAAAGCTGGTATTCAGCAGCCATGATGTCATCGTCGAGCTTGGAGAAAGAGATCTTACTCCATTCCTTAAGAATACTCTTTATTCGTTTGAGCTTTGCCACCACCAAATAATGTGGGCTGCCATGAAAAGTGCTGCTCCACCCATCAGAAACCACTTCCCTACATCCAGGCATGGTGAGCCAGGCATTGATGAATTTTAAGGGAAAAGGAGAGGACCTGCAGGTGCTATCATTGATCTCAAGCATCAAGGGATTGTGATCCGAGTTGAACTTAGGAAGAGTAGAGGCAGACATCACAACTGAGGACCTGCTATCATTGATTTGGAAAAAACATCTATCCAATTTACTTTCTGGCCTCCCCTTTATGGTGTACCTTCCCCATGTGAAGCGATCACCCACAGCAGGGAGTTCCACCAGATTGCATTGATCAATACAGAAGGAGAATTCCTCTTCAGCAATACGTGAGAAAGATGATCCAATCCTTTCATCTGGCCTCAGCACCGTATTAAAATCACCAACAGCAACCCAGTTGTAATGATCGTGTTGACTGATACTCATCATATCACTCCATAGTTTCCTTCTCCTAGTGTAAACACATGAGGCATAGACAAAAGAAAATGTATGTAAGGAGTCATGAATTTGGATCCATAGGGAGATGATTTGAGGTCTTCTCTCAACGGATACCACTTGAATACAATCATGTTTGAGGACCCAAAGATTCTCCGCACCACTCTCAATGTTGTTTTTTGGGTTTTTAGGGTTTTATTGATTATTTTATATTTTTTCTGTTTTTTAGAGTTTTTGGTTATTTATAGTGGTCAAAAAGGTTTTTAAGGGTTTATATGATTTTTACGAGATTTTATATTTTTAGTGATTTTAGGGGTTTAATGTGTTTTATTGTTTTTATGGTTTTCTTTTGGTTTTTCAAGTTTCTTTGGGTTTGTAACATTTTTTGTGATTTTTACGTATTCTTTAGACGTGTTATGGGTTTTAGTTTTTTTAGTGAATTTGAGGGGTTTTAGGTCCTCTATGTTTTTAGTGTGTTTTTAGTTTTTTAGGATTTTATGTGTTTTTATGGTTTTTATATTTATTATGGGTTTTCATTTTATAGGATATTTTATGTTTTTAGGGATTTTATGGATTTCTATGATTTTTATGAATTTTAGGTTATTTAAAAATGTTGTGGTGTGTTAGGGTTTTAAGTATTGTTAGGTATTTTATGGTTTTTGAGGGGCTTTTGAGTTATTTTGGTTTTTATGATTTTTAGAGTTTTTTATACATTTTTTTGGTTTAAAGGGTTTTATAATTTTTAGTGGTTTAAGGGGATTCATGATATTTCGGGTGTTTAAGGCTTTCAGGTGTTTCTATGGGTTTTAGGGGTTTCTAGGGGGTTTAGGGTCTTTTAGGGTTTTAATGTTTTTATGGTTTTCATGGGATTTAAGGGTTTTTAGGTTTTTAAGGTTTTCATAGGATTTTTCTAGGTTTTTAGTGTTTTTATGTTTTTAGTAATTTTTAGGGATTTTATAGGATTTTTATGGTTTTTTAGGATTATTATGGATTTTGAGTGTTTTTATGGTTTTTTTGTAATTTTAGAGTTTTTAGGGTTATTAACATTTTTTATTTTTTAAGGGGTTTTATGTGATTTTAGGTTATTAAGGTTTTGTTTGTATTTTTTACAGTTTGTATTTTTTTTTAATTATTATAAATTTTAAGGATTTTTGAGGTTATTATGTTTTTTGGGGGATTAGGTGGTTTTAAGAATTTTATGGTTTTTAGGTTTTTATGATATTCTTGGTTATTACATTTTTAGGGGTTTTTTTGAGTTTCTAAGATTTTTTTAAGTGTTTTAACATTTTTAGGGTTTTAAAGGTTTTTTAGTGTTTTAGTAGTTCTTAGGGTTTTTATGGTTCTCTAGGGTTTTTAGGGGTTTTATGGTTTTTATGGGTTTTATGGTTTTAATGGACTTCTGGATTTTTAAATTTTTTTATGTTTTTAGGGGTTTTAAGTGGATTTATGTTTTTATAGTCTTCTTACGGTTTATTTAGATGTTTTATTTTTTTTGGGATTTTATGGCATTTTTTGGATTTTTATGGTTTTTATGATTTTTAGTGATTTTCATGGGTTTTACAATATTTAGGGGTTTTAGGGGTTTTTATCATATTTAGTGTTCTTTAAGTATTTATGGGTTTTATGTATTTAATGTATTCTTAAGGGTTTTCATAGTTTTAATGTTTTTAATTTATTTTTGGGGATTTTAAGTCTTTTTTAGTTTTTTAGTTTTTATGGTTTTATAGGTTCTTTAGGTTTTTTAGGATTTTTAGTGGTTTTAGTGTTTTCATGGATTTTATGATTTTATGGATTTTTCAGTATTTTAGAGAGTTTTTTTGGGTTTTAAGGATTTTTAGTGTTTTCATAATTTTTAGGGGATTAATGTGATTTTATAGTTTTTAGTGGTTCTAGGGTTTTTATGGTTTTTAGTGTTTTTAATCTTTTTAGGTGTTTTATGGTTTTTAAGGGTTTTAGAGATTTTAGGTTCACTTATGGTTTTTATTTTTTAAATGTTTCATTAGGGGTTTTAAGGGTCTTAGGGTTTTTATGTTTTTTTTATTTTGAAGACATTCTTATGAATTTTATGGGTTTTTTGTGTTTTATGGTTTTTGAAAATTTTTAGGGCTTTGTGGGTTTTAGGTTTTTTATATTTTTTAATGTTTTTTGGGGTTTCAAGTGATTTTATGTTTTTAAGGTTTTTAGAGTTTATCAGTGTTTTTAGGGTTTTTTATATATTTTTGGATTTTTATAAAAACATTTAGGATTTTTATTGTTTTTAGGGTTTTTAGGGGTTTTGAGAGTGTTTAGGGTTTTTTATAGTTTTTACAGTTTCTATGATATTTTTATATTTTTATGGATTTTTAGAGTATCTAGGTTTTCAAATATATTTAGAGTATTTTATGTTTTTAGGGGTTTACGGGGTTTTTAGAGTTTTTAATTCTTTTATTGTTTTTATGTGGTTTCATGGGGTTTTATGGTTTATTAATGTTTTTAGGGATTTTAGGGTTTTTTAGGTTTTTAGGGGTTTTATGTGTTTTATGGTTTTAATGATTTCATTGATATTTTAATGGTTTTCAGAGTTATTTCCATTTTTAGGGATTTTTTTATTTTTATGGATTTTTATGGTTTTTAGTGATTTTGAGGTTTTTAATGTCTTTATTTCTTTTAGAGACTTTAGATTTTTTAACATATTATGGTTTTAGGGGTTTTTAGTGTTTCATAGGTTTCTACGGTATTTATTTGGGTTTTCTGGGGTATTATTTTTTTTATTTTATGTATTTTTATGATTTAATTTTTTTAAGGGTTTCTTGGAATATTGATGGTTTTTATGGTTTTTAGTTGATTAAAAGTTTTTATGATTTTTATTGGGGTTTTTAGGTTTTATTCTACATTTTAATGTTATTTATGTTTTTTAGATTATTTAACATTTTTAGTGGTTCAAAAGTTTCTAAAAAAATAGCATGCTTTATTTATTTTTATTGGGTTTTAAGGATTTTTCTGGTTTTGGGGGGTTTTATTATTCTTATGGTTATTTATGATTTTTTATTTTTTAGCTTATTGGGTTTTTTCTGGGTTTTTAGGGTTTTATGTATTTTATGTTTTTAAGGTCTTCTTGGGGTTTTTAGGGAATCCATGGTATTTTATGTTTTTAGTCATTTGGAGGGATTCTTTAATATTTTTACACATTTTTAGGTTTTTTGGAATTTTGAGCTGTTTTAGGGTTTTTATGGTTTTTAGGGTTTTAGGGGTTTTAGAATTTTTTTAGGTTTTTAGGGGTTTAATTGTATTTATGAATTACATTTTATTTCTTAGGGGTTTTCACTGTTTTTAGGGTTTTTACAATTTTTTTTGGTTATTTTTAGGGTTCTTTAGGATTTTATTGTTTCTGGGGTTTTTAGGGATTTTTTGGTTTTGAGTTTTCGGGTTTTTAGAAATTTAATGATTCTTTTGGATGTTTAGAGTGATTTTTTGTTTTTGGGGTCGTTTTAATGTTTTTTATTTTTTTAATTATTTTACGGGTGTAAAGGATTTTTAGATCTTTTAGCGGTTTTTTGGTATTTTATGGGGTTTTTTTTATGTTTTTAGGTTTTTTTGTTTTTAGGGTTTTAGGGATTTTATGTATTATGGATTTTTTATGTTTTTTGGGTTTTTATGTGCTTTTTTTTAATAATTTCTAATGGGTTTTTTGGGTTTTAGTAATTTAAATTTTAGGGATTTTTAGGGATTTTTATAGTTTTTAGGGCTTTAGGGATTTTGAAGGGTTTGAAGGATTTAATGGTTTTTAGGATTTTTAGCTTTTTTTTTGTTTTTAGGGGTTTTATGTATATTTCTGTTTTTAAGGTTTTCTCCATGGTTTTCAAGTTTTTATTATTTTTCACAATTTTAGGGATTTTTAAGGCTTATTTATGATTTTTGTTATTTTAAGGGTTTCTTCTGATTTTGAGGGGTTTTAGGGTTTTTAGGGTTTATTTGGTTTTTTGAGGGGTTTGGGTTTTTTAGGGTTTTATATTTTTTATTTTTTTAAGAGATTAAATGGTTTTATTGGGTTTTAGAGTTTTTTGGGGTGTTAGGTTTTTTTTGGTTCTTAGGGGTTTTTTGGGTTTTAGGTGTCTTTAGGGTTCATTTGGGTCTTTTAGGGTTTTTTCAATTTTTTGGGATTTTAGGGGTTTCATGTTGTTTTAGGTTTTTATGTTTTTCATAGGGGTTTTTAGTGTTTTTTGGGGGTTTTACGTTTTCTTTTCTATTTTTAGTGTCTTTTTTTATATTTATGGGTTTTTATGATTTTTAGTGATTTTGAGGGTTTTTAGAGTTCTCTAGGGTTTTTAGTGTTTTAGTGTTTTAAAGGTTTTAAATATTTTGTGGTTTTTAAGGTTTCCTTATGGATATTCAGTTTTTTGGATTTTTTATGTTTTTATGGATTTTTATGTATTTTTATGATCATTATAATTATTAGTTTTTTTAGATTTTGATGGTTTTTATGGCTTTCCCGATTTTTAGAATTTTTTGGGGGCTTCTTTGGGTTATTTGGTTTTTTTAAAAATTTTAAGGTTTTTAAGGTTTTTAAATGGTTTTTATGTTTTATAAGTATTGAATGGTTTTTATAGTTTTAAGTGTTTTAGGGTTTTTAGGTTTCTTATTATTTTAATGGGTTTTAGGGGTCTTTAGGGTCTTTAAGGGTTTCATCATTTTTTAGTTTTTAGGTGGTTAATGTGTTTTCAGGTTTTTAAGCTTTTATTTGGGGTTTTTAAGGAATTATGATTTTAAAATATTTAGGGATTTGAGGTATTTTTAATGGTTTTTATGGTCCTTAAGGGTTTTAGGGATTTTAGGGTTTGTAGGTTTTTTTGGGAATTATGGGTTTTAGGGTTCTTGCGTTCTTAAATTTTATAGGGGTTTAAGTGTTTTAGGTTTTTACGGTTATCTTTCAGGTTTTCAATGTTTTTAGTTTTTTTACATTATTTGAAAATTTTGGGATTTTTTAGGTTATTTATGGTTATTAGTGGGTTTTAGGGATTTTAGGGGTTTTATGGTCTTTTAACGTTTTTATGGTTTTTGGGTTTTTATGGTTTTTGTGATTTTTAGGGAAAGGAAGATTCGAGGGTCAGGCTATTCTTGGCCCCCCAAATTTATTAAAGAAAAGACACAGCAGACAAGGGAGGGGAGGGGTCAAACGATCCACACCTAAAAACCCTTTAAAACCTCAACCCAAAGACCCCAAAAAATGAAATATCAAAAGGAAAACAGAGAAGGAAAAGAAAACAGATCAGTCAACGTCACCACCAAAATCCGAAACAGAAGCCACACCATAAGGGTCACCATCTGCACCATATCCAGAGGCTGCATCATCAAAGCAGGAGTCAGAGTCATACCATCCTGACTCATAATCCTCATTAAGTTTGAGGTGCGTCAGAAACTTCTCCCTGAGTTTTCTTTGTTCTGGGGAATACAGCTGCTCCCGATTATTAACCTTGACATTCTGCTTAACCTTCTTTGAAGACGCCCGAGTAACCATGGGTCTGGGGACAGTGGAGTAATCCCACTTCCTCCTCCTCTTTGAGGAGTTTGAGGTGGGACCATCATCCATCCCTTTCACCTTCTCAATCTCAATTGAGCGCTCCCCCGCTTCCATTACATGCACTTGATCTGGGATAGAGGAGGATTCCTGATTAAGGGAGCACTCAAAAAAATATTCTTCTTGAGGCAAGCTTAGAGCCACTAAGGCAGGTATTTCTGCACTCCCAGCGATAGCAATCTAAGGCCTTTTACCATCCTCCCCAGGCAGGACTGTTCCCTCATCATCTTGCCTAGACGAGTAGGGAGGCTTGTCATCCTGAGGCAAGCGTAAAGCCACTAAGTTTTTTTACTATTTTTTAATTATTTCTGGGTTTAAAAGGTTTTTAGATTTCTAGTGTATTTTAGAGTTTTTAGGGATTTTTAATGTTTTTATGGGCTTATGGCTTATAGGGGTTTAGAGATTTTAACAGCTCTTTGGGATTTTAATGTTTTTAATGTTTTTATGGGTTTAAAGTTTTTTAGGTTTTAAGGTTTTCATATGGTTTCTGCAATATTTTTTTATTTTTTATGTATTTTTAAATCTTTTATACAACTTTTAAGTATTTTTGGGTTTTTACGGTTTTTGAGAGATTTTAGTGTTTTTATGGATTTTTGGGGTTTTAGGTTCTTTGGAATTTTAATATTTTTATGGGTTCTAATTTCTTTTAGGTTATTAAGGTTTTCATCAGGTTTTTAAGGGTTTTTGGGTTTTTTACATTTTTTTGGGAATTTATGGATTTTAGGGGTTTTGGGGTTTTTAGGGTTTTTAGGGATTTTTAAGGTTTTATGGTTTTGGGGTTTAATGTTTTTCTGGGTTATTAGGGTTTTTTTGGTTTATTAGGTTTTTTGGGGGGTTTAGTGTTCTTTATAGTTTTTGGGCTTAAATCAATTTTAGTTTATTAGTGGTTTTAGGGTATTTATGGGTTTTATGGTTGTAAGGTTTTTAGGGGTTTAAAGGTTTTCAGGAGATTTTAGGGATTTTAGGGTGTTTTACATGTTTTTTTTATATTCTTTATGGGTTTTAAGTGTTTTTTTTATTTTTATGGTTTTCTTAGGGTTTATAAGTGTCTTAGAGTTTTTAACATTTTTTGTGATTAACAAATATTTTTTATTTTTATGTAATTTTATAGTTTCTATGGTTTTTGAGAGATTTTAGGTTTTTTAGGGTTTTACGATTTTTAGGGGTTTTAGTGTTTTGAGGATATTAGGGGTTTTAATTATTTTTAGATTTTAAATTTTTAAATTGGGTTTTTCTAGGTTTTTTGAGTTTTTTTTTCACATTTATGAATATTTAAGGATTTTTAACAATTTTTATGGTTTTAGGGTTTTGAGAGATTTTTTGGGTTTTAGGATTTTTATGTGCTTTTAGGGTTTTTATGATTTTTTAAGATTTGATGAAGTTTTTAATTTTTTTAGGGTGTTTAAGGGTTTTAGAGTTTTTTAACCTCTTTATGTGTTTAAAGAATTTATAGAGTTTTTAATTTTTTTTGGTTGTTTTTTAGGGATTTCTATGGTTTTTGTGTTTTTAAGGTTTTTTGGGTTTAAAGATTTTTAGGATTTTTTAGTGTTTTTAGAATTTTTTAGGATTTTTAGGATTTTTCATTATTTGTAAAGTTTTGAGGTTTTCTTAATGGGTTTCTGGGTCTTAAGGGGTTTTATGTTTTTTGGTACTTTTATGGATTTTTTGGATTATATTTTTTTAGGATTTTTGGGATTTTGAGGGGTTTTAGGGTTTTTAGTGTTTGTTAGGGTTTTTAAGCTTTTTATGTTTTTAGGTGTTTAAAGTATTTTTAGGTTTTTAAGGATTTATAAGGGTTTGTACAGGTTTTTAGGGGTTGTTACATTTTTTTGGATTATTAGGTATTTTTTTAGAATTTTTTGTTTTTAAGGTTTTTTTAGATTTTGACGTTTTTAAGGGTTTTTAGGTTTTTTATGGTTTTTTGGGTTTTTTGGTGTTTCTTAGGGTTTTAATATTTTTAGAGTTGTTTAAATTTTTTAGGGGTTAAACTGTTTTTAGAGTATTTAGTGGTTATTAGGGTTTAAAAGGTTTTTATATCTTTCTATGGTTATTAGAAGTTTTTATGATTTTAATTTGTTTTAATGTTCATAGGGTATTTAGGGTTTTTTTCATATTTTAGGTTTTTTAGGGTTTTTAGTTTTTTTGGGTTGTAAGTTTTTCTTAGTGGTTTTCAAGGTTATCACATTTTTTACATTTTAGGGATTTTTAGGACCTTTTATGATTTTTATGGCGTTTTATCATTTTTAGGGATATTTAGGTTTTTTAGGGTTTTAATGGTTTTTAGGGGTTTTTATGGTTTTTATCATTTTTAGTTATTTAAGGGTATTAAGTGGTTTGGGATTCAATTTTTTTTTGTTTTTTAGGGATTCTACAGTTTTCTAATATTTTGAAAGATTTTTTATGATTTTTACGGTTTTTAGGGGTATTAGGTATTTTGAGTAGTTATGGGTTTGTTAAGTTGTTTATGGTTTTTATTTTCTGTTATGTTATTATGGTTTTTTTACATTTTTCATTTTAATAGAAATTCATATTTTTTTAATGTTTTATAATGTTTAAAGCATTTTTTGAGTTTTCTCTAATTTTTAGGTTTTTATTGATTTTTAGGGGATTTAAGGGTTTTAGGGTTTCTAGTATCTTAAGGGGTGTTTTGGGTTTTTAGGGTCTTTATGGTGTTTTTTATTTTTTATATTTTTTTGACGATTTAAATGTTCTAGATTTATATGGTTTTATTTGGGTTTTTTGGGGATTATGTTGTTTTTACCTTTTTTGGGTTTTCTACCCTTTTTTTATGATTTTTATGTTTTTTAGGGTTTTTAGGATTTTAGAATATTTGAGTGGTTTTATTTTTTTAGTGGTTTTTATATTTTTTTATAATTTTTGGGTTTATTATGGGGTTTATGTGTTTTTTCTTTTTAAGGTTTTATTTGGGTTTTTAATGGTTTTTATGGGTTTTTATGTTTTTAGTTATTTTTACGTAATTTTTAGTATTTTTATGATTTTTAGAGTTTCTAGGGATTTTGAGTGATTTTTTTTATAGTTTTTACAGGTTTTAATGTTTTTTTGGGTTTTTATGATTTTTTGAGTTTTCTAGGGTTTAATGATTTAAGGGTTTATTAACGTTTTTAGGTGTTGAAGGGTTTTTAGAGTTGTTAGTGGGTTTTATGGTTTTTTTTATTTTTAGTTTTTATTAAAAAAATTAGGGTTTTTATGATTTTAGAGGTTTCAATGGGTTTTCTTGACTTTTAGGGTTTTTATCATCTTTTAGGTATTTTGGGGTTTTAGGTGTCTTAGGGTTTTAAGGTTTTCTTAGGGGTTTCCAATAGTTCAAGGGATTTTAGAATTTTTACCATGTTTAAGGGGTTTTTATTATTTTTATGGTTTTTAGTTTAATAGAGATTTAGATGGTTTTTTTTGTTTTTTAGGGTTTTTGGCATTTTTTAGTTTTTAGGGGTCTATGTGTTTTTAGTTATTTATGTTTTTCTTGGCGAGTTTCCGGGTTTTTAGAGTTTTTTTTAACTTTTTAAGGACTTTTACATATTTTTATGTTTTATTAGTGTTTAGGGTTTTTAGGGATTTTGAGGGGTTTTAGGGTTTTTAGGGTTTTTAGGGTTTTTATAGGTTTTGGGTTTTTACGGTTTTTTGGAGTATTTTAGATTCTTTAAGGTTTTTTAGATATTTTTAACATTTTTAGTGGTTTAAATTATTTTTATAGTTTTAGATTTTTTGGTATTTATCAGGTTTTGAGGGTTTTATACATTTTTCGGGTTTATAGTATTTTTTAGATTTTTATGTTTTCTGGTTTTTAAGGATTTTGAGGGTTTTAGAGTTTTTTGGGGGATTTTAAAATTTTATTTTTTTATATTGGTTTTAAGGTTTTTAGGATTTTGAATATTTTCTTACAATATTTCTGGGTTATTAGGGTTTTTTTAGTAATTTTTCATTTTTTTAGGTTTTTACGATTTTTAGGGGATTTCATTATTTTGACGAATTTTGGGTTCTTAGGGTTTTAGTTTTTTTTAGTTTTTGGGGTTTTTTGTAGTTTTTTGAGTAGTTTTTATTGTTTTTAATGTATTTTATATTTTTTAATGTTTATAGGCGTTTAAAGGGTTTTTATAATTTTTAATTATTTTAGGGGATTATGGGTTTTTAGGGTTTTTAAATGTTTTTAAGTATTTTTATTGGTTACTGGTCTTTTAAGTGTTTTTTGGGTTGTTTTGTGTTTTGTGTGTTTTTTGTTTTTAGGATATTTTGGGTTTTTAGTATTTTTATAGTCTTAGTGTTTTTTGGTTTTTACGGTTTTCTTTAAGGGATTTTAGGATTTTTAAGTATTTCAGGATTTTTAAGATTTTTTATGATTTTTATGGTTATTAGGGTTTTTAGGGTTTTTATGGAATTTTAGGGGTTTAGAGTTATTTAGGGTATTTAGGGTTTTATAGTTATCCTTTTGTGTTTTAGGTTTTTTTTGAGTTTTTTAGGATTTTAATCGTTTTTCATAGTTCTTTAACATTTTGAGTGGTTTAAAGGGGTTTTAGAGTTTTTAGTGCCTTTTGGTATTTAATGGTTTTATGGATTGTTTAAGATTTTAGGGTTTTTATTTTTTAGTGGTTTTAGGGTGTTTAGATTCTTTTGGATTTTATTCATTTTTTTGTATTTAGGGGTTTTTAGTGTTTATATTTTTTTGAGGATTTTGTTGGTTTTTTCATGGATTTTCCGGTTTTTTTTTATTTTTTAATTTTTAGGAGGTGTTAGGATTTTTATAGTTTTTATGGTTTTTATATATTTTGTTGTTTTTATGTTTTTTTCCTTTTTTTAGGATTTTAAGGGATTTAAGTGCATTATGTTTTTAATGTTTTCTTAATGATTTTAAATTTTTTGTATTGATTTTATGGTTTTTTATATTTTTTATGTTTTTTGGGATTTCTATGATCTTTATGGTTTTAGGATGTTTTAGGGGTTTATGGTTTTGGGGTTTTTTGGGTTTTTGGGGTTTTTTCAATTTTTAGGGTTTAAATTTTTAAGAGTTTTATATCATTTAGGTGTTTAAAGTATTTTATATTTTTTAGTGTTCTTTATGATTTTTATGGGGGTTTTACTATTTTTATGATTTTTATTGTATTTAATGGTTTCTAGGGTTTTTTTGGTCTCTTAGGATTTTAACCATTTTTATTTTTAGGGGGTTTATGGTTTTTATATTTTTAAGGAATTCTAATGGTTATTAGGGTTTTAAGTGGTTTTTTATTATTATAGGGATTTTTAGGATTTTTTTTGGAAATTTTATGGGTTTTGAGGTCTTTATGAATTTTGAGGTTTGTAGGGTATTTTAGGTTTTTATGGGTTTTTAGGGATTTTACCATATTTTATATTTTTAGGGGTTTTAACTTTTTTTAGGGTTTTTAGGTTTTTTTAAGATTTTTCTTAGATTTTAGGGTTTTTATTTTATTTTCTATGTATTTTTTTAAGATTTTTATGGTTTTTAGGATTTTTATGGATTTTGTTGTGTTTTAGGGTTTTTTATGATTTTATGGGTTTTTAGGGTTTTTTATTGTTTATGATTTTTAATTATTTTAGAGCTTTCTAAATTTTTTATGGGGTTTCAGGGATTTTAATGTTTTTAGGAGTTTATATGATTTTTAATAGTCTTAAGGTTTTTAATTTCTTTTAGTGTTTTAGTTTTTTTTAAATGTTTGGGGTTTTAAATGTTTTTAGTTTTTATGGTTTTCTTATGTGTTTTTTAGGGTTTTACAAGTTTTTACACTTTTAGGGATTTTATGTAATTTTTTTGGTTTTATGTTTTTATGGTTTTTTGGGTTTTAAGTTTTTTTTGAGTTTTTTAGGGTTTAATGATTTTTAGAATTTTTATCCTTTTTAGTGTTCTATAGGTGTTTTAGATTTTTTTATTTCTTTCATTTTTTATAGTGTTTTGGGGTTTCTTAATGTTTTTTTTCGTGTTTTAATGATTTTTGGAGTTTTTAGTGTTTTGAGGGTCTTTTAGAGTTTTTATAAATTTTTAGGGGTGTTAGGGTCTTATGTTTTTTTAGGTTTTTTGGTTTTTCATAGGGGTTTTATATATTTTTATGTTAGTATATATTATTAATATTTTTATTTAATTTTTTTTTATTTTTTGTGCTTTTAAAGGCTATCAGGGGTTTAATTTTTTTTTGTTTTCTTTATTTTTAGGGGGTTTTATTTTTTTAGGATTATTAGGGGTTTTAAGTGTATTTAGGTTTAAATGTTTTGAAATATTTTTATGGTTTTTAGTGTTTTTTAAAAAAAATTATGATTTTTTAATATTTTTTCATGATTTTATGGTTTTAATGGTTTATTGGGATTTTGAGGGTTTTAGAGTTTTAGGGTTTTAGAAAAAAAAATAGTTTTTTGGGTTTTTGTGTTTTTTTTAGTATTTTATGGTTTTAAGGTTTTTTATAGTTTTTAATGGTTTTAGGGGTATAAATGGTTTTTAAATATTTAGCAATTTTTTGTGTTCTTGATGAGTTTTTTATGGTTTATATGGTTTCTTTGATTTTTAGGATTTCTTTTTGTTTTTTGAGTCTTTTTCAAAATTTAGAATGTTTTCAGTTTTTCGGGGTTTTAATTATTCTTATGGTTTTCAGGTTTATTCGTCGATTATTAGGTTTTTCGGTTTTTATAGGTTTTTAATGATTTTTAGGGATTTGTTTAGGATTTTTAGGTTTTTTCAATTTTTTGGGATTTTGAGGGGGTTAGGGGTTTTAGAGTTTTTAGGGGTTTTTAGGATTTTTTGCATTTTTTTTATTTTTTAGGGGTTTCAATTGTTCTGAGGTTTTTAAAGATTTTTATAGTTTCATGGTTCTTTATGGATTTTGAGGGGTTTTATGGGTTGTAGGATTTTTATGGTGTTTTAGGGTTTTAGAGTTTTTTTAGTTTCATAGGGTTTTATGATTTTTTAGAGTTTCTAATATTTTTTAGTGATTTAAAGGGTTTTTTTGTTTTTAGTGGTTTTTAGGGTTTTTATAAATTTTTGGGATTTTTAAGGTTTTTAGGGGTTTTTAATGGTTCATTTTCATTTCGGGTTTTGAGTTTTTTTAAGGGTTTTAATTTTTTTTATTTTTAGGGTTTTATTAGGGTTTTTAGCGTTTTTGGGGTAATAATTATTTTTTAAGGGTTTCTTATTGTTTTTAATGGTTTTAGAGTTTTTTTTATTATTAGAGTATTTTTAAGTTTTTTATTCTTTTTAGGATTTTTTTTGGGTTTTAGGTATTTCAGGTACTTTATATTTTTTCGGTTTTTAGGGGTTGTAAGTGTTTTTATATTTTTATATTTTTGTTAGGTGTTTTCAATGTTTTTAGGGTTTTTTATGTTCTTCTATATTTTAATGGAATTTTATGATTTTTATGGGTTTTCATGGCTTTATGGATTTTTAGTGACTTTATGGTTTTTTATGGATTTAGGGGTTTCATGGAATTTTTTCTCCCTATGGGTTTTTGAGTTTTTATTTGTTTTAAGGTTCTTATTATTTCTATCATTTTTAGGAGTTTATTGGGTTTTTAGATTATTTATAATTTTTAGGTGTTTTTTTGGTGTTTTAGGGTTTTAAGGATTTTATGGTTTTTAGGGGTTTTAGGGGTTTTTATGATTTTTAGGGTTTTTATGGGTTTTAGGTTTTTAAGATTTTTTATGATTTTTAGGTTGTTAACTTGTTTTTAGGTTTTTAATATTCTGTTGGTAATTTTTAGGTTTTTTAGATTTTAGGAAATTTTAGGGAATTTTTAATATTTTATAGTGTTTATGGTTTTATGGATTTAGGGTTTTTATGTTTTTTAGGTTTTAGGATTTTTTTGAGTATTTAAGAATTTTAAGGTTTGTATATTATTTATTGTTTTAGGTATTTAATGGTCTTTTAGAGATTTTAGTGGCTTTTAGGCTTTTTATTCATATTTGGGTCCTTTTGGAATTTTAAAATTTTTATGTTTTTTAGTGGTTTTTAGTGTTTTTATGATTTTATTTTTTTATAAGAGGAGTTCATGATTTTTATGTTTTTTTATGGATTTTTAATTGTTTTTATAGTTTTTATGGGTGTTAGGGTTTTTGGAGGTTTTTAGGATTTATAGGGTTTTTATGGTTTTTAGAGTTTTTTAGTTTTTTTAAGTTTATAAGGTTTTAGGGTTTTTTTATTGTTTTTAGATTTATATGGTTTTATTATGGGTTTTGATGGTTTTTATGGTTTTTTATATTTTTCGATATTGTTATGGATATTAGGATTTTTATGGTTTTTAGGTTTTTTAGGGATTTTGAGAGATTTTGGGATTTTTTATAGTTTTTAGTGTTTTCATAGTTTATTAGTTCTTTAGAAATAATTTTTATTTTTTAGGGTTTTAGGGGGTTCTTTATTTTATTTTAAATATTTTTAGGGGTTTAAAGAGTTTTTATGGTTTTTAGTGGGTTTTTGGGATTTTTTGGGTTTAAATGTTTTTTGGGCATTTTAGTGTTTTTTTGTTTTTATGGTTTTTAGTGTTATAGGTATTTTATGGTTTTTAAGGTTTTTGGACTTTTACTATTATTTAGGTTTTAGGGGATAGCGCATTTATAGGTTTATAATGTTATCTTCAAAATCTTTAGGGTTTCTAGGGTTCTTTACATTTTCAACGATTTTTAGTGCTTTTCTTGATTTTGATGGTATTTAGTGTTTTTAGGGATTTGGAGGGTTTTAAAGGGGTTTTTGGTTTTATTGTTTTCTGGGTTCTTAAGGGAATTTTTGAGTTTTTAGGGGTTTCAATGTTTTTAGAGATTTTAATATTTTTAGGTGATCTGGGGTTTTTATAGTTTTTACTGTTATATTTTGGTTTTAATTGGATTAATTGTTTTTAGGTATATTTTATGGTTTTAAGGACATTTAGGGTTCTTTTTCATTTTTAGGTTTATTGGGATTTTAATTGTTTCTTGGATTTTATTTTTTTCTTAGCGGGGTTTAAGTTTTTTTTTTGTGTTTTAGGGATTTTGGGGTTTTTAGGATTTTCTTGGTTTTTTGGGTTTTTAGGTATTTTGAAGTATTTTAGAGTTTTAGGGTTTTTATGGTTTTTTTTTTGATTTTAAGTTTTTTTTGATTTTTTGAGGGTTTTGAGGGGTTTTAGGTGTTTTTATTGTTTTTAATGGGTTTAAGGGTTTTAGAGTTTTTATAGGTTTTTACGGTTTTATGGGTTTCAGTGTTCAAAAGTTTTCAAGTGACTAATGTGTTTTAGAGTTTTTGGGGATTTTAGGGGTTTTTAGGATTTTAGGGTTTTTATGGTTTTTTCAGGGTTTTATGTGTTTTCGGGTTTTTATGGTTATCTTAGTAGTTTCCAAGGTTTACGTGTTTTTTTTTATTTTTATTTATTTTTATGGATTTTTTTGGATTATTGTGGTTTGTTTGGGTTATTAGGAATTTATGCCTTTTTTAGAAATTGTTCAGGTTTTTGGGTTTTTAGCATTTTTTAGTTTTTTTGGTTTCTTATCAATTTTTAGGTTTTTAAGTTTTTCCTGGAATTTTTGGCATCTTTTTCGGTATTTTACAATTTTTGGGATTTTAGGGCTTGTTTATTATTTTTATGGGTTTTAGGGTTGATATGGATTTTAGGGGTTTATAGTATTTATTAGGATTTTTAGTGTTTTTTATGTTTTTAGGGGTTTTAAGTGTTTTTAGGTTTTTATATTTTTTATAGGTTTGTTCAGTGTTTTTAGCATTTTTTAACGGTTAAGGTATTTTTTGAGATTTTTTATGATTTTTATGCTTTTTAAGGGTTTTTAAGGACTTTGAGGGTTTTTAAATGTTTTTAGGGTTTTCAATATTTTTTTGGGTCTTGTATGGTTTTGAGTATTTGAGTTATAATGGTTTGAAGAGTTTTCTGATGTTTTTTGGGGTAAAAATAGTTTTTAGTGTTATGAGAGTCTTTCAAGGCCTTTTATTTTCATTTAGTATTTTTAGGGTTTTAGAGGTATTTATAGTTTCGGGGGGTTTGTGTTTTTAGGGTTTTTATGATTTTTAGGGATTTTAACTATTTTTATGTTTTTCATTTTTTTGGGTTTTTAGGTTTTTTACGTTTTTAGGAATTTTTAGTGATTTATTAGGATTTTTTCAATTTTCTAGGTTTTTAGGGATTTTTATGGGGTTTATGGTATTTTTTGGTTTTTAGGGTTTTTGGGTTTTTGACATTTCTCAAGATTTTAGGTGTTTTAATAGTTTAAATTTTTTCAATATTTTTTTGGGTTTTTTGGGTTTTTCTGTTTTTTTTTCATTTTTTGAATTTTAGGGATTTATTAGGATATTTTATAGGTTATTAGGATTTTTACATATTTGGAGGGGTTTTGGGATTTTTAGGGGTTTTGGGGGGTTTTAGGGTTTTTAGTGTTCCTTAGGTTTTTAGGTGTTTTATGTGTTATTAGGTTTTAGTGTTTTATCATGATATTTATCTGTTGTGTATGTTTTTATGGATTTCTAGGTGTTTTATGGATTTTTATGGTTTTTATATTTTTTAGGGATTTGGATGATTTTTATGGGTTTTATGGTTTTTATGGTTATTTTGGGTTTTTAGGGTTTTTTCAAGTTTTTAGGGGTATTAATGTTTTTAGGGTGTTTTAACATATTTAGGTTTTTAAAGGGTTTTCATAGTTTTTTTAGGTATGTTATGGTTTTTTTAAATTTTTAAGGATTTTGGGTGTTTTATTGTTTTTATGGGGTTTAGCGTTTCTATGGTTTTTAGCGTCTTTTTGGTTTTTTAGCATTTTATGTTTTTTTTATATTTTTTTATGTATTTAAATTTTTCTTACAGTTTCTTAGGGTTTTATGAATTTTTACCTTTTTAGGGACTTTTAGGGATATTTTTTGTATTTTGAGGGTTTTAGGGTTTTTATGAATTTTAACGTTTTTAGGGTTTTCATAATTTTTTAGGTTTTTTATGAGATTATGTTTTTGTTGGTCTTTTCCGAGGTTTTTTCATGGTTAGTAGGGTTTCTTATGTTTTTATGGAATTTTTTGAGATTTTTAGTATTTTATGGGTTATTAGTTTTTTAGGGATTTTGACGGGTATTTTGGTTTTTATGTGTTTTAGGGTTTTATTGTTTTTAGGGTATTAATAATTTTTTAGGTCTTTAGAGGTTTTTAGTGTGTTTAGGATTTTAAGGATTACTTTGGGATTTTTTAGGTTTTTTGGTGTTTTTACATTTTTAGGCATTAGTAGATATGTTTTAGTATTTTATAGGTTGTGGGGGGGTTTAGGGATTTTGGAGGATTTTAGGGATTTTTTAGGGTTTTCTTGGTTTTTAGGGTTTATTGGGTTTTTTAAAATTTTATGTTTTTAATGTTTTTTAGGGTTTTATAGTTTTTTGGAGTTCTTAAAATTTTTAGGGGTTTAAAGTGTTTTTATATTTTTTAGTGGTTTTGGGGTTTTATGGCTTTTTAGGGATTTTATTATATTTAGGGTTTTTTTTGGTTTTTAGGTTTTGTAGGCTTTCTGGGTTTTTAGCATTGTTTATGTTTTTTGGAGTTTTATAAGCTTTTATATTTCTATGTTTTTCTTAGTGTTTTTTTAAAAGTTTAGGGAATTATTATATATTTTTAGGTGTTTTAGATTTTTTTTAGTCCTTTTGGGGTTTTTAGGGTTTTTAGGGATTTTGAGGGCTTTTAGGATTTTATTATGGTTTTTATGGGTTTTGGGGTTTAATGGTTTTTTGAGTTTTTTTGGGGTTTTTAAGCATTTTAGATTATTTTAATGTATTTATGTCTCTAAAGGAGTTTTAGAGATTTTGGTTTTTTATAGGTTTTATGGGTTTTCATGGTTTTTTAGGGGTTTTAAATGTTTTTAGGTTTTTAAGGTTTTCTTATACTATTTCTTGTTTTTTGTGTTTTTAAAATTTTTAGGGATTATATTAATTTATTTGAATTTTTATGGTTTTTAGTGATTATAGGGAATTTGAGAGTTTTTAGGGTTAAAGGGTTTTAGGATTTCTTTTGGGGTGTTAGAGATTTTTTAAATTTTTTAGCATTTAAGGTCATTAATTTTTTCTAATTATTTTAGGTCTTTTAAGGGTTTTTAGAGTTTTTAGTGGTTTTAATTTTGTATGGTTTTTATGGGTTTTTTATGGGTTTAGGGGGTTTTTTGATTTTTTGGTGTTTTAGTATCTTTTATTGTTTTTAGTGTTTTTTTTATTTTTAGGTGTTTATTTTTTTTTGGTTTTTAGAGTATCATAGGGTTTTGTGTTTTTTAGCTGTATTTATGTTTTTAGGTATTTTTAGGGATTTTTAAGGAATTTTATGGCTTTTAGGGCTATTAAGGCTTTTAGGGTTTTTATGGTTTTAGGGATTTTGAGGGTATTTAGGGGTTCTTTGTATTTTTATGTTTTTAGAGTTTTTTAGAATTCAATATGTTTTTAGGGGTTTTATGTGTTTATAGATTTTTAAGGTTATCTTAGGAGTTTTCAGAGTTTTTAGTGATTTTGGGGATTTTTTAGGATTTTTATGGGTTTTTAGGATTTTTAGGGCTTTAGAGGTTTTTTTGGGTTTTTTGGGGTTTAGGGTTATTTTATGTTTTTAGGGATTTTAAATTTTTTAGTGTTTTTTTTAAATTTTATGGGTTTAAAGTGTTTCTAGAGTATTTATTACATTTTTTGGGTTTTTATGCATTTTTATGGTTTTTGTTGTTTTATGGGTTTTTGGTTTTTAGGCAGTTTAGTTTTTTTTTATGTTTTTTCTTTTTGTATATTTTTTAGGAGTATATGTGTTTTTAGGGTTTTTAAAATTTCTTAGGGGTTTTCATGGTTTTTCATGGTTTTGACATGTTTTGGATTTTTTTGGCTTCTTTAGAATTTTTCTGATTTAATCATTTTTAGTGATTCAGAAGATTTTTGGTGGTTTTATGGTTTTATGGCTTATAGCGTTCCTTTTATTTTTATGGGTTTTAAGTGTTTCTATATTTTAAAGATTTTTGAGGGATTTTTAGGGTTATTATGGTTTTTACATTTTTATGGATTTTTACTTCTTTTTTAGGATTTTAAAGGTTTTTTGGGGGGTTTTAAGGAATTTGGCGGGTTTTATTGGTTTTCGAGTTTTTATGGATTTTTTGGGTTCATTGGGTTTATTATATTTTTTAGGTATTTTAAGGATTTTATAGTTTTTATCATTTTAAAAGGTATAAAAGGTTTTTAGTGTTTTAAGTGGGTTTTATGGTTTTATGGTTTTTAAAAAAAAATAGGAGTTTTAATGGTTTTTAAGGGGTTTTAGTGGTTTTAGGGCCTCTTAGGGTTTTTAATGTTTTTAGGTTTTTTTAGTGGTTTTAATTTTTTTTAGGTTTTTTAATTTTTTAGGGGTTTTCATGGTTTTTAGGGCAAAGGAAGGCTCGGGTCTAGGCTATTCCTGGCACCCCCAAAATTTATTAAAAGAAAAGACACAAAGACCTGCAGACAAGGGAGGGGAGGGGTTAAACGACCCACACCCAAAAACCCTTCACAGTAAAAGACCCAAAAAAAAGAAATTCAAAAAAGAAAACAAAACAGAGAAACAGACACAAAACAAAACACAATAGCAGAGTCCACAAATCTTGTCCAGCCAACACCAGCATCCAGCAGCAAAACCAAACAGCACAGCCAAGCAGTGTCCACACATCCAGCATCACAACATCCATCATCCAGCGCATTCCAGCATCCAACAGCACCACATCCAATCATCACAGCAATACAGCAGCCACAATACATCAAAACCAACCAGCCCCAGCAGCCATCAGCAGCACCACATCCTCCTGAAAAACTGCAACCAGCAGCACACCAAACAGCATCCAACACACTCACCAGAGCAAAAATCCCACGCCCATGGTTTTTAGGGATTTTCACAAGTTTTTGGATTTGTATGGATTTTTTATTATTTTTATGTTTTTTGCGTTTTTATTGATTTGGAGGTTTTTTAAGTTTTTTATCATAATTAATGTATTTTGTGGTTTTAAGATTTATTATTTTTTAATGTTTTCATAGGTTTTTTCATGATTTTTCGTGTCTTTTTACATTTTTTGGGATTTTTAGGGATATCTAAGGATTATTATTGGTTTTTAGGGTTTTGGAGATTTTAAGAGTTTGGGGTTTCTATTTTTTATGGTTTTAAGGATTCTATCTTTTCTTAGGTTTTTAGGGGATTTTTTGTTTTTTGTTTTTTAAGATTTTCATTGGGGTTTTCAAGGTTTATTTTTATTTTTAGGTTATTTTGTATTTTGAGGAATTTTTTAGGAATTTTATAGTTGTTTATGATTTTTGTGTATTTTGAGTGTTTTTTTGGGTATTTATGTTTTAATGTTTTTTGGGTGTATATGTTTATTTTTTTATTTTTTAGGATTTTTAATGTTTCTTAAGATTTTAACATTCTGGTGGTTTAATGGTTTTTTACAGATTTTAGTGGGTTTTAAGGGGTTTATAGACTTTTAATATTTTTATGGGATTTATGGTTTTTAGGGTGTTTTATGGTCTTTTTGTTTTTATGTTTTTTAGATTTTTTAGTGTTTTTAGGGGTTTTGTGTGTTTTTTGGTTTTAAAGTCGTTCATAGGGGTTTTTAGGGTTTTTATGGGTTTTTACACTTTTATGTATTTTAGGGATTCTGAAGGATTTTTTTTTATTTTTGGGTTTTTTATGGATTTTGACAGTTTTTAGGGTTTCTAGGATTTTAATGTTGTTTGGGTTTTTATGGGTTTTATTTTTCAGAGGGTTTAATGGATTTTAGGTGTTTTAATGTTTTTATGGTCTTAGGGTTTTTAACATTTTTAATTTCTGAGGGGTTTTAATTATTTTTGGGTTTTAAAAGTATTCTTCGGGTTATTCAGGGTTTTTAGGGTTTGTTATGTTTTTAGGTATTTTTAGGTCAGTTATAGGCTTTTTGGGGTTTTAGTGCTTTTAGGGATTTCGATGGGTTTAAGGTGTTTTTAGTGTTTTTATGGATTTTATGGTTTTAGTGTTTTTAGATTTTTTAGTGATTCTAAATATTATTAGGTTATTTATTTTTTCTTATGTTTTTTCATGGTCTTTAAGGGGTTTTTATGTTTTTATTGATTTTAAGGGCATTTTAATATTTTTATGAGTTTTTTGTGTTTTTAGAGAATTTGTGGGTTTTAGGGTATTTATAATTTTAGGATTTTTTTGTATTTTAGGTATTTTAGGGGTTTTAATTTTTTTTTGGTTTTTATTTTTTTTCAAACCATTTCTATGGTTTTTATGATTTTATACATTTTTTGGTATTTCTTGGGATTTTTGAGGATTTTTATATGTTTTAGTGTTTTTAATGTTTTTGGGTTTTTTTGGTTTTTTTGTATTGGGGGTGGGGATTTTTAGGCTTTTAATGTTTTTAATAGTTTTTAATCATTTCAGGGGTATAAAGTGTTTTCTATGTTTTTGGTGGTTTATTATGTTTTTATGGGGTTTTAGAGGTATTTAAGTTTCTTTGGGGGTTTTATGATTTTTAGGGGGTTTGGGGGTATTAGTGCATTTTAGGGTTTTTAGTGTTTCCTTTGGTTTTTTGGGGTTTAATGTGATTTTAGTTTTTTTTAATGTTTTCTTATTTATTTTCAAAATTTTTTGTGTTTTTTATTTTTTTTAGGGATTTGATGGGATTTTTATGGGGTTTTTGGATTTTAGGGGTTTTATGGTTTTTAAGGATTTTTAGGGCTTTTAGCATTTTTTATTTTTCTTTGGGGTTTTAAGTGGTTTAAGAAATTTAATGTTTTATTCATGTATTTTATCATTTTTCAAGTTTTTTATGTTTTAAATATTATTATATGATTTTTCTGGATGTTTATGGCTGTTTATGGTTTTAGGTATTTTGACTGTTTTAGGGTTTTTAGGGATTTCATGGTTTTTTTGGGTTTTAGGGTTTTTAGGGGTTTTAATTATTTTAGAATTTCTAAGGGTTTTAGGGGTTTAAGTGTTTTTAGATTTTTAAGGTTTTCATATAGTATTCATGGTTTTTAGGATTTTTTAACATATTTAGAGATTTTGAATGAATTTTTTGGATTATTATTGTTTTTTAGGGTTTTATGGATTTTGAGGATTTTTTTGTGTTTTTAGGGTTTTAGGGTTTTTAGAGATTTCTTGAGTTTTTAGAGTTATTTTGAGTTATTTATGTGTTTGAAAGGTTATTTAGTGTTTCCAAAAAAATTTCAACATAAATGGTTTTTTGTGTTATAGTGAAATTTTAGTGTTTTTATGGGTTTTTAGGGGTTTTAGGGTTTTTATGGTTTTTAAGAGGTTTTAGGTGTTTATAGACTTTGTATTTTTAGGGTTTTTAGGGTTTTAGGGGTTTAAAGTGTTTTATGGTTTTTTATGATTTTTTAGGGGTTTTCATGGTTTTAGGGTTGTTGTTACGCTTTTTGAGATTTTTTGGATTTTTTGGATTTTTAGACTTTTTTTCTATTTTTTAATGTTTTTAGGGATTTTAAGTGTTTTTTGGGTTTTTTGATTTTTAGAATGTTTTTGGTTTTTAATGGTTTTAATTAAAATTTTGATTTTAATGTTTTTTCCTATGGGTTTTCAATGTTTTTAGGGATTTTATTAATTTTTTTTGGGATTTTTAGGATTTTTATAATTTTTGTGGTTATTAGGGTTTTTAGGGTTTTATGTATTTTAACGATTTTTTGGGGTGGTAGGGTTTTTATGGTTTTATGTGTTTTTTGTGATTTTAGGGGGGGTCGATTTTTAAGGTTTTTAAAGGATTTTATAGGTTTTTAAACTTTATTAGGTGTTTAAAGGGTTTTTGGGTATTTAGTGATCTTTATGGGTTTTTTTGGGTTTTTAGATTTTTTAAATTTCTTTTATTTTTTATGATTTTAAGGGTGTTTTGTATCTTTTATGTGGTCTAGCATTTTTTATGTTTTCTAGGTGTGTTAAGTGTTTTTAGTTGTTTTTTTCTTAGGTTTTTCAGTGTTCTTTAGGTTTTTTATGTTTTTATGGATTTTCCTTTATTTTTTTAGTATTTTTATGGTCTTTAGGGTTTTAAGGATTTTGAGGGGTTTATGGTTTCTTATGTTTTTAGGGGTTTTAGGGTTTTCACTGTTTTTAGGTTTTTAGGAGTTTTAAGTGATTTTATGTTTTAAAGGATTTCATAGAATTTTTAATGTTTTTAGTGTTATTTTATGTTTTTAGGGATTGATAGGAATTTTTTAAGATTTATATTATTTTTTGGGATTTAGGTATTTTGATGTGTTTTATGTAATTTTAAGGGTCTTACAGTTTTTAGGTTTTTATTGATTTTTTTTTTCTGATTTTATTACTTTTTAGAGTTTGTTAACATTTTTAGTGATTTAAAGGGAAAGGAAGATGCGAGAGTTAGACTATTTCTGACCCCCCAAGTTTATTAAAGGAAAAGACACATCAGACAAGGGAGGGGAGGGGTCAATCGACCCACACCCAAAAACACTTTACAACCCCAAACCCACACCACCCAAAAAAGAAAGACCAAAAAGCACACCAAGCCAAACAAAACAGAAAAAAAAGAATTCCCCAGCATCACCTTCCAACCGATAAGCAGTAAGCATCCATCAATACCAAATCCAGAAATCATCAATAATCATCCAGCCACACCAAAATAATCTTCAGTAGTTTCACTAAATAAACTTCCATGCCACAAAGTCACAACCATCAACCTCCATCAGCCCCAAGTCAAACACCATCACAACAACACCCATCAAGCAGTGACATCTGTCCCACCAAAAATATTCACCAAAAGCGACATCAAACCACCAGTGCCAAAATCACAAGCCTCTACGTTAGCCAGCGCTACCATGCAAGGTAGTTCCATGAATAGCCCTGAAAAATGACCAACACCTGTAATAAAATCATCATCTTCATAACATCCAATCTAGGTAACAACCAACATTCCAGTATATCGCACCCAGCAGCACAACCACGGGCAGAGAACCACCAGCATCTAAAGCAGGAACCAGTACGCACCTAAACAACCATTCTAGCAACCCAGGAACTACAACACATAACCAGAAATTAGCACCTCGTATCAATCCCAGCAAACAGCACCAACATCAACCCATAGAAAAACCATCTTCCACCAGAACAAATCGATAACAGAAGGAACCAACCAAAAGTTTCAGCAATATACGTGGGGCCAAAAAGACCACTTTGGAACCCCTGGGAAGTAATGACCAAAACCAGATCACCACAGAACACAAAAAGACCAGGAACAATAGCATGACTCAAAGAAATGTAAAAAACCTAGAAATTATTCCTCACCCAGCAAGAGTAGACGCAACACCCGAAGAGCCACTGTACATCTTCCAAGCTCACCTCTGAATGTGAATGGAAATAATGCAGAAACAACAACTGAGAGAGTCGGACCACCGCACTACATCATCGAAGTGGCCAGAACCCACGCCGCCTGTGAAACCCCCTCCAGCAAGGAGGAATTCGAAGCCTTTGACCCATCCGTGGAGTCCCCATCTCAGTAAACACAATCTAGAACTGCGACTGAAGACCGCTAGGGTTTTCAAATGCCAAAGAGTTTACCTCTTCATCACTTGCTGAGAAAACACGATCTAAAACCATAATGAGTTTCTCTTCCTTTGAAGCCTACAAATCCATATCACAAGGCCAAAGAATCCAAGATATGCTTGAATTTTAAGCAGAAGGACCGTGAAAAAACATCGCTCTGGAAAGTCGAAGCTGCCCAATGAAGGAAACAACCACGTCCTTGGATTTGAAGAGCACGTCAAAGGCACACCTACACTAAGAAAGATGGGACAATGATCTGTAACCAAATCCCCAAGAAAGATATAAGGGAATACCTTGAAGACGCGACGAGCGGTAGGGATAACCAGGGGAGAATGTCGTTATCTTCTTTATTTAGGGTTTTAGGGGTTTTTGTAGTGGTTTAAATGGATTTTTGGGAGATTAGGATTTTCATATATTTTTAAGGTTTTCTGGGGTTTTTATAATTTTTATGGGGTTTTATTGTATTTAGTGGTTTTATGGGTTTTAGGGTCTTTTAGGTTTTTTAGCATTTTTAGGTTTTTTGCGAGTTTTATGTGTTTTTATATTTTAAAATTTTTCTTAGGGTTTTTTCTGGATTTGTAGGGTTTTAGGGGTTTTATTGTATTTTATGTTTTTTTAATATTTTTTGGGGCATTTTTTAGTGTTTTTAGGGTTTTTAGGTACTTTTAGGGTTTTTAGTGTTTTTAGATGTTTTAATGGATTTTAGGGTTTTAATGATTTCAGAATGGTTTTTAGGTTATTTTTTTGGTTTCTTGCATTCTTTGTGATTTTTAAATATTTTTTGGATTTTTTGTTTTTTATGGTTTTTAAGGATTTGGGAGGTTTTTTTCATTCTTAGGGTTTTTATCATTTTTAGGGGATTTATGTATTTTTAGGTTTTTAAGTTTTTCTTTGGTTTTTTAGGGTTTTTAGGGTTTTTTATTTTTCATTTAATTTTATTGAATTTTTAGTAATTTTATGGGTTTTAGGTTTTTTTGAAATTTTGAGGTTTTCGCATTTTTTAATGGTTTTTAAGGATTCTTTTTTTGGATTTTCATACCATTTTTATTTTTTATGGTTTTTAAGTTTTTTGATAGATTTTTAATTATTTTAGGGGTTTAAAGGGTATTTATTGTTTTTGGTTTTTTAGGGTTATTATGGGTTTTTAAGGGTTTTGGGGTATTTATTGTTTTTAGGGGTTTTAAAGGTTTTTAGTTTTCTTTTTTGGTTTTTAGGGGTTTTTTTATCGTTTTTAGGTTTTTAGGTGTCATAATTGTTTTTATGTTTTTATGTTTTTATTGGTTTCTTAGAGGTTTTTTAGGTTTTTTAAATTTTTTTTACATTTTTATTGAATTTTAGGGATTTTTAGGATTTTTATAGTTTTTAGGGATTTTAAGGGATTTGGAGTTTTTAATTTTTTAGGGTTTTTAGCAATTTTTTGGGTTTTCCAGGTTTCAATTAGTTTTATGTTTTTAAGGATTTATTTGGGTTTACCCATATTTTAAGGTGTTTTTACATTTTTTGGATTTTTTTTGATTTTTTAGAGTTTTTATGATTTTTTGGGGTTTAGAATCACCTAGGGTTTTTAGGGTATCTTTGTTTGGGGGGGGGGTAGGTGTTTTTTAGTTTTTAGTGTTTTAAGGTTTTTTAAAAAATTTTAAAGTTATTATCAGTTTAAATGGTTTTTATAGTTTTTAATGGTGTTTGGGGTTCCTATGGGTTTGAGGCTATTAAGGTTTTTATAGTTTATTTTATTTTATTATGGTTTTAAGGTTTCTATGGTATTTATGTATTTTCATCATTTTTATGGGTTTTGGGAATTTTAAGTGTTTTTAGATTTTTTAGTTTTTCTAACAGGTTTTTAGGGCATTCAAATATTGGGTATTTTATAACTTTCATAATATTTTAATGGTTTCTAGGATTTTATAGTTTTTAGTTATTTGATGGTTTTTAGGTGTTTATAGCATTTTTAGGGGTTTTTGGGGTTTTGGTCATTTTTTAGAATTTCAAAGGTTTAACTTGTGTTTTGATTTGAATTTTTTTTTTGGATTTTCAAGGTTTTTAGGTGGTTTTATGTTTTTAGTAATTTCAACATATTTTTAAGTATTTTGATGGGTTTTAGGGATTTTAGGGATTTTGAGTGGTTTTAGGTTTTTCAGCGTTTTTATATTTTTTAGGGTTTTTAGTGTTTTTTTGAGTAGTTTTAAGGTTTTTAAGGTTTTTAGTGTTTTTAATGTTTTTAGGGGTTTAAATGATTCTATGAGTGTTTACTGGTTTTATGGTTCTTTTTTGGTTTTTGGGGTATTAATGTTTTTATGGATTTCTTTTTTTAGGGGGGTTTCAGGTTTTTAGGTCCTTATAGGGTTATGCATATTTTTAGGACTTTTAGGAGTTTTAGTATTTTTTTCTTTTAAAGGTTTTTTGGGGGTTTTAGGGTTTTTAGGTAATTTAGGTTTTTAAGGATTTTTATGGATTTTAACATTTATATTGTTTTTAGCATTTTGATATATTTTGAGGGTTTTTAATTTTTTTTCGGTTTTTAAGGTTTTTAGGGTCTTTAGCACTTTTAAGGTTGTTTATGGGTTTAAAGTGTATTTGGGTTTTTAATGTGTTCTTAGTGTTTTTCAAGGGATTAATGTTTTTTCATTTTTTATAAATTTTTAGGGAATTTTTAGTATTTTTATGGGTTTTTAGGTTTTTAAGGTGTTTTAGGGGTTTTTTGGGTTTTTTTGGCTCTATTAGGTTTTTGGAATTTTTTTATTTTTTTATAGATCTTATGGTTTTAAATAATTTTTTTAATATTTTTACGATTTTGAATTTTTTTTAGGATTTTTATATGGTTTTTATTTTTTTATGGTCTTTTTTGGGTTTTGTAATGTTTTAAGTGGGTTTTACAGTTGTTATGGTTTTATGGTATTTTATGTTTTTTAGAGTTTCTTAGGATTTTTTTTGGTTTTATGTTTTTAGGTTTTCTTATAAATTTTCGAAGTTTTTAGGTTTTTGATGTTTTTATTTATTTTTTGGGATTTTTTAGTATTTTTAGGTTTTTTATTGTTTTTATGGATTTTTTGGGTTTTAGGGTTTGGGGGGGTTAGGGTTTTTTGAGTTTTTTGTGGTTTAAAGGTTTTTTAGTTTTTTTATTAACATTTTTAAAGGTTTAAATCATTTATAGATTTTTTTGTGGTTTGAGGGTTTTTATTGGTTGTTTTCTATTTTTAGATTTTTATTTATTTTTATGTGGTTTAGTGTTTTTAGTGGTTTTTTGGGATTTTAGAGTCATTTAGGGTTTTTGGAGTTTTTAGGTTTTTAGGGGTTTTAATTTTTTAGGTTTTTAAATTCTTCTTTGTGTTTTTTAGGGTTTTAGAGTTTTTATGCTTTTAGGGATTTTTAGGTTGTCTTTAGGTTTTTTATAGTTTTTATGGTTTTTTGGGATTTTGATGGTTTTTAGGTTTTTAGGGTTTTTAGGGATTTTTAGGGTTTTTAGATATTTTAGTTCTATAATACGTTTAAAGCGTTTTTAGTCTTTTAAGGTTTTATTAAACTTTTTTAGGGTTTTTACATTGTTAATGGTTTTTAAGGATTTTCTAGTATTTTTATTGTCTTTAGGGTTTTAGGGATTTTTGAGGCTTTTAGGATTTTTAGTGTTTTTATTGTTTTTTAGGTTTTTTTATTTTTAGTGTTTTTTTGGGTTTTATTTTTTTATAGGTTTTTATGGTTATCTTATCATTTTTAGGTTTTTAGGGTTTAAATATGTTTTTATGGAATTTGTTATAATTTTTTTGGATTTTTAATTTTTTATGGTTTTAGTGATTTTGCGGGAGCTTAGGGGTTTTACGGTTCGTTGGGTTTTTAGGGTTTTTTTTAGTTTTTTAGGATTTTTTATGGTTTTGTAGAGTTCATTCACATTTTTATTAGTTTAAATGGATTTTATAGTTTTTAGGGGTGTTTAGGGTTTCTATGGGGTTTTAGGGGTTTGGATGGTTTTTAGAAGTTTTTAGGGTTTTTAAGGTCCTTTAGTGTTTTTATCATTTTTTATATTTTTTGGGCAAGGAAGATTCGGAGGTCGGGCTATTCCTGAACCCCCCAAGTTTATTAGATAATGAAAAGACGCAGCAGACAAGGGAGGGGAGGGGTCAAATGACCCACACCCAAAACCCCTTTACAAACACACGCCCAAAGACTTGAAAAAAAAAAAGAAAAATCCAAAGCACACAAAAGAACCAAAGAAACCCCGACAGCATCCCCCAGCCAATCAGCAACTAGAAGTAAAGCGAAAACCACATCTTCATTGCCTCCCATCCAAGCAGCAACCAACATCCATAACCACCAGCATCCAACATCACAGAACCACCAGTATCCAATCATCGCAGAACCATCAGCATCAATGACACAAGCTTCTCCTTCACCACCTTGTAGTGAGGCATCAGTCATCACCAAGAAGCAGCAACTTTCTTCACACCCACCTCCAAGAACACCATCGTATCTCCCAAGAGCAATATAGCATCTAGCACCATTAAATGGTAACAGAAACCAGCATCCAAAAAATCCACCAGCATCAGCAACAAGATCGACATTTTCCTCACATTCTCAGGGTTTTCAAGTTTTCCATATTTTTTTATTTTTTTTATTGATTTATCATTTTTTTTTAATTTTTCAGGGTTTTAGGTAATTTAATGGGTTTTAGGTAATTTAATGTGGTTTAGGGTTTTTTATTTTATTATAGGTTTGTATAGTTTTTTTAATTTTTTAGGATTTTAGAGGATTTTTTTAAGATTTTAAGGGTTTTTATGGGATTTCCTTATTATTGTGGTTTTTTATTTTTCTAGGGATTTTTAGAATTTTAAATGATTTTAGTGTTTTTAGAAATTTTTGAGCTTTTAGGGGATTAATGGTTTTTTTGTTTTTTTGGGTTTTCAGGGTTTTTTGAGACTTTTGGGGTTTTATAGTATTTAGATTTTTTTAATGTCTTTTGGGGTTTATAGGGTTTTTAAAGTTTTTAGTGGGTTTTTAGGATTTATATGGACTTTTAGTGTATTTTAAGGGTTTTTTAGTTTTATGATTTTTAAGGGTTTTAGGGTTCTTAAGGTATTTTATGGATTTTTTTTCTATGGGTTTAAAGGGTTTTTAGATTTTTATGGTTTTCTTAGGGTTTTCAGGTTATTTAGTTTTTATTATATTTTATGCATTTTTAGGGAATTTTTGTATTTTTTATGTTTTTTTGTTCATATATATTTTGAGGGTTTTTATGATTTTATGGTTTTTTGTGTTTTTATCATTTTTAGTTCTTTAGGGATTTTGTGAGTTTTTAGTTTTTTAAGGCTTTCTTAGGGTTTTTTTTGTTTTTTTATGTTTTTTACATTTTTAGGGATTTTTAAGTATTTTTAGCATTTTTTATTTTAGGGTTTTTAGTGATTTTGAGGGGTTTTTATGTTTTAGATGTATTATGGATTTTATAGTATTTTTTTTGTATGGGTTTATATATTTATTATGAATTTATGGGTTTTTATGGTTTTTAAAGTATTTAGGGGTTTATTGATTTTTATTAGGTTTTTCTGGTATTAGGGTTCTTTTATATTTTTTGGGGATTTTGTTGTTTTATGAATTTTTATGTTTTTTTAATCTTTTAGGGTTTTCGAAATTTTTATGTTTTTTAAGTGTTTACGTATTTTTTTATTTCTTAATATTTTCTTTGGGTTAACATATATTTTAAGATTTTTCTAAATTTTCTTTATTTTTAGGGATTTTTAAGGAATTTTAGGGGATTATGGTTTTGAGGGATTTTGAGTGTTTTTTAGGATTTTTTGTTTTTTATGGTTTTTAGGGTTACTTATGTTATTTAATTTTTTTAAAGGATATATGTTTTTTGTTTTTAAATTTTTTCTTATGTTTTTTTGAATGTTATTAGGGGTTTTTAAATTTTTTCATATTTTGAAGGATTTTTTCGGATTTTTATTTTTTCTTATAGTTTTTAGGTATTTTGTTGGTTTTTAGGTTTATAATGTTTTTTAGGCGTTTTTTAGTTTTTTAGGGGTTCATGTATTTTTATAGTATATTTTACATTTTTTGGGGTTTAAATAAGTTTTATATTTTTTAGTATATTTATTGTTTGTTTGAGTATTTTTGGGTTTTATGGGGTTTTACAGTTTTATGGGGTTTTTGGATTTTATGGCCCTTTATGGGTTTTAGTGTATTTAGGTTTTTTAGGTGTTTTATGTGTTTTTTTTTATTTTTAATGTTTTCTAAGGGGTTTTCATATTTCATAGGGGTTTTTACTTCTTTAGGTATTTTTAGGATTGTGTTATTAGGGTTTTTAGAGATTTTGTGGGTTCTTGGGGATTTATAATGCTTGTAGGGCTTTGTGGTTTTTAGATTTTTTAGGTTTTTTATGGTTTTAAAGTGTTTCTATTTTTAAAGGTTTTCATTGGGGTTTTAAGTTTTCTAAATTTTTAAGGATTTTAGATATTTTTTAGGATTTCTATTTTTTTAGGTTTGTTACAGATTTTGATGGTTTTTACTTTTTTAGGGTTTTTATAATTTTTTAGGTTTTTAGGATTTTTTTATATTTTTTTTAGTTTTTCATAGTAATTTTATGTTTTTTAGGTATTTCTATGTATTTAGGGATTTTTAGGTATTTTTTGGGATTTTTATGGGTTATTGTGTTTTTAAGGATATTTAGGGTTTTTAGGGTTTTGGGGGGTTTTTTTTCGGAATTAGTATTTTTTGATCATCTTAGATTTTTAAAGGTTTTTAGAGTTTTCTAATGTTTTTAGTTATTTAAAGGGTTTTTAGATTTTTAGTGAGTTTTTATGGTGTTTATGGGTTTTAGGGTTTTTATGGTTTTCATATATTTTAAGGGATTTTAGCATTTTTATGGGTTTTTACATTTTTAGGAATTTTATGTGTTTTTAGGTCTTTATATTGTAATTAGGGCTGTCAAGGGTTTTTTGGTTTATTATGTTTTTAGGTATTTTTTAGGATTTTAATTTTTTAGTGTTTTAAGATATTTGAAGAGTTTTTAGGGTTTTTATGATTTTAATGGTTTTGAGGGGTCTAGGGGCTTAAAGTGTTTTTTTGGGTTTTAAGGGTTTATTATTGTAATGTTAGTGTTTTTGGAGTTTTTTACATTTTATGGATTAATTGGATTTTTTAGTATTTTTATTGTTTTTCTGGTTTTTAAGGATTTTAAAGGTTTTATGGTTATTTATGGATTTTTTTAGGATTTTTTGATTTTTTAGGTTTTTTATGTTTCTAAGAGTTTTTTACATTTTTAGGGAATTATATAGTTTTATAGATTTAATATTTTTTTGGGTTTTATTGGCTTTTTGGGTTTTTAAGGTTATTTGGGGTTTTGATGGTTTTTAGGGGTGTTAGGGTCTTTAAGGGTTTCTATAATTTTCTAGGTTTTCTTGGGGTTTTATGAGTTTTTAGGTTTTTAATGTTTTCTAATTATTTTTATCATTTTTAGGGTATTTAGGTTTTTTATATTTGTATGATTGTTTATATTTTTTAGGGATATTAAGGGTTTTTAGGGTTTTTAGCATTTTTTTAGGTTTTCAGGGTTTTTAAGTGTTTATTGTTTTTTATGTTTTTCTTAGGGTTTTTTGGGTTTTAGGGATTTCTTTATTTTTAGGGATTTTGGGTATTTTTAATTTTTTTTATGGGATTTTACAGTTTTTAGGGGTGTTAGGGTTTTTAGTAGTTTTCGGGTTTTATGGTTTTTATGATATTGGGATTTTTAGTGCCTATTTCTGTTTTTAAGGTTTTTTAACATTGTTTTGGGGGTTTCAAGGGATTTTAGAGTGTTTAATTGTTTTTATGGTATTTATAGGTTATTAGATGGTTTTTTGATTTTTAGAGGTTTTTATGGGTTTTAGTGCATTTTTAGTGTATTTAGCATTTGGTTTTTTAGGGGTTTAAAGTGTTTTTTTGGGTTTTAAAGGTTTTCTCTGGGGTATTCAGGGTTTTTTTTGGGTATTTCACATTTTAGATATTTTTAATTATTTTTAAATGATTTTTTGGTTTTTTATGGTTGTTAGTGAATTTGTTGGTTTTCAAGGTTTTGTTTTGGTATTTATGGTTTTTTTGGATTTTTAGTGTTTTTTGTTGGGTTTTTATGGTTTTTTAGTTTTTTTAATGATTTTAGTGGTTTAAAGGGTTTTTATATTTTTTAGTTGGGTTTTATATGTTTTTATGGTTTTTTAATTTTTTTTTGGGGTTTATGGTTTTTATTGGATTTAGGGTTTTTTAGTTTTTTTAGCTTTTTTGGGTTTTAGGGGTTTTAAGTGTTTATATTTTTTTAAGGTTTTAATATGTGTATTTTTGGGTTTTGGGGTTTTTTACATTTTAGGTATGTTTGTGATTTTTAGTATTGTTATGGTTTTTAGTGTTTTTAGGGATTTTGTAGGGTTTTGGGTTCTCTTGAGTTTTTTCACTTTTAGGTTTCTATTTAGGTTTTTAATTATTTTTTAAAAAAATTCGTTTCTTAGTGATTTTCATTATTTTTTTAAATCATAAGGGATTTTTATCGAGTTATTATGACGTTTATGGTGTTTTAGGGTTTTTAGGGATTTTTAGGGTCATTAATGTTTTTAGGGGTTTTAGGTTATTTATGGTTTTTATGAGTTTTTTGGGTTTTTATCATTTTTTAAGTTTTTATGGGATTTTTTAATTTTAGGTTTTAAAGGTTTTTTTAGTTTTTTTAGTCTTTTAGGGTTTTACATTTTGAAGTATTTTTGGCAGTTTTATAGAATTTTATGGTTTATAGGGTTTTTATAAATTTTGAGGGGTTTTGGGTTTTTTATGGTTGTAGGTTATTATGTGTTTTTTGGGGTTTTAGGGTTATTTTCAGTTTTTTAGGGTTTTAATGGTTTATTAGTGTTTTATCATTTTTTGGGTTTTAAAGGTGTTTTTATAGTTTTTAGTGGTTTTCAGTTTTTATGGGTTTTGAGGGAAGTTTAAGGTTTTTAGGGATTTTTATGCTTTTGGGGATTTTAGGCGTTATAAGGTTTTTTAGGGTTTTTATCATTTTATCGGTTTTAATGGTTTTAAGTGTTTTTAGGTTTTTATGGTTTTATTAGGGGTTTCCAGGGTTTTTAATGTTTTTATGATTATATTATTTTTTTGGGGTTTTGGGGATTTGTTGTGTTTTAAGGGATATTTTTTGGATTTTTATGTTTTTATGGGTATTATGGATTTCTTAGAGTTTTTTTTTGTTTTATGGTTTGTTGGGGGTTTAGGGTTTTTTTAGTTTTTTGGGTTTTTATTATTTTTAGAGTTTTTTTCACATTTTTAGGGGTTTTATTGTTTTAGAGTGTTTAGTGGGATTTTAGGGTTTTTATTGTTTTTTTGGGTTTCATAGGTTTTTAGGAGTTTATGTATTTTAAGGGTTTTAGGGTTTTTATGGACTTTAAGGGTTTCTTGGGTTTTTAACATTTTTAGGTTTTTTAGGGGTTTAAATTGTTTTTAGGTTTTTAAGGTTTTCTTAAGGGTTGTCAAATTTTTTAGGGCTTTTTTGTTTTTAGGGATTTTTAGGGATTTCAGTATTTTTATGGGTTTTAGGGTCTTTGAGTATTTTGATGTTTTTTCGGTTTTTAGAGATTCTATAATTTTTATGTTTTTATGGATATTATGTTTAATTTTTTTTAAGGATTTCTTAGGGTTTTTTGTTTTTTTTATATTATTTAATCGGATTTAGGCTTTTTTTTGGAATATTATGGGTTTTTAGGTTTTTTATGGATTTTATGGGTTTCAGGGTTTTTTAGGTTTCCTGTATTTTTTAGGGTTTTAGGGGTTTTATCTTCTTTATGGTTTTTATGGTTTTATTTAGGGATGTTAAGGTTTTTAGTGTTTTGTGGATTTTTAGGGATTTGTTTTGGGGTTTTAGGGTTTCTTGTATCTTATTGTTCATAAATATTGCATATTAACTCATGAGATGCATCAAATTACCCAATTAATTGGAGTTATATATAATTATGGGAACACCAATCACATCATAACATTTAAATAATCATGTGTGCCACATAGAATTTATGCCAATCTTAGAAATAAAATAACCCATGTAAAAGAAATGGGTTTTAATAAGAATTTCATAAATTTTACATTTATGAATAAAACTTGTTGTTACCAAAATGAAAAGGGAATAACATACTTGGTATAAGAATCATAATTATTGAGCAAAGAATAAACACTCTAAAGAGAAGTAAAACATGTGATTTTAGAAAGAAGATTTCTTTTTGAAAAATCTTTTCATTTGTCAAAAAATAAGATTGAAAGAATGTATATCCTAGAAATGAAAAGGGAATGAAAATGAAGTTATACTTAAGGAATATTAAAAGGACATCCTTACTGAAATTTGGCATGAAATATGGATAACCCAATTAAAGGAAATTGGGTTTGAGAATACCCTTACCTTATGTATAAATGATTTATTCACTTTAATATCTTATATAGTAAAATTATATACATTAAATATTAAATAAAAATAATATTATATATTTATATGATTCATTAAAATTTTATTAATTTATTTTATGGCTATTTTTTGGAGTTATAATTTTCAATTTCATCATCCAGGGGTGTTCGTGTTATTGGTTTTCATGGTTGGTTCCCTTGTATAAATGTACCGAAGATCATGTAAAATGGGGATAATTATCGCAAAATGAAATTATATGTTATTATTAAAAATAAATAATGATAATTGGTTTTATATATCATTATTTCATATATGAGAATGATTAATTAGATATAATGTTAATGTTAATCATTTAGAATAATTTTGTCATTTCTCAATCACAATGAACTCATTTTATTTTATTATTTAATATTATGTATATATTTTCGTTACAAAACATGAAACGGTTATAAAATAAATTTTATGATATTTTTTAATCATTATAATGTTTTTATGACTATAATTTAATGAGGAAAAAAATAAAAATTTTCATCCTTAAAGGCGATAAATCAACAACTCAGTAATGACATTTTTTTCTTAGAATAAAAGGGAGAGGATAAGATGTTTGATGATGGATTATTCTATTAACATGATAAAATTATTTTATATATAAGATATTGTAATTATCATTCCACTTGTATGAGGGAATGTGAGGAGATAAAAGGAAAAGAAGATAATTTTAAATGAAATAGGATTTTACCTCTTTAACTTCTTATCCTAGAGAACCTACTTAGGGAAATTGCATTCGGTATTTTGATGAAATAAAGGGATCCTGGATGTGGGGGAGGGGATTCAAAATAATATTCAGTAAACATTTGACAATTTCCTAGGCTTTAAATTTGTGAGGAGAAGAGGTGGTGAGGGGTGGTATTTGTAGGCGAGGAGAGGGGTGTTTTTTTTATTATTTTATTCAATAGTTTATTATTTTTAGATAAAGAATATGAATAGTTTTCATTCCCATAAATAAATACAGTAATGGGAGAAGTATTTTTATATATTAGGATTCTTACATCATCCATACATTATACATGACTCAAAAAAATTAGGGTCTTTTAAAATTATATTGTAATCATAAAACAACAAAATATTAATTGATGAATCAATTTTTTAAAAAATATTTTTTCTTTTAAATCATTATATTAATTATAAAATAGTTATTAATAATTTATGTCTTACAAAATAACAATACGTAATTTATAAATTTTTAAAAATTTATTTACTTATACAATGAAATAATTATATCATATTTTCATTTTTAAGATACATAAATTTTATTTATTATTTCATTTGTGAGGTTACTATTCTATTTTCCAAATTACTATTTCAAATGGTCACATTAATATTCCAAGGATAAAGTTAATATTCGATTTTTATTGGCATAAATACCTATTATTTTATTAATTATTCATTTATAATGTTTTTATTTTGTTAACTCTGTGATTTTAAGTGATTTATACTATATGAAATATTTAATAGAAGCGAATTTTATTTGATAGATTTTGGGGTTGTCATATTATTCCCCCCTTTGAACATTCTCCCTAGAACTTTCATTTTACATAAATAGGTGAGGGTATGTATCCTTCATCACATCCTCTAATTCCCATATTTCCTCTTCATACTTATGGTTCATCCATAGTAATTTGACCAGGTGAGTAGCCTTTTTTCATAGAACATTATCTCTTCGGTCAATGATCTTCACCAGCTACCCCTACTAAGAGATATCACTTTCCAACTATACCACCACTAGATTCAGTACATGTGAGGTATCTGGTATGTACTTACTCAAGAGGGATACATGGAATACATCATGTACTTGAGACATGGTTGGTGGAAGTTCTAGTCGATAAGCCACAACTATGACACGATCAAGAATCTTAATAGGGTTGATGTACCTAGGGATTAACATTCAATTATTTCCAAATATTAGGGTCCTTTTCGATAGAGATATACAAAGGAATACAATGTCTCTAACCTCAAACTCTAGGTCCTGTAGAAGATTCTCTCTCCATATATATTTTGTCTTCTTTGGGCTACCTTGATTTACATTAGAATGGTTTTAAATTTTCCTCCATTTCTTCGACCATTTTTGGTACATGAAGATTTCATTCACCAAGTTAATCCCAATATGTTGGTGTTATACATAATTTCCCTTTAAGGGCTTCATTTGAAGCCATTTGGATGCACGAGTGGAAACTGTTATTGTAAAAGAACTCAGCCAGAGGTGGATATTGGTCCCATCCCCCTTTAATGTTCAAAGAAGATACTCTTAACATTTATTCTAGTTCCCGAATAGTTCACTCTAATTGGCCTTCAGTTTGAGAATGATTAGCCATACTGATGTTCATCTCAATTTTTAGAGAATGTTAAAGACTTTTCCAGAACATAGTGGTGAATCTAGGATCTCGATCATATACAATTAATAGTGGTAATCTATTCATCCTTACTGCTTATATAATGTATATATGTGCAATTTGATCAAATTAGAAGTCCTCTAAAATTGTGATAAAGTGATCTATCTTTGTAAGATGAACCATAACAACCCATATAGAATTGTTTCCTCTGGATGTGTTTGAAAGTCTAGTGAAAAAGTCTATAGTTATGTTTTCAAATTTCCATGTCGGTATGTGTAATGGATTCATTATCGTATAAGAATTTTTTCCTTTCAGTATTAACTATTATTTATACGAGAAGATTTGATTTATATCCAGTGATCTCTTTCTTTATATTGTCCCACCAATAGTTCTTTCAGAGATCTTAATACATCTGGGTGATACCTGGGTGAATAGATATGGTTGAGAAATGTGTATTAAAAAAATATATTTATTTATCTATGTATTTAATGATACACATATCCTTGACCCATATCTAACAACTCATTCCTCGTCAACTTTGTACTCTGAGGATTTATCCTTTCAGAACGCTTCCACCTTCTTCCAAATTTACACATCATTTATTTGAGAATTATTTATTTTCTTCATGATGGATGGTTGATCAATCATTTTGTAAAGGATTGATGATGTTACTTCCTTAATGATTCCCATGTTAGTTCTTTTAAAATATAATAAGATCATATCCTTCTCAATTCTCATCATTGACATTATTACGTGATATTTTTCTACTTATATAATCCACCACTTTATTCTCTTTTCTAGGATGGTTGTGAATTGAGAAATCAAAATCTTCAATGAGCTCTAACCATATTCACTGGAACATATTAAGATCATTTTTTTTCTGAATATATTTTTGAGGCTCTTATGATCAATATATATTTAAAAATTCTCCCCACAAAGATAATCCCACTAGATTTTCAACTCAAAGATCATAACTTCCAACTCCATATAATGTGTGGGATAGTTTTTCTCATGAATTTTCAACTTCCTTGAGGTGTAGCATATATCTTTATCATTTTTAATCAGTACATATCCTAATTCCATCTTTAAATCATCTTTTTATACCCCCAAAGAATTACCCACATTTTGTATGTGTGAGTACTAGCACAATGATAAGACTATTTTTAACTCTTTGATGCAGTCTTCTCATTAAATGTTCCAGAAAAACTTTTCTCCATTCAAGTCAACTTGGTTAGTGGGTTTTAAAACCATGATAATTTCTCCAAAAATCATCAGTAATACCCAGCTAGACCAAGGAAACTATAGAATCTCTATTACAAATATTGTCTTGGGCCCCACTTCTATTTTCTTTTTCTAGAAAGGGTCTAGAGATATTCCCTTTTTGGTGATAAAATGACCCAAGAATGATACTTCTTCCATCTAGAGCTCACATTTACTATACTTTTCATATGGATTCCCCCTTCAAATGTTCTTAAGAACAATATTCAAATGCTCCTCACATTGTTCCTTTATATTGGAGTATATCATAATATCAACAATAAAGACAACCATAAATGTTTCGAGGTAATCTCTAAAAACTCTATTCATTAAGTCCAATAATATAGATAGAGAATTAGTGAGTGTGAAGGGAATCACTGTAAACTCATAATTTCCATACATCATTCAAAAGGAAGTCTTGGGAATATCTTCCTTCTTCACCTTTAATTGATTTTATCTTGACTAAGGTCCACCACTGAGAAATACTTCACAGCATGTAGGTGATCGAACAAGTATCCTATCCATCGAAGGGAATACTTTTTATTTATAATTATTTTTTTGAGCTCATAATATTCAATGATGTGGCACATCGACCCATCCTTTATCTTGACAAAGAGGACTAGTGCACCCCATGGTAAAGCACTCAGGCATATAAAAACCTTGTCCAAATTCCCTTGTAACTGTTTCTTTAGTTCCTCCAACTCAATGGTGTCTATTATATAAGGTTTCTTTTCTTTTTTCTATATTCCATAATCAATATTAGATTTACACAATGATAAATTCCATGTTCTATCGAATTGAATCAAAGAAGATAGATAACATGAATCACATTGGAACTAGTGAGAGAGGATGATCAAATATTATTTAAAATTAATTTAATTAAATAAGAATCACCATGATGGAATTATTTCTCTGTTGATGGACTATGAAATATATCTATGATGCACTGTTGTTTCATTGTAGGAATCAAGTGTATATTACCTCTTCTAGTGATCCACATGTGTTCCCGGAATATCCAGACATCACCGTAGGTATCTCTGAGGAGCTGGAATGATAGATCCTTGTGCTTGCATCATCTAAATTTGATCGGTACAATATTTTCTTCCAAATCAGTCTCCTTGATCTTTTGAAGGAATATTTCTTTGTATTCTTTGGAGCATTCTTAAAGGATGGAGATATAAATGGATTGAGGGAATTCTCTACTTATGTTGTGCACAAAACAAACAAATTATTTGTTCAATCTTTAGAAAATAACATAAATGGGTTTATATATCTCCAGGGTTAAAATAAAATAATTATGCAAGTTCCATTTATTATTTATTTAATAGTAGTGAATACCTCATGTAAAATAATAATATTTGTATTATTATTTCTCTACATGTGCTTAAATTTTGAATTAAAATTAGATATTATTTAATTAAATAATATAAAATATTTTTTATTTTCTCACCGAACCTAAAATACTGGTCCTTCATTCCTCTATAATATTTATCGAACCTTGAAAAATGTATTTTTATTTATTAAATAAAAATCAATGCATTATTATCTAATAAATAAATCAATATTAAATTCACTAAATAAAAAATAAATATTTATTAAATATTATGATCACATTATATTATCTCGAATAACTAGTGACATAATCAATATGATTTAGAAAAGTTGAATAATTATTAAACTGCATGTAAGAATAATATTTATTCAACTTGTTAAGTAATAAATAATAATATATTATTTATCTAAAATTATGGATAAACTTAGTTTATGACCCTCTGGTCCTCTTTCTCAGTGGTATTAGGATAATTATCTTATAGTACATGGTTGGAATCTTGCTACTTTCCAAGGAACCAATATATAAATAAAGAAGAAGAAGCAGATATCATGATTTATATTAATAGAATAATTAAACATGAATTGAAAAACTACATTAAAATGCATAAATCACCAATTATATTTAAATAATTATAAATAATTATGTGACAATTATGATACCACTTGTAGGTTCCAGTCATTACGAAAGCGTGCGATGGGTGGTGCCCAAATTTTATATTATCCCATTTTCAATGATCATTCCAAGTTCTACATGATGATAAATATCATGTTTAATTGTATTGAACTAATGAATATAAAAAAAATGAGTCATTCCTGAACGAGAGAGAGGTTCATCACATATTTTTTATAATTAATTTAAATAAAAAACAATTTCCAGGATAAAATTCGTTCTTCCTTGATGAATCTACAAATTGATCTGGGATGCACCCTTGTTTCATTGTAGTAATGACATGTATATTCCCTTTAGCGGTGATCCAAATGTGTTCCAAAAATCTATAGGAATCACCGAAGAAATATCAGGGTGATATCATGATAGATCCTAATGCTTGCGTTGTCTAACTTTGATCTCTATGAGAATTGATTCCAAAAAGTTATCCTTGATCTGGTGGAGGGAGACTGCTCTCTATTCTTGGGAATGATCTTAGAGAAGAGTGATCTCAATGACTTGAGAGAATTCATAAATTCTTTTGTGCACAACCCAAATGATTTAATTGTTTTATCTTGATAAAATAACACAATTGGGATTATATGTCACTGTGGTTAAAATAAAATAATTTCAAAAGTTCCTGTAATTATTTATTTAATCCAAGAGAAAACCCCATTTCAAAAAATAATATTAGTATTATTATTTCTCAACATGCTCTTCACATCTGAATTAAAATTAAATATCATTTAATAAAATAATATTGAATATTTCTTATTTTCTCACCAGTCCTAAAATCTAGGTCCTTCATTCCTCCATAATATTTATCAGACCTTGAATAATGTATATTTATTTATTAAATAAATATCAATACATTATTAGCCAATAAATAAATAAATATTATATCCACTAAATAGAAAATATTTATTTATTAAATGTTCCACTGACATTATGTTCCCTTGGACAACTGAAGAAAAAATAAATGTGATCATGAAAACATTAGTAACTATTAATAAAACATGTGGGAATAATATTTATTCAACTTATTAAATAATAAAAAAATAATATATTATTTAAATGAAATTCTGGATACACTTAGTTGTGACCCTCTAGGACTCTTTCTTATTAAATTAGGTGAAGTACCCAAAAGTCAAAGGTTAGCATCTAGAAACACTTCAAGGAACCCATAGTGAAATAATTTAATGCCTCAATTCCATGATACCTTATATGGATTCATACTGTGTAATATAATCCTTTTATCATAATATCTCAAATCAACCCGGTTGCATGCGGATGCCATTAACCTATGTGCTCCATGTCTCCTTCTTTGACTTTCTGGAAATAGAACTTTCATGTAGAACACAATGGCCATGGATTTGTTTAGGATATATCATTTACATCAAAGGTCCTAAGATATTAACTTCTGTTAAATAAGATAAGGGATAAATTCTTTCTCACATTATTAATTAATGGAATATTACTCATGAAGCACCCAATGTATCCTACCTTGCCTTGAATATATGTCGTCATAGTTTTCATCAATATATAAAAGTATATAAATCATAATACTCATTAATAATAATATTAAATTCTAAGAACCAATACACACATCCACATATAGGAACATCCAATGACATATATAAATGTGGATTTCCTACTGGCGGGTCTCGTTCACATAATATCCCACTAGATATTACCCAGGGTGTACCCCATGAGAAGGTACCTCAATGTCCTATGAGTCTCCACCCTTGATAGTCTGTATAATTTTTGTCCCTAAAATGATATCATCTGTCTATAGAACATATATTTAAGAATATTGTCATAGAAATTGTGTGTTCTCAACATAACAGGGAACTGTTATGACCTTTTAGTGTGACAGGTACTCTTGTGACACTATCACATACTATATTACACAAAAGAAAAATTATGATGTGATAAGTGGTTTATTAATATTAAAAACTATGAAGAAAAGTTATCATAATGTACATAGAATGTTTTTCTAGGGAACCAAATCCAATAGGGCCTCCGCAAGCCTCTTGGACCTCAAGCATGGTGCATATAGGGCAATTAGAGTGAGTTCGTTCTATCATTCTTAGGGATCTTCGTCTATTTATTTCTTGTGATTTTTCTTATTAAATCCTTTTATCCCCATGCAACAAAAGTCTTTACAAACAACCCATTAAAACATTATAAAATCTTAAAAATCTAAAAAACATTAAAACCTATAAAAACCTAAAAAACGCTAAAAACCCTAAAAACCCATAAAAAACATTAAAATCCTAAAAATCCCTCAAAACCATAAAATACAATAAAAATCTAGAAAAATACATAAAAATCCCAAAAATAGAAAAAACCCAAAAACCAAGAAAAACCCTAAGAAAAAATTAATAATCTAAAAATACTAAACCCCCTAAAAAATTTGAAAATTCTAAAACCCCTAAAAACCCCAAAAAAGACACTAAAATAGTAAAAAATCCCTAAAAACCATAAAACCCCTAAAAGCACTAAATAATCTAAAAACCCATAAAAACCATAAAACCCACTAAAAACTATGAAAACCATTTAACCCCCTAAAAATTTAAAAAATCTCTAAAACAGTTTTAAACCCTAAAAACTCAAAAGACCCCTAAAACCAAAAAAAAACTATTAAAACCCAAAAGACCCTCAAAATCAATAAAAAACCAAAAAAATTCCTAAATGCATAAAAACGCAAAAAAATAGAAAAACCTAAAAAACAATTAGAAACCTAAAAACACTTAAAACCCTTAAAAAAAATAAAAAACCCTAAAAACCCTAACAAAACCCTAAAAACCTAAAAACAAAAAAAAAACAAATAAAACTCCGAATACCAAAAAACCATAAAAATCATAAAAACTCTAAAAATGTCTAAAAACTAAATACCCTAACAATCCTTAAGAAAACCTTTAAAACAAAAAAATAATTTAAACCCCAATAACCGCCAAAAAAGGCTACAAACCCTAAAACCCCTAAAACGGGTCTAAACCCCTTAAAAACCCAAAAAACTATTAAAAATTAAAAACACCAAAAAAACTATAAATCCCCATAAAACCCCAAAATACACATAAAAAATATAAAAGAATTTTAAATCCCTAAAAACATGAAAAAAATCTAAGAAACCTTTAAATCCTAAAAAACTCAAAAAACCTGAAAACCAAACAAACCAAAAAACCCTAAGCCCCCTCTGAAACCTCAAAATCCCTAAAAACACTTGAAAGCCATAAAAATGTTTAGAACCCCCAATTTTTTTTAAAAAAACCATAAAAACATTGAAAAGCAAAATGAAAACCCAAAAGAAAACCATAAAACCTAACAACACATAAAACACCCCAAAACCCTAAAAAAGGCTAAAAATCCAAGAAACCCAAAAAATCATAAAAAAAAGAATATCTCTCAATATCCTTAAAACCCCTAAAAACCATAAAAATCCAAAAAAAAATCCCTATAATTCCCTAAAAATAGGAAAAAACCCTAAAAACTATAAAAATCCTATAAAAATCATAAATGCCTAAAAAACATTAAACCCCTAAAAACCTAAAAAATTATAAAAACCCTAAAAGACCCTAAAACCATTAAAAGACCCTAAAAACCCCCAAAACCCATAAAACCAATAAAAACACCTAAAATCATTAAAAACCCCAAACCCATATAACTATAAAAAACCAATAAAAACACTAAAAAAATTAATCCCTTAAAAACATTAAAAAAATCTACAAAACCTTGAACACCGAAAAAAACTCAAAAAACCCTAAAACCCCAAAAAACCGAAAAACCCATAAAAAACCTAAAAACCTTCCAAATTCCTAAAAATCTTAAAAATAATAAATATCCTAAAAAACCCTAAAAATCCATAAAAACATAAAAATCATGAAAATCATGAAAACCCCTTAGAAAACATTAAAAATATATAAATACTTAAAACCCCCAAAACATAAAAATGCTAAAAACTCTAAAAAACCAAAAACCCAAAAAAATCTATAAAAACCCTAAAAACTATAAAAACCTAAAATGAAATAAAAATCACTAATACATAAAAAACCCTAATAACCCAGAAAACCTTCAGGAAAACCTTAGAAACCTAAAAAATCCTAAAAACCCTAAAAATCTAAAAAATGATAAAACACCTAAAAATAAATCAAAACCCACTAAAAATCTATAAAAATGTAATAATTATAAAAATTCCTATGAAAACCTAAAAAACCTAATATAATTTAGACCCCAAAAAACCTTAAAAACGCCAAAAACCCTAAAAACGCCAAAAAACCTAAAAACCAAAAAATCTATAAAAACCCTTAAAAGCCATAAAAATACCAATAAATAGCTAAAAATCCCTAAAATGTAGAAAACTCTAAAAACCATGAAAAACCATAAGAAAAAATAAAAACATAAAAAATATTAAAACCGCTAAAACCTAAAAAATTCTAAAACCAAAAAACCCCGAAAAGACACTAATACCCCGAAAACCCTTAAAAAATCTAAACCCATAATAATATTAAAACCCATAAAAACATAAAAACCCACTAAAAACCAAAAAATCCTTTAAACCCGTAAAAATATTAAAAAAATTCTTTAACACCTTAAAAACCCAAAAAACTCAGAAAAACCGAAAAAATCTTAAAAACCATAATAACCATAAAACCCTAAAACCCCATAACACCCTAAAAACTGTCAAATTCCCTAAAAAAACTAAAAACCATATCAGTAATATAAAATCCCTAAAAATCTCTAAAAACATAAAAAATACTAAAAACCTTAAACCACCTTAAAAAAACCTAAAAACCATAAAAACCAAAAAAAACTCTATAACCCATTTAAACCCCAATTTTTTTTTAAAAACATTAAAAACCCTTAAAGACCACAAAAAACTCAAAAAACCCTAAAAACACAAAAAAAACATAAAAATGCTAAAAACCCAAAAATCCATCAAAATTCGTAAAAACCCTAAAAACCATAAAAAACCTAAAAATGATCTAAAAATCCCTAAAAATTTGAAAAATTTAAAAACTCTAAAAAACCTAAGAAAAAATTTAAAACCTCAAAATAATTTCCCAAAAAAATCCTAAAAATGCTAAAAATGCTAAAAACGAAAAAACCCTAAAAATTCATAAAACTCCTAAAAATACATAAAACCATAAGAACCATAAAATTCTCGAAGAAGCTATAAATTCAGTAAAAATGGAAAAAACCCTAAAAACCATGAAAACCCCTAAGAGAACCTAAAAAACAGTAAATCACATAAACCCCTAAAAACCTTAAAAAATCTAAAAACCTTAAAAAGTTCCTAAAAATCGATAAAATCCATAAACCCCTAAAAAGTAAAAATACCTAAAACACCATATAAACCTTAAAAACCCAATAAAAACTCTAAAAACCCATTAAAACCCTACAAATTTATAAATCCCTAAAAACATTAAAAACCCTAAAAAACTAAAAAAATCCTAAGAAAGCCATAAAAACTAAAAAACCCCATAAAACCCTAAAAACCGTGAAACCTTCAAAATCCATAAAAACCCTAAAATATTATAAAATTCCTAAACAAGCTCTAAATATCCATAAAAATGTAAAAAACCCTAAAACCATTATAAAAATAATAAAAAATTAAAAATTTACAAAAATTCAATCCCCTAAAAAACCTATAAAATGATAACAACACTAAAAAACCATAAAACCCCTAAAACCCCTAAAAAAACTCAAAATCCCTAAAAACCCTAAAAACCATACAAATCCAAAAAATGTCAAAAAAACCTTAAGAATGAAAAAACCCTAAGAAAACCATAAAAACCAATATACAATTAAATCCCCTAGAAATATTAAATTGCTAAAAATACTATAAACCCCTTGAAATCTTAAAAACCCCTAAAATGCATAAAACCCCATAAAAACCATAAAAAACCTAAAAACCCCTCAAAACAAAAAAACCCACTAAAAATTACAAAAACTTTTGAACCCATAATAATGTTAGAAAACTATAAAACCCAAAAAAACCCTAAAAATTAAAAACCACCTAAAATTCCAATAAAAAAATATAGATCCCCTAAAAAAACTTTAAAAAACAAAATCCATAAAATCCCTAAAAAAATAAAAATTCTAAATGATCCCAAAAATTAAACTAAATCATAAAGACCATAAAAACCTAAAAAACATAAGAAACCCTAAAAAACACTTAAAACTCCAAAAAAACCTAAAAACTCTAAAAACCTTAAATAATTTTAAAATCCATAAAAACCATAAAAACACTAAAAATATGAAAAAATATATAATAAACTATAAAAATCAGAAAAATCTCTTAAATTAACTAAAGACTAAAAAAACACTAATTGCCCAGAAAATCCCTAAGAAAACCTAAAATCCTGAAAAGACGTAAAACCCAAAAAACCCAAAAAAACCCCCAAAATACCCTAAAAACCAAAAACCCCTAGAAACTATAAAAACCATAATAACTATAGAAAACCCTAAAAACCCTTAAAACCTTGAAAACCCAATAAATATTATAAAAACCCTTAAAAAACCTAAAAACATAAAAAAACTCAAAAAAAACTAAAATCCTCTAATCCCCCCTCAAAATCCATAAAAACCATAAAAACTTAAAAACCAAAATACCCTAAAAATCCCTAAAATTTCTAAATAGAAATAAAACCCCAAAAAATCCCCAAACATCCCTAATGACATAAAAAACCAATCAACCCATGACAAACCCAATGAAAACCTTTAAAAACATCAAACACCAAAACCACTAAAAACCTAAAAAACACTAAAAACACTAAAAAACCCTGAAAACCGTAAAAAAACCCCAAAAAACCTTAAAACCCAGTAAACTCCTAAAGACAATAAAAATTGTATAAAATAAAAATAATCCCTAAAAATGTAAAAAATTCTAACAAAACTAAAAACACTATAAAAACATTAAAAACCTTAAAACACTAAAATCCCCTAAAAAACTAAAAAATGATAAACACCATTAATACCATAAAAATCTCTTAAAACCATAAAAACCATAAAACCCCTTAAAAATTAAACCCTAAAGCCCATAAAAACCAAAAAACCCTAAAAAACCCAAAAACCCCTCATATTCCCTAAAACAGTAAAAACTATATAAATCAAATAAAATCCATAAAAATCACTCAAAACATAAAAACCACTAAAACCCCAAAACCCCCTAAAAACCTTCAAAACATAAAAATAACTAATATCCCCTTAAAATCCTAAAAAATACTAAAAACCCTAAACAACATTAAAAAAACCTATAACCCAAAAAAACCATAAAAAACTCCTCAAACCTTAAAAACCCTAAAAACCCTTAAAACACTCTAAAACACCTTTAAACCCCTAAAAATAATAAAAACCTCTAAAAATCATTAAACACCTTAAAAAACACAAAAACCCTAAAAACCCAAATTACCATAAAAAACTAAAAAACCATAAATCCCTCAAAATCCCTAAAAACCCTAACAACAATAAGAATGCTAAAAAATATCTGAAAAACCCTTAAAATTTGAGAACTATAAAAACCATAAAAATGATAAGAAATAATTAAAAATCTAAAAAAAATTTCCCAAAAACCCTAAAAAATGCTAAATACACATAAACCCTAAAAAATCTTAAAACCTCTCAAAATAACTAAAACAATAAAAACCATAAAAAAACTCAAGAAGCTATATAAATCCCTAAAATTGGAAAAAACCCGTAAAACCCATGAAAAACCCTAATAAAAAACTTAAAACACAAAAAACTCATAAACCTCTAAATCCTAAAAAATTCTAAATACCCTAAAAATGTCCTTAAACCCCCAAAAATCCATAAATCCCCTAAGAATATAAAAATACCTAAACCCCCATATAAACAAAAAAACCTCCACTAAAAACTCTAAAACCCGTTAAACCCCTAAATTTTAAGAAATCCTTAAAACCTTAAAACCCTAAAAAACTCTAAAAAAACTAAAAACCAAAAAAACCACAAAACCCCTAAAAACTATGAAACCATCAAAATCCATAAAGACCCTAATATATTATAAGAAACTTAAAAAAGTTCTAAAAATCCCTAAAACTGTAAAAAAAACCAAAAACCCTTGAAAACATGATAAAACCTTAAAAAATTAAAAAAAAATTCAAACCCTAGAAAAACCAAAAAAATGCTAACCCTAAAAACAATAAAACCCTAAAAATCCTAAAAAATAATCATAATCACCAAAAACCCTAAAAACCATAAAAATCCTAAAAATGACTTAAAATCCCTAAGAACGTAAAAATCCTAATAAAACCATAAAAACCAAATTACACTTAAATCCACTAAAAATCCTTAAAATGCTAAAAATACTATAAAACCCTAAAAAACCTTAAAAACCACAAAATGCATGAAAACCCATAAAAAACATAAAACCCCATAAAACTGCTAAAACCCACTAAAAATTCTAGAACCTTTCAAACCCATAAAAATGTTACAATACTCTAAAAACCCATAAAACCCCTAAAAACTGAAAATCCACTAAAAACCCAAAAAAAAAATTAAAATCCCATGAACACTAAAAAACCATAAAATCCCTAAATAGCCTAAAAATAATAAAAATTCTAAAAAATCCCAAAAAAATCCCTTAAATAATAAAAAATGTAAAACCATGAAAAACCCTAAGAAAACCATAAAAATAAATACACTTAGAACTCCTAAAAAACATAAAAAATCATAAAACCTTAAAAACCTAAATAATATAAACCCCTAAAACCCATAAAAATACCAAAAAACCATATCAAACAATAAAAATCTTCAAAATCAGTTAAAATACCAAAAAACTAAAAAACCCCAACAACCCGAAAAACACATAAGAAAACCTTAAAAACCGTAAAACACGTAAAACCCAAAAATACTGAAAAAATGAAAAAAACCATAAAAAACTGAAAAGAACCTAAAAACCAAAAAACCCCTAAAAACTATAAAAAAAACCCTAATAACTATAGAACACCCTAAAAACCCTAAAAAAACTACAAATAACCCGTAAAATGTCTAAAAACCCTCTGATCCCCTAAAAACACAAAAAAACTAAAAAAATTAAAACCACTAAAAAATAACCCCCCCCCCCAAAAACCATAAAAACTATAAATCTCAAAAAACCCAAGAACCAAAAAACCCTAAAAATACATAGAATCCTAAAACCAAAAAAATCCTAAATAAAATCCAAAAATACCTAAAAAAGTAAAAAATCCTACAATCCATGATAACACATAGAAAACCTAAAAACCTAAAAACACTAAAACCACTAAAAAATATAAAGAACACTAAAAATCCTATAAACCCCTAAAATTTGTAAAAAACCCTTAAAACCTTAAATATCCATTAAACCACTAAAATTAATAAAAATTATAAAAATGACCAAAAAATCCCAAAAAATGTAAATGATCTAATAACCCAGAAAACACTATGAAAACATTAAAAACCATAAAACAATTAAAAACCCTAAAAAATAAAAAATGATAAAAAGTCATTAAAACATTAAATATCCCATAAAACCCCAAAAAAATCATAAACTCCCCTAAAAACTATAATCCCTGAAGCCCATAAAAACCCAAAAAAATTCATTAAAAACTCTATAAACCCATTAAATCTCTTAAAACATTTAAAAACTATAAAAACCCCTAGAATACTAAAAAATACAAATAAAACCCTAACCCCCCCCCAAATCATAAAAACCCCAAAAACACAAGAAACCCTTTTAACCGTGATAATACCTAAAAACCCTAAAACTCCATAAAAACATATAAATTAAAAAAATCCCTAAAATCCTAAAATACCCAAAACAACCCTGAAAACCCTAAAAAAACCTAAAAAATATAAAATCACAAAAAACCCTAAAAACCTAAAAAAATTAATAAAACACTAAAAGCCACTAAAACCCCTCAAAATACTTAAAACCATAAATACCATAAAAATCATAACATTTATTAAAATATATAAAAACATAAAAACCCCCTCAAAACCCAGAAATATACTAAGAAAACCTTAAAAATCTAAAAGAAGAAAAACCCCTAAATATCCTAAAAACTCTAAAAACACTAAAAACCTAAAAATACCTTAAAAATCATAAATAACCATAAAAACACATAAAACCCAAAAGAACCACTAAAAATCTAAAAATCCTTTAAATTCCTCAATACATTAAAATCATTAAAAACATAAAAAACCTCAAAAAATCAAAAAACTCCCTAGAAACCCAATAAAACCATTAGACCCCTAAAACCCCAAAAAACCCCAAACCCCCAAACATAGTCAAAATACCTAAAACCCCTAAAAACCAAAAAAATCATAAATTAACCTAAAAACCCAAAAAATGTATAAAATCTGAAATCCCTAAAGAAGCCTAAGAAAACTTTTGAAAACCCGATGACACTAAAAACTCATAAAAGGACAAAAAAAATCTAAAAACCATAAAGAAACAAAAAAACTATAAAAAAGTTTAAAAACTATAAAAATACTTAATCCCATAAAAAATTAAAAACCCTTAATATCAAAAAAAATCCATGTAAACCCCAAAACTCAAAAAAACCTCAAAATACCTAAAAACCCTAAAAACCATTAAAATCCTAATAATCCATAAAATTCCTTAAAAACATAATCCCTCCAAAACCCTGAAAAACCTTAGAAAACTCTAAAATCTTAAAACACAAAAAACCCTTAAAAACATCAGAACATTAAAAATCCAAAAAAACAATTTAAAACTGAAAAAACTGTAAAAACCATAAATACCATAAGTACCATAAAAACCTGAAAAGTGATAAATTTTTTTTATAAACACATAAAACCCACTAAAAATATAAAAACCCCTTAAAATCAAAAAAACTTAAAAAACTCTATAAAACTTAAACCTATAAAAACTCAATGAACACCACTAAAAACCCAAAAAGGCAAAAAACCAAAAAACTAAAAACCTTAAAAAAACCCAAAAAACCCTCCAAATACGAAAAACAGCTAAATTTTTTTAAAAATCCCTAATACCCCCTAAAAACATAAAACACCCTAAAAATATGAAAACCCCAAAGAAACCCATAAAAAGTGAAAAACAATTGAAACACTTAAAATGCCTAAAAATGATAAACACCCTAAAAAACCATAAAAATCCAAAAAAGAACTAATTTTTTAAAAAATGTATAGAACCCAAAAACCCAGAAAACCCATATGAAACCCATAAAGACATAAAAATACATAAAACACGTAAAAAATTATAAAAACCAAAAAAACCCATCAAAATCCAAGAAACCCTCAAAATCCATAATAACCCTAAAAACCCTAAACAACCCTAAAAATCCAATTGAAAGGCATAAAAACCAAAAAATCTTAAAAACACTAAATCGTAAAAATCATAATATCCCTGAAACCCCTGAAAAGATAATAAAAACCATAAAATCCCCTAAAAACCTTATAAAAACCTAAAAACCCAAAACCAATAAAAACCCAATAAAACAAGAAATGTCCGTTAAACCCATAAAACATTAATAAATACAAAAAACATTTAAAACTGTAAAAAACTCAAAAAGAAATAAACACGCAAAAAAAACAAAAAACCCATAAAAACCCAAAAACCTTCAAAATCCATAGAAAGCATACGGAGAAGAAAAAATGCCACCGCTCTCGCCTGGGCTCCTCCCAACGTCGCGATTTCCAGCATCTTCTCACAGAGGATTCGTCTCCCGGTCTGTTCGTGATGAGGATTATATTTTCAGTTGCGGCTTGCTTTGGCTTGCAGTGTTGATCCTCGACGGCGGAGGATTTTGGGGGCTCGCAGTGGCATCGGGATCTGGTGGTTTTCTCGACATCAAAGGTTCTGCTTCTGATTTTCCTTCAAGCCTAGCGGCACTGGATGTGTGGACATCAGATCTTGTTCTTGCGGTCAATGGCTTCCTCGGGCTTCCTCTTCTTAGATCTGCGTGGTCGAGGGGGTCTGGAATGGGAGGTGTTGACTTGGCTTGGATTTTGCGCCGACTTGCCTTGGTTTTGGTGGATCTGAAATCTGCTCTGCAAATGAAGACCCAGGGTTTTCCGGCTTCAGTTTTCTTGCAGATTAGTGAAGGATGGTGGGCCACGTCGACGGGATGTTGTGAGGTGGTCAGATCTTGGTTTCGTTCTGGAAATGGAATGTCTGCTTCTATGCTCGGGTCTGGTTTTCCAGATCTGAGTCTGGGAGGTTTTTGCTGGATATCATGGCATTTTGACGGTTTCTGGGGGCTGTGAAAAGTGAACATACAGGTTCGTGCTTCTGTTTCCTTAGTTTCGCCTTTGATTTATGCTGCTGATGAGTTTTTGGACAAGCTGAGTTGCGTCCTGGCTGCTATGGTGGAATGTGGTCTTTTGAGCTATTGCTGGTTTGGTTGTGAGTTGTTGCTGAAGTTGGATTTGAGGCAAGTTGAGATGGAGGTTGATGGCTGTGGCATTGGTTTGGTTTTGAATAGTGATGGACGCGGGATTTTTGTTCTGGTGAGTGTGCTGGATGCTGTTTGGTGTGCTGCGGGTTGCTGTTTTTCAGGAGGATGTGGTGCCGCTGATGGCTGCTGGGGCTGGTTGGTTTTGATGTGTTGTGGCTGCTGTATTGCTGTGATGATTGGATGTGGTGCTGTTGGATGCTGGAATGCACTGGATGATGGATGTTGTGATGCTGGATGTGTGGACGCTGCTTGGCTGTGCTATTTGGTTTTGGTGCTGGATGCTGGTGTTGGCTGGACAAGATTTGTGGACTCTTCTATTGTGTTTTGTTTTGTGTCTGTTTCTCTGTTTTGTTTTCTTTTTTGATTTTCCTTTTTTTGGGTCTTTTGCTGTGAAGGGTTTTTGGGTGTGGGTCGTTTGACCCCTCCCCTCCCTTGTTTGCAGGTCTTTGTGTCTTTTCTTTTAATAAATTTTGGGGGTGCCAGGAATAGCCTGGACCCGAGCCTTCTTTTTCCATAGAAAGCATACAAACCCATAAAATACTAAAAAATCCTTAACAAAATTTAAAAATATAAAACCCCTAAAAACCCTGAAAACCCCTAAGAAAACCTGGTAAACCTAAAAAATGTAGAATAATAAAAAACCTAAAAAAAGCTAATAACCCTAAAAACCCTAAAAAATTATAAAAATGATCAAAATATCGAAACGCCCTAAAAACCATAAAAATCCTAAGAATAACTAAAAAACACTAAAAATGTAAAAACCCCTAAAAACCTTGAAAACCCCCAAGAAAAACATAAAAACCCAAGAACACATAAAACCCAGAAAAACCTCAAAATGATAAAAACCCTAAAATACCATAAGAACCCCTAAAAACCATAAAAAACCATAAATATCTTAGAAACCCTAAAAAATATAAAAATTTTAAAACACAACTGAAAAATATAAAATCCATTTTAACCCCAAGAAACATTAAAAAACTATTCAGAACCTTAAAACCCATAAAAACAAAAGAAAATCAAAAAATAATAAAAATACTTAAACCCCCTAAAACCCCAACAAACCCTTAAAATCTTTAAAGACCCATAAAAAACCAAAACAAATCCCTAAAAAACAAAAAACCCTAAAAACCCTAAAAAACCATAAAAACCTAAAAATGATTAAAACCCTTAAATAACACAATAATTATAAAACCCCTAAAAACCCTAAAAACCTAAATTACTCACCAAATTCCCTAAAACCGTAAAAAACATAAAATTCATAAAAATATCCCCAAAAATAATTAAAAACATAAAAAAACATAGAAAATATGTAAGAAAACATTAAAAACCAATAAACACTTAAAAACCCTGAAAATCGCAAAAAACCCTAAAAAATAAAATAAGAAACCAAAAACCCTAAAAACCAATAAAAACCACAAAAAAATAACAACCCTTGAAAACATTTGAAAACCAATAAATCCCTAAAAACTACTAAAACCTATAAAAAAAACATTAAACAGCTAAAAACATAAAAAACTATAAAAACTAGAAAAACCCCAAAAAACTCAAAAAACCCTAAAACCCTAAAAAAATTCAAAATAATTAAAAACACTAAAAAAAAAATAATCCTTAAAAATACCAAAATATACCTAAAAACCTAAAACCCCTAAAAACTCTAAAAACCCCAAATAAAAACATAAAAACCTAAAAAAACCCTAAACACTCTGAATAAACAATAAGAAAACCTAAGAAACATAAAACTCTTAAAACACTTATAAAACATACAAACCCTTAGAAACCCTAAAAAATGCTAAAAAGTGAATATAAACCCAAAAATGTGTAAAAAACCATAAACCCGTATTGTTTTTAAAAAACCCTAATATCCCCTAAAACCCAAAAAACACACTAAAAAATATAAAAAACATTTAAACCCCTAAAAACATTAAAACCCTTTATAAAACATTAAAAACCAAAAAAAAAATAAAAAAACTATAAAACCCAAAAAACCCCTCAAATTCTCAATAAACCTAAAAACGAATAAAATCCTTAAAAAGTCATAAAAATCAAGAAAAATGTAAAAACCCATAAAACCCTAAAAACACAAAGAAACCCATAAGACCCTAAAAACATTTGAAACCCCATAAGTACCTAAAAATACCTTAAAACACTAAAAAAATCCCAAAACCCTAAAAATCCCTGAAAACATTCAAAATTACAAGAACCCTAAAAACCACATAATACTAAAAATCCTTAAAAATCCGTAAAAAAAAAGAAAACTCTAAAAACCCTGAAAACCCCAATGAAAGCATTAAAAAAATAAATACAATTAAAACACCTAAAAACTAAAAATATGATAAAAAACCCTAAAACCCCTTAAAAGTCCCTAAAACCTCGGGAAACCATAAAACAACCTAAAATCATAAGAACCCTAAACACCCATAAAAACCCTAAAACCCATTAAAAGCTCTAAAAACCCTTTAATCCCCTAAAACATTAAAAAAACACTAAAATGCTTTTGAAACCCTAAAACTCTAAGAGACCATAAAAACCCAAAAATCACATAAAACCCATTAAAAGCGCTAAAACCCCTTTAATCCCCTAAAACATTAAAAAACACTAAAAAACCTTTAAAACCCTAAAACTCAAAGAGACTATAAAAACGAAAAAATCACATAAAAACCACCAAACCCTAAAATACTATAACCCCCCCCCCAAATCCCATAAATGAATTTAAAACCCATAAAAATGAAAAAAAAATCAAAAAATCCCAAAAAATCCCTAATAATTTAAAAAACTCAGTAAAATCCTAAGAAAACATCAAAAACCATAACACACATAAATCCCATAAAAACCCATAAAAACCCAAAAATTATACTAAAACCCCTAATACCCTAAAAACCATAAAACCCATAAAAACATAAAAACCTTAAAAACCCATAATACCCTAAAACCACTAAAAACTGTAAATATCCTTTAAACCCCTAAAAATACTAAAATCTATAAAAAAAACCATAAAACCCCTAAAAAATCAAAATAACACTAAAACACATAAATAACATAAAAACCCTAAAAATCCATAAAAACACCAAACCCCTAAAAATAATAAAAATGAACCAAAACCCCTAAAAATGTAAAAACCATAAAATCCACAAAAAACCATAAGAAAAATGTAAAAACCTATAGACCCTTGAAAGCCCTAAAAATAAAAAAGAAAATTAAAACCCCTAAAACCCATAGAAGACCCTCAAAACTTTAAGAACCATGAAAACCTATAAAAAATATAAAAAACCTAAAACTCATAAAAAATCACTAAAAACTCTTAAAATCTTTATATCACTAAAAGGTATAAAACTCTAAAAACCATAAAAACCATAAAACACAACAAAAACCATAAAACCAAAAAAAACATAAAACCCTAAAAACCCAAAAAAAACCCTAAAACATTCAAAATTCTTAAAAACCCTAAAAACCATAAAAAATATAAATATCCCTAAATATCCCAAAAAACAACAAAAGTTCTAAAAAACCGAAAAACGCCTATGAAATCCATAAAAAAAATTAAAACAACTAAAAAACCTCAAAAACAATAAAAACCATAAGAACCCTAAAAAACTAACAATCCCTAAAACCCATCCAAATCTATAAAAACCCTAAAACCAATAAAAAATAAAAAATCACTAAAAATCAAAAATATCATAAAAATCCCTAATAACCATGAAAAACCTTAAGAAAAACATAAAATCCTAAAAAACATAAAAAAAAAACCCTAAAAAACCCTAAAAACCTTAAAAATCTCTGAAGACCTCAAATACCCTAAAAGCGCTAAAAACATGAAAAACCTAAAAATGCCCTAAAAATATATAAAGATGTAAAAAACCCTAAAAATGTGAAAACCCGAAAGAAAACCATAAAAATCTAAAAACATGTTAAACCACTAAAAACCCTAAAAAATGCTAAAACCCTTAAAAACCCCTAAAAGACCCTAAAACCCTAAAACCCCTAAAAACTATAAAACCACCAAAAACCCCATAAAACACTAAAATAACACTAATACTATAAAATACCTTTAAACCCTTAAGAATATTAAAGACTCTAAAAATATTTAAAAACAAAAAAACATAAAAAAACTAAAAACCCCAAAATCCCAAAAAACCCTTGAAATTATAAAAATCCGTAAAACCCTAAAAATCCTAAAAATCATAATAAACCCAAAAAATGTAAAAACACCTACAATATTTGAAAAAATATAAGAAAACCCTTAAAACCTAAAAACTCATAAAAACCCTAAAAACCCTAAAAACACTCAAATACCTTAAAAACCTCAAAATCATAAAAATCATAAAAAATCCCTAAAGATCTCTAAAAACATAAAATACATAAAAAACATAAAAATAGTGAAAACCTTAAAAATCCAATAAAAAAACGTAAAAATGTAAAAATACATAAATTCCTTAAAAAACCTAAAGAACGTTAAAAGCTATAAAGACACAAAAAAGACCCTAAAACCCCTAAAAACGTAAAAAACCATAAAAACCATAAAAATATTTAAATACCCATAAAAACTGTAGAAACCACTAAAATCTAAAAAAAACTATTTCATCCCCTAAAATTGTTAAAAAAAATAGAAAAACCTAAAAACCCAAAAAAACCTAAAAACAGAAAAAAAATAAAAAACCTAAAAAAACCAAGAACCCCCCCAAAAAATCCCTAAAACCCCTAAAAACCATAAAATTCTAAAAATTTCCTAAAAATCTAAAAATCCCTAAAACCCTTGAAAAAACCTAAGAAACCCATAAAAACACTTGAAACTCATAAAAACCTAAAACCTAAAAAAAGCCATAAAACCCCATAAAAACCCTAAAAAATGTAAAAACCTATAAAACATTAAAAACCCTTAAAACATATAAAAATCGTAAAAAGCAAAAAAACTCTAAAAACCATTTATACAATGAAATACATTAATTTTTTTAAAAAACATTACAAAAAATATAACAAAATCATAACAGCAAAAAAACCCAAAACCCTAAAAACCCTAAAACCCTAAAACCCACAAAATCGTTAAAACCCCAAAAAACCAAAAAAATCATTAAAATCCCTAAAATTACCAAAAAAAATTAAAGACCCCTAAAACCCCTAAAAACACCATACAAATCCTAAAATACCTAAAAACCCATAAAATTGAAAAAAAACCTAAGGAACACAAAAAATAAAAAAACCCTAAAAACCCTAAAAAACTCTAAAACCCTGAAAATCAATAAAAACACTAAAACCCATCAAATCATTAAAAATAAATAAAAATTTAAAAAATTTCAAAAAAAACCCAAAAAACCATGAAAAACCATTAGAAAACCAAAAAAACCTAAAAAAACATAAATCCTGAAAAAACCCAAAAATCATAAAAACACTAAAAACCCTAAAAAAATTTAAAACCATTAAAACACATAAAAACATTTAGAAACCCATGAAAACTAATAAAAACCCTAATAAAACTAATAAATATAAAACCCCTTAAACCCTTAAACAAATAAAAAACTCTAAAAACACTTAAAAACACAAAAAAAAACACACACAAAACTATAAAAGCCTCAAAACCCCAAAATACCCTAAAACCTTCAAAATCCAGATAAAACCTAAAACCCCATAAATATCATAAAAAATCCAAAAAATAAATAAAATAATAAAAAACCTTGAAACCCTGGAAACCCTAAGAAAACCATAAAAACCCAAAAGAACATAAAACCCCTAAAAACCTAAAAAACACTAAAAATCCCTAAAAAATATTAAACCCCAAAAATCCATAAAACACATTAAACCCTTAAAAACCCTAAAAACACATAAAATCATTAAAAATTCAATAAAAACTATCAAACTATAAAAACTCTAAAAACCCTTTAATCCCCTAAAAATGTTGAAAAACTCTAAAACACCTTAAAATCGTAAGAACTCAAAAAACACTAAAAACCCACAAAATACCTAAAGACCCTATAAAACCATAAAATCATAAAAACACACTAAAAGTCCCTAAAAATGTAAAAAACCCTAAAAACCCTAAAAACCTAAAGAGACCCCTTAAAAACCTAAAAACAAATAATACCACTAAAAATTCTAAAAATGCTAATAACCCAAAAAAACCATAAACACCTAAACACCTTAAAACCCATAAAATCCCTAAAAACAATAAAAAACCATTAAATACTAAAAATACCTAAAAATTCCTAAAAACATAAAAAAGTTTAAAACCATCAAAAAACATATGAAAAAAATTCAAAACTAAAAATAATTAAAACACTTAAAAAACCTAAAAAATGATAAAAACCCTAAAATACCCTTAAATCCCTAAAAACACCTCTAGACCATAAAAATAATAATAAAATTAAAAATACTCCAAATCCTAAAAAACCTAAAACACTACTGGAAAATATAAAAAAACCCTTAAACGCGTATAAATGATAAAAACTATAAAACCATTAAAACCCTTAAAAACTAAAAAAACACCCTTAAAACCCCAAAAAAAACATGAAATCCCTAAAAACATTATAAAAAACCCAAAACCTTGCAAAATCTCTAAAAACCCTAAAAACAATAAAAATCCTAAAAATCTCCCAAAATCACCAAAAATAGAAGAAATGTCAAAAACCTTAAAAAACACTAAGAAAAAACATAAAAACCAAAAAACAATTAAAACCACATAAATCCTAAAAATTATAAAAACCCTAAAATCTAATAAAAACTCTAAAAACCATAGAAGCAACTAAAAACCTTAAAAACTATAAAACCACATAAAAACCACAAAACCAATAAAAACTCTAAAAACCCTAAAAACACAAAAACTGTTAAAAACTCATTTTTTTAAAAATCTCTAAGAGGAAAAAAATTATAAAACCCAAAAAACCAAAAAAACCCAAAAAATCATTAAAACCCTAAAATTCCCTAAAAATCCCAAGAAAAGCTGAAAATATTAAGTAAGATCTATAAATTCCTAAGAATATAAAATATACTAAAAAACCTGAAAACCCATAAGAGAACCTTAATAACCTAAAAACACTTAAAAATACTAAAACTTCTAAAAACCTTAAAAACCATAAAAACCCCTAATAACACACAAAACCCTAAAAACCAAAAAAAATTATAAATACCATAAAAAATCTTTAAAAATCTAAAAATAACCCTAAAAACCCTGAAAGTCATTCAGAAAATCCTGAAAACCATCAAACCCCATAAAACCATAAAAAATTAAAAACTCATAAAAATCTTAAAAACCACTAAAATTTTCAAAACACCTTTAAACCCCTAAAAATGATAAATATACACTAAAAAATGTTAAAACCCTAAAAACTGAAACAAAAAACCCTTAATACCCAAAAGATCCATAAATCTCAGAAAAAACCAAAAACACCTCAAAATTGAAAAAACACTAAACAACTATAAGATTCCAAAATGATCCCTAAAAACCCTAAAAACAAAAAAAACTAAAAACCATAAAACCCCTAAAAAACCTTAGAGAATAATAAAAAGATAAAGAAACTTAAAACCCATAAAAAATATAAAAAAAAACACAAAAACCCTACAAAGATCCTAAAACCAAAAAATCCCTAAAAACCATGAAGTCCCCTAAAAACCAAGAGAGAGGAATATAGATCCTCTACTCCATCGTGATGGGGTTTATGTCTCCCTTCTTCAAGCTTGAAGATGATGATGGATTCTGAGCCTCGGCCTCCCGCCTATACGGGGGAGGGGCCTCTGTTGGTCCTTGATGAAGATCGATCTTTCGTTCCATTCTCAGATCCTAATTCTTTTCCACAATTTTTATGGATTGAGATTTTCCCTAAGGTGTCTAACTGTCATGAAGTTCATATGCAGCTACATCTGTCATTAGTGAAGATTAACGGGGATTCTGCACTATATAGGCTGACCCTAGTTTCTCATTTTTTGAATTGGAAACCTCCTATTTACATTTTTATTAGTTTCATGTTTGATCATTATGATCTTCGAGATCATACTACTATATACCTTGTAGATAACTACCATTTTCTAATTCAGTTTTCATCTAAGGAGGATCTTATTCTGGCTTGTTCTGTGGATCCTTGATGTTGTGACATTGCTCGTTTCTCCCTTTTTTGTTGGAGCTTTGATTTCCATTTGTGTTGTGATTCTCAGATGGTGGCTACTTGGGTGAAATATCCAGAACATACTCTCCCCTTTTAGAATATGTTTATTTATTCAATATTGGGGAATTTGGTAGGAAGGTTATTGTGCGCAGACATTAGAACTAGGGCTCTCTGTCATTCGGTTGCCTCGAGGTTCTTTTTTGAAGTAGATGTATCTAAAGGGTAGGTTGATTTTTTTGGGATTACTATTGGAAAATAGATTCATTGGAAACAACCTATGGTTTTCAAATCATGGGTGAAATACTTCGATTTATGCTTGTTTCTTGGTCACGTGATGAGTGATTGTCAGCGGAGGGGCAGTGGGCATGTTGTGGATAGGATAGTTCATAGAGTGGCCTCACTGAGGTTGGGGTTGGTACCTAATTTTGATGAAAGGTCAGGAGCTCTGAGGGATGATATTTTAGGTTCAAAGAGGGATAATATTGTGGAAGCAGGGGGCTCTTTCTCAAGGTAAGCTCCAACGGGGTATCATTTAGAGGCTAAGGTGAGTGAAGATTTTAAACGCATGAGGTGCGACTTGAGAATTGTAGGTGATATTTCTTCTTCCAACGGAAAGGTGGATGAGGTTCTCGAAGAGGGCGTGGCTATTGTCAATGATTCAACCCTCTTGATTCAGGGGCATGATTTTATTTCAACTTCAATCTAGTTTGAGGTTTTAGGACCTATGGAGAACATAGATAATGTGAGGGAGAGGAGTGAGACACAGGAGAAGGGAAAGGGGAAGGTTGAAGCTGTTTGGGATGAAAGTAGACAGTCTGTGAATCTTCAGGAGGAGGTTACATACCCCATTCATGAAGGTATGGATTAGGAGGAGGTGGTGAAAAATCCATTAATTAATGTTGACCAAGTGAAGAAGCAGGGAGAGGTGCAGTTTGATTATGCCAGGAATGGGGGCACGTAGGTTGAAGGTTTTAAGGCTTGTCTGTCTGCAAGTATGGGGATGCATGAAAACCAAGGGGACCTGTCCTCAAATTCTATAATGTGCAGGATGATTGAAGAGAAACATGACTTGATCCTCACTCTGGTTGTGTATGAGACATTTCCCTCATATGTTGAAATGTCCAAATAGATAATGTTGGAATGCACAAAAATCACATTTGAGCAGCATCAAAAGGACATCCTATAGGAACCAGAGCTCAAGAAGGACGTTCATTTTTTATGGGATGATGATGAGCCATCTTCAAGATTAGGGAAATCTTTTTGGAGGAAGATGCTAAGATTATCACTAACAAGGATCAGATAAGAAGCGAGAAGGCTTTTATGGGTGACCCTCATATTATAGGAATGGATTCAGGACCTAGGAAGAGGAAGTTGAGGTTTGACTTTTTACATAATCTTGGTTATGGAATCCAGAAAGGTGGGGTGGATCTTGCTGTTGTTGAACATGGAAAAGATTGTAATTCCAACTCTAAGGCAGTGAGCAATGATATTGTGTTGCATGGAAGGAAGGAGGATCTTGGAGGTCCTTCTTTTTCCCCACTAAAGAGGAGGAAAAGAAGGGACAATTCCACACTTCCAAGGAATATTACTACCAAAGCCTCCTCCAAGGCCCCCTCTGTGGAGAAGCAGAGGCTTAGGGACATGTATACCAACCTTGCATTTGACATGGAAAGCTCTATGAAGGCTGCATCAGAGTGGGAGATGGCAGAGTCTGATGTGACTTTAGCATATGGCGCAGATGGTTACCTTTTTCGGGATGGTGGAGAGATTTAATTGTGTGATATGTAGTTTCTTTTGGCTTTGGATTGTTTGAACCTACCCCTGCCTTATAAGCTTGAATTTCTTTTTTTTTCCTAATATATTTCGGGGGACCAGGAATAGCCTAGTCATGCGCCTTCATTTCCCTGAAAAACTTAAAGACCCTAAAAACCCATAAAACCTTAAAAAGATAGTAAAAACTCTAAAAACCCTTGAAACCATTAAAAATGATAAAAGAATTATAGAAATCCTTTAAAACCTAAAATTTTGAGTAACCCCCCCCCCCCCCCCCCCCAAAACCATAAAAACAGTAAAACCCCCAAAAAAATCCTATAAACATTCAAAATCCCTAAGACCCCAAAATCCATAAAAATCCCAAAAAACATAAAATACCTTAAAACTATAAAAACCCTTAATAAAACCTTAATATCCTAAAAACACTTAATACCCCTAAAAAACCTAAAAATGTTAAAAAAACAAAAAACCCTAAAGTCCCTAAAAACCCTAGAACGCCTAAAAACCATTAAACCCCTAAAAACATACAAAACCCAAAACCCATAAAACCCTAAAAACTAAGAAATACTCTAAAAACCCTTTAAACCCCTAAATTTTTTTAAAAACTATAAGAAACATAAAAACCCTAAAAACGAAAAAAAAAACCCACAACAAACCTAAAAACCGTAAGAAACCCTAAATCTCTCAAAATCTATAAAAAACGAAAAACCCATAAAATCGTAAAAAACACTAAATATCACTACAAACTGAAAAGCACCAAAAATACTAAAAGTCTCTAAGAAAACCATAAATCAGAAAACATTTAAAACCCATCGAAACCTAAAAATGGATAAAAACTCTAAAACCCCTAATAAAACTAAAAACCATAAAAACCATAAACCCTTAAAACCTTATTAATCCATGAAAACCAAAAAACCCCAATAAAAATATAATCCCTTTTACACTGATAAAAACATTTAAAAAATCTAAATAACTCAAAAAAACTAAAAAACTCAAATAAACCTAATTACTGTAAAAAAAAATCCGAAAAAAATCCCTAAAAACCTAAAAATCCATAAAACCCAAAAAAACCCCTAAAAACCCAAATAACCATAAAAAACTTAAAAACCATAAATCCCTCAAAATCCCTGGAAACCCTAACAACAATAAGAATACTAAAAAATATATAAAAAACCCAAAAATTTTGAGAACAATAAAAAACATAAAAATGATAACAAATAATTAAAAATCTAAAAACAATTTCCCAAAAACCCTAAAAAATGCTAAAAACACATAAATCCTAAAAAATCATAAAACCTATCAAAAATACCTAAAACAATAAAAACCATAAAAAAATTCAAGAATCTATATAAATCCGTAAAATTGGTAAAACCCGTAAAACCCAGGAAAAACCATAAGAAAAAACTTAAAACACTAAAAACTCATAAACCTCTAAATCCTAAAAAATGCTAAATAACCTAAAAATGTCCTTAAACCCCCGAAATCCATAAATCCCCTAAGAATATAAAAATACCTAAAACCCCAAATAAACATAAAAACCCCACTAAAAACTCTAAAACCTGTTAAAACCCTAAATTGTAAGAAATCCCTAAAACCTTAAAACCCCTAAAAAACTTCAAAAAACCTAAAAACCAAAAAAACCATAAAACCCCTAAAAACTATAAAACCCTCAAAATCCATAAAGACCCTAATATATTATAAGAGACTTAAAAAATTTCTAAAAATCCATAAAACTGTAAAAAAAACCTAAAACCCTTAAAAACATAATAAAACCTTAAAAAATTAAAAAAATTCAAACCCTAGAAAAACCAAAAAAATGCTAACCCTAAAAACAATAAAACCCCAAAAATCCTAAAAAATAATCATTATCACCAAAACCCCTAAAAACCATAAAAATCCTAAAAATGACTTAAAATCCCTAAGAACATACCAATCCTAATAAAACCATAAAATCCAAATTAAACTTAAATCCCCTAAAAATCCTTAAAACGCTAAAAATACTATAAAACCCTAAAAAACCATAAAACCCCATAAATGCATGAAAACCCATAAAAAACATAAAACCCCATAAAACCCCTAAAACCCACTAAAAATTCTATAACCTTTTAAACCCATAAAAATGTTACAAAACTCTAAAAATCCATAAACCCCTAAAAATTGAAAACCCACTAAAAACCCAAAAAAAATCCAAAGAACACTAAAAACCCATAAAATCCCTAAATAGCCTAAAAATAATAAAAATTATAAAAAATCCAAAAAAAATCCCATAAATCATAAAAAATATAAAACCATGAAAAACCCTAAGAAAACCTTAAAAATAAAAACACTTAAAACTCCTAAAAAACATATAAACTCTTAAAACCTTAAAAACCCTAAAAACTATAACCCCCTAAAACCCATCAAAATACCAAAAAACCATAACAAACAATAAAAATCTTCAAAATCCGTTAAATTAAAAAAAAACTAAAAAACCGTAACAACCCGAAAAACACCTAAGAAAACCATAAAAACCGTAAAACACTTAAAACCCAAAAATACTGAAAAAATGAAAAAAAAACCAAAAAAAATCCTGAAAAGAACCGAAAAACCTAAAACCCCTAAAAACTAAAAAAAAACCCTAATAACCATAGAAAACCCTAAAAACCCTAAAAAAACTACAAATAACTCGTAAAATGTCTAAAAACCCTCTATTCCCCGAAAAACAAAAAACATTAAAAAAAACTTAAAACCACTAAAAAATAACCCCCCCCCCCAAAAAAAACCATAAAAACCAAAAAACCCAAAAAACCCAAGAACCAAAAAACCCTAAAAATACATAGAATCCTAAAACAATAAAAATCCTAAAAAAATCTAAAAATACCTAAAAATGTAAAAAATCCTACAATCCCTGATAACACATAAAAAACATAAAAACCTTAAAACACTAAAACCACTAAAAATATAAAGAACACTAAAAATCCTATAAACCCCCAAAAAATTGTAAAAAACCCTTAAAACCTTAAATATCCATTAAAACACTAAAATTAATAAAAATTATTAAAATGACAAAAAATCCCAAAAATTGTAAAAAATCAAATAACCCAGAAAACAGTATGAAAACATTAAAAACCATAAAACAATTAAAAAACCTAAAAAATGAAAAATGATAAAAAGTCGTTAGAACATTAAATATCCCCTAAAACCCCCAAAAACCATAAACACTCCTAAAAAATATAATCCCTGAAGCCCATAAAAACCCAAAAAACCATTAAAAACTATGTAAACCCATTAAATCTCTTGAAACATTTAAAAACTATAAAAACCTATAGAATACTAAAAAATGAAAAAAAAAACCCTAACCCCCCCAAAAATCATAAAAACCCCAAAAACACAAGAAACCCTATAAACCGTGATAATACCTAAAAACACTAAAACTCCATAAAAACATATAAATTAAAAAAAATCCATAAAATCCTAAAATACCCAAAACAACCTTGAAAACCCTAAAGAAAACCTAAAAAACATAAAATCACAAAAAAAAAACTAAAAACCTAAAAAAATTAATAAAACACTAAAAGCCACTAAAAACCCTCAAAATCCCTAAAAACCATAAATACCATAAAAATCATAAAATTCATAAAAATATTTAAAAACATAAAAAACCCCTCAAAACCAAGAAAAATACTAAGAAAACCTTAAAAATATAAAAGAAAAAAACCCCTAAATATCCTAAAAACTCTAAAAGCCCTAAAAACCTAAATATACCTTAAAACCATAAAAACCATAAAAACCATAAAAACACATAAAACCCAAAAGAACCACTGAAAATCTAAAAATCCGTTAAATTCCTCAATACATTAAAATCATTAAAAACATTAAAAACCTCAAAAAATCAAAAAAAACTCCCTAGAAACCCAACGAAACCATTAAACCCCTAAAACCCCAAAAAAACCCAAACCCCCCCAAACAAAGTCAAAATACCTAAAACCCCTAAAAACAAAAAAAAATCATAAAATAACATAAAAACACAAAAAATGTATAAAATCTGAAATCCGTTAAGAATCCTAAGAAAATTTTTGAAAACCTGAAGACACTTAAAACTCGAAAAAGGCCAAAAAAATCTAAAAACCTTAAAGAATCAAAAAAACTATAAAAAAGGTTAAAAACTATAAATATACTTAAACCCATAAAAAATAAAAAACCCTTAATATCCAAAAAAATCCATGTAAACCCCAAAACTCAAAAGAAAACCTCAAAATACCTAAAAACCCTAAAAACCATTAAAAACCTAATAATCCATAAAATTCCTTAAAAACATAATCCCCCCAAAACCCTGAAAAACCTTAGAAAACTCTAAAATCTTAAAACACATAAAACCCTTAAAAACATCAGAACATTAAAAATCCAAAAAAACAATTTAAAACCGAAAAAATTGTAAAAACCATAAATACCATAAGTACCATAAAAACCTGAAAAGTGATAAATTTTTTTATAAACACATAAAACCCACTAAAAATATAAAAACCCCTTAAAATCAAAAAAACATAAAAAACTCTATAAAACTTAAACCTATAAAAACTCAATGAACACCACTAAAAACCCAAAAAGGCAAAAAACCAAAAAACCCAAAACCTTAAAAAAACCCAAAAAACCCTCCAAATACGAAAAACACCTAAAAACATTTAAAAATCCCTAATACCTCCTAAAAATATAAAACACCCTAAAAAATATGAAAACCCCAAAGAAACCCATAAAAAGTGAAAAACAATTGAAACCCTTAAAATACCTAAAAATGATAAACACCCTAAAAACCATAAAAATCCAAAAAAGAACTAATTTTTTAAAAAATGTATAGAAACCAAAAACCCAAAAGACCCTTATGAAACCCATAAAGACATAAAAATACATAAAACACCTAAAAAATTATAAAAACCCAAAAAACCCATCAAAATCCAAGAAACCCTCAAAATCCATAATAACCCTAAAACCCCTAAACAACCCTAAAAATCCAATTAAAAGCCATATAAACCAGAAAAACATAAAACCACTAAATCTTAAAAAATCATAATATCCCTGAAACCCCTGAAAAGAACCTAAAAACCATAAAATCCCATAATAATCTTAGAAAACCATAGAATCCAAAAACCATTAAAAACCCACTAAAACACGAAATGTCCGTTAAACCCATAAAACATTAAAAAACACAAAAAACATTAAAAAATGTAAAAAATTCAAAAAGAAATAAAAACACAAAAAAACATAGAACCCATAAAAACCCAAAAACCTTCAAAATCCATAGAAAGCATACAAACCCATAAAATACTAAAAAATCCTTAAAAATATTTAAAAATATAAAACCCATAAAAACCCTGAAAACCCATAAGAAAACCTTGTAAACCTAAAAAATGTAGAATAATAAAAACCCTAAAAAAGCTAATAACCCTAAAAACCCTAAAAAATTATAAAAATGATCAAAATACCGAAACGCCCTAAAAACCATAAAAATCCTAAAAATAACTAAAAAACACTAAAAATGTAAAAACCCCTAAAAACCCTGAAAACCCCCAAAAAAACCTTAAAACCCTGAGAACACATAAAACCCCAAAAAACCTCAAAATGATAAAAACTATAAAATACCATATGAACCCCTTAAAACCATAAAAAACCATAAATATCTTAGAAAACCAAAAAAATATAAAAATTTGAAAAAACAACTAAAAATCTAAAATCCATTTTAACCCCAAGAAACATTAAAAACCTATTCAGAACCTTCAAACCCATAAAAAAAAGAAAATAAAAAAAAATAAAAATACTTAAACCCCCTAAAAACCCTAACAAACCCTTAAAATCCTTAAAGACCCATAAAATACCAAAACGAATCCCTAAAAAATCAAAAAACCCAAAAAACCCTAAAAAAACCATAAAAACCTAAAAATGATAAAAACCCTTAAATAAAACAATAATTATAAAACCCCTAAAAACCCTAAAAACCTCAATTACTCACCAAATTCCCTAAAACCGTAAAAAACATAAAATTCATAAAAATATCCCTAAAAATCATTAAAAACATAAAAAACTTAGAAAATATGTAAGAAAACATTAAAAACCTATAAACACTTAAAAACCCTGAAAATCACAAAAAAACCCTAAAAAATAAAGTAAGAAACCAAAAACCCTAAAAACCAATAAAAACAACAAAAAAATAACAACCCTTTAAAACATTAGAAAACCAATAAATCCCTAAAAACTACTAAAACGAATAAAAAAACTTTAAACTGCTAAAAACATAAAAAACTATAAAAACTAGAAAAACCCAAAAAAACTCAAAAACCCCTAAATCCCTAAAAAAATTCAAAATTATTAAAAACCCTAAAAAATAATAAAAATCCTTAAAAATACCAAAATATCCCTAAAAACCTAAAACCCCTAAAAACTCTAAAAACCCCAAATAAAAACATAAAAACCTAAAAAACCCTAAAAACTCTGAATAAACAATAAGAAAACCTAAAAAACATAAAACTCATAAAACACCTATAAAACATAAAAACCCTTAGAAAACCTAAAGAGTGATAAAAAGTCAATATAATCCCAAAAAAGTGTTAAAAACAATAAACCCCTAATTGTTTTTAAAAAACCCTAATATCCCCTAAAACCCAAAAACACACTAAAAAATATAAAAACCCTTTAAACCCCTAAAAACATTAAAACCATTTATAAAACATTAAAAACCATAAAAAATAAAAAAACTATAAAACCCAAAAAACCCAAAAAACACCTCAAAATCCCAAAAAACCTAAAAACGTATAAAATCCTTAAAAAGTCCTAAAAATACCTAAAAATGTAAAAACCCATAAAACCCTAAAAATAAAAAGAAACCCATAAGACCCTAATAACATTTAAAACCCCATAAGAGCTTAAAAATACCTTAAAACCCTAAAAAATCCCAAAACCCTAAAAACCCCTAAAAACATTCAAAATTACAAGAACCCAAAAAAACCATAAAATACTAAAAATCCCTAAAAATCCATAAAAGCATAGAAAACTCTAAAAACCCTGAAAACCCCAATGAATGTATTAAAAATATAAATACAATTAAAACACATAAAAACTAAAAAAATGATAAAAATCTCTAAAACCCCTTAAAAGTCCCTAAAACCTCAGGAAACCATAAAAACACCTAAAATCATAAGAACCCTAAACACCAAAAAAACCCTAAAACCCATTAAAAGCTCAAAAAACCCTTTAATCCCCTAAAACATTAAAAAAACCCTAAAATGATTTTGAAACCCTAAAACTCTAAGAGACAATAAAAACCCAAAAATCACATAATACCCATTAAAAGCGCTAAAAACCCTTTAATCCCCTAAAACATTAAAAACACTAAAAAACCTTTAAAACCATAAAACTCAAAGAGACTATAAAAACTAAAAAATCACATAAAACCCCCAAAACCTAAAATACTATAAACCCCCTCAAAATCCAATAAATGAATTTAAAACCCATAAAAATGAAATAAAAATCAAAAAATCACTAAAAATCCCTAAAAATTTAAAAAACTCAGTAAAATCCTAAGAAAACATCAAAACCCATAACACACATAAAACCCACAAATACCCATTAAAATCCAAAAATTATACTAAAACCCCTAATACCCTGAAAACCATAAAACCCATAAAAACATAAAAACCATAAAAACCCATAATACCCTAATGCCACTAAAAACTGTAAATATCCTTTAAACCCCTAAAAATACTAAATTCTATAAAAAACCATAAAACCCCTAAAAATCAAAATAACCAAAAAACTCATAAATAACATAAAAACCCTAAAAATCCATAAAAACACCAAACCCCTAAAAATAATAAAAAAGAACCAAAATCCCTAAAAATGTAAAAACCATAAAATCCACAAAAAACCATAAGAAAAATGTAAAAACCTATAGACCCTTAAAACCCCTAAAACCGATAGAAGACCATCAAAACTTTAAGAACCATGAAAACCTCTATAAAATATAAAAAACCTAAAACCCATAAAAATTCACTAAAAACTCTAAAAATCATTATATCAATAAAAAGGTTTAAAACTCTAAAAACCATAAAAACCATAATACTCATCAAAAACCATAAAACCAAAAAAACCATAAAACCCTAAAAACCCAAAAAAACATTAAAAAATTCATAAATTTTAAAAACCCGAAGAACCATAAAAAATATAAAATATCCATAAATATCATAAAATATATAAAAAAAGTTCTAAAAAACCTGAAAACGCCTATTAAATCCATAAAAAACAATTAATACAACTAAAAAACCTCAAAAACAATAAAAACCATAAGAACCCTAAAATCCTAACAATCCCTAAAGCCCATCCAAATCCATAAAAAACCTAAAACCAATAAAATATAAAAAATCCCTAAAAATCAAAAAAATCATAAAAATCGCTTATTACCCTGAAAAACCTTAAGAAAAACATAAAATCCTAAAAAACATAAAATCCAAAAAAAAGATAAAAACCCTAAAATACCCTAAGAACCTTAAAAATCTCAGAAGACCTCAAATACCCTAAAAGCGCTAAAAACATGAAAAACCTAAAAATACCCTAAAAATATATAAAGATGTAAAAAACCCTAAAAATGTGAAAACCCAAAAGAAATCCATAAAAACCTAAAAACACTTTAAGACTCTAAAAACCCTAAAAAATGCTAAAACCCTTAAAAACCCCTAAAATACCCTAAAACCCTAAAACCCTTAAGAACTATAAAACCACCAAAAACCCCATAAAACACTAAAATAACACTAATACTATAAAATACCTTTAAACCCTTAAGAATATTAAAAACTCTAAAAATCATTAAAAACAAAAAAACATAAAAAAACTAAAAACCCAAAAATCCCAAAAAAAAACCCTTGAAATTATAAAAATCCGTAAAACCCTAAAAATCCTAAAAATCATAAAATATCCCAAAAAATGTAAAAAAACATAAAATATTTGAAAAAATATAAGAAAACCCTTAAAACCTAAAAACACATAAAACCCCTAAAAACCCTAAAAACACTCGAATACCTTAAAAAACCTCAAAATCATAAAAATCATAAAAAATCCCTAAAGATCTCTAAAAACATAAAAAACATAAAAAATCATGAAAACCTTAAAAATCCCATAAAAACATAAAAATGTAAAAATACTTAGATTCCTTAAAAAACCTAAAGAACGTTAAAAGCTATAAAAACAGAAAAAATCCCCTAAAACCCCTAAAAACGTACAAAACCATAAAAACCTTAAAAATATTTAAATACCCATAAAAACTGTAGAAACCACTAAAATCTAAAAAAATTATTTCATCCCCTAAAATTGTTAAAAATAACAAAAAAACCTAAAATCCCAAAAAAACCTGAAAACATAAAAAACAAATAAAAAACTTGAAAAAACCAAGAACCCCCCAACAAATCCCTAAAACCTCTAAAAACCATAAAATTCCACAAATTTCCTAAAAATATAAAAAACCCTAAAACCCTTGAAAAAACCTAAGAAAACCATAAAAACACTTAAAACCCATAAAAACCTAAAAACGCAAAAAACCCTAAAAACCCATAAAAACCCTAAAAACCGTAAAAACCTATAAAACATTAAAAACCCTTAAAACATATAAAAACTGAAAAAACCACAAAAACTCTAAAAACCATTTATATAATGAAATACATTAATTTTTTTTAAAAAACATTACAAAAAAAATCCCAAAATCATAACTTTAAAAAAACCCGAAACCCAAAAAACCCTAAAACCCTAAAGCCCACAAAATCGTTAAAACCCCAAAAAACCAAAAAACTCCTAAAAATCCCTAAAAATACCCAAAAAAATTAAAAACCCCTAAAACCACTGAAAACCCCATATAAATCCTAAAATACAAAAAAACCCATAAAACTGAAAAAAACCTAAGGAACACAAAAAAAAACCCTAAAACCCTAAAACACTCTAAAACCCTGAAAATCAATAAAAAACACTAAAACAGATAAAATCATTAAAAATCAATAAAAATTTAACAAATTTAAAAAAAACCCAAAAAAACCCTGAAAAAGCCTTAGAAAACCATAAAAACCTTAAAAACATAAAACCCTAAAAAACCAAAAAATGATGAAAACGCTAAAAACCCTAAAAAAATTTAAAACCATTAAAACCCATAAAAACATTTAGAAACCCATAAAAACTAATAAAAAACCTAATACAACTAATAAATCTAAAAACCCTTAACCCCTTAAACAAATAAAAAACTCTAAAAACACAAAAAAACACACAAAAAACTATAAAAGCCTCAAAACCCCTAAATACCCTAAAACCTTCAAAATCCATAAAAAACCTAAAACCCCATTAATATCCTAAAAAATACAAAAAATACATAAAATTATAAAAACCCCTGAAACCCTGGAAACCCTAAGAAAACCATAAAAACCCAAAAGAACATAAAACCCCTAAAAACCTAAAAAACACTAAAAATGCCTATAAAATATTAAACCCCAAAATCCAGAAAACTCATTAAACCCTTAAAAACCCCTAAAACACATAAAATCATTAAAAATTCAATAAAAACTATACAAACAATAAAAACTCAAAAAACCCTTTAATCGCCTAAAAATGTTGAAAAACTCTAAAACACCTTAAAATCGTAAGAACTCAAAAAACCCTAAAAACCCAAAAAATACCTAAAAACCCTATAAAACCATAAATTCATAAAAACACACTAAAAAACCCTAAAAATGTAAAAAACCCTAAAAACCCTAAAAACCCTAACATACCCCTTAAAAACCTAAAATCACATATTACCACTAAAAATTCTAAAAATGCTAAAAACCAAAAAAAACCCATAAAAACTTAAACACCTTAAAACCCATAAAATCCCTAAAAATAATAAAAAATCATTAAAATACTAAAAATACCTAAAATGCCTAAAAACATAAAAAAGCTTAAAACCATCAAAAAACATATGAAAACAATTTAAAACTAAAAATGATTAAAACACTTAAAACCGAAAAAAATGATAAAAACCCTAAAAGACCCTTAAATCCCTAAAAAAATATATAGACCATAAAAAATACTAATAAAATTAAAAATACTCCAAATCCTAGAAAACCTAAAAAACTACTGGAAACTATAAAAAAAACCCTTAAATGCGTATAAATGATAAAAACTATAAAAACATTAAAACCCTTAAAAACTAAAAAACACCCATAAAAACCCAAAAAAACATGAAATCCCTAAAAACATTATAAAAACCACAAAACCTTGTAAAATACCTAAAATCCCTAAAAACCATAAAAATCCTAAAAATCTCCCAAAATCACTAAAAATTGAATACATGTCAAAAACCTTAAAAAAAACTAAGAAAAAACATAAAAACCTAAAAACAATTAAAACCACATAAATCCTAAAAATTATAAATACCCTAAAATCCAAAAAAAAACTCTAAAAACCATAGAAGAAACTAAAAATATTAAAAACTGTAAAACCACATAAAAACCATAAAACCAATAAAAAATCTAAAAACCCTAAAAACCCGAAAAATGTTAAAAACTCATTTTTTTTAAAATATCTAATAGGAAAAAAAATTATAAAACCCAAAAAACCAAAAAACTCAAAAAAGCACTAAAAACACTAAGATCCCCGAAAAATCCCAAGAAAACTGAAAATATTAAGTAAGAACTATAAATTCCTAACAATTGAAAATATCCTAAAAACCTGAAAACTCATAATAGAACCTTAATAACCTAAAAACACTTAAAAATCCTAAAAATTATAAAAACCCTAAAAACCATAAAACCCCCTAATAAAACCCAAAACCCTAAAAACCAAAAAAAATCTAAATATCATAAAAAATCATTAAAAATCTAAAAATCACCCTAAAAACCCTGAAAGTCATTTAGAAAATCCTAAAAACCATCAAACATCATAAAACCATAAAAAATTAAAAACTCATAAAAATATTACAAACCAGTAAAATTTTTAAATGACCTTTAAACCCCTAAAAATGATAAAAATACACTAAAAATTGTTAAAACCCTAAAAACTGAAACAAAAAACCCTTAATACCCAAAATATCCATAAATCTCAGAAAAACCAAAAACACCTCAAAATCAAAAAAACACTAAAAAACTATAAGAATCCAAAATTATCCCTAAAAAACCTAAAAACAAAAAACAACTAAAAACCTTAAAACCCCTAAAAACATTAGAGAATATTAAAAAGATAAAGAAACTTAAAACCCATAAGAAATAAAAAACACAAAAACCCTAAAAACCCTACAAAGATCCTAAAACCATAAAATCCCTAAAAATCAAGAGAGAGGAATATGGATCCTCTACTCCATCACGATGGGGTTTCTGTATCCGTTATTCAAGCTTGAATATGATGATGGATTCTGAGCCTCGTCCTCCCCCCTATGCAGGGGAGGGGCCTCCGCTGGTCCTTGATGAAGATCTATCTTTTGTTCCATTCTCAGATCCTAATTATTTTCCACAATTTTTGTGGATTGAGATTTTCCCTAAGGTGTCTAATTGTCATGAAGTTCATCTGTAGCTACATCTGTCATTGGTGAAGATTAACGGGGATCCCGCACTATATAGGCTGACCCTAGTTTCTCATTTTTTGAATTGAAAACCTCCAATTAACATTTTTATTAGGTTCATGTTTGAACATTATGATCTTTGGGATCATACTACTGTATACATTGTCGATACCTACCATTTTCTAATTTATTTTTCATCTAAGGAGTATCTTATTCTAGCTTGTTCTATGGATCCTTGATGTTGTGACATTGCTCGTTTCTCCCTTTTTTGGTGGAGCTTTGATTTCCATTTGCGGTGTGATTCTCAGATGGTGGTAACTTGGGTGAAATTTCCAGAACATACTCTCCCCTTTTAGAATATTTTTATTTATTAAATTTTGGGGAATTTGGTAGGAAGGTTATTGTGAGCAAACAGTAGAACTAGGGCTCTCTGTCATTCGGTTGCCTTGAGGTTCTTTTTTGAAGTACATGTATCCAAAGGGTTGGTTGATTTTTTTTGGATTACTATTGGAAAAGAGATTCATTGGAAACAACCTATGGTTTTCAAAGAGTGGGTGAAATACTTTGATTTATGCTTGTTTCTTGGTCACGTGATGAGTGATTGTCAGCGGAGGGGAAGTGGGCATGTTGTGGATAGGATAGTTCATAGAGTGACCTCACTGAGGTTGGGGTTGGTACCTTTTTTTGATGAATGGTCAGGAGCTCTGAGGGCTGATCTTTTAGGTGAAAAGAGGGATAATAGTGTGGAAGCTGGGGGCTCTTTCTCAAGGTAAGCTGCAGTGGGGTATCATTCAGAGGCTAAGGTGAGTGATGATTTTAAATGCTGGAGGTGCGACTTGAGAATTGTAGGTGATATTTTTTCTTCTAGTGGAAAGGGGGATGAGGTTCTTGAAGAGGTCTTGGCTGTTGTCAATGATTCAACCCTCTTGAATCAGGGGCAAGAGTTTATTTCAACTTCAAACCAGTTTGAGGGTTTAGGACCTATGGAGAACATAGATAATATGAGGGAGAGGAGTGAGACATAGGAGAAGGGAAAGGGAAAGGTTGATGCTGTTTGGGATGAAAGCAGACAGTCTGTGAATCTTCAAGAGGAGGCTACATCCCCCATTCATGAAGGTATGGATTAAGAGGAGGTGGTGAAAAATCCATTAATTAATTTTGACTAAGTGAAGAAGCAGGGAGAGGTGCAGGTTGATTATGCCAGGAATGGGGACACGCAGGTTGAAGGTTTTAAGGCTTGTCTGTCTGCAAGTATGGGGATGCATGGAAACCAATGGGACCTGTCCTCAAATTCTATAATGTGCAAGAAGATTGAAGAGAAACATGACTTGATCCTCACTCTGGTTGTGTAAGAGACCTTTCTCTCATATGTTGATCTATCCAAATAGATAATGTTGGAATGCACAAAAATCACATTTGAGCAGCATCAAAAGGACATCCTATAGGAACCAGAGCTGAAGAAGGATGTTCATTTTTTATGGGAATATGATGAGCCATCTTCAAGATTAAGGAAATATTTTTGGAGGAAGATTCTATGATTATCACCAACAAGGATCAGATAAGAAGCGACAAGGCTTTTATGGGTGACCCTCATATTGTAGGAATGGATTCAGGCCCAAGGAAGTGGAAGTCGAGGTTTGACTTTGTACATAATCTCGGCTATGGAATCCAGAAAGGTGGGGTGGATCTTGCTGCTGTTGAACATGGAAAAGATTGTAATTCCAACTCTAAGGCAGTGAGCAATGATGTTGTGTTTCATGGAAGGAAGGAGGATCTTGGAGGTCCTTCCTCTTCCCCACTGAAGAGGAGGAAAAGGTGGGACAATTCCACTCTTCCAAGGAATATTACTAACAGAGCCTCCTCCAAGGCCCCCTCTGTGGAGCAGCAGAGGCTTAGAGACATTTATACCAACCTTTCTTTTGACATGGAAAGCTCTATGAAGGCTGCATCGGAGTGGAAGATGGCAGAGTCTGATGCGACTTTAGCATATGGCGCAGATGGTTACCTTTTTGGGGATGGTGGAGATATTTAACTGTATGATAAGTAGTTTCTTTTGGGTTTGGGTTGTTTGACCCTACCCCTGCCTTATAAGCCTGAATTTCTTTTTTTTTTTCTAATACATTTTTGGGGACCAGGAATAGCCCAGTCATGAGCCTTTGTTTCCCTAAAAACCTAAAAGACCCTAAAAACCCATAAAACCTTAAAAAGATATTAAAAACTCTAAAAACCCTTGAAACCATTAAAAATGATAAAAGAATTATAGAAATCCTTTAAAACCTAAAATTTTGAATAACAACCCCCCAAACCATAAAAACACTAAAAACCCCTAAAAATCCTAAAAACATTCAAAATCCATAAGACCACAAAGTCCATAAAAATCCCAAAAAACATAAAATACCTTAAAACTATAAAAACCCTTAATAATACCTTAATAACCTAAAAACACTTAATACCCCAAAAAAGCCTAAAAATGTTAAAAAAACAAAAAACCCTAAAGTCCCTAAAAACCCTAGAATGCCTAAAAACCATTAAACCCCTAAAAACATACAAAACCTAAAACCCATAAAACCCTAAAAACTGATAAATACTCTAAAAACCCTTTAAACCCCTAATTTTTTTTAAAAACTCTAAGAAACATAAAAACCCTAAAAAACCAAAAAAAAACCCCACAACAAACCTAAAAACCTTAAGAAACCCTAAATCTCTCAAAATCTATAAAAAACTAAAAACCCATAAAATTCGTAAAAAATACTAAATATCACTACAAACTGAAAAGCACCAAAAACACTAAAAGTATCTAAGAAAACCATAAAACGGAAAACATTTAAAACCCATAGAAACCTAAAAATGGATAAAAACACTAAAACCCCTAATAAAACTAAAAACCATAAAAACTATAAACCCTTAAAACATTATTAATCCCTGAAAACCAAAAAACCCCAATAAAAATATAATCCTTTCAAACTGATAAAAACATTAAAAAATATAAATAACTCAAAAAATATAAAAAACTCAAAAAAACCTAATAACTGTAACAGAACAAAAAAAAATCCGAAAAAATTCCTAAAACATAAAAATCCATAAAACCCAAAAACCCCCTAAGAAAACCTTAAAATCATAAAAAAAACTTAAACCCCAATAAAACCTAAAATATTATAAAAACCCTAAAATCCAAAAAAACCTTAAAACAAAAAACCCCCCAAAACCATAAAAACCCTAAAAACTCATAAAACTCCAAAAAATCGCCAAAAAATATAAAATCCCTTTAAACCACTAAAAGAGTAAAAAAAATTATAAAAAACCTTGAAACCCCTAAAAAAATCAAAAGACTCATAAAACCATAAAAAATTACTCTAAAACCCCTAAAAAATCTCAAAACCCATCAAAATCCATAAACCCCCCAAAACCCCTAAAAATCAATAAAAACCCTAAACATTCATAAATTTATAAAAAATAACTAAAAATACATTAAAACATAAAAACCAATAAAAACCCAGAGAAAACCTAAGAATATCTAAATAACCTAAAAACACATAAAACCCATAAAAACCTCAAAAATAATAAAAAACCTAAAACCCTAAAAAACACCAAACCATCAAAATCGCTAAAAATCACTAAATTTTTTATAAAACGTAAAAATCATAAAAAATAACAAAATACCTAAAAATGTAAAAACCTTAAAAGTCCTAAAAATCATAAGAAAACAATAAAAATAAAAATAAAACACTTAAAACCCATATAAAATCTAAAAAATGTCAAAAACACTAAATTTCATAAAAATCCCACAAAAAACCCCTAAATACCACAAAACGCTAAAAATGTAAAAAACCATGAAAACCCCAAAATAATATAAAACCCAATAAAAACATGAAAAATGTTTTAAACCCCTAAAAATATAAAAAAATCCTAAAAACATTAAAAATATTAAAATAAAGAAAAACCCAAAAAAACCATTAAAATCCTAAAAAACAAAAAAATCCCTAAAAATGAAACCCCCCATAAAAACATTGGAAAACCATGGAAAGACATTTAAAAAATACTTAAAACCCTAAAGGCCTAAAAATTATAAATACCCTAAAAACTAAAAACCATAAATAACCTCAAATCCCTAAAAACCCTAAAAAATCATGAAAATCCTAAAAACCCACTAAAAACCCTAATAACCTAAAAAAGAACTAAAACCCTAAGAAAACAATAAAATCCTATTAAAACATAAAACCCTTAAGAAACTTAAAAAAGATGAAAACCAAAAAAAACCCTAAAAATCATAAAGACCCCTATAATTTATAAAACCCCTAGAAACCTTAAAAACCCTAAAACCCATTAAAACCCTAAAAACCCAAAAAAACACTAAAAACCCTTAAAACCCCTAAAAATGTGAAAACATTCTAAAAACCTGCAAAATTCTAAAAACACTAAAAATCTGTTAAAACTGAAAAAAAAATCATAAAACCCATAGAAACCCTAAAACCACTAATACCCCTCAAAATCCCTCAAAACCCTAAAACCCCATAAATATCCTATGAAATCCCTAAAAATCCATAAAAACATAAACCCCCTAAAAACCCTAAAACCCCTAAGAAAACATTAAAAACCTAAAAATAGCTAAAACCCCTAAAAAATATAAAAACACTAAAAACTCTAAAAACCCTAAAACCGTAAAACCCTAAAAACTCATTAAAAATATGAAACCCCCTAAAAACCTTAAAAACCGTAAAAACAAATAAAAACAAAAAAACACACTAAAAACTATAATAACCATTTAAATGCCTAAAATTGATAAAAACACTAAAAAACCTAAAAACCCAAATAAAACTATAAAAAACCTAAAAACCATAAAACAATAAAAAACATTAAACCCCCTAAAACAAAAAACATCCTAAAAAGGCCCTAAAAATCCTTAAATAGGTAAAACACATTAAAAAACCTCAAAACCGTAGCAAATGTTAATAACCTAAATACACAAAAAAAAATCCTAAAACACCTAAAAAATAAAAAAAACCCTACAAAACCCTAAACACACTAAAAATCCTAAAAAAACATAAAAACCTATAAAAACCATAAAAACATAAAAACCCATAAAAACCCATAAAAACCCATAAAAACCCAAAGAAACCAATCAAATCTCTAAAAACTATTTAAACCCCAAAATACATTAAAAATTTACAAAAAACCATATAAACCATATAAAACTCAAAAAACCCCTAAAACCCCCAAAAAATAATGAAAAAAATTAAAACCTTAAAACACCTAAAAACCATAAAATTCCCTAAAATAAAAAAACCTTATAAATGGAAAAATAATACCTTAAATCCCAAAAAATGATAAAAATATCAGAAACCATGAAATACCCTAATATAACCTTTAAAACCAAAAAAATAATTAAAACACATAAAACCAATAAAAAATAAAAAAATATAAAATCCCTAAAAATCCCTAATAAACCCTAAAACTCATAAAAACCAGTAAAACCCATAAATCTTAAAAAATCAGAAAGAACTAAAGAACCAAAAAACCAATAAAAACTCACAAACCCCTTTAAACCACAAAATACATTAAGAAACTATAAAAAATATAATACCTTAAAAACTCAAAAAACCCTAAATATGCAAAAACACCATAAAAACCATAAAAACCCCAAAAAACCCTAAATTCCATCAAAACCCCTAAAAAATTTAAAAAACAATAAAACCTAAAAGTGCAGTAAAACCCCATTAAAAATACTAAAAACCCTTTAAGACTATAGAAAAATTGGAAAACTCTAATAAAAAATAAAAACCTAAAAATATAAAAAACCCCTAAAATCCCAAAACCCATTAAACCCCTAAAAACCTAAAAACAACAAAAAAAAGAATCAAAATTCATAACAACCCTAAAACCCAAAATAACCATAAATTCCATAAAAATATATAAAAATATCAAAATACATAAAAAAACCTGAAAACCCTAGAAAACCTTATGATATCCTTAAAAACCTATAAACACTAAAAATATCTTAAGAACCTAATAAATGATTAAAATCATAAAAACCAATAAAACCCTAAAAACTCCTAAAAACCATAAAAACCCTAAAAAACCCTAAAAACCCCAAAAAAACAATAAAAAAATAAAACCCCTTTAAACACCTAAATCATTAAGAAACTCTAAAAGCCATAAAACCCTAATAACTCAAAAAATAATCCTACAACCCCCAAAAACCAATAAACCGTAAAACCGTAAAAACCATAAAACTTCTAAAATTTTCAAAAATCCTTAAAAACCATAAAAATACATATATATCCACAAAAAACCCAACAAAATTAAATAAATTCAAAACCCCTGAAGAACCATAAGAAAACATTAAAAACCTAAAAACACTTAAGACCCCAAAAAACATAAAAAAATGCTAGAACCCCTAAAAACACCTAAAAGACCTAAAAAACCTAAAACACTAAAAACAATAAAACCCATAAAATCTTTAAAAAACCCTTAAAACACTAAAACATTAAAACCACTAAGAACTCAAAATCCCTTTTAACCTATAAAAACATTAAAAGATATAAAAACACTAAACCCCTAAAATATCAAAAAACCCCTATAAACCAAAATACCAAAAAACCCAAAAAAACTAAAAAACCCTCACAATCCCTAAAAACCCTTAAAACCCCTAAAAATCCTAAAAGATTCCAAAAAATAACTAAAATGTAAAAGCTAAAAAAAATTAAAACCACTAAGAAAACCATAGAAACATAAAAACACATAAACCCCTAAAAAACTAAAAAACAATAAAAACCCTAATAAACCCTAAAAACCTCAAAATCCATAAATACCATAAAAACCTAAAAATCACTAAAAACACAAAGAATCCATAAAAATTTAAAAAACCTTAAAAACCTTGAAAACCCCTAAGAAAACATTAAAACCCTAAAAACACTTAAAACAACTTAAAAAATAATAAACTCTGATAAAACCTAAAAGAACCTAAAACCCTTTAAAACCCTAAAAACCATAAAAATCCCTAATAACAATAAAAAATCCTAAAAATTGAAAAAAACTAAAATCCCATTGAAAAATCTAAAAACCCTTAAAACCCTTAAAAACCTTTAAACCCCTAAACACTCAAAAAATTCCCATAAAAACCCCAAAAACCATAAAACCCTATTAATCCATATAAACTATCAAATTTCATAATAATAAAAAAACCATTAAAATAAAAAACCCCTAAATCCCTCCAAATGTAAAAAAACCTAAAAACCCAAAAAAACCTGTAAAAACCTAAAAACACTTAAAACCCCCAAAAGCCTAAAAATTTGAAAAAAATCCAAAAAACCCAAAAAAAACCTTAACAACCTTAGAAAAAACCAAAAACTAAAATAACAAATAAAAATAATAAAAAATAACAAAAAATAAAATCTTAAAAACGCTACCAAACACGACGATACCCGTAAAAACTTAAAAACACTGAAAACCCCTAAAAACAAAAAACAAAAAAACCCTAAAAACCCTAAAAGATCCTAAAAACCCTAAGACCCCCTAAAAACCATAAAATCCCTTTAAAAATATAAAACCCCCTAAAACCATAAAAACACTAAAACCCATAAAAACGTGAAGAGCCACTAAAAACTCTAAAAACTGATTAAACCCTTAAAATTTAGAAAATCAAAAGATACCTTAAAATACCAAAAAATATAGAAAAACCCAAAAACAATAAAAACCCTAAAACCCATAAATCCCCTCAAAATATTTAAAACCCCTAAAAACAACAAAACCCTTAAAATCCCTTAAAATCTCTAAAAAAGTTAAAAAAAACCCTAAAACCATGAAAAACACTAAGAAAACTGTAAAACCATAAAAACTCTTAAAACCAAATAACAACCAGATAAACTCCAAAAACCCTAAAATAACATAAGACCCTAAAAACATAAAAAATCTTTAAAATCCATAAAAACCCTACAAATCATAAAAGGCCTAAAACTCTCTAAAAATGTACAAAATTCTAAAAACACCAAGAAAACCATTAAATCCAAAAAACACTTAAAACCCATTAAGACAAAAAAACTCTAAATACCCTAAATAAATAAATGACCATAATTCCCTAAAACCAATAAAGACTACAAAACCTCTAAAAGCATTAGAAATCATAGAATCCCATAAAAACCCTAATAACTAACTAAAAATGTTAAAAACCCTTTAATCCCCAATAAATGATTAAAAAAACTAAAAACCATAAAACCCTAAAAACTCAAAAAAAAAACTCTAAAAACCCAGAGAAATCATAAAATCCATAAATAACGAAAAGACCCTAAAAATCCCTAAAAACATAAAAAATCCTAAAAAATCCCTAAAAATCCATAAAATCATAAAAAACACTAAAAAAACTCAAAACTTGTAAGAAAAACATAAAAATATCAAATCACTTAAAATTCCTAAAAACCTAAAAATCTCTCAAAACCAAAAAAATTATAAAAACCTTACAAAACCTAAAGTATAAAAAATTCAAAGAACCCTAAAAACTATAAAAATGATAAAAAATCAAAAAAAATCATAAGAATATAAGAATCCAAAAACCATGAAAACAACTAGAAAATAATAAAAACCAAAGACACTAAAAACCCCACAAAACTAAAAATATTTTAAAATCCATAAAAAATCCCCTAAGAACCCAAAAACCCTAAAAACCCCAAAAAACCATAAAACAATAAAGCAATAAAAACATAAAAACCACTAAAAAATATAAACCCCATTTTAACTCCTAAATATTGTAAAAAACCTTGAAGCCCCTAAAAACAAAAAAGGAATCATAAAAACCCAAAAAAACCAAAACATTATAAACACCAAAAAAACTCTCAAAATCCATAAAAACCCTAACAACCCATATAAGTCCAAAAAAATCCTTCAAAATCCCTAAAAATGTAAAAAAACCTAGAAAACCCTAAATTCCCTTAAAACACCAATAAAAACCATAAAATCCTAAAAAAAACTTTAAACCCCTAAAACACTAAAAATGGTAAAAACTTTTAAAATCCTTTAAAACAGTAAAAATCCTAAAAATCCTAAAAATCCATAAAACCCCAAAAAAATTATAAAAAATACCAAAAATCTACAAAAAAATTAAAAAACCGTTATAACCACTAATAAAACATTACAAACAAAAAACCATATAAAACCCTAAAAACCTAAAAAACGATAAAAACCTTAAAAACCCCAAAAGTCTCTAAAACCCTTAAAACCCCTAAAAACCATAAAACCCCTAAAAACTAAAAAATAAAAAAAACCCATAAAATCACTAAAAAATTAAAGAAAACACTAAAAACCCTAAAAACAAAACACCCCAAAAAAACCCTAAAAACCAAAAACCCCAAAAAAAACCATAAAAACCCTAAAAATCTATAAAAACACGATAAAACCAATAAAAAAAATAAAAAAACCATAAATATACCTTAAAAACATAAAACCCCATAAAACCCTAAAAACACCTAAGAAAAACTTCAAATTCCTAAATAACACTTTAAATTCCTAAAAACCCAAAAAACACTAAAAACACTAAAACATGCTAAAAACTATAAATAACATTTAAACCATTGATATTTTAAAAACTCTAAAAGAAAATAAAACCCCAAGAATCTCAGAAACCCTAAAAAAACCAAGAACTATAAAACCATAAAAATTATAAAAACCCTTAAAATCCTCAAAAAATATAAAAACCCATAAAAATCATAAAAATCACTAAACAAAATTTAATACATAAAAATCCATATAAACTCATAAAAAGCTTAAAAACTAAAATAAAACCTTAAATCCTAAAAACAATTAAACCCCATATAAATTTAAAAACCCAAAATCACACTGAAAACCCTCAAAATCCCAAAAAACCCTAGAAACCATAAAAATACTAAAAAACCTAAAAAATACCTAAGACCGTCAAAAACGAATGAAAACAAGAAAAACCTCTAACGAAAACATAAAAACATTTGAACAATATTAAACCCTAAAAACTAAATAATGTAAAATAGCCTCAAATCCTTAAAAAGTCCTTGGAGATTGCGGAACAAGGAGGAACGAAAGCCCTTGGGGTGACGACATCGAAGTAGAATACACCGGCATTGGGTATCTCTGCGTCACTGACTAGGGGCTTGGAGGATCCAGTGTGGCATAATGAGCTCTTCCGACTATGAAATCCCAGGGTTGCAAAGTCAAGAGAGACTGTCACGCCATCAGCTGGGGAAAAAAGAAATTTCATCAAGGTTGTCAAATTGGATGCTTCATTCTCCTTTGCTGGTTTTAAAGATCCTTCTCCGGGGAAGATCATAAGAAAGGGGTGGACTGCTCATGTCACGGCAGATAGAGAGGCTATTGAAGAATGTGTCAACCTATGTCGTTATTCCATTATCGTAAGGGTTTTGGTCCCTATGGGTGAGCACCTCTGGAAGTTCTCTGATCTTGTGAAGCGCATTTCTGATATGTGGGGTTTTTCGGATTGGAAAATGACAGCCATGGGGCGCGGTTTTAATCACCTAGTTTTTCACTCAGATAAATCGAAGAGGAGAGTGTGGAGCTATGGTTCTCTCGCCCTCAAGCCGGGATTGCTTCGCATACAAGAATGGGACCGGAATTTTGATCCATCTAATGTGAAGAATACTTGTGCACAGGTGTGTATTCGAATTTGTAAGTTGAAATGGTTGTACTGGCATCCCATAATTTTATGGGATATCGCATTGGAAGTTGGATTTCCTATTCGAATTGACAAGGAAACTGATAATCCGAGGTTTGGTCATTACGCGAGAGTGCTGGTGGAAATCGATTTGGCCAGTACCCTTGTTGAAGAGGTTGTTTTAACCACCATTGATGACACCCTCACCTTGGAGATACAATATGAAAGGAGGCCCAGGTTGTGCAATGTATGAAATTTAATAGGTCACTCAACAGAGGACTATAGAAGGAACAAGACATGTAGCTTTTGTAAAACAACAGGTCATGTTGAGGCTAACTGTCAGAAGAGAAAGGGAAAATCAAGGATTTCTAAGGAATTGGCACCTATAATAAGCTCCTTCCTGGACGAATTACAGGCACCATGGAGGCCGGGGGTTCTGGATCACACGGCACTAACTGCATTAATCTAAAGGAGGTTCCTACTGTCCAGTTTTCTAAATCCCCTGCTGCTACTGATAGAGCTATCTTAGCCCCTGTGGAGGTTGGAGAGGAGGAAGGGAATGCTGGCATTGAGGACAAGGTACCTCCTGAGGTCTCTGGTATCGTTCTAACTGATGACAAGGGAGCCAAATAGGCTGGTGTTCTACTGGATGTCGGATCTCCTTCCCCTACTATTTCGGGAGGAATTGTTCCAGATTTATTTAAAGCCCCTGTCACACCTTTGGATAGGGAAACTGAGGAGCCAAGTCAGCCAGAGCCACACTTAGGGAATGTCATTGTGGCTTCCAGTAAGGCACTATCATATGATGAAACTCCTCAGGAAACATTGACCCCTCTTACGAGTCTATCAGTGGACCAGTCATTACCGGTTCTCACTCAGTGGGTTGCAGAAGCTGACAGATTCACGACAGTTACCTCAAAGAAATGGGCGAAGAGGATCCCCGAAGGTAAAACCATGAAGGAAGGAATGTGCTCATTAAACACTTTCTCTCCGTTATCAGGTTTGTTTTGGGATGATGACTCGGATCAGGCACAAGAACAACATGAAGATGATAGGGAGAACATGGTTATTGAATCCAAGCCTAGCAAGAGACCGGCTGGACGACCACTAAAGAAGAAGGGTGGCAAGGTACACCGTCAGGATCAATGAAGATTCTATATTGGAATTGCAGAGGACTTGGGAATTCCCCAATGTCCCCCGCTCTTAGATATTTTATCTCGCATTATAAACCAGGGCTGATTGCAATTGCCAAGCCCAAGGTTGAGTTTAGTAAATGGAAAGGCTTCAGTTGGAGTTCCCTTCGCTACTCCCTGGCGGCACATAATGGGGATTCCAATGCAGGTGAATCATTATGGATCCTTAACCATCAAGAGGTTCAACTTCTTTCTGTAGAAGTCTGCCCTCAAATCATCACTATATCAGCAAGTTTTTATGGGCTTGCATCTTGTTTATCCTTCTTTTATGCATCCAGATCTTACATTAGAAGACGGGAGGTGTGGGTAGATTTGGAAATAATCAACCATCAAGTTGATTGCCACTGGATTTTGGTGGGGGACATTACCACGGCCTTATGGTCTGAGGAGAAAATTGGTCCTCATTTCATTCGTGTTGTTGTAGATGAATTCTCCTATTGCATTGATTCCTGCAACTTGACAGAGATCCCAATTGGTGGGGATAAATTTACTTGGGGAAGGTTCACTAGAAATGGACGGCAAGCTAGTAAGCTTGACAGATGTTTTCTCCGAATAAATGAGAATGGGGTGCCTGTGGAAATTACTAGGCACACCATTCCAAAGTACCACTCGGATCATAACCCGCTGGTGATTAAATTTCAAGATGGTCCAGCAAGGTCATCCCCTCTACCCATCATGTTTAATAATGCATGGCTCACAATTCCTGGGTGTAGAGAAGATATCATTAGTGGCTAGATTCATGATACCCAAGGCAATTCTTTCTTTAAAGTGATATCTAAGTTAAAAAGTATCAAATCAAAGCTGAGAGAATGGAGCAGGAATTTATTCTCCAAATTGGACGGTGAAATTAATGAGGCTGATTCTCAGCTTGCTCATTGCCAACATCTGAACCAGCAACAACATGAGCCTTCGAGGGAGGAATTGCGGCTTACCTCAAAACTGGATGACCTTCTTTTTCTAAAAGGGAGGTTGATAAAAAATCAGTTCAATGTGACATGGCCCAAAGAAGGAGATAAGGACACAAAATACTTCCACTATCTTCAGAAGGATAAAAAGGAAAAGAAAGCTTTTAGTGCTATACGGGTAAATGGAGCCCTCTTTAAAGAAGATCCTGATATAGCTAGTGTAGTGGTGGATTATTTCTAGGATCTATACACAGAACCTCGAAAATCGCGGACCTTCCAGCATTTAAATTCCATTGAACCATGTATCGATGAGCAGCAGAACATGCATCTGGATGCTATTCCCTCTGATGATGAGATCGAGAATGCCCTATTTTCACTCAACATGGACAGCGCAGTGGGTCCTGATGGTTTCAGCAATAAGTTCTTCATGTTTTTCTGGGATATTGTGCATGTTGAGGTATCCTCTATGATAAAGGACTTCTTCAGGACTGCATCTATACCACATGGGGCTAACTCCAATTTTATTTCCTTGCTTCCAAAGTTGGAGAATGTGATTTACATAAAGGATTTTCGCCCAGTTGCACTTGGGAACACTACCCCAAAGGTCATAAGTAAAATTATTGTTATCAGGTTATCAAAGATCCTCAATGAAATTGTTACTCCAAATCAGTTTGGATTTGTTACAGGAAGAAATATTAAAAGTTGTCTATTCATTGCCTCAGAGGGAGTAAATGCTATGCATAGGAAAACCAGACATGGAAGCTTTGCTCTAAAGCTTGACATCTCAAAATATTTTGACACAATTAGATGGAGTTTCATCTTTGATATCCTTGGAAAATATGGATTCTCTGGAAATTTCAATAAGATTATAAAATCTATCCTGGAGAGTGCAAGAATGTTTGTCATGATAAATGGATCCCAAAGAGGTTTCTTTCACTGCTCTCGTGGAGTCCGACAAGGGGACCCCCTATCAGGTCTTCTTTTTTCCATTTCTGAGGATTATTTAAGTCGTTGTCTTATTCGCTTGGTTATTTACAGCTTCTTCACACCTCTTAAAGAAAGTAGGTATCTTCATGTACCATCTAATTTTCTCTATGCTGATGATATCATTCTTTTTGGGGAGGCAAACCGTAAAACAATTATTTCAATAAAGAAGCTCTTCCGGCATTATGAGGAGGTTGCAGGGAAATCCATTAGCTGGGGGAAATAATTCATCATCCTTGGAAAAGGAATATCCAATTCTAGGTAGATAAGATATGCCCATCTTATGGGTGTGAAGAGGAGTTCATTACCATTTATGTACCTCGGGGTTCCGCTCTTTTGGGGAAAGCCAAGATGTTCTCACTTTGAATCGATTGCGAAAAGAGCCATCAACCAACATGCCCGGTGGAAAGGGAAATCTCTATCACAAGCAGGAAGTGTTTGTCTGATCAATTCGGTTTTAATACCCATGCTGGTGCATGCTTTCTCGATTTACAGGTGGCCGATCAGTCTGATTAAGAAAATGCAAGAGAAAATCAGAAACTTCATGTGGACGGGATGCATCAATGAAAGGAATCTTGTCACAGTGGCCTGGAAAAAGTGTACTGAACCAATTGACATGGGCGGACTTGGTATCAAGGACTTGAGGAAGTTCAATGAGTCACTACGGGGTAACTTTGTCTGGAATCTGATCAATTCTAGAAATGAAGGACATGATTTCCTCAATGATAGGTTTGTTTACAGGCTGATGAATGAATCCACTGGTTACTCTCTCTCTTTGGTTTGGCCCTCTATCAAAGAAACATACCATGATATTATCTCCAATTCAAGATGGAATGTCTCGAAGAAATCTAGCCTGAATTGCTGGACCAGTACTTGGTTAGACACTCCGCTAAATACAATACTTCAGCCGCCAGACAACATGCAGAATATGCAAATTTATGAGTTTTTGCAGAATTTTGACGACATGGCTTGCATGCTTCCGAGCACGATAGCCATGGAAATAAAGAGATATAAATTTTTCAATGTTGATGCTTTAGTGTGGAAACCTGATCGGTGCGGAATTCTTGGTACCAACAGATTATATCGGCACAAATGTAAGCATAGCTCCTCTCTTCCAGCGTGGATTTCCAAATTTAGGAAGCCATTTATTCCTCCTTCATGGAAGATTTTCCTATGGAAAATATGGAATGGAAGACTGACTCTACATGGAGCGCTAAAACTGGCCAGAAGGAAGATTGTTTCAGGATGTAACATTTGCTTACGGGCAGAGGAAACTAGTAGTCATCTTTTCACACACTGCAGTATGGCTTTTGAGTTATGGCTTTATATTCAGGATGTCTATGGAATTCATCTTAATTTGAGTAGGCAACAGGAGCTGATGATTCTTCTCGTTGCGGTAACTGAGGTCAGCCTAAGCCTGCAGCTTTACAATCTTCTTCTAGCAGCGGTGGAGGCATTGCTCTACTATGTTTGGTTTTCCAGAATTGCGGTGGCACATCAGAATAAAACAGGTTCTTTCTATGAATGGGTGGTGATAATTCACAGGGCTATCCATGTGGTGGCAGGTATTCAGAATGGGAAGATGAATAATGATATGAACGACTTCCTGGTCTTGCATAGAATTGGAATTCCAGGGAGATGCAGAAGACCGAAGATGATAAAATTTATTAGATGGATCCCCCCGATAGCAGGCTATATCAAGGTCAACATTGATGGCGCTGCCATGGGTGCGCCGGGTCCTTCAGGATGTGGTGGGGTCTTTCATACCTCTCGGGGCTTTGTAAAAGGATGATTTTACCACTTCCTTGGGAGCGGTACCGCATATGAGGCAGAACTTTGGGCCATCATAAAAGAGATTCAATATGCAACCCATTTCAGATGGAATAAGCACCGGATTGAATCTGATTCATCATTGGCGGTGGAGGCCTTCAGGAAGCAGTCACGACTTGTTCCATGGTGACTTCTACAACACTCGGTCGAGTGACTCGATGCTGCCAAGACTCTTACCTTGAGCATCTCACATTCATATAGGGAAGCAAACTGGGTTGCAGATGCTCTTTCTAAGAGATGGATTGATGAAGCGTCTTCGGTATGGTCTTTCCGGACTCCAGACTTCTGTTTGTCGTTAGTTGACTCAGACATGAAAGGGACGACCCACACCAGGATATGCAAGCCTCCTTTGTAATGCTTTGTACTTTACTTTTATGTTCTTAAATAAATCATGGGACCAGCTATGTCTGACCCCACACCTTTTCTGCCTTAAAATGTCCTTGAAAACCCAAAAACCCACGAAAACTAAAAAACCCCAAAAAACTATAAAAAAACTTGAAAACCCATACAAACTCTAAAAACCACTAAAAACTCCCTAAAACCATTAATACTATAAAATGGTAAAAACAATAAAAAACATTAAACCTATAAAAAAATCCAAAAACACAAAAACCCCAAGAATACCCAAAAAAACAAATAAAACCATAAACCCCTCAAAATTCCTAAAAACACTAAAATCCATAAAAATGCTAAAAATTCCCCAAAAATTATAAAAATGTAAAGAACTCTTAAAACCCAGAAAAAACCTAATAAAATAGTAAAAATGTAAAAAATTAAAACCCTTAAAAATCCAAAAATGGTAAAAATCCTAAAAACCCCCAAAAACCCAAAAAACCAAAAACTCTCAAAATACCTAGAAACCATAAATACCATAAAATTCCTAAAAATCCCTAAATCTCCATAAAAACACAAAACCCTAAAATACACTTAGAAATCCTAAGAAAACATTAAAAACCAAAAAACACTTAAACCCCTTATAAAACAAAAATGACGCTAAAACCCCTAAGAAACCTTAAAACACCCTAAAAATACAAAGAAACTATAAAGATCATAAAATCCCTAAAAACCTTAAAAACCCTAAAATACCATTAAAATCTAAAAACCCCATTAAATCAATAAAAAATCATTAAAATCTCTAAAACCCTAAAAAACACAAAAAACCCTAAAAAATCCATAACCCCTCTAAACCCTAAAAAACCATAGAAACACTCAAAATAACTTAAAAAAATAAAAAAATAAAAACCATGAAAATGTAAAATACCAAAAATAAAAATAAAAAAACCCTTAGAAAACCATAAAAACCCAAAAACACTTAAAACCCCTAAAAACATTAAAAATTCTAAAAACACTTAAAATCCATAAAAAACATAAAACCCTAAAACCCCTAAAATTCCCTCAAAACTATAAAATCCCAAAAAAAAATCCTAAAAACCCCTTAAAATACCTAAAATTGTAAAAAATCCCTAAACTACCCTAGGAAAACCTTACAAACCTAAAAACACTAAAAACACCTAAAACCCTAAAAAATGTTTAAAAGACTAAAAATACCCAAACCCCCATAAAGACCAAAAAATCATAAAAATCATAAAATCTTAAAAAACTATAAATCACCAAAACACCACAAAAAATATTTGAACACTTTATGCCCATAAAACATTAATTTTAAAAAAAAAACATAAAAACCCAATAAAAATAAATAAACACAATTACCCAAAAACCAATAAAAACACTAAAAACCCACAAAAACCCTAAAAACATAAAAATCCTAAAACGTACCTAAAAATCCCTTAAAACATAAAAAAACATCGACACCTAAAAAAATATAAACAAACCCCATATAAAACCATAAAGACCTAAAAAAACACCCATAAAACCCTAAAAACACTAATTAACCCAACAAAAAACCTACAAATTACTTAAAAATTCAAAAAACCATAAAAACCATGAAAAACACTATGAAAATATTAAAAACCTAAAAATTTAAAACCCCTATAAAACCTAATAAAATTCTAAATACCATAAAAACCCAAAAAAAGACACAAAATACCCTAAAACGAAAACAAATAAAAACTCCTAAAACCTTAAAAGAACCTAAAAACACATAAAACTATATAGAACTAATAAAAAAAATCTAAAAATTCATTAAACCCATAAAAACATTAATAAAATCTATAAAGATTAACAACCCTAAAAACTGAAAAACCCCTAAAAACCCAAAAAATCATAAAAACCCTTAAAACCCTAAAATCTCTAAAAACCCTCAAAATACCTAATATCCATAAAACCCATAAAAATATTAAAAAATCCATAAAAATTACTAAAAATGTAAAAAAAAACTAAAATCCCTAAAACCCCTATGAAAATAATAAAAACATAAAAGAATTAAAACCCTTAAAATTCTAAAAAATGCTAAAACACTGAATAATCCTCAAAACCATTAAAATTAATAAAAACACAAAAAACCCTAAAACATTAAAAAAACATAAAAACTCATAAAACATAAAAAATCCATTAAAAATATAAAACCTTTTAAACCATTAAAAATGTTAAAAAACACTAAAAACCTTAGAATTATAAAAAACTCAAAAGAACCAGAAAACTCGAAAAAACCCCAAAAAACACTAAGAAACCCTAAAAACCCTAAAATTCTAAAAAAACCCTTAAAATCCAACAAATTCCTAAAATCCTTAAAAACATAGAAACCCTAAAAAACATAAAAACCCTAAAATTCCAAAAGACCATAAAAATCATAAAACCCTTAGAAGACATAAGAAAACCTAAAAAATCATAAAACCCTACAAACCACTAAAAACTACAAAAACCCTTTAAAACAATAAATTTTTTTAAAATCCTCTAAATACATAATGCTAAAAAACTCAATAGAAACCTAAAAATAAAAAAAAACCATAAAACTCCTATAACCCCTAAAAAACCCTTAAAATCCTTAAAAACCCTAAAAACCGAAAAAACCATCAAAATCCTAAAAAATCACAAAAACCCCTAAAACAAGAAAACCCATAAAAACTATAAATATCCATAATAAAAACATAAATACCAAAAATCAATTAAAACCCAAAAAAACTAAATAATGGAAAAAAAATATCCCTAAGAACCCTAAAAATCCTAAAAACACTTAAAATCCCTAAAATCCAAAAAACCATAAAATTTAGAAAAAACCCTAAAAATGAAAAAAAATAAAAAATCTGAAAACCATAATAAAACATTAAAAAATAAAAAAAAATAAAACACCAAAAAAAAATTAATTACCCTAAAAAACCTAAATAGACCTCAAAAATCCAAAAAACCCCAATAACAATAAAAAATCAAAAACCTTAAAAGAGCATAAAAATCCATAAAATATATAAAAAAATATATAAATTAAAATCCCTTTAAACTAATAAAAACAATAAAAAACTATAAAAACCCATAAAAAACAAAAACTAAAAAACACTAAAACCCTAAAAAATCAATAAAACCCTAAAACCTCAAAAAAACCTCATAATACATAAACCCCTAAAAAACATAAATGTCCTAAAAATCCGTAAAAATAAATAAACACATGAAATGCACAAAAGTCTTTGAAAACACCTATGATAACCGTAAAAACCTAAAAACAATTTAAACTCCTAAAAATCGAAAATATGTTAATAACTCAAAACTACACTACATTCACTAGAAACCCTAAAACCCATAAAACCCCTAAAAACCACAAAAACCATAAATCCTCATAAAAATCCTAAAACCACTAAAAACATTAAAAACCCTTCAATCCTCTAAAAATGTTAAAAACCAATAAAAACCCCTTAAAACACTAAAATCTCAAATAAAACCCCAAAAAGTTTAGAAACCCAAAAAACTCAAAAATTACCCAAACTTCCTCACAATTTCTAAAAACACTCAAATCCCTTTAGTGTTTTTAGGAGTTTTTCTGTATTTATATGTATTTTTAGTGTCCTTAGGGATTTTAATGGGGTTTAGGGTTTATAGAGTTTTTTATGGTCTTTAGTGTTTTTAGGGTTGTAGGGTTTAATTTTTTTTATGCTTTTAAGGAAATATTGTATTTTTAGGGTTTTATGGTTTTTCAATTTTTTGTTTTTTAATAAATGTTTTTGGATTTTTATGGTTTTTTGGGTTTTTGGGATTTTTTGGGATTTTTTGGGATTTAAGGGTTTTTAGTTTTTAGTTATTTTATCATTTTTTGTGTTTTTACTGGTCTTAATTGATTTTAGGTTTTTATGTTTTTCTTAGGGTTTGGTTAAATTTTTTTATTTTTTACTGATTTCTTTGAATTTTTTAGGATTTTTATAATTTTTAGGGTTTTAAGGATTTCATCGGGTTTTAGGGTTTTTATGGGTTTTTTGTGTTTTCTGGTTTTCTGGGTTTTTAGTAACTTTTTGTGTGTTCACATTTTTCATTGGCTTTTAGAGTTATTTAAATGTTTTAGGTGATCAAACCGTTTTTATAGTTTTTAGGGTAGTTTTAGGGTTTTTATAGGTTTTTTTAATTTTATATGTTTTTATTGGTTTGATGGTTTTAAGGGTTTTGTATATTTTTATGGTTTTTAGGGGTACAAATATTTTTTAGGTTTTTAAATAAATCTTATTTTTTAGGGTTTTTAATGTTTTCCATTTTTTAGGGATTTTTATGGAGTTTTAAATATTTTAAAGTATTTTAGGGTTTTATGGATTTTTAGGGTTTTAATGTATTTTAGTGATTTTAGGGGTTTTAAGGGTTTTTAAGTTTTTATGGTTTTCATAGGATTTTTCTATGTTTTAATGGTATTTTATGTTATTCTGTATTTTTCGGAGGTTTTTAGGATTTTTATGGGTTTTCGGGTTTTTAGGGATTTAGATGTTTTTTACAGTTTTTATGGTTTTTAACTTTTTGGGGGTTTAATTTTTTTTTATCACTTGGTTTTTATGTTCTATTAGGTTTTTTAGGATTTTTTATGCTTTATGTATTTTTAGGAATTTTCTAAGATTTTTATGGGTTTTAGGGATTTTGTGGGTTTTGAGAGTATTTAGGGATTTTATGGTTTTTTAGGATATTTGAGTTTTAGATGGTTTTTGATTTTTTGGGGTTTTAAAGAATTTTTAAATATTTTTTTTAAATTTCTAGACTTTTAAAGGGGTTTTAAGTTTTTAGTTTTTTTAATGTTTTAAAGGATTTTTTACGTTTTTTGGGTTTTTTATGTTTTAGGGTGTTTTAGGGGTCTTAGGGATTTTTATGGTTTTAAGGGTGTTAGCGTTTTTTATATATTCTAGGTTTTATGTGTTTTATGGTATTTAAGTTTTTCTTAAGGGTTTTCAGGGTTAGATGGATTTTTTTTCATTTTTGTGGATTTTTATGGATTTTTCGGATTTTTATGGTTTTGTAAGACTTTTAGGGATATTTAGGGTTTTAATAGTTCTATAGGGGTTATATGGTTTTAATGTATTTTTTGGTTTTTGTTTTTTTAAATATTTAGGGTTTGAAGGTTTTCATAGTTTTCAATGTTTTTAGGGGTTTGAAGGGGTTTTAGAGTTTTTAGTGGGAATGTGGGTTTTTATGGGTGATTAGGTATTTTATGATTTTAATCGTTTTTATGGGTTTTAGGGGGTTTTTGGTTTGTATGGTCTTTTAGGTTTTTTAGTGTTTTATGGTTTTTAATATTTTTGGGTTTCATAGGAGTTTTATGTGTTTTTAGGTTTTTACAGTTTTCTTAGTTATTTCTCGAGGTTTTAATTTTTTTTTTATTTTAATTTTTTAGGTATTTTTTTGGATTTTTATGGTTTATGGTCATTTTCAGTATTTTTAGGGATTTTTTTGGTTTTTATGTTATTTTAGTTTTAATGGGTTTTAAGGGTTTTTGATTTTTTAGGGTTTTAATGGGGGTTTTAGAGTTTTTAATTTGTTTTTGGGATAGTATAGGTTTTAAGGGGTATTATAGTTTTTAAGGGGTTTTATAATTTTTAGGTATTTTTTGAGTTTTTATGAACATTTAGTTTTTTTGTGATTTTAGGTTTTTCATAGTTCAATTTATTTTTATTTTTTTAAGGTTTTCATTTTTTTAAGGGGTTTTTACATTTTTAGGTATTTTGGAGGTGTTTATAAATTTTATTGGTTTATGGTTTTATGGGATTTTGAAGGTTTTTAGGGTTTTATTGTTTTTAGATTTTTTTTTATTTTTTAATTGTTTTAAATTATTTTAGATTTTTATGATTTTCATAGTGATTTTCTAGGTTTTTAGGATTTTAGTGTTTTTTGGCACCTTTTTTAGATATTTATGGTTTTTAGAGTTTTTAGAGATTTTGAGGGTTTTATTATTTTTATGGTTTTTAGGGTTTTATGGTTCTTTTTTATTTATAGGTGTTTTTTTAGTTTACAGTGATTTTAATATTTTCATATTTTTTAACGTTTCTAGGGGTGTAAATGGTTTTTATATCATTTAGCGGGTTCTAGGATTTTATGGATTTTTGGTGGGGTTTTGAGTTTTGCAATTTTATTGCTTTTAGCATTTTTAGGGGTTTTAAGTTATTTTTAGGCTTTTAATGTTTTTAATTTTTTTATAGGGGTTTTGGGTTTTTTACATTTTTTATTAATTTTTAGTGGTTTATTGGATATTTATGGATTTTAGGGGGTTTTGGGGGTTTTATTGGTTTTTAGTATTATAGGTTTTCTTGGGTTTTTGGGTATTTTTTATGTTTTTAGTGTTTTATAGTTTATTATATTTTTTTAATTTTTATTTATTTTTAGGGATTTTTAGGATTTTTAGGGGTTTTTAGGGATATTAGGGGGTTTTATGGGTTTTAATGGTTTTTAGCATTTTTATTATCTTTATGGTTTTTTCGGTTTTTTTTAGTTTTTAGTGTTTTTTTTGAGATTTTGAATATTTTTAGGGGTATTTAGTGTTTTTAGATTTGTTAGTGGTTTTCATGTTTTAATAGGTTGTTTGGGGTTTTAAGGTTTTAATGGATTTTATGATTTTTAGGGTTTTTAGAGGGGTTTTTGGGTTTTTAGTTTTTTCCAGGTTTCTAGGGGTTTTATGTGTTTTTTTTATTTTTTTAAGGACTCCATATGGGTTTTTAGGGTTTCAGGGTGTTTATATTTAAGTATTTTTATGGGTTTTAAGGGTTTGAGGGATTTTTATATGTTTTAGGGTTTTATGGTGTTCATGGTTTTTATGCTTTTTGAATTTTTAAACGTTTTTAGTGGTTTAAAGGGTTTTTATAGTTTTTAGTGGATTTGGGTATTTATGGGTTATTAGGGTTTTTAGTTTTTAGGTGTTTTTTTGGGGTTTTAGGGGTTTTTAGGGTTTTTATGATTTTTAGGTTTTAGGAGTTTTAAGTGTTTTTCGGCTTTTAAGGGTTTCCTAAGGATTTTTCAGGGGTTTTTTAGATTTTTAAAGTATTTTTTTCATATTTTTTAGGGTTTTTATGGGTTTTTAGGGTTGTAGTGAATTTTTAGTTTGGTTTGTGATTTTATGTTTTTTTTTGTTTTTAGGCATTTTTTATATTTTTAGGGGGTTTAATGTTTTTTGGGGTTTAATTCACATTTAGAATTTTTAGGGTTAAAGTGGTTTGTAAAATTTTTAGCGTTTTGGTGGTTTTTAATGAATTTAGGGTATTTTGCGGTTTCAAGTGTTTTATGGGGTTTTAGGGGGTTTCAGTGTTTTTATGTTTTTATGGTTTTGTGAGGGGTTTTCAGGGGTTTTTTTTGTTTTTTGTGTTTTAAGGGATTTTATGGATTTTTATTTTTTTAGGATATTTAGGTATTTTTATGGTTTTATGGTTTTTATCCTTTTTTAGGTTTTTATGGGTCTTATTTTTTTTTATGTTTTTAAGGATTTATTTGGGATTTAAGGGTTTTTAAGGTTTTTTATATATTTTGGAATTTCTATGGATTTTTTGGTTTTTATTTTATTTATATTTTTAGGAATTTTAGTATTTTATGGTTTTTATGGGTTTCAAGGTTTTTATTGTTTTTAACATTTTTGTGGGCACAAAGAGATTTTAGAGTTCTGAGTAGTTTCAATTTTATTATGGGTTTTTAGGATTTTTAATGTTTTTAAGGGTTTATTTATTTTTGGTAATTTTATGATTTTTAGGGTCATTTAGGATTTTTAGTATTTTATGGGTTTTTAGGGGTTTGATAATTTTTATGGTTTTATTAGGGTTTTTTGGGTTTTTACTGTCTTTCACATTTTTTTTAGAATTTTTAGGGGTTCTTATGATTTTTATGGTTCTTTCGGGTATTTAGGGATATTGAATTTTTTTTTGGGTTTTTCGGGTTCTAGGGTTTTACGGGTTTTTAGTTTTTTTAGTTTTTTAGGGGTTTAACGTGTTCATTGTTTTTAGGGTTTTCTTAGGGGTGTTTAGGGTTTTAGGGCTTTCACATATTTTTTGGGGTTTTTATATATTTTTTAGGATTTTTGTGTGTTTTAAGTGTTTTCAAGGATTTTGATAGGTTATATGGATTTTTTAGGCTGTTTAGGGTTTTAGGAGTTTTGGGTGTTTTTTTGAGTTTTTTGTGGTTTTAATTTTTTAATGTTTTCAAACTATATTAGGTGTTTAATGGGTTTTTAGTTTTTAGTGGTTTTTAGGGTTTCTATTGGATTTAATGAGTTTTTAGGTTTTATGAGTTTTTATGCTTTTTAGGGTTTTGGTTATTTTATAGTTTTTATCATTTTTAGGTTTTTAGGGGTTTGAAGTGTTTTTTGGTTTTTATGGTTTTTTATGGGGTTTGAGTGTTTTTAGGATTTTTTACGTGTTTAGTAAAATTTAGTATATCATAGGATTTTGATAATTTGTTAGGGTTTTCAGGGATATTGTGGATTTATAGGGTTTTTTTTGGATTTTGATGGTTTCTATGATTTTGTGGGGGTTTTTAATATTTTTAACAATTTTTATACTTTTTAGGTGTTTTGAAAGTATTTTTGTTTTTATGGTTTTCTTGGGGGTTTTCCAGGGTTTTAGGGTTTTTTAAATTTTTTGGATATTTAGTTCTTCTGAATAATTTTAATATTTTTAGGGTTTTTACAGATTTTGAGATATTTTTAGGTTTTTAGGGTTTTTATGGTTTTTTTATTTTTGAATGTTTTTATGGAATTAAAGGACTCATAGATATTTTAGTGAGGTTTTAGGGTTTTTATAGGGGTTTTGGTTTTTTAGATTTTTAGGGGATTTCATTGGTTTTTGTGTTTTTTAGGGTTTTAGGATCTTTTAGGGTTTTTAGCATTTTTAGTTTTTATGGGGTTTAAGTGTTTTTATGTTTTCAAGGTTTTTTTAATGTTTTTCAGGGTTTTTACTGTTTATTACATTTTGAATGTTTTTTGGGATTTTTAGAGATTTCTATATTTTTAGGGATTTTAGGGATTTTAAGGGTTTTATATCTTTTTATGGTTTTTAGGGGTTCCTTGAGTTTTTATTATTTTTTAGGTTTTGAGGGGTTTTAAGTGTTTTTATGTTTCTAAGGATTTTTTTTGGGTTTTAGGGTTTTTAGGGTTTTTAATGTTTTTATGTATTTTTATCGATTTCATAATATTTTTATGGGTTTTTGGTGTTTTGGGGATTTTGAGGGTTTTTATGGTTTTTTTGGGTTTTTAGGTTTTTTATGGTTTTATTGAGTTCTTAGGGGTTTCTTTGAGTTTTTATGGGTTTTATTTTTTTAGAGTTCTTTAAAATTTAATGGGTTTAATGGGTTTTCAAAATTTTTAGTTGTTGATATGGTTTTAATGGGGTTTTATTAATTTTTTGGTGTTTTTTATGTTTTTAGGGGTTTTTATGATTTTAGGGTCTTTTAGGACATTCGGTATTTTTAGGTTTTTAGGGGTTTTGGTGTTTTTTTTCATTTTTAATATTTTTTAGGGGATTTTTGGGTTTTTGGATTTTTATGTTTTTAGGTATTTTTAGACATTTTTAGTGTTTTAGGGATTTTGTAGTGTTTTCGGGTTTTAGGTGTTTTAGCCTTTTGTGGTTTTAATGTTTTTATTAGGGTTTTCAGTGTTCTTTTACATTTTAATTATTTTTAGTTGTTTTATGATATTTATGTGTTTTTAATGTTTTTAGGGAATTTGAGAGGTTTTATTGGTTTTAGAGTATTACGGTTTATTTGGTTTTTAGGGTTTTTTGAGATTTTATTAATTTTAAGGTTTTGTAGTGTTTTTAACATTTTTATGGGTTTAAATGGTTTTAGATATTTTTTTTCTGATTTTTTGGTTTTTATGGGTTTTTATTAAATTTAATTATTTGAGGGGTATTTATTGTTTTAGGGTTTTTATTTTGGGTTGTTATCATTTTTAGGTTTTTTGGGGTGATATTTTTTTTTGGTTTTTTTTCTTATATTTTTCAGGTTTTTTATGTTTTTAGGAAATTTTAGGAATTTTAGGTTTTTCATGGTTTTAGGGGTTGTAGTGTTTTAGGGATTTATGGTTTTTATGTCCTTTTAAGGTTTTTAGACATTTTGGGTTTTTAGGAGTTTTAAGTGTTTTATGGCTTTTAAGGTTTTATTATGGGTTTCTAGGGAATTTAAGTTATTTTACATTTTTTAATTCTTAGAAATTTTTATCCTTTTTAGGGGTTTATGTTTTTTAGGCTTTTAAGGTTGTCATAGGGTTTTTCAGTGTTTTTCTGGTTTTTAATGTTTTTAGCAATTCTTAGAGAATTTTTAAGATTTTATCATTTTTAGGTTGTTATGGATATTGAGTTTTTTAGGGGTTTTAGTGGGTTTTATGGTATTTAGCATTTTTAGGTTTTCATTATTTCTATTGGTTTTAGGTTTTTATGGTTTTCTTAAGGTTTTCATTGGTTTTTTGTGTTTTTTATAATTTTAGTGATTTTGATGGTTATATTTTTGGATTTTTATGGTTTTTAGGGTTTTGAGGGATTTTTTGGGTTTTAGGGTATTTAGAATTTTTTACTTTTTTACGGGTTATAGGTGTTATAGGTATTTATGGTTTTATTATGGGTTTTTAGGGTTTTTAGGGAATTTTATATTTTTAGAGATTTTAAGTCCTTTTTATTTGAATGGGTTTTTGGGTTTTTAGGTATTATTTGGTATTTTATGGTTTTTTGGGTATTTTTGGTTTTTTGGGTTTTTAGTGTTTTTTAGGGTTTTTATTGTTTTTATGTTTTATTTAGTTTTTAGGGTTTTAATTGAATTTTATTGTTTTTTAACATTTTTATGGCATTTCAAAGGTTTTTATAGTTTTAGTGGTTTTTAAGGGTTTTATGTATTTTTCGGATTTTTAAGGTCATTATGGGTTTTTATGGTTTTATGGGGTTTTAGGATTTTTAGGGTCATTTAGGGTTTTTACCATTTTTAGGTTTTTAGGGTTTTAATGTTTTCTTAGAGATTTTAGGGTTTTTAATGTTTTAGGGATCTTTTTAGATTTTTAAGGATTTAATGTTTTTTGTGTTTTAAGTGATTTTGAGGGTATCTGGGGGTTTAGGGTTTTTAGGATTTTTATTTTTAGGGGATTCAAGGGTTTTTTTTAATTTTCTTATGTGTTTTCAAGGGTTTTTACATTTTTAGGGACTTTTTAGTATTTTATATTTTTTGGGTGTTTAGGGGTTTTTAGGGTTTTATGGTTTTATGATTTTTTTGGGGTATTATGGGTTTTTGAGTTTTTCTGGAATTAAGGTTTTTATAGTTTTTAACATTTTTAGGGGTCTAAAGGGTTTTTAGAGTTTTTACAATTTTTTTTTATTTTAATGGGTTTTATAGGTTTTTATAGTTTTTATAGTTCTAGGGGTTTTTAGGGTTTTATAGTCTATTAGGGTTTTAAGAGTTTTTAATGTTTTTTTGGGGGGTTTAAGAGTTATTTGGTTTTTAAGGTTTTCTTAGGGTTTTTAGTTTTTTAATGTTTTTAAGGATTTTTATGTATTTTCAGGGTTTTATGGTATTTAGGATTTTTGTGGATTTTGAGGGGTTTTATAGTATTTTTGGGTTTTTTAGTGTTTTTAGCAATTTGTAGGTTTTTATGGGTGTTAAGTGATTTTAGGGTTTTTACCATTTTTAGGGATTTATAGGATTTATAGGATTTTTATGGGTTTTTGGGTTTTTGGGTTCTTTATGGATTTTATGGATTTTCATGATTTTTAGTGTTTTTATGGTTCTTGTGGTGTTTAATCTTTTTTTGAGTTTTTATTGGTTTTAAGGTTTTAGAGAGTTTTTAACATTTTTATGGGTTTAAAGAGATTTTATAACTTATAGTGGGTTTTTACGATCCGACGGGGTTTTATGGTTTATAGGGGATTTGGGGAGTTTTAGGGTTTTTAGGATCTTTTCTAGGCTTTTAGAATTTTTATGTTTTCAAAAGTTTTAATGTGTGTTTATATTTTTAATGTTTTTTGAAAGATTTTCTAGGATTTTAGGGTTTTTATATTTTAGTAATTTTTAGAGTTTTTTGGTTTTTTAGGGTTTTATAGTTTTTAGCGATTTTCAGGGATTTTATGTGTTTTTAGGTTTTTTTTATGGTTTATAGTGTTTTCTATGTTTCTAAGGGTTTTATGCTTTTTTATATCATTAAATATTAATTAGGGGTGTTCAGGGTTATATGTTTTTAGTTATTTTTTTCGAACATATATATTTCTTAGGGTTTTTTTGGATTTTCAAGGGTTTTTAGGTTTTTAGGATTTTTTTGAGTATTTATGGTTTTTATGGTTTTTTTGAATTTTAAAGCAATTTAAGTGCTCAAATGGTTTTTAGAGTTTTTATTGGGGGTTTAGTGTTTTTTTGGGTATTTAGGTTTGTTTATTTTTTATGGTTTTTGGGGTTTTTGGGATTTTAGGGACTTTTAGTAGTTTTTGTGTTTTTCAGGTTTTTATGGGTTTTAGAATTTTTATGTTTTTATGCTTTTCTTTGGGGATTTTAGGATTTTTTGGGTTTTTATGTTTTTTTTATTTTAAATTATTTTTTAGGATTTCAAGAGGTTTTAGTGTTTTTAGGGATTATGAGGGGTTTTATGGGTTTTATAAGATTTTAGGGGTTTTTGAGTTTTTAGGGTGTAATGGTTTTTTAGAGTTTTTAATGTTTTTATGGGTTTAATGGTTTTTAGAGTTTTTATTCAGATTTTTTGGACTTATAAAGTTTTTAGGTGTTTAATAGTTTTTTATGTTTTTATGGGTTTTTAGTGTATTTTTATTGTTTAGATGTTCTTAGGGGTTTTCATGGGTTTTAGAGTTTTTATGTTTTTTTCTATTTTTATTAATTTTAATGCTTTTATGGTTTTAGGAATTTTTACGGTTTTAGGTTTCTTTTTATTTGTAGGTATTTTATGTGTTTTATATATATATTTGACATTTTTTGGGTTTGGATGGCTTTTAGTGTTTTTAGTGTTTTTATGTTTTTTATTGGATTTTTGGATTTATAAGATTTTTGGGGGTTTTTATGTGTTTTCAATGTTTTTAGGGGTTTTAGTGTTTTTTATTTTTAGGGGATTTAAGTGTTTTCAGGTTTTTAATATTTTCATATGGTTTTTTTGTATTTAATTTATTTTAATGTTTTTATTGTGTTTAGGTATTATTTTTATGATTTTTTTGTTTTTTGCTTTTTTATTGATTTTGATGGGTTTTATGAGTTTTTAGGTGTTTTGGGGTTTTTTAAGGTTTTTATCAATTTTCTGTTATTTTGGGTTTTAATTTTTTTTCTATTTTTATGGTTTCCATATGGTTTTTAGGTGTTTGTAGTTTTTTAGATATTTTTAGTGCTTTTTTAGTATTTTTATGGTTTTTAGTGTTTTTAGGGATTTCAGGTTTTTTAAAGTTTTTACGGTTTTAGGGTATAAGATTTTTTTTAATTTTTTTGTGCTTTTAATGTTTTTTTGTGTTCTTTAACATTATTATTGGTTTGAATGTGTTTTTATTTTTTAATATATTTTAGGATTTTTATGGGCTTTTATGGTTTTTAATGATTTTTATCAGTTTTTATTGGTTTATATGGTTTTAGGGTTTTTAGGGATTTTTAGGGTCTTTTAGGGGGTTTTAGGTTTTTAGGGGTGTTAAGTGTTTTTATGTTTCTACGAGTTTCTTTGGTTTTTTTTATAATTTTAGGGATATTTAAGATTGTAAAGATTTTTATGTCATTTTTAGTATTTTTATGGTTTTTTGGGTTTTTAGAGATTTTAAGGTTTTTAGGTTTTTAGGGGGTTATGGTTTTTATGGTTTTATGGATTTTTTGTGTTAATGAGTTTTTAGGGGTTTTAATGTTTTTATAGTTCCCCAACATTTTTAAGGGTTTAAAAGGGATTTATGGTTTTTAGTGGATTTTTAGGGTTTTTATATGTTTTTATGGTATTTAATGTTTTAAATGGGTTTTAAGGTTTTTAGGGGGTTTTAGGGTTTTAGGGTTATATTAGGGATTTTAGGGTTTTATTAGTATTTAGGGTTTTTAGGTTTTCTAATGGGGTTTTTAGGGTGTTAGAATTTTTTACTTTTTAGTTATTTTTATGGACTTTTTAAATATTATACGGGTTAATAGGGGTTTTAGGGATTTTGAGGGCGTTTTAGGGGTTTATGGGTTTTAATTTTTTTTGGATTTTTGGGTTTTTATTTTTTCCCTGAGTTTTTATGTGTTTTGAGGGTTTTTAGAGTTTTGTTAGTATTTTTAGGTGTTTAAATGATCTTAATAATTTTTTTTATTTTTGGATTTTTATGGGGTTTTTGGGGTTTTATGGATTTTAGTAGTTTTTAAGGATTTAGTAGTGTTTAAGGATTTTAGGTTCTTTAGCTTTTTCAAATTTTTAGGATTATTTTTTTTGTAAAGTTGTTTTTGGTTGTTTTTGAGGTTTTTTGAGGTTTTTTTTTGGGTTTTCGAAGGAATTAAGGTTTTTTTGAGCTGTTTGGTTTTTATGGGTTTTTAGACTTTTATGTTCTTTTGGGTTTTTAGGAATTTTGATGGTTTTTAGGGTTTTAGAGGATATTTATGTATATTATGGTTTTTATCTTTTTTTAGGTTTTAATTGGATTTAAGTTTTATTAGGTTTTAAGGATTCGTAGGATTTTTAAAAAAAATTATGTTTTTAGTGATTTTAAGGTTTTTAAGAATTTTTATGGGTTTTATGGTTTTTATGAATTTTTAGTGTTTTTAGGGATTTTAGATTTTCATTGTTTTTTGGGGTTCTGATTTTCTTATGTGTTTTTATGGGTTTTATATTATTTTAAAAAAATGTGGTGTTTAAAAGGTTTTAGAGTTTCTAGTGTGTCTTTATGTTATTTTTGGTGTTTTATGATATTTTAATATTTTTAGGGGTTTTATGTTTTTAGGGTTTTTAACGTGTTTATGGACTTTTAGAAGGTTTTCAGTGTTTTTTAGGTTTTTAGGGGTTTATGTGGTTTTATGTTTATATGGTTTTCATAGGGTTTTTATGTTTGTACTAGTTTTAGGGTTTTTTTATTTTTATTATTTTTAGTCTTTTTAGAGATTTTTAGTCGTTTTATGATATTTAGGGTAATAAATTTTTTTAGTGTTTTTAGGGGGTTTAAATGTTTTTATCTCTTTAAGGTTTTCTTGTTATTTTTTAGGGTTTTTAAGGTTTTTTACATTTTTGGAATTTTTGGGATAATTTAGGATTTTTATGGGTTTCTAGGGTTGTTGTGGATTTTGAGGGTTTTTAGGGTTCTAAAGGATTTATGGTTTTAATTATTTTCTTGGATTTTAGGGGGGTTTTGACTTTTTTATGTGTCATAAGTTTTTTTAGAGTTATATAATATTTTTAGTTTTAGGGGTTTTAAGTGTTTTTAAATTTTTAATATTCTCGGAGGGATTTTCATGTTTTTGAAGGGTTTTAACATTTTAAGGGATTTTTAGAATTTTTTTTTGTTTTTAGGATTTTTAGACATTTTGATGTTTTTAGGGTTTTTAGGGATTTTACATTTTTTAGGGTTTTATAATTTTTAAGTTTTTTAGTTGTTTTAAGTGTTTTAATGTTTTTAATGTTTTCTCAGGGCCTTTCTAGGTTTTTACGGGTTTTTTACTTTTTTATATTTTTATGGTTTTTTTCTGGATTTTAGAGATTTTAGTGATCTTGAATGTTTGTTGGGTTTTAAGGTTTTTTTGGTATTTTATGGGGTTTTTAAATATATTTTTTTTAGTTTTATAAGGATTTAATGGTCTTTTAGAGTTTTTATTGTTTTTTGGGATCTAAAGGGTTTTTTTATTTTTAATGGATTTTTACGTGTCTTAATGTTTTTGGGGAATTTTTGGTTTTGGGGGGGTTTTATGGTATTTTTTAGGTTTTTAATTGGTTTTACTAATTTTTAGGTTTTTAAGGTTTTTTTTGGTTTTTATTTGTTTTTAGGTTTTTTAATTTTCTCTTAGGGGTTTTCAAGGTTTATAGGGTTTTTAACAGTTTTTATGTTTTTTTGGTTTTGGGGGTTTTAGGGTATTTTTTTGGTTTTCGGGGGATTTTACGTTTTTCTTAGTTATTAATTTTTTTAATAAATTTTTAGTTTTTTAGGTGTATGACGGGTTTTTAATATTTTTCTAAGTTTTTAGAGATTTTATGTGTTTTAGGGTTTTAATTATTTTTAGTGGTATTATATAATTTATGTTTTTTATGTTTTTTGGGTTTTAGGATATTTCTACTCTCTTTTAGGGGTTTTATCATTTTTTAGGTTTTAGGGTATTTATGTGTTTTTAGGTTTTTAAGGTTTTAATAGGGTTTGTAGGGTTTTTTTGTTTCTAGTGTTTTTAGGTTTTTTTATGAATTTTATGGTTTTTTGGGTTTTTAGTGATTTTCATGGTTTTTATGGTTTTTATGATATTTTGGGATTTTAGGGATTTTGATATTTTTAGGGGTTTTAAGGTTTTTGGATGTTTTAAACATTTTTAGGGGTTTAAAGGGTTTATATAGTATTTAGTGGTTTCTAGGGTTTTAATGTTTTTAATGTTTTTTATGGTTTTTAAGGGGTTTTGTTGTTTTTAGGAGTTTTAGGGTTTTAGCGTCTTTTGGGTTTTCAGGGTTTTTAAGGTTTTTTTACCTTTTATGGATTCGAGGGGTTTTTAGTATTTTTACGGTTTTATGGGTTTTAAATATTTTGATGGGTTTTATGGTTTTTAGGGTTTTTTAGTTTTGTTTGTTTTTTTGGGGTTTTAAGTGTTTTTAGTGTTTTATGGGATTCTCAGGGGTTTTCAGGTTTTTTTAGTGTTTTTAAAGGTTATATATATTTATGGATTTATTTCCCTTTTAGTATTTTTTGTTATTTAGTGTTTTGAGGGATTTTCAAGGTATTATAGTTTTTACGGTTTTTAGTTTTTTTAAGGTTTTTAAGGGTTTTAATAGTTTTTAGGATTTGATGTTTTTTTAGTTTTTATAGGGTTTTTCTAGTAATTTATGTTTTTTGGGATATTTATTATTTTTTTCTATTTTTGGGATTTTGAGGGGTTTTTTATGTTTTTAGGGTTTAATAGATTTTTTTTGGGTTTTATGAATTTCTTTTTAATATTTTAGGGTTTTAAGGTTTTTAATGTTTTTAATGGTTTTTGGGTTTTAAATGGTTTTTATTATTTTTAGTGGTTCTTATGATTTTTATGTGGTTTGGGGGTTTTTAAGGTTTTTAAGAGTTTTATGGTTTTTAAGGGTTAAGGATTTTTACTGTCTTTTTCGGGATTTTTGGGTTTTTAGTGTTTTATGATTTTTTAGGGGAATTAATTGTTTTAGGTTTTTAAGGTTTTCATAAGGGTTTCACATTTTTTAGGTTTTTTTAAAAATTTAGTAATTTTTATGATTTTATGGGTTTTTATGGATTTTTATTGGTTTTAGGGTTATTTGGGTTTTTTGGGGGCTTAAAGGGTTTTTAATGTTTTTAGTGATTTTTATGGTTTTATGGGGTTTTAGGGTTTTTATTCTCTTAGGGTTTTAAGGATTTTAGGGGGGTTTTGGGTTTTTTGGATATTTAGTTTTTTTAGTGTTTTTTTTATTTTTAGGGGGTTTTAATAGTTTTTAGGTTTTTAGGTTTTTTTGAAGGTTTTTTAGGGTTTTTAGGGTTTTTAGGGTTTTTATCGTTTTTTTTGTTTTAGGGAATTTTTATGATTTATATTTTTAGTGTTTTTATGTATTTTTAGTGTTTTTTGGGTTTTTTGGGTTTTAGTTTCTTTAGGGTTTTTAGTGTTTTAGGTTTTTAGGGATTCTATGTATTTTTGGGGTTTTCATGCTTTCTTATGAGGTTTTGGGGTATTATTCTTTTTTACATTTTTATGAATTTTTAAGGATTTTATAGGTTTTTTATTTGCTTTTAGGTTTTTTAGGGATTTTGATGGGTTTTAGGGTTTCTAGTATTTTTTGGGTTTAAAGGGGTTTCTTAATTTTTAGTGGTTCTTATGATTTTTATGGGTTTTTTGGTTTTTATGTGCTTTAATGGATTTAGGTGGTGTAAGGAATTTTTGGAGTTTTATAATTTTTAGGATTTTTTGGGGTGTTAAGTGTAATTTTTCATTGGGTGTTTTGGGTTTTTAGGGGTTTTTACATTTTTAGGGATTTTTAGGACATTTTGAGGATTTTTATGGTTTTAGTGTTTTTAGGTATTTTAAGGGTTTTTATGGCTTTTAGGTTTTTTATGATTTTTTTAATTTTTATGTTTTTTTATTATTTTTCAGAGTTTATCATGATTTTGGAGTTTTTTACATTATTATGGGTATAATTTGTTTTTACAGTTTTTAGTGGTTTATGGTTTTTATCGGTTTTTAGGGTTTTTAATGGGTTTTAGGGGTATTTATGGTTTTCAGGGGTTTTAGGATTTTAGGGTCTTTTGGGGTTTTAATGTTTTTAGGATTTTTTTGGTTTTATGTCTGTTTAGGTTTATAAGTAATTCTTAGGTGTATTTAGAGTTACTAGGGGTTTTTAGTTTTTTTTTTGGGATTTTAGGGGGCCTTTTTAGTATTATTTAATGTTTTAAGAGGTTTTAGGTATTTTGAAGGGTTTGAGGGTTTTTAGGGGTTTTAGGGGTTTTTTATCTTTATTATAATTCTTAGGTTTTTAGTGGTTTTATGGGATTTAGGTTTTTAAGGTTTTCTTAGGGTTATAGGGTTTTTTACATTTTTAGGGATATTTAGGGCCGTTATAGGATATTTTTGGTTTTTTAGGGTTTTAGGGATTTTTAGGGGTTTTATGGGTTTTTAGGTTTTTATGATTTTTTTGGGGTTTTAGGTTTTTATATATTCTAGGGTTTTAGATGGGTTTATGAGTTTTTAATGATTTAGGGGTCTAATGATCTTTAGAATTTTTAGTGGGTTTTTATGGTTTTTATGGGGTTTTTTGGTTCTTTAGGTTTTTAGGGGTTGTTGGGAGTATTTTGGGTTTTTAGCTTTTTTAGGATTTTAATGAGTTATACGTGTTTTTTGGTTTATAAGGTTTTCTTAGGGGTTTTTAGGTTACATTTTTAGGGATTTTTTTAATTGTTTAGTAATTTTATGGGTTTTTTGGTTTTTTGGGATTTTGAGGGATTTATGGGGTTTTTTTGGTTTTAGTGTTTTTAGGGTTTTTATGGGGTTAAGGGTTTTTAATTTTTTAACATTTTATAAGGGGTTTTTAGGGATTTCAAGGGATTTTACATTTTTAGGGTTTTGTAAGGATTTTTTAGAATTTTAAATGTTTTTAGGATTTTTAGGGATTTTGTGGGGTTTTAGGGTTTTTAAGGTTTTTTTTATTTTTATGTTTTTGTTGAGTTTTTGGGGGTTCTATGGTTTTTTTTAATTTTTTACATTTTTATGGTTTTAATGAGTTTTTAGAGTTTTTGGTGGTTTGTAGGGGTTTTATGGGTTTTTAGGGGGGGGGGGTTTAAGGTTTTATATGTTTCTATGGTTTTCAGGATTTTAACGGTTTTTATTGGTTTAATCAATTTTTTGGTTTGTAGGGGTTTTAGAGGCTTTTGGGTTTTATAGGTTTTTATGGGTTTTTTGGGGTTTTTATGTTTTTATGGATTTTTACTACCTTTTTAGGATTTTTAGGGTTCTTAGGGGTTTTAGAGTTTTTTTTTGTTTTTAAGGGTTTTTTGGGGGTTTTGGTCTTTTGAGTATTTAGGGATTTTATAATTTTCATTGGTTTTAATGTTTTTATAGTTTTATATTTTTTTTAGGTTTTTAATGTGGATTTATAGTTTGGAGTTATTTTTTATGGATTTTGTGGGGTTTTAGGGGTTTTAAATGTTTTTAGGGTTTTTTATGGTTTTCAGGGCTATTGGGGGGGGGTAGAGTTTTTAGCATTTTTATCTTTTTTATACGTTTTAAGTGCTTTTAGGGTTTAAGGTTTTTTATTAGGGTCTTTAGAGTTTTATTCATTTTTTGTTCTTAAGGATTTTGGGGGGTTTTATGTTTTTTTATTTATTATTCATTTATGGATTTTGAGGTTTTTTAAGATTTTTTCCATTTTTAGGTTTTAAGTTTTTTTAGGTTTTTATGTGTTTCTTGTTGTTTTTTTATAATTTTTTTTGTTTTTAGGGATTTTTATGAGTTTTATGTTTTTTAGGGTATTGGGGTTTTTTTAGGGAATTTAGGTTTTTAGAGATTTTCATTTTTTGGGGATTGTATGGTGTTTTTAGAATTTTTAATGTTTTCTAGGGTTTTTATGGGGTTTTAGGTATTTAGGGGATTTATAGATTTTAGGGATTTAAATCTTTTTCAGGTATTTTTATGGTCTTTAGTGATTTAATAATTTTTATGTTTTTAGGTTTTTTAGGTGTTTTTATGTTTCTAATATTTTCATAGGGTTTGTAAATTTTTTCAGGGTATTTAGGTTTTTAGATATTTTTGTGTATTTTTATATTTTTATGGTTTTAGTGTTTTCATATATTTTTAAGGTTTTGGGGTTTTTGGGGGTTTTAGTGTTATTTGGGTTTTAGGTTTTTTTTTAGTTTATCGGGTTTTTATGGTTTTTGAGTTTTTTCAACTTTTTTAGGGTTTAAAAAATATTTTTGGAGTTTTAGTGGGTTTTTATGGTTTTATGTATTTTTAGTGTTTTATGGGTTTTAGTGGTTTTTATTGAATTTTAGGGTTTTTTGTGTTTTTTTTAACTTTTAGGGTTTTAGGGTTTTATTTGTTTTTTATGTTTTTTGGGATTTTAAGTGTTTTTAGATTATGAAGGATTTCTTCTTGTTTTCATGTTTTTAGAATTATTAATTTTTATTGTTTTTAGGTATTTTTAAGAATATTATGGGTTTTAGGGTTTTTATGCGTTTTTGGGGTGTTAGGGTTTTTTTGAGTTTTTAGGGGTTTTAATGTTTTTTAGAGTTTGTTAACTTTTGGGGGGTTGAAAGATTATTTAGTGTTTTTAGAAGGTTTTATGGGTTTTATGCGTATTTTTAGTGTTTTTAATGGTTTATTAGTTTGTATGTTTAATTGGGGTTTAGGGTTTTTTCGGTTTTTGGTGTTTTTAGGTTTTTAGGGGATTTAAGTGTTTTTTGGTTTTAGTGTTTTTTTAAAGGGTTGTCAAGAAATCTAGAATTTCTTATGTTTTAGTTATTTTTATGGATTTTTTTCGTTTATATTAGGTTTTTATGTTTTTTAGGGATTTTGATGGGTTTTAAGGGTTTTCCTGTTTTTTGGGTTTCTCGGGTATTTAAGTGGTTTGAGCATTTTTAGGTTTCTAGTGTTTTATTATTATTTTTTCAAGATTTTTAATATTTTTTATTTTTTTAGTGATTTTTAGATCTTTCAAAGGATTTTATAGGTTTTTGGTATTTATATATTTTGAGGGGTTTTTTTTTCATTTTTTGGGATTTCTAGGTTTTTAAATTTTTAGTGGTTTTTAGGGGTTTTAAGTGTTTTCATGTTTATAAGGATTTCTTTAAAATTTTTTGGACTGTAGTCTTTTTTTTTGTTATCTAGGATTTTAAGGATTTGTATGATAATTAGAGGCTTTAGGAATTTTGATGGTTTTTAGAGTTTTCAAGGAATTTAGAGTTTAAATTGGTTTTATTGTTTTTTATTGTTTTTTGATTTTTTTACGATTTTTGTGGTTTTAGGAATTTTTTAAAATTTTTATAGGATTAAGGGGGTTTTCATGGTTTTTTAGGGGTTTCAATGTTTTTATGGGTTTTATTATTTTAGAAAATTTTTTGGGTTCTTTTTTTTGCATATTTTATTTTTTAGGGGTTATATGTGTTTTTCGTTTTTTACTTTTTTTTGGGTTTTTTTCAAGGTTTTTTGTGTTTTTTACATTTTTATTTATTTTACGACTTTTAGGGTTTTTAGGGTTTATTGGAATTTGAGGGGTTTTGGGGTTTTGGTGTTTTCAGTGTTTTGTAGGTTTTTAGGTGTTTTATGTGTCTCGGGGTTTTTATGGCATTCATAGGGGTATTCAGGGTTTCTGGGGTTGTAAAACTTTTTGGGATTATTAGTATTTTTTAGGTTTTTTTTCTTTTAGGGCCTTTAGTGTATATATGGGTTTTTATGTTATTATGGTTTTTTGGGTTTTTTTTTTGTTTTTTGGGTTTTAGGGTTTTATATTTATTTATTTATTTCTAGTTTTTTTTGGGATTTAAAGGGGTTTTAGATTTTTTTAGTGTTTTTATTGTGTTTAGGTATTATTTTTATGATTTTTTTGTTTTTAGATTTTTTATTGATTTTGATGGGTTTTATGAGTTTTTAGGTGTTTTGGGGTTTCTTAAGGTTTTTATCAATTTTCTGTTATTTTGGGTTTTAATTTTTTTTTCGATTTTTATGGTTTCCATATGGTTTTTAGGTGTTTTTAGTTTTTTAGATATTTATAGTGCTTTTTTAGTATTTTTATGGTTTTTAGGGTTTTTAGGGATTTCAGGTTTTTTAATGTTTTTACGGTTTTAGGGTATAAGATTTTTTTTTAATTTTTTTGTGCTTTTAATGTTTTTTTGTGTTCTTTAACATTATTATTGGTTTGAATGTGTTTTTATTTTTTAATAGATTTTTGGATTTTTATGGGATTTTATGGTTTTTAATGATTTTTATCAGTTTTTATTGGTTTATATGGTTTTAGGGTTTTTAGGGATTTTTAGGGTCTTTTAGGGGGTTTTAGGTTTTTAGGGGTGTTAAGTGTTTTTATGATTCTACGAGTTTCTTTGGTTTTTTTATAATTTTAGGGATATTTAAGATTGTCAAGATTTTTATGTCATTTTTAGTATTTTTATGGTTTTTTGGGTTTTTAGAGATTTTAATGTTTTTAGGTTTTTAGGGGGTTATGGTTTCTATGGTTTTATGGATTTTTTGTGTTAATGAGTTTTTAGGGGTTTTAATGTTTTTATAGTTCCCCAACATTTTTAAGGGTTTAAAAGGGATTTATGGTTTTTAGTGGATTTTAGGGTTTTTATATGTTTTTATGGTATTTAATGTTTTAAATGGGTTTTAAGGTTTTTAGGGGGTTTTAGGGTTTTAGGGTTATATTAGGGATTTTAGGGTTTTATTAGTATTTAGGGTTTTTAGGTTTTCTAATGGGGTTTTTAGGGTGTTATAATTTTTTACTTTTTAGTTATTTTTATGGACTTTTTAAAAATTATATGGGTTAATAGGGGTTTTAGGGATTTTGAGGGCGTTTTAGGGGTTTATGGGTTTTAAATTTTTTTGGATTTTTGGGTTTTTATTTTTTCCCTGAGTTTTTATGTGTTTTGAGGGTTTTTAGAGATTTGTTAGTTTTTTTAGGTGTTTAAAGGATCTTAATAATTTTTTTTATTTTTGGATTTTTATGGGGTTTTTGGGGTTTTATGGATTTTAGTAGTTTTTAAGGATTTAGCGGTGTTTAAGGATTTTAGGTTCTTTAGATTTTTCAAATTTTTAGGATTATTTTTTTTGTAAAGTTGTTTTTGGTTTTTTTGAGGTTTTTTGAGGTTTTTTTTTGGGTTTTCGAAGGAATTAAGGTTTTTTTTTGAGTTGTTTGGTTTTTATGGGTTTTTAGACTTTTATGTTCTTTTGGGTTTTTAGGAATTTTGATGGTTTTTAGGGTTTTATAGGATATTTATGTATATTATGGTTTTTATCTTTTTTTAGGTTTTAATTGGATTTATGTTTTATTAGGTTTTAAGGATTCGTAGGATTTTTAAAAAAAATTATGTTTTTAGTGATTTTAAGGTTTTTAAGAATTTTTATGGGTTTTATGGTTTTTATGAATTTTTAGTGTTTTTAGGAATTTTAGTTTTTCATTGTTTTTTGGGGTTTTGATTTTCTTATGTGTTTTTATGGGTTTTATATTATTTTAAAAAAATGTGGTGTTTAAAAGGTTTTAGAGTTTCTAGTGTGTCTTTATGTTATTTTTGGTGTTTTATGGTATTTTAATATTTTTAGGGGTTTTATGTTTTTAGGGTTTTTAACGTGTTTATAGACTTTTAGAAGGTTTTCAGTGTTTTTTAGGTTTTTAGGGGGTTTATGTGGTTTTATGTTTATATGGTTTTCATAGGGTTTTTATGTTTGTACTGGTTTTAGGGTTTTTTATTTTTATTATTTTTAGTCTGTTTAGAGATTTTTAGTGGTTTTATGATATTTAGGGTAATAAATTTTTTTAGTGTTTTTAGGGGGTTTAAGTGTTTTTATCTCTTTAAGGTTTTCTTATTATTTTTTAGGGTTTTTAAGGTTTTTTACATTTTTGGGATTTTTGGGATAATTTAGGATTTTTATGGGTTTCTAGGGTTGTTGTGGATTTTGAGGGTTTTTAGGGTTCTAAAGGATTTATGGTTTTAATTATTTTCTTGGATTTTAGGGGGGTTTTGACTTTTTTATGTGTTATAAGTTTTTTTAGAGTTATATAATATTTTTAGGGGTTTAATTTTCTTCTAGAGTTTCTAGTGGTTTATTATGTTTTCATGGGTTCTTAAGTTTTTTAAGGTTTTTAGGGACTTTAAGGTCTTTTGAGGAGTTTTTTTATCATATTTTTAGTTTTAGGGGTTTTAAGTGTTTTTAAATTTTTAATATTCTCGGAGGGATTTTCATGTTTTTGAAGGGTTTTAACATTTTAAGGGATTTTTAGAATTTTTTTTTTGTTTTTAGGATTTTAGGACATTTTGATGTTTTTAGGGTTTTTAGGGATTTTACATTTTTTAGGGTTTTATAATTTTTAAGTTTTTTATTTGTTTTAAGTGTTTTAATGTTTTTAATGTTTTCTCAGGGCCTTTCTAGGTTTTTACGGGTTTTTTACTTTTTTATATTTTTATTGTTTTTTTCTGGATTTTAGAGATTTTAGTGATCTTGAATGTTTGTTGGGTTTTTAGGTTTTTTTGGTATTTTATGGGGTTTTTAAATATATATTTTTTTAGTTTTATAGGGATTTAATGGTCTTTTAGAGATTTTATTGTTTTTTGGGATATAAAGGGTTTTTTTATTTTTAATTGATTTTTACGTGTCTTAATGTTTTTGGGGAATTTTTGGTTTTGGGGGGGTTTTATGGTATTTTTTAGGTTTTTAATTGGTTTTACTAATTTTTAGGTTTTTAAGGTTTTTTTTGGTTTTTATTTGTTTTTAGGTTTTTTAATTTTCTCTTAGGGGTTTTCAAGGTTTATAGGGTTTTTAACGGTTTTTATGTTTTTTTGGTTTTTGGGGTTTTAGGGTATTTTGTGGGTTTTCGGGGGATTTTACGTTTTTCTTTGTTATTAATTTTTTTAATAAATTTTTAATTTTTTAGGTGTATGACGGGTTTTTAATATTTTTCTAGGTTTTTAGAGATTTTATGTGTTTTAGGGTTTTAATTATTTTTAGTGGTATTATATAATTTATGTTTTTTATGTTTTTTGGGTTTTAGGATATTTCTAGTGTCTTTTAGGGGTTTTATCATTTTTTAGGTTTTTAGGGTATTTATGTGTTTTTAGGTTTTTAAGGTTTTAATAGGGTTTGTAGGGTTTTTTTTGTTTCTAGTGTTTTTAGGTTTTTTTATGACTTTTATGGTTTTTTGGGTTTTTAGTGATTTTCATGGTTTTTATGGTTTTTATGATATTTTGGGATTTTAGGGATTTTGATATTTTTAGGGGTTTTAAGGTTTTTGGATGTTTTAAATGTTTTTAGGGGTTTAAAGGGTTTATATAGTTTTTAGTGGTTTCTAGGGTTTTAATGTTTTTAATGTTTTTTATGGTTTTTAAGGGGTTTTGTTGTTTTTAGGAGTTTTAGGGTTTTAGCGTCTTTTGGGTTTTCAGGGTTTTTAAGGTTTTTTTACCTTTTATGGATTCGAGGGGTTTTTAGTATTTTTACGGTTTTATGGGTTTTAAATATTTTGATGGGTTTTATAGTTTTTAGGGTTTTTTAGTTTTGTTTGTTTTTTTGGGGTTTTAAGTATTTTTAGTGTTTTATGGGATTCTCAGGGGTTTTTAGGTTTTTTTAGTGTTCTTAAAGGTTTTATATATTTATGGATTTATTTCCCTTTTAGTATTTTTTGTTATTTAGTGTTTTGAGGGATTTTCAAGGTATTATTGTTTTTACGGTTTTTAGTTTTTTTAAGGTTGTTAAGGGTTTTAATAGTTTTTAGGTTTTGATGTTTTCTTAGTTTTTATAGGGTTTTTCTAGTAATTTATGTTTTTGGGATATTTATTATTTTTTTCTATTTTTGGGATTTTGAGGGGTTTTTTATGTTTTTAGGGTTTAATAGATTTTTTTTGGGTTTTATGAATTTCTTTTTAATATTTTAGGGTTTTAAGGGTTTTAATGTTTTTAATGGTTTTTGGGTTTTAAATGGTTTTTATTATTTTTAGTGGTTCTTATGATTTTTATGTGGTTTGGGGGTTTTTATGGTTTTTAGGAGTTTTATGGTTTTTAAGGGTTAAGGATTTTTACTGTCTTTTTTGGGATTTTTGGGTTTTTAGTGTTTTATGATTTTTTAGGGGAATTAATTGTTTTAGGTTTTTAAGGTTTTCATAAGAGTTTCGCGTTTTTTAGGTTTTTTTAAAAATTTAGTAATTTTTATGATTTTATGGGTTTTTATGGATTTTTATTGGTTTTAGGGTTATTTGGGTTTTTTGGGGGCTTAAAGGGTTTTTAATGTTTTTAGTGATTTTTATGGTTTTATGGGGTTTTAGGGTTTTTATTCTTTTAAGGTTTTAAGGATTTTAGGGGGGTTTTGGGTTTTTTGGATATTTAGTTTTTTTAGTGTTTTTTTTTATTTTTAGGGGGTTTTAATAGTTTTTAGGTTTTTAGGTTTTTTTGAAGGGTTTTTAGGGTTTTTTGGGTTTTTATCGTTTTTTTAGGGAATTTTTATGATTTATATTTTTAGTGTTTTTATGTATTTTTAGTGTTTTTTGGGTTTTTTTGGGTTTTAGGTTCTTTAGGGTTTTTAGTGTTTTAGGTTTTTAGGGATTCTATGTATTTTTGGGGTTTTCATGGTTTCTTATGAGGTTTTGGGGTATTATTCTTTTTTACATTTTTATGAATTTTTAAGGATTTTATAGGATTTTTATTTTTCTTTTAGGTTTTTTAGGGATTTTGATGGGTTTTAGGGTTTCTAGTGTTTTTTGAGTTTAAAGGGGTTTCTTAATTTTTAGTGGTTCTTATGATTTTTATATGTTTTTTGGTTTTTATGTTCTTTAATGGATTTAGGTGGTGTAAGGACTTTTTGGAGTTTTATAATTTTTAGGTTTTTTTGGGGTGTTAAGTGTAATTTTTCATTGGGTGTTTTGGTTTTTTAGGGGTTTTTACATTTTTAGGGATTTTTAGGACATTTTGAGGATTTTTATGGTTTTAGTGTTTTTAGGTATTTTAAGGGTTTTTATGGCTTTTAGGGTTTTTATTATTTTTTTAATTTTTATGTTTTTTTATTATTTTTCAGAGTTTATCATGATTTTGGAGTTTTTTACATTTTTATGGGTATAATTTGTTTTTACAGTTTTTAGTGGTTTATGGTTTTTATCGGTTTTTAGGGGTTTTAATGGGTTTTAGGGGTATTTATGGTTTTCAGGGGTTTTAGGATTTTAGGGTCTTTTGGGGTTTTTAATTTTTTTAGGATTTTTTTGGTTTTATGTATGTTTAGGTTTATAAGTAATTCTTAGGTGTTTTTAGAGTTACTAGGGGTTTTTAGTTTTTTTTTGGGATTTTAGGGGGCCTTTTTTAGTATTATTTAATGTTTTAAGAGGTTTTAGGTATTTTGAAGGGTTTGAGGGTTTTTAGGGGTTTTTTATCTTTATTATAATTCTTAGGTTTTTAGTGGTTTTATGGGTTTTAGGTTTTTAAGGTTTTCTTAGGGTTATAGGGTTTTTTACATTTTTAGGGATATTTAGGGCCGTTATAGGATATTTTTGGTTTTTTAGGGTTTTAGGGATTTTTAGGGGTTTTATGGGTTTTTAGGTTTTTATGATTTTTTTGGGGTTTTAGGTTTTTATATATTCTAGGGTTTTAGATGGGTTTATGAGTTTTCAATGATTTAGGGGTCTAATGAGCTTTAGAATTTTTAGTGGGTTTTTATGGTTTTTATGGGGTTTTTTGGTTCTTTAGGTTTTTAGGGGTTGTTGGGAGTATTTTGGGTTTTTAGCTTTTTTAGGATTTTAATGAGTTATACGTGTTTTTTGGTTTATAAGGTTTTCTTAGGGGTTTTTAGGTTACATTTTTAGGGATTTTTTTAATTGTTTAGTAATTTTATGGGTTTTTTGGTTTTTTGGGATTTTGAGGGATTTATGGGGTTTTTTTGGTTTTAGTGTTTTTAGGATTTTTATGGGGTTAAGGGTTTTTAATTTTTTAACGTTTTCTAAGGGTTTTTTATGGATTTCAAGGGATTTTACATTTTTAGGGTTTTTTAAGGATTTTTTAGAATTTTAAAAGTTTTTAGGATTTTTAGGGATTTTGTGGGGTTTTAGGGTTTTTAAGGTTTTTTTATTTTTATGTTTTTGTTGAGTTTTTGGGGGTTCTATGGTTTTTTTTAATTTTTTACATTTTTAGAGTTTTAATGAGTTTTTAGAGTTTTTGGTGGTTTGTAGGGGTTTTATGGGTTTTTAGGGGGGGGTTTAAGGTTTTATATGTTTCTATGGTTTTCAGGATTTTAACAGTTTTTATTGGTTTAATCAATTTTTTGGTTTGTAGGGGTTTTAGAGGCTTTTGGGTTTTATAGGTTTCTATGGGTTTTTTGGGGTTTTTATGTTTTTATGGATTTTTACTACCTTTTTAGGATTTTTAGGGTTCTTAGGGGTTTTAGAGATTTTTTTTTGTTTTTAAGGGTTTTTTTGGGGGTTTTGGTCTTTTGAGTATTTAGGGATTTTATAATTTTCATTGGTTTTAATGTTTTTTATAGTTTTATATTTTTTTAGGTTTTTTATGTGGATTTATAGTTTGGAGTTATTTTTTATGGATTTTGTGGGGTTTTAGGGGTTTTAAATGTTTTTAGGGTTTTTTATGGTTTTCAGGGCTGTTGGGGGGGTAGAGTTTTTAGCATTTTTATCTTTTTTATACATTTTAAGTGCTTTTAGGGTTTAAGGTTTTTTATTAGGGTATTTAGAGTTTTATTCATTTTTTTTTCTTAAGGATTTTGGGGGGTTTTATGTTTTTTTATTTATTATTCATTTATGGATTTTGAGGTTTTTTAGGATTTTTTCCATTTTTAGGTTTTAAGTTTTTTTAGGTTTTTATGTTTTTCTTGTTGTTTTTTTATAATTTTTTTGTTTTTAGGGATTTTTATGAGTTTTATATTTTTTAGGGTATTGGGGTTTTTTAGGGTATTTAGGTTTTTAGAGATTTTCATTTTTTGGGGATTGTAAGGTGTTTTTAGAATTTTTAATGTTTTCTAGGGTTTTTATGGGGTTTTAGGTATTTAGGGGATTTATAGATTTTAGGGATTTAAATCTTTTTCAGGTATTTTTATGGTCTTTAGTGATTTAATAATTTTTATGTTTTTAGGTGTTTTAGGTGTTTTTATGTTTCTAATATTTTCATAGGGTTTGTAAATTTTTTCAGGGTATTTAGGTTTTTAGATATTTTTGTGTATTTTTATATTTTTATGGTTTTAGTGTTTTCATATATTTTTAAGGTTTTTGGGTTTTTGGGGGTTTTAGTGTTATTTGGGTTTTAGGTTTTTTTAGTTTATCTGGTTTTTATGGTTTTTGAGTGTTTTCAACTTTTTTAGGGTTTAAAAAAGATTTTTGGAGTTTTAGTGGGTTTTTATGGTTTTATGTATTTTTAGTGTTTTATGGGTTTTAGTGGTTTTTATTGAATTTTAGGTTTTTTTGTGTTTTTTTTCAACTTTTAGGGTTTTAGGTTTTTATTTGTTTTTTATGTTTTTTGGGATTTTAAGTGTTTTTAGATTATGAAGGATTTATTCTTATTTTCAAGTTTTTAGAATTATTAATTTTTATTGTTTTTAGGTATTTTTAAGAATATTATTGGTTTTAGGGTTTTTATTAATTTTTGGGGTGTTAGGGGTTTTTTGAGTTTTTAGGGGTTTTAATGTTTTTTAGAGTTTGTTAACTTTTTGGGGGTTGAAATATTATTTAGTTTTTTTAGAAGGTTTTATGGGTTTTATGCGTATTTTTAGTGTTTTTAATGGTTTATTAGTTTGTATGTTTAATTGGGGTTTAGGGTTTTTTCGGTTTTTGGTATTTTTAGGTTTTTAGGGGATTTAAGTGTTTTTTGGTTTTAGTGTTTTTTTAAAGGGTTGTCAAGAAATCTAGAATTTCTTATGTTTTAGTTATTTTTATGGATTTTTTTTCTTTTATATTAGGTTTTTATGTTTTTTAGGGATTTTGATTGGTTTTAAGGGTTTTCCTGTTTTTTGGGTTTCTCGGGTATTTAAGTGGTTTGAGAATTTTTAGGTTTCTAGTGTTTTATAATTATTTTTTCAAGATTTTTAATATTTTTTATTTTTTTAGTGATTTTTAGATCTTTCAAAGGATTTTATAGGTTTTTGGTATTTATTTATTTTGAGGGGTTTTTATCATTTTTTGGGATTTTTAGGTTTTTAAATTTTTAGTGGTTTTTTGGGGTTTTAAGTGTTTTCATGTTTATAAGGATTTCTTTAAAAAAATTTGGACTGTAGTCTTTTTTTTTGTTATCGAGGATTTTAAGGATTTGTATGATAATTAGAGGCTTTAGGAATTTTGATGGTTTTTAGAGTTTTCAAGGAATTTAGAGTTTAAATGGGTTTTATTGTTTTTTATTGTTTTTTGATTTTTTTACGATTTTTGTGGTTTTAGGCTTTTTTTAAAAATTTTATAGGATTAAGGGGGTTTTCATGGGTTTTTAGGGGTTTCAATGTTTTTATGGGTTTTCTGATTTTAGCAAATTTTTTGGGTTCTTTTTATTTTGCATATTTTATTTTTTAGGGGTTATATGTGTTTTTCGTTTTTTACTTTTTTTTGGGTTTTTTTCAAGGTTTTTTGTGTTTTTTACATTTTTATTTATTTTACGACTTTTAGGGTTTTTAGAGTTTATTGGAATTTGAGGGGTTTTGGGTTTTTAGTGTTTTCAGTGTTTTGTAGGTTTTTAGGTGTTTTATGTGTCTCGGGGTTTTTATGGCATTCATAGGGGTATTCAGGGTTTCTAGGGTTGTAAAACTTTTTGGGATTATTAGTATTTTTTAGGTTTTTTTTCTTTTAGGTCCTTTAGTGTATATATGGGTTTTTATGTTATTATGGTTTTTTGGGTTTTTTTTTGTTTTTTGGGTTTTAGGGTTTTATATTTATTTATTTATTTCTAGTTTTTTTTGGGATTTAAAGGGGTTTTAGATTTTTTTAGTGGTTTTTTGTGGTTTTTTTCTTTCTAGGGTTTTATGGACTTAGGGGTTTTTTTATGTTTTTATAGGATTTCAAAGCTTTTTAGTATTTTTAGGGTATTTTTAGTCATTTTTTTTAGGTCTTTAGGGGATTTAATCATCTTTATGTTCCTAAGGTTATCTTAGGTATTATTAGGAATTTTTGGGATTTTGCATTTTTAGTGACTTTTAAGTAATTATTATAATTTTTTAATTTTTTACTGTTTTTAAGGATTTTCATGATTTTAGTGTTTTTTGAGATTTTATGGGTTTTTAGTGTTTATAGAGTTTTTTAGATTTTAATGGTTTTATGTGTTTTTATATTAGTAATGTTTTCTTATATTTTCTTGTTGATTTTAGGTTTTTATATATTTTTTAGGATTTTTTGGGATTTTTCAGTACTTTATGTGTTTTAAGGTTTTGAATGATTTTGAGAGGTTTTAGATTTTTTTAAGGTTTTAAAAGTTTTTTTGGGTTTTTGGGTTTTTGGGTTTTTGTGGATTTTTTGGGTTTTAGGGTTTTTTTATTTTTAATAGGATGTTATGGTTTTTAGTGTTTTTATCATTTATATGGGTTTTTAGGGTTTTTAGGGTTTGCAGTGATTTAGATATTTTATTTATTTTTATGGTTTTTAAGGTGTTTAGGGTGTTTTATGGTTTTTAGGGGTTTTAGGGTTATTATGGTCTTTTTATGAGTTTTAAGGGGATTTAATTTCTTTAGGATTTTTAGGTGTTTTATGAGTTTTTAGGATTCTAAGGTTTTCTTAGGGGTTTTCATAGAATTTGGGGTTTTTTACATTTTAGGGATTTTCATGGATTTCTAGGAATTTGGTGGGTTTTTTTGAATTTTTTGGGATTTTTAAGGGTTTGGGGGGGGGGGGTTGGGGTTTTTAGTGTATTTAGGTTTTTAGGTGTTTTAAGGGATTTTAGGTTTTTAAAGATTTCTTAGGGGGTTTTATGGTTTTTAGGACGTTTTATGTTTTTAGGGATTCTTATGTATTATATTATTTTTAGGTTCTCTATGGTTTTAAAGGATTTTGATAAGTTTTTTAAGGGTTTATGGTTTTTTTGGTTTTTATAATTTTTTTGTGGTTTTATGTTTTTTATGGGTTTTTAGGGTCAATTAGGGTTTTAGTGTTTTTTTGGGTTTTAAGGGGTTTTAATCGATTTTATATTTTTAGGGGGTTCGAGGGCTTATTAGGGTTTTTTGGGTATTTTATGTTTTTAGGGATTTTTGGGATATTTGGAATTTTTTTTGTGTTTTTGGGTTTTTAGGGATTTTGAGGGTTTTATGAGTTTTTATAGTTTTTGGAATTTTTTAAGGTTTTTAGGGGTTTTATGCATTTTAAAGGTTTTTAAGGTTTTATTTAAGGTTTTTAGGGTTTTATGTGTTTTTAATTTTTTTTAAGTATTTTAAGGGTTTTTATTTATTTTAATGTTTTTAGGGATTTTCGGTATATTCATGGGTTTTATGGTTTTTAGGGTTTTTATGGTTTTTTGGTGTTTTACGGGTTTTTTGAGTTTTTAAAAGTTTATAGATTTTTTTATAAATTTTAGCGGTATAAAGGGATTTTATAGTTTTTACAATATTTTTAGTGTTTGTATGGATTTTTTGTGTTTTTATGTTTTTCAGGTTTTTATAGTTTCTAGGGGTTTTAGGGTTTTTTAGTGTTTATATTTTTTTAGGTTTTTAGGGGTTTTAAGTGGTTTTTTATATTTTATTTGGTTTTTTAAGGTTTTAAGGATTTTTTATGTGTTTAGGAATTGTTTGTTCTCTTTTAAAAAATTTATGGTTTTTATATATTTTGAGGGGTTTAAGGGTTCTTAGAGTTTTTAGTATATTTTAGGGTTTGAGGTGTTTTATGTGTTTTTCAGGTTTTCTAAACGGTTTTCGGCGTTTTAGGGGTTTTCAAACTGTTTTAGGGAATTATTAGGATTATTATGGTTTTTAGGGGTTTTGGGGATTTTGACGGTTTTTTGGGTTTTTTGGTTTTTTGGGTTTTGGTGGGTTTTTGTTTTGTGATTTTATAGGGTTTTAAGGTGTTTTGAAGTTTCCTTATTGTTTTTAGGTGTTTAAAGGGTTTTTAGTGTTTTTAGTCGTTTTTTAGGTTTTTTGGGGTTTTTGGTTTTCATTGTTTTTTATGTTTGTATAATTTTTAAGAGTTTCTATGGTTTTTAGGGAATATTTGGATTTTTAGTTTTTTTTGTGGTTTTATTTTCTTTTTTTTTAGATTTTATAAGGGGTTTTCAAGGTTTTTTACATTTTTAGGGATTTTACGTTCTTTTTATGAATTTTATGTATTTTTTGGGATTTTAGGGATTTTAAGGGGTTTATCGGTTTTATCTGTTTTTAGTTTTAAATATTTTCTTAGGGTTTATTAGGGGTTTTAGGGTTTTTTATTTTTTAGGAATTATTTGGGATTTTTTAGTATTTTTATGGGTTTTTAGTATTTTTAGTGTTTTTAGGGATTTTGATAGTTTTTAGGGTTTTTATCATTTTTAGGGTTTTTAGGGGTTCTTAATTTTTTTAGGGTTTTGATGTTTTTTAGAGTTTCTTAATAATTTTTGGGGTTTAATGGGTTTTTATAGTTTTTGTGGGTTTTAATATTTTTTAGGGTTTTTATGGTTTTTAGGGGTCTCATGTTTTTTATGGTGTTTTAGGGAATTTTATGTTTTCGGTTTTTTAGGTTTTGTGGGGTTTTAATTTTTTTAGGTTTTAAAGATTTATTAGGGGGTTCTCTAGGTTTCTCGGGTTTTTAGGTTTTTAGCTATTCTGAGGGATTAATTAGGGTTTTATTGTTATTTCGAGTTTATATTTTTTTTGAGACTTTTTAGGTTTAAGGTGTTTTTTTATGCTTTTGGATTTTTTTTGGATTTTAGGGGCTTTATTAGTTATTAGATTTGTATGGTTTTCTTGGGGGTTTACCATGTTTTTTGGGGTTTTTATGTTTACAGTTAATTTTATGGAATTTTATGATTTTTATGGGTTATTTGGGGTTTTAGGGATTTTTTAGGGGTTTTAGGCAAAGAAGGCTCGGGTCCAGGCTATTCCTGGCCCCCCAAAATTTATAAAACAAAAAGACACAGACACTGCAGACAAGGGAGGGGAGGGTTCGATCGACCCACACCCAAAAGCCCCTTACAACCCACACCAAAAAAGAAAAACAAAGAGAGAAAAAGACTCAAAAACAGACACAATAGCAGCAGCAGCACTTCACATCCAGCCAGTACCAGCATCCAGCAGCACCACATCCAGTCATCACAGCTACAGAGCAGCAGCAGCACAACCAAACCAACCAGCCCCAGCAACCAGTAGTACCAAAACCGACAACACAGCCAATCACAACTAGCAGCATCAAGCACCAGCTCAACCGCATCAAATCCCAACCACTATCACTTCCCAACAACCAGCAAGCACCTGAAAACTCCCCACAAAGGAGACTCACCGCCAATAACAGCACATCACCAGTGCCACAAACACCAGCCTCCACAGTAGCCAGTACCTCCACGCCATCCAGATCCCTAAACAGCAGCATAGAACCAAAGACAGCAAACAAATAACACCAGCATTTTCAAGCACACCCTTTTTTAGAGCCACCGCCATCCAAAGAAAGGACCCTAACTTCATCACGTCTCAACCATACAGTAGCCAACAATCCATTAATTCTCACCCAACAGCAAATCCAGTGGAAAATAACCCGCAGCCAAGCGAAGGTCCAAACCATCGCATAACCCATCAACCGCAAGCAATACCACCTTAAGAAGCAGAACTCAAGTCTTCCAGCAAGCACATGAATCAACAGCAACAATAAAGCACAACCAGACCAAGAATCATCACCACAGCGGCTACCAGGAACATGCAAAGAACTTCCAAAATCCAACATAGAAACCAACATGCAGCAAAAATCCAGGAGATCGACAGAAGGAAGAAAAAAATGAACCTTGCCTCCCCGATCGAGCGTCACTGTCAGATCCACAGCTCCTGAAACCCTAAAAGCAGACTCCATGTCTGCCTTTCCCGCACCCCACCACTGAATCTTCATCGCAGCCATGTTCCAAGAAAATAAGACCACTTTATTCAAACATAATAACATCGCCAGTTCAGACCAAAGCTGAGAATAGAATCGAATCCCCAAAAGGGACATGCAGTAGAACAGAAAGTCAACAGAAACCCATCGGAAGCTCAGATCTGGATCGAAGGAAGAAACCCTCAGCGTCATCACCCAATCCACTGGGTAAACATCAGCGCTGCCACCACGGAGCAACAAAAACAACGTTTGGAGAGGAATGCGGTCAAGATCTACCAAATCCAGACCAAAACCATGCGAAATCCCAACCAAGCCTCAGTCACCAGTCCCTGTCGCAGCCCGCCAGAACCCCCCACCTTCAAGTATCCGCCTCTTCTTCCACCATCGATCTGCATCACGAAGCAAGTGATCATCGAAGCCAAAGAGAAGGATTCTGAGGGAAGCCTCAGAAATCGCCGCGTCGAGCAAGAGAGACCAGGAGAGAGCGGCGCCATCTCCTTTTCTTTTAGGGGTTTTAGGGTTGTTAGGGGTTTATGTTTTCTTGGGGTTTTTTGAATTTTTAGGGGTTTTAAGGTATTTTAGAGTTTTTTATCATTTTTTGGTGTTGAAAGGGTTTTTATATATTTTATTAGTTTTTTTTGTATTTATTGGTTTGTAGGAGATTTAAGTTTTTAGTGGTTTTTTAGAGTTTTTATGGGTTTTGGGGTCTTTTAGGGTTTTTAGGGTTTCTAACAATTTTTTAAGTTCTTAGGGGTTTTAAGTGTTTTTATATTTTTATGGTTTTGTTAGGGTTTTTTTGGTTTTTATGGTTATTTTCTTTTTTATGGATTTTTAGGGTTTTTTATGATTTTTATGTTTTTTACGGTTTTTAGGGATTTGAAGGCATTTAATGTCATTTTAAGGTTTTTTGTGTTTAGGGTTTTTAGTGTTTTTTAGGTTTTTAGTGTTTTTATGTTTTTTAGGAGTTTAATGTTTTTTATGGGTTTTTAGGGTTTTTTAAATTTTTAGGTAACTTTAGGGAATTTTTTGGATGTTTACGTTTTTTAGGTTTTTGTGGATTTTGAGAGGTTTTAGGGGTTTTAGGGTTTTTTGAGGATTTTCTGGTTTTTAGGGATTTTTATGTTTTTTAAATTTTTTATGGTTTTTATGTTTTTATTGTTTTATTAATTTTTTATGGTTTTAAATTTTTTTAGAGTTTTAGTGTCTTTTAGTGTTTTTATGGGATTTTATGGTTTTGGGGGGTTTTATGATTTTTAGGGTTTATTAGGTTATTTTATGGGATTTAAAACTTCATAGGTTTTTAAGTATTTTAATCGTTTTTAGGTTTCTTTGTTTTTCGTAGTGGTTTTAGTGTTTTTTACATTATTAAGGATATTTGGGTTTGTTTAGGATTTTTATGGGTTTTTTGGGTTTTTTGGGATTTTGATGGGTTTTATGGTATTTAGATTTTTTGGGTTTTTAGCATTTTAGGTTTTAGGGATTTTATGTGATTTAGTTTATTATGTTTTTCTTCAGGGTTTTTATGGTTTTTATGGGTATTTATGATTTTTTAAATTTTTAGGGTTTTTTAGGATTTTTATCATTTTTAGGGGTTTAGGAATTTAATGGTTTTAGGGTTTTTATGGTTTTTACAGTTTCTATGGATTTTTGAGTTTTTGAAATTTTTTCATTTTCTAGGGTAGATTTTTTTTAATTATTTTTAAATGATTTTTTGGGTCTTAAAGGTGTTTTAGTGTTTTTAGTGGGTTTTTAGAGTTTTTCTTTTGTTATTTGGGTTTTTAATGTTCTTAACGATTTTTATGGTTTTTTTGGGGGGGTTTAGGGTCTTTTAGGTTTATTATATTTTTTTATATTTTTAGGGGTTTATGTGATTTTTTTGAAGGTTTTACATGGATTTGTAGGGTTTTTAGGGGTTTCTATTAATTTTTTGGATTTTTAGGGATTTTATGGATTTTTATGGGGTTTTACATTATAGGGATTCTGAGGATTTTGAGTGGTTATGGATTTTTTATTGTAATTTTATATGTTTTTAGGCTAATTTCATTTTTTAGGTATTTATATATTTCTTTGGGTTTTTAGGATTTATTATGTTTTAGTGATTTTTAGAAATTGTGTAGGATTTTTCAGGTTTTTATGCTTTTTTAGATTTTGAGGGGTTTATAGGTTTTTATGGTTTCTTAGGGTTTTATGGTTTTTTTGGGTTTTTGGGGTTTTTTAGTTTTTCGTGGGTTTTAATGTTTTTTAGTCTTTTTATCAGTTTTAGGGGTTTAAAATGTTTTTTTAATTTTTTAGGGGTTTTGGGTTTTAATGGGGTTTATGGTTTTTAATGTTTTAGGAGTTTTTATGATATCTTGTGGGTTTATGGTTTTATTTCTTTTATAGTTTCTAAAAAGTTATTAGGTTTTAAGGGTTTTATGTGTTTCATTGTTTTTAGGTTTTTTTCGGGGTTTTCATGGTTTTTAGTGTTTTTTATGATTTAGGGATTTTTAGGGATTTTAATGATTTTAATGATTTTTAGGGTTTTATTTATTTCAATGGTTTTTAGTTTTTAGGGTATTTATGGTTTTTATCATTTCTTAGGTTTTTTAAATTTTTTATGTTTTTCTAGGTTTTAATGGTTTTCTTAGGGTTTTTAGAGTTTTTACATTTGTAGCATTTTTTGGGTTTTTTATAAATTTTATTGGGTTTTCTGGTTATTAGTGATTTTGAGGTATTTTAGTGTATTTAGAAGTTTTTATAGGTTTTATGTTATTTTATATTTTAATTGTATTTTCATATTTTCTAGGTTTTTAAGGTTTTTTATAGATTTTTAAAATTTTTAGGAGTTTAAAGGGGTTTTACAGTTTTAGAGGGTTTTAGGTTTTTATGAGATTTTAAGGTTTTTTAGGATTTTTTGGTGTTTTTTATGGTTTTTAGGGGTTTAGGGATTTTACAGACTTTATATAGTTTTTAGAGTTTGTATCTTTTTATTGGTTTTTAGGGGTTTTAAGTGTTATCATGCTTTTATATTTTTCTTATATATTTTCTATGTTTTAATGGGGTTTTACATTTTTTGGTATTATTTTTTCTTTTTTGGATTTTTAGGGGTTTTTAGGGATTTTGAGGGGCTCTATGGTTTTTAGCGTTTTTAGGATGCTTAGGGGTTTAAGGGTTTTTAGCATTTTAATGTTTTTTTGGGTTTTATGTTTTTTTGGGGGTTTTATGGTTTTCATTGGGATTTTAATGTTTTTAAGGTTTATTATGTATTGAGGGATTTTGGGGCATTTTTTAAAAACCCATAAAAATACTCCAAACCATAAAAATAAAAAAAACACCCTAAAAATCATAAAAACACCCTTAAAACCATAAAAATCATAAAAACACCCTAAAAATTCCTAAAAATGTAAAAAACCCCTAAAACACCTAAAAACCCTAAGAAATCCCTTAAAAACCTAAAAACAATTAATACCACTAAAAATTCTAAAAATGCTAAAAACCTAAAAACCCATAAAAACCTAAACACCTTAAAACCCATAAAATCCATAAAACAATAAAATACCTTTAAAATACTAAAAATCACAAAAAATACCTAAAAACATAAAAAATTAAAAACAATCAAAAAACATATGAAAACCATTTAAAACTACAAATGATTAAAACACTTAAAAACCTAAAAATGATAAAAACCCTAAAAGACCCTTAAATCCCTAAAAACACATATAGACTATAAAAAAACTAATAAAATTAAAAATACCTCAAACCCTAAAAACTCTAAAAAACTAATGGAAACTATACAAAACCCTTAAACATGTAGAAATGATAAAAACACTAAAAACATTAAAACCCTTAAAAACTAAAAAACCCCATAAAAACCCAAAAAAATGAAATCCCTAAAAACATTAAAAAACCCCCCCAAACCCTTTTAAAATCCCTAAAAACCCTAAAAACAATAAAAATTCTAAAAATACCCCAAAATCCCTAAAAATTGAATAAATTTAAAAAAACCATAAAAAAGCTAATAAAAGACATAAAAACCTAAAAACAATTAAAACCCCATAAATCCTAAAAATTATAAAAACCCTACAATCCAATAAAAACACTAAAAACCATAGATGTAACTAAAAACCTTAAAAACTGTAAAACCACATAAAAACCAAAAAACCAATGAAAACTCTAAAAACCCTGAAAAACCCAAAAAACTTTAAAAACTCATTTTTTTAAAACAAAATCTCTAAGAGGAAAAAAATTATAAAACCCAAAAAACCAAAAAACACAAAAAAGCACTAAAAACCCCAAAATTCCCTAAAAATCCCAAGAAAACATGAAAATATTAAATAAGATCTATAAATTCCTAAGAATTTAAAATATCCTAAAAAACATGAAAACCCATAAGAAATCATTAATAACCTAAAAACACTTAAAAATCCTAAAAAATCTGAATACCCTAAAAACCATAAAAACCCCTAACAACACACAGAACCCTAAAAACCATAAAAATCCTAAATACCATAAAAAATATTTAAAAATCTAAAGAGCACCCTAAAAACCCTAAAAGTCGCATAGAAAATCCCAAAAACCATCAAACCCCATAAAACCATAAAAAAAATTAAAAAACCATAAAATTCATAAAAACCACTAAAATTTTCCAAAGACATTCAAACCCATAAAATGATAAAAAAACCTTAAAACCCTAAATACTGAAACAAAAAACCCTTAATACCCAAAAAACAGAAATCTCAGAAAAAACCCAAAACACCTCAAAATCGCAAAACACTAAACAACTATAAGAATACAAAATAATCCCTAAAAACCCTAAAAACAAAAAAAATCTAAAAACCCTAAAACCGCTAAAGAACCTTAGAGAATATTAAAAACGTAATGAAAATTATAACACATAAAAAATAAAAAAAACTCTAAAACCCTAAAAAACCCTACAAGGATCCTAAAAACCATAAAATCCCAAAAAAACATGAAGTCCCCTAAAAACCAAGATAGAGGAATATGGATCCTCTACTCCATTACGATGGGGTTTAGGTCTCCCTTCTTCAAGATTGAAGATGATGATGGATTCTGATCCTCGGCCTCTGCCCTATGTGGGGGAGAGGCCTCTGCTGGTCCTTGATGAAGATCGATCTTTTGTTTCGTTCTCAGATCCTAATTCTTTCCCACAATTTCCGTGGATCGATATTTTCCCTAAGGTTCCTAATTTTCATGAAGTTCATCTACAACTACATCTGTCATTAGTGAAGTTTAACGGGGGTTCCAAACTGCATATGATGACCCTAGTTTCTCATTTTTTGAATTGGAAACCTCCAATTGACATTTTTAGTAGGTTCATGTTTGAACATTATAATCTTCGGGATCATACTACTGTGGACCTTGTCGATACCTACCATTTTATAATTCGGTTTTCATCTAAGGAGGATCTTATTCTGGCTTGGTCTGCGGATCCTTGATGTTACGACAGTGCTCGCTTCTCATTTTTTTGGTGGAGCTTTGATTTTAATTTGTGTTGTGATTCTCAGATGGTGGCTACTTGGGTAAAATTTATAGAACATACTCTACCATTTTAGAATATGTCTGTTATTTTAATTTTGGGGAATTTGGTAGGCAGGTTATTGTGCTTAGGCAGTAGAACTAGGGATCTCTATCATTCTGTTTCCTTAAGGTTATTTGTTGAAGTAGATGTATCAAAAGGTTGGTTGATTTTTTTGGATTACTATTGGTAAAGAGATTCGTTGGAAACAACCTATGGTTTTCAAAGCATGGGTGAAATAATTTGATTTATGCTTGTTTCTTGGTTATGTTATGATTGATTATCGACGGAGGGGAAGTGGGCGTGTTATGGAAAGGATAGTTCATAGAGTTGCCTCACTGAGGTTGGGGTTGATACCTACTTTTGATGAAAGGTCAGGAGCTCTGAGGGCTGATCTTTCAGGTGAAAAGAGGGATGATAGTGTGGAAGCAGGGGGCTCTTTCTCAAGGTAAGCTGCAGTGGGGTATCTTTCAGGGGCTAAGGTGAGTGAAGCTTTCAAATGCTTGAGGTGTGACTTGGTAATTGTAGGTGATATTTCTTCTTCCAGCAGGAAGGGGGATGAGGTTCTCAATGAGGGTGTGCCTATTTTCAATGATTCTACACTCTTGAATCAGGGGAAAGAGGTTATTTTAACTTCCAACCAGTTTGAGGGTTTGGGACCTATGGAAAACATAGATAATGGGAGGGAGATGAGTGATACATAGGAGAAGGGAAAGGGGAAGTTTGAAGTTGTTTGGGATGAAATCAGACAATCTGTGAATCTTTAAGAGGAGGCTCCATCTCCCATTCTTGAAGGTATGGAGTAGGAGGAGGTGGTGAAAAAACCATTAATTAATTTTGACCATGTATAGAAGCACGGAGAGGTGCAGGTTGATTATGCCAGGAATGGGGATAGGCAGGTTGAAGGTTTTATGTCTTGTCCATCTGTAAGTATGGGGATGCCTGAAAACCAAGGGGACCTGTCCTCTAATTATATAATTTGTAGGAAGATTGAAGAGAAACAAGACTTGATCTACACTCTAGTTTTGTATGAGACCTTTCCCCCATATGTTGATCTGTCCAAACAGATAATGTTTGAATGCACAAAAATCACATTTGAGCAGCATCAAAAGGACATCCTATAGGAACTAGAGCTGAAGAAGGATGTTCATTTTTTATAGGATGATGATGAGCCATCTGCAGGATTAGGGGAAATCTTTTTGGAGGAAGATTCCAAGATTATTACTAAAAAGGATTAGATAAGAAGGGAAAAGTATTTGATGGGTGACCCTTATACTGTAGGGCTGGATTCAGGCCCTAAAAAGAGGAAGTCGAGGTTTGACATTGTACATACTCTCGGCTATGGAAGCCAGAATGTTGGGGTGGATCTTGCTACTATTGAACACGGAAAAGATAGTAATTACAAGTCTAAGGCGGTGAGGAATGATGTTGTGTTGCATGGAAAGAATGAGGATCTTAGAGGTCATTCCTTTTCCCCACTGAAGAGGAGGAAAAGGAGGGATAATTCCACTCTTCCAAGGCATATGACTAGCAGAGCCTCCTCCAAGGCCCCCTTTCTGGAGCATTAGAGGCTTAAGGACACGTATACCAACCTTTCTTTTGACATGGAAACTGCTATGAAGTCTACATCGGAGTGGGAGATGGAAGAGTCTGATGCGTCATTAGGATATGGCGCAGATGGATACCTTTTTGGGATGGTGGAGAGGTTTAACCATATGATAAGTAGTTTCTTTTGGGTTTGGGTTGTTTGACCCTACCCCTTCCTTGTAAGCTTGAATTTCTTTTTTTTTCGAATACATTTTGGGGGACCAAGAATAGCCTAGTCATGCACCTTCATTGCCCTGAAAACCTAAAAGACCCTAAAAACCCATAAAACATTAAAAAGATTGTAAAAAATCTAAAATCCCTTGAAACCCTTAAAAATGATAAAAGAATTCTAAAAATCCTTAAAAACCTAAAATTTTGAATAAAAAAAACCCCAATAACCATAAAAACACTAAAAACCCTAAAAAATCCTAAAAATCCTAAGAATCCATAAAACCCCAATATCCATAAAAATCCCAAAAAACATAAAATGCCTTAAAAACTATAAAAACCCCTAATAAAACCTTAATAACCTAAAAGCACTTAATACCCCTAAAAACCTAAAAACGTTAAAAAACCAAAAACCCTAAAGTCCCTAAAAACCCAATAACACTTAAAACCATTAAACCTATAAAAACATACAAAACCTAAAACCCATTAAACCTTAAAAACTGATAAATACTCTAAAAACCCTTTAAACCCCTAAAAATGTTAAAAAAATCTAAGATACATAAAAACCCTAAAAAACTAAAAAACCCCACAACAAACCTAAAAACCGTAAAAAACCCTAAATCTCTCAAAATCTATAAAAAAACTAAAAACCCATAAAAATCGTAAATAACACTAAAAATCACTACTAACATAAATGAATCTTAAAACACTGAAAGTCCCTAAGAAAACATTAAAACAGAAAACATTTAAAACCCATAGAAACCAAAAAATGAATAAAAACTCTAAAACCCAGAATAAAACTAAAAACCCTAAAAACCATAAACCCCTAAAACCTTATTAACCTCTGAAAACAAAAAAAAACCAATAAAAATATAATTCCCTTTAAACTTCTAAAAACTTTAAAAAACTATAAAAAACTAAAAAATTCTCAAAAACTCAAAAAAAATCCGAATAACCCTAAAAAACAAAACAAAAAAATCCTAAAAATTCCCTAAAAACATAAAAATCCATAAAACCCAAAAAAACCCTAAGAAAACCTTAAAAACAAAAAAACACTTAAACCCCAATAAAACCTAAAAAATTCTAAAAACCCTAAAATCCAAAAAACCTTAAAAAAATAAAATCCTCCAAAAACCATAAAAACCTTAAAAACTCATAAAACACCAAAAAATTGCCAAAAAATATAAAATACCTTTAACCACTAAAAATGTTAAAAAATTATAAAAAACCTTGAAACCCATTAAAAACTCAAAATACTCATAAAACGATAAAAAATTACTCTAAAACCCCTAAAAATATAAAAACCCATAAAAATCAATAAAAACCCAAAAACCCCTAATAACCCCTCAAAATCCTTAAAAACCCTAAAAATTCATAAAATTATACAAAATAACTAAAAATCAATAAAAACATAAAAAACCCTTAATATCCCAGATAAAACCTAAGAATATCTATATAACCTAAAAACACATAAAACCCATAAAAACCTCAAAAATAATAAAAAACTAAAACCCTAAAAATCACCAAACCATAAAAAGCGCTAAAAATCAGTAAATGTTTTATAAAACATAAAAATCATAAAAAATCACAAAATAAATAAAAATGTAAAAACCTTAAAATTCCTAAAAACATAAGAAAAAATTAAAAATAAAAATAAAACACTTAAAACCCATAGAAAACCAAAAAAAATTCAAAAACCCTAAATGTAATAAAAATCCCAAAAAAACCCCTAAATAGCATAAAACTCTAAAAATGTAAAAAATCATGAAAACCCAAAATTAATATAAATCCCAATAAAAACATAAAAAACGATTTAAACCCCTAAAAATATAAAAAACTCCTAAAAAGATTAAAAATAGTAATGAATTAAAAACCCAAAAAACAAGAAAATCATTAAAATCCTAAAAAACAAAAAAAAAATCCCTAAAAAAGAAACCCCCCTTAATAAACTTGGAGGTCCCTTGGAAATACATTTAAAAAAAATACTCAATCCCCTAAAGAACTAAAAATTCTAAAACCCCTAAAAACCCTAAAAAATAAAAAGCCTAAATAACCTCAAATCCCTAAAAACCATAAAAAATCATGAAAATCCTGAAAACCCACTAAAAACCCTAGTAACATAAAAAAGAACTAAAACCCTAAGAAAACCATAAAATCCTATCAAAACCTAAAACCCTTAAGAACCTTAAAAATGACGAAAACCCCAAAAAAACCGTAAAAATCATAAAGATCGCTATAATTCATAAAACCCCTAGAAACCTTAAAAACCCTAAAACCCATAAAAAACCCTAAAAGCCCAAAAAAACACATCAAAACCATTAAACCCCTATAAATTTGAAAACATTCTAAAAACCTTAAAAATTCTAAAAACACTAAAAACGCATTAAAACTGAAAAAAATCCTAAAACCCATAGAAACCCTAAAACCACTAAAACCCCTCAAAATACCTCAGAACCCTAAAACCCTATAAATATCCTATGTAATCCAAAAAAAATCCATAAAAACATAAACGCCCTAAAAACCATAAAACCCCTAAGAAAACATTAAAAACCTAAAAACAGCTAAAACCCCTAAAAAACATAAAAACACAAAAAACCCTAAAAACCCTAAAAACCGTAAAACCCTAGAAACCCATTAAAACTATAAAACCCCCTAAAAACCCTAAAAACCATAAAACCCAATAAAAACCAAAAAACACACTAAAAACAATAAAATCCATTTGAATTCCTAAAATTGATAAAAACACGAAAAAACCTTAAAACCCAAATAAAACTATAAAAACCATAAACACCATAAAACAATAAAAAAACATAAAACCCCCTAAAAACATAAAACATCCTAAGAAGGCCCTAAAAATCCTTAAAAAGGTTAAACAGACTAAAAAACCTAAAAACCAAAGAAAATGTTAATAACCTAAATACACATAAAAATCCTAAAACACCTAAAAAAATAAAAAACCCTACAAAACCCTAAAAACACTAAAAATCCTAAAAAACATAAAAACCTCTAAAAACCACAAAAAACCTAAAACCCCATAAAAACCCACAAAAACCCAAAGAAACCACTCAAATCTATAAAAACTTTTTATACCCCAAAATACATTAAAATTTTACAAAAAACCATATAAACCATATAAAACTAAAAGAACCCTAAAACCCCCAAAAATAATGAAAAAAACTAAAACATTAAAACAACTAAAAACCATCAAATTCCCTAAAATAAAAAAACCGTAATAGTCCAAAAATAATACCTCAAATCCCAAAAAATAATAAAAACTTCCAAACCATGAAATACCCTACTAAAACCTTTAACACCAAAAAAATAATTAAAACACATAAAACCAATAAACACTAAAAAAATATAAAATCCCTAAAAATTCCTAAAAACTCTAAAACTCATAAAAACTAATAAAACCCATAAATCATAGAAAATCAGAAAGAAATAAGAAACCAAAAAAACCAATAAAAACTCACAAACCCATTTAAACCACAAAAAACGTTAAGAAACTATAAAAAACATAATACCATAAAAACTCAAAAAACCCTAAATATTCAAAAAGAGCATTAAAACCTCAAAGAACCCAAAATTCCATAAAAACCCTAAAAAATATAAAAAACCATAAAAACCTAAAAGTGCTCTAAAAATCCATTAAAAATACTAAAAACTCTTTAATACCATAGAAAAATTGGAAAAATCTAATAAACAATAAAAACATAAAAATATAAAGAACTCTAAAATCCCAAAAACCCATTAAACCCCTAAAAACCCAAAAACAACAAAAAAACCATCCAAATTCATAACAACCCTAAAACCCAAAATAACCATAAAATCAATAAAAATATATAAAAATCCCAAAATACTTAAAAAAACAAGAAAACCCTAAAAAACCTTAAGATAACTATAAAAACCTAATAAATGATTAAAATCATAAAAAACACGAAAAACCCTAAAAACACCTAAAAACCATAAAAACCCTCATAAATACCCTAAAACCCCCAAAAACCAATAAAAACAATAAAACCCCTTTAAACACCTAAATAATTAAGAAGCTCTAAAAACCATAAATCCCTAATAACTCAAAAAATAATCCTAAAACCCCCAAAAAACCAATAAACCGTAAAACCGTAAAAACAATAAAACTCCTAAAAATTTCTAATATCCTTAAAAACCGTAAAAATACATATAAATCCATAAAAATCCCAAAAAATATAAAAAAATTCAAAACCCCTGAAGAACCATAAGAAAACATTAAAAACCTAAAAACACTTAAAACCCCAAAAAACATAAAAAATGTTAAAACCCCTAAAAAACCTAAAATACCTAAAAAACCTAAAACAATAAAAACAATAAAACCCATAAAATCTTTAAAAAACTATTAAAAACCCTAAAACATTAATACCAATAAGAACTCAAAAACCCTTTTAACCCATAAAAACATTAAAAACTATAAAAACACTAAACCCCCTAAAATATCAAAAAACCCCTAAAAACCAAAATACCAAAAAAACCCAAAAAACCAAAAAAAACTAAAAAACCCTCACAATCCCTAAAAACCCTAAAAACCCATAAAATCCTAAAAGATTCTAAAGAATAACTGAAACGTAAAAGCTCAAAAAAAATGAAAACCACTAAGAAAACCATAGTAACATAATTACACATAAACCCCTAAAAACTAAAAAACAATAAAAACCCTAATAAACCATAAAAACCTCAATATCCATAAAAACCATAAAAACCAAAAAAACACTAAAACACAAAGAATCCATAAAAAATTAAAAAACATTAAAAACCTTAGAAACCCCTAATAAAACCATAAAATCGTAAAAACACTTAAAACACCTTAAAAAATAATAAACTATAATAAAACCTAAAAGAACCTAAAACCCTTTAAAACCCTACAAACCATAAAAATCACTAATAATCATAAAAAATCCTAAAAACTGAAAAAACCTAAAATCCCATTGAAAACATTAAAAACCCGTAAAACCCTTAAAAACCTTTAAACCCCTAAAAACTTAAAAAAACTCTTAAAAACCCCAAAAACCATAAAACCCTACTAATCCCTATAAACTATCAAATTTCATAATAATAAAAAAACCATTAAAATAAAAAAAACCCATAAAATCCCTCTAAATGTAAAAAAACCTAAAAAACCAAAGAAAACCGTAAAAACCTAAAAACACTTAAAACCCCCAAAAGCCTAAAAAATTTATAAAAATCCAAAAAACTGAAAAAAAAACCGTAACAACCTTATAAAACACCAAAAACTAAAAAAATAAATAAAAATAATAAAAAATAATAAAAAATGAAATCTTTAAAACGATACCAAACACTATGATAACTGTAAAAACATAAAAACCCTGAAAACCCCCAAAAACAAAAAACAAAAAGTACCCTAAAAACCCTAAAAAGACCGTAAAAACCCTAAGACCCCATAAAAACCATAAAATAATTTTAAAAATATAAAACCCCCTAAAACCTTAAAAACCCTAAAACCCATAAAAACTTTAAAAGCCACTAAAAACTCTAAAAACTAATTACAATCCTAAAAATGTTAAAAATCCAAAGATACCTTAAAATACCAAAAAATATAGAAAAACCCAAAAACTATAAAAACCCTAAAACCCATAAATCCCTTAAAAATATTTAAAACCTCAAAAACAATAAAATCCAAAAAAAAACCTTAAAATCCCTAAAAATGTAAAAAAACCCTAAAACCATGAAAAGAACTAAGAAAACAGTAAAACTATAAAAACTCTTAAAATAAAATAACAACTTAATAAACTCTAAAAACCCTAAAATAACCAAAGACCCTAAAAAAATAAAAAACCCATTAAATTCCATAAAAACCCTAAAAACCATAAAAGGCCTAAAACTCCCTAAAAATGTTCAAAATTCTAAAAACACCAAGAAAACATTAAAATCCTAAAAACACTTAAAACCCATCAAAACAAAAAAAAACTCTAAATACCCTAAATAACTAAAACACCATAAATCCCTATACCCCATAAAGACTATAAAACCTCAAAAACCATATGAAATCATAAAATCGCATAAACACCATAAAAACCCACTACAAATGTTAAAAAACCGTTAATCCCCTATAAAATTTTAAAAAAACTAAAAACCATAAAATCCCTAAAAACTCAAAAAAAAACTCTAAAAAACCAGAAAAATCATTAAATCCATAAATAATGAAAAACCCTAAAATTCCCTAAAAACCAAAAAAATCCTAAAAAATCCCTAAAATCCATAAAATCATAAAAATCACTAAAAACCTCAAAAACTTTAAGAAAGACATAAAAATATAAAATCACTTAAAATTCCTAAAAACCTAAAAATCTTTCAAAACCCAAAAAAATTATAAAAACCTCAAAAACCATAAAACATAAAAAATTCTAAAAACTCTAAAAACTATAAAAACCATAAAAAATAAAAATATCATAAGAATATAAAAATCCCAAAACCATGAAAAAAACAGAAAATCATAAAAACCAAAGACACTAAAAACCCCACAAAACCAAAAAAACGTTAAAATCCATAAAAAATCCCAAAGGAACCCAAAAACCCTAGAAACACAAAAAAAACCATAAAACACTAAACTAATAAAAACAATAAAACCACTAAAAAATCTAAACCCCATTTTAATTCCTAAAAATTGTAAAAAACCTTGAAACCCCTAAAAACAAAAAAGAAATCCTAAAAACCCAAAAAAACCAAAAAATTATAAAAACAAAAAAACTCTCAAAATCCCTAAAAACCCTAAAAACCCATATAAGTCCAAAAAAATACCTCAAATCCCTAAAAATGTAAAAAACCCTAAAATCCATGAAATCCCTTAAAACACCTATGAAAACCATAAAATCTTCAAAAAACTTTAAACCCCTAAAAACACTAAAAATGGTAAAAACTTTAAAAAACCTTTAAAACACTAAAAATCCCAAAAATCCCAAAAAACCTTAAAACCACAAAAAAATCTAAAAAATACCACAAATCTACTCAAATGTAAAAAACCATAAAAACCACTAATAAAACATTAGAAACATAAAAACACATAAAACTCTAAAAACCTAAAAAATGCTAAAAACCATAAAAACCCTAAAAGTCTTTAAAACCCTTAAAACCCCTAAAAACCATAAAACCCCAAAAAAAACTAAAAAAATAAAAAACCCCTATAAAAACACTAAAAAATTAATGAAAACACTAAAATCCTAAAAACTAAAAAAACCCAAAAACCCTAAAAACTAATAACCCCAAAAAAACTCAAAACCCCCCTAAAAATCCATAAAAAACACGATAAAACCAATAAAAAAATAAAAATCCATAAAAATCCATTAAAAACAAAAAAACCATAAAATCCTAAATATCCTAAGAAAAACCTCAAATTCTAAAATAACACTTTAAATGCCTAAAAACACTAAAAACCCTAAAAACCCAAAAAACACTAAAACACTAAAACCTGCTAAAAAATATAAATAACATTAAAAACATTGAAATTTTAAAAACACTAAAATAAAATAAAACACCATGAAACTCAGAAACCCCAAAAGAACCAAGAACTATAAAAACCATTAAAATAAGAAAAAACCTTAAAATCCCAAAAAAAATATAAAATACCATAAAAATCACTAAAAATATTTTAATACATAAAAACACATATAAACTCATGAAAACCCTAAAAACCAAAATAAAACCTTAAAACCTAAAAACACTTAAACCCCCTAAAAATTAAAAAACCCAAAATCACACTGAAAAACCCTCAAAATCCAAAAAAACCCCTAAAAACCATAAAAATACTAAAAAACCTAAAAAATACCTAAGAACGTTAAAAACACATGAAAAATTGAAAACCCCTAATGAGAACATAAAAACACTAGAAAAATTTTAAACCCTAAGAACTAAATAATGTAAAATACCGTCAAATCCTTAAAAAGACCGTGAAAACCCTAAAACTTATGAAAACTAAACAACCCCAAAACTATAAAAAAAACCTGAAAACCCATACAAACTCTAAAACCCACTAAAAACTCCCTAAAACCATTAATACTATAAATGGGTAAAAAAATAAAAAAAAATTAAACCTATAAAAAACTAAAAAAACACAAAAACTCCAAGAAAACCCAAAAAAACCTAAAAACCCAATAAAACTAAAAACCCTTCAAAATTCCTAAAAACCCTAAAATTCATAAAAAACCTAAAAATTCCCCAAACAACCAAAAAAATGAAAATAACTCTAAAACCCAAAAAAAACCTATGAAAATCTTAAAAATGTAAAAAAAATCAAAAACCTTTAAAACCTAAAAATGACAAAAATCCTAAAAACCCCCCAAAACCCAAAAACCCAATAACTCTCAAAATCCCTAGAAACCATAAATATCATAAAATTAATGAAATTCCCTAAAACTCCCTAAAAAAAATAAACCCTAAGAAACACTTAGAAATACTAAGAAAACATTAAAAACCAAAAAACACTTAAAACCCTTATAAAACAAAAATGATGCTAAAACCCCTAAGAAACCTTAAAACATCTTAAAAATACAAAGAAACTTTAAAAAACATAAAATCCGTAAAATCCTTAAAAACCCTAAAAACCCATCAAAACCATAAAAACCCTAAATTCCCATTAAACTCTAAAAATCCCATTAAATCAATAAAAATGATAAAAAACTCTAAAACCCTAAAAAACACAAAAAAACCCTAAAAATCCATACCCACTCTAAACCCTAAAAAACCTTAAAAACACTCAAAATTACTAAAAAAACTAAAAAAATAAAAACCATTAAAATGTAAAATACCAAAAATAAAAATAAAAAAATGCTTAGAAAACCTTAAAACCCAAAAACACTTAAAACCCCTAAAAACATAAAAAATTCTAAAAACACATAAAATCCATAAAAAACATAAAACCCTAAAACTCCTAAAATTCCCTCAGAACTATAAAATCCCAAAAAATCCTAAAAAACCCTTAAAATACCTAAAATTGTAAAAAAACCTCAAATCCCTAAACTACCCTATGAAAACCTTACAAACCTAAAATCACTAAAAACCCCTAAAACACTAAGAAATGTTAAAAAGACTCTTCCTCCTTCCCCCTATGACGTGGTCCGACCTTGTTGTCCACAGCTTCATCCTAGAATAGTGTCGATGGAGGTTTCCCCTCGTGCGTCATTGCTTTGGGTTTGACCTGGTGCTGGCTTTGTCGTGCCTTGTAGCTTTAGAATCTTTCTACAACTTCAGATTGATCGTTGTTGGTTATGGTTCGCGTGGAGTTGACTCCGACTCTACTAGATTCAGGACCCCTATCTGTCAAGGTTTGCACTTCGATTTTGGGTTTCTAGATCAATGTATACCTTTCTAGATCTAGGTTCTATTTGTGGCTTCGTGATCTCCATTCTGGGATTGGTGTTCTTGGCAGGATCTTCGGCGCTCCCCTGTCCTCTGGATCTCATCGCAGCTTCTATGCCTTCATCGTCGGCTCTGGGTTGTCGTTTCTAGCTGTGGTGGGTTCCTCCTTGGTTTTGAGATCCGGTCATGACTTTAGTGTTATTGGATTCTAGCTATGATATCCCCACTCAACTTCTTCTTGACCCAAGGGTTGTCCTGGTGTGATCCGATCTTCTCAGGCTCAGCTCAATTGGCTTGGATGGGGGAGGCCCTGATTTCCGCCTCCTCTGGTTTTCTGTGCTTCTGAACTTTTGATGTTGGTGACTTTTTGTGGTATGTGATTGTGGTGTTTGATGCCATTGGTTGTCTGCCTCTATTTGAGAGAAGGTGGTGATGCTACTCGATGGTGAATGTTGTTTGGATTGGGGCTGCAAGAGGTGGATCTTTATGGCTTTGTAGTGCGGAAGCTGGGTTGACGATGTTGCTGCTTATGGTCTGGTGCTGCTGATTGAGGGTTCTTCTTGGTTTGGAGGTGATTCTGGGGATTTTTACTTTTCTTCATTGTTCCTTTTGTCTGCTCTTTGGTTTTTTGTTTTTGAGCTTTTTTGGGTTTGGGTTTGTTAGGGGTTTTTGGGTGTGGGTCGTTTGACGCCTCCCCTCTCTTGTATGCTGTATCTTTTTTCTAATAAATCGGGGAGGGGTTGGGAATAGCCTGAACCTCGCATCTTCCTTTCCCATAAGAAAACCATAAAATTCTTAAAAAACCTAAAACCACTAAAACCTTATAAAATTATAGAAACCCTAAAATACCCAAAAATTCCTAAAAACCCCTAAAAACAATAAAAACAGTAAAAAAACATTAAAATCCCTAAAACCCATAAAAATCCTAAAATCCCTAAAAACCCAAAACCCCAAAAGAAACAAAAAAACACCATTAAACCCCAAATAATTTCAAAAACATCTAAAAAGAATCAAACCCTTGAAAAATAAAAAAACCAATAAAACCATAAACCATAAAAACTATAAAAACCTCAAATCCCTAAAATGCTTAAACACCACAAAATTTATTCAAAGCCCAAAAAATCCCTAAAAATTAAAAAACCCCAAAATCCCTTAAAACCCAAAGAAAACCATAAAACCTAAAAACTCTGAAAACACCAAAAAACATAAAAATGATAAATATACATAAAAACCTAAAAATACCCTAAACCCTAAAATCCCAGAAAACCCATAAAACCCTAAAAAGTTATAAAACGCAAAAAAAACAACCAAAATTTCTAAACAAACATTAAACCCCTTAAAAAGTCAATAAACTCTAAAAAACATCAAAAACCATAAAAAATCAAAGAAATCCTAAAAATCCCAAAATCCATAAAAACCATTAAATCCCTAAAACCCATAAAAACCATAAAACCCAAAAAACCCCTAAAACCCAAACACCATAAAATACTAAAAAATAGAAAAAATTTCTAAAAACACAAAAATCCATAAAAAATCTTAAAAACTTATAAAAGTAAAATAACCCAAGAAATTGTTACAAAAGTAGAAACCCTAATACCCCAAAAGTCCCTAAAAACCATAAAACCCCTATAAACCTTAAAAACCACTAAAAACAAAAAAACCAAAATAAAACCTATAAAAACCATTAAAACCCTCTAAAAATTATAAAAACCCTTTAAACCTATAAATACATTAAAAAACTCTAAAACCCTTATAGCCCGTAAAAAAGAAAAAAACCCAAAACCCAAAAAAACTAAGAAAACCATAAAAATACTTTAAATTCCAACAAAACAAAAAAAACCCTGAAAATCCAAAAAAACACTAAAAATCGTAAAAAATCCCTAAAAGTTCCTAAAAACATCAAAACCCTAAAAACACTAAAAAAAACTCAAAGGAAACCTTAAATGTCTAAAAATATTTACAACCATAAAATCCTAAAAAAGGAAAAAACTTTAAAACCCCTACAAATCCCTAAAAACATAAGATCCCTAAAAACATTTAAAACCGTAAAATCCTAAAAACCCTTGAAAAAACACTAAAGACTCTAAACCCCCTATAAACTCCAAAAAAAGTCTAAAAAATAGAAAACCATATAATACCTAAAAAAACGCCTAAAAATCAAAAAATACAAAAAAAACCCTAAAAACCAAAATCTGTTGAAACCAATAAATATTATTTGAAATTCAAAAGTCCATAAAAATGTAAAAACCCCTAAAAACCCTTAAAAAAATAAAAAAACATAAAACCCATAAAAACTCCTAAAATCCATATTAACATTAAAACTCTTTAAACCATTAAAAATCACTAAAACTCTAAAAACCCTTTAAAATCCTAAAAATGTTAACACCTCTAAAAACCCGTAAAACATTAAAAAATTAATATAATGATAAAATCCCTAAAACCCATAAAACCCTAAATAACCTAAAAACTGTCAAAATATCAAAAAAACTGAAAACCAAAATAAATCCCAAAAAATCTCTAAAAACATAAAAAACCCTAAAACCCTTGAAAATTATTAAGAAAGCCTAAAAAAGATAAAAACCCAAAAAACATAAAACCCTTAAAACCATAAAACCCCTAGAAACCTTAAAACCACTAAGAAGTATAAAAAATAATTAAATATAATTTTTTAAAAAAACTCTATAAAGCAATAAAATCCCTAAATCTCAAAAAACCCCTAAGACCACAAAAAACCCCATTAAAACCAAAAAATCATCAAAATCCCTAAAAACCCTAAAAAATAATACGAATCCAAAAAAACCATAAAAATAAATAAAAACATAAAAACCCCTAAAAATCCTGAAATCCATTAAAATAACCCAAATAAAACCTTAAAAAACTTAAAACACCTATAACCCCTAAATACTAGAAAAAAACTAAAATCCCAAAAAAACCCTAAAAGACCAAAAAATCCCTAAAACCTAATAAAAATCAAGAAAACACCTAAAAATATCCAAAAATTTAAAAACCCATATGAACCCTGAAAAACCTTATTGAACCCTTAAAATCCTAAAAATAGATTAGACACATAAAAACCATCAAAATTCTAAAAATCATAAAAACCCTAAAACCCCTAAAAACCCATAAATACCCCTAAACCATTAAAAATATGAAAACCCATTAAACCCCTAAAATATACTAAAAACATTAAAAAACCATTAAACCAATGAAAATGTTAAAAAGCACTAAAAAGCATCCAAACCCAAAAAAAATCACAAAACCCAAAAAATGCCAAAAAACTATATAAACCCAAAAACCAAAAAACCCATCAAAATCCCTAAAACCACTAAAAGTATAAAAATACTAGAAATCCCTAAAAATCCTATAATTTTAAAAACCCATAAAACACTAAAAACCCATAATAGAACCTCCAAAAGCAAAAAGCTCTTAAAATCCCTAAAAAACCTATAAACACTAAAAACCCATAAAATCCCTAGAAACATAAATAACCCAATAAAATTTAAAGAACCCTAAAATCCATAAAAATAATATAGCACAATGAAAATATAAAACCACTTTAAACCCCAAATATAGTTAAAAACCTCTAAATACCCTCAAACCCCTAAAAAACCAGAAAACCCTAAAAATGAAAAAAACACGAAAACCCCAAAAAAGCCTAATAATCCCTAAAAACCATAAAACCCATTATAATCCTAAAAAATCACATATAATCCATTAAAGTGTAAAAAATCCTAAAACCCCTAAAAACCACAAGAAGACCTAAAAACCAAAAAACACTTAATACCCTTAAAAAATAAAAAATAAAAACCCATTAAACCCCTAAAATGATAGTACCAACCCAAAAAACCACTAAAACCTAAAAAACCCCAAAAACATAAAAAACCCTAAAAACCAATAATAACCCTTAAAAATAATAAAAACTATAAAACCCTTTAAACCCCTTAAAATTTTAAAAAACTATAACAAACCATAAAAATGAAAAATAAATCAAGAAACCCCTAAAATCCCAAAAAAAATAAAAAACCTCAAATCCCTCAAATTCCCAACCAACCCTATGAATCCTCAAAATCCATAAAATCCCCTAAAAAACTAAAATTCCAAAAAAATCCATAAAATCTATAAAAGAGTAAAGAAAACACAAAATCCCAAAAATACCTTTAGAAAACATTAAAAACCATAAACACTTAAAACCCCAAAAATAGAAAAATCTAAAAACCCTAAAAAACAAAAAAAAACCCATAAAACCCCTTACACCCATAAAAAACACTAAAACCTCTAAAAACCAATAAAAACCACAAAAATCTCTAAAATACCATTTAAATAATAAAAATGTGAAATACATTAAAAACCATAAATCTCCTAAAAATAAAAAAAACTACTAAACCCCCTAAACAACAAAAAATACCCTAAACCCCTAAATACAAAAAAAATCCCTCAAAATCCATACAACCCTATGGTACCATAAAAATCCAAAAAAGGATAAAAAATCCCTAAATACATAAGGAAACCCTAAAACCCATAAGAAAACCTTAAAACCTTAAAACACTTATATCATCTCAAAACATAAAAAAATGATAAAACTTTAAAAAATGCAAAAACCCTAAAAACCGTAAAAACCCTCAAAATCCATAAAATCCTAGAAAACCCATAAAAATTATAAAAGGCCTCAAAATCCCTAAAAAAATAAAATCCAAAAATACCTTAAAAACACTAAGAAAACCATAAGACCCTAAAAACACATAAAACACATAGAAAACCTAAAAACGCAAAAAAAAGAGATAAAAGACCCTAAAAAACCTAAAATCCCTCAAAACCATAAAAACACCTTAAACCCCATAAACCCTATCAAAGTCTAAAAACCACTAAAACTCTAAAAAAACATAAAAATCCTAAAAATATATTACTAAAATCTAAAAAACCAAAAACCCCTAAAAAATAAGAAAAACCCCTAAAAATCAAAAAACCAAAAAACAAAAAAACCTCTAAAACCCTAAATATTCCTAAAATCCCTAAAAACCATTAAAATTCCTAAAAATTCTAATAATAAATTAAATATAAAAAACTTTAAAAAACCAAAAAAAAAAGAATGAAAACCATAAAAATAATTAAAATCCCTAAAAATCTATATTTCACTAAAAACCATAAAAACCTCAAAACACCCTAAAACCCTAAACACCATTAAAACCACTAAAAACCTTAAAATGTCTAAAAACCCATAACAAATATAAAACCCCACTAATGAATGTAAATCCCTTAAAAAAGTTAAAAACATTAAAAACTATAAAAAAACATAGAACCCTAGAAGACAAAAAAACCATAAAACCCAAAATACCAAAAAAAATTCTAAAAACAATAAAAACCATAAAATTGTGAAAATTATTAAAAAAGAATAAAATTTCTATAAAATAACCACAAATCCAAAAAACATAACAAAACCTCAAAACCCTGAAAACCCCAATGAAAAACTTAAAAATCAAAAAAAAATTAAGATATTTAAAAAAACTAAAAAATGCTAAAAATCATAAAAAATACTATAAATACAAAACCCTAAAAATCAATAAAAATCCTAAATACCATTAAAATTATGAAAAATACATAGAAATACTTAAATGTAAAATAACCTTAAAAACATGAAATCCCATAAAAATAATTTAAAATCCTAAAAACTCTTAAAACCCATAAAAATATAAAAATGATAAAAAAAACCCCTAAAAGACCCTAAACCCCCATAAAACGTTCAAAATGAGAAAAACCATAAAAACAATAAAACCCTAAAATCTCATAAAACCTTTAAAACCACTAAAACTCTAAAAATATTTTAAACCCATAAAAACATTTAAAAAATTTAAAAACATTATGAACTATAAATAACTCAATGAACAAATAAAAACCCAAAAAAACATAAAGAACTAATAACACTTAAAACCCCTAAAAGTACTAAAATAATCTAAAATACCCAAATAACTATAAAAACCCCTAAAATCCCAAAAAAACCAAAAACACCATCAAAAACCATAAATCCCCTAAACCCCATCAAAATAATAAAAACTAATAAAAATGATAAAACACTTTAAACCACTAAAATGGATAAAAATCCCATAAAACATTAGAAACCATTAAAAAATAAAAAAACCCTACAAACCAAAAAAGAATAAAATCCCTAAAACCCTCAAGAACCCAAAAACCCATCAAAGTCTATAAAAAAACAATAGAAATACTAAAAAGGATTAAAATCACTAAAAAGGTAAAAAAAACCCTGAAAACCCCAAAGAATACCATAAAACCCCTAAAAAACTAAAAAATAGTAAAAATAATAAAACCCCTAAAAACCTAAATAACTCTAAAAACAAAAAAAAATCCCTTAAAACCTTAAAAATTGAAAAAATCAATCAAAACCCTAAAAACCACTAAAAACACTAAAAAACTATTAAACCCTTAGAAATGATAGAAACTCAAAAAATATTAAAATGACAAAATAACTAAAAAAAATCCTGACACCCCTAAAAAACCATAAAATCTTTAAAACCTTAAAAATCCCTAAAAACCCAAAAAAACATTATAATCCCTAAAATCCATAAAAATATAAAAATCCTTAAAATCCCCTGAAAACCCTAAGAAACTATTAAAAAATTAAAAACACTTAAAAACCCTGAAAATTTAAAAATGAAAAAACCCAAAGAATCTCTAAAGACATTAAAAACAAATAAATTATTAAAAAACAAAATAAAAATAAAACCATTTAAACACTTAAAAATTTAAAACTATAAAAAAATATAAAAACTATAAAAATCCAAAAAAACTCATAAAAACCCAAAAAAACAATAAAAACCCTAAAACCCCTAAAAACCTAAGAATCCTTCAAAATACCTAAAAACACAAAAAATGCATAAAAATTCAAAAAAATCCTAAAAACCTTAATCCCTAAAAACCAAAAAAACCATAAAAACCTAAGAAAATAATAAAAATCTAAAACCACTTAAAACCCCAAAAACCTAAAAAACATAGAAAACCCCTAAAACCCTTAAAATTATAAATCCCCTTAAAAACCATAAACCCCCATAAAACCCATGAAAACCCCCCAAACCACTAGAAAATCAAAAACACCAGTAAAATTCCAAAAATTATAGAAAATAGTATAAAACATAAAACCCTCAAAAACTCAAAACCCCCTAAAATAAAATAAAACCATAAAACCCCTAAAGACCCTAAGGAGGATGGCGTTTCTCCTTCTCTATCTCGCACGATGGAGATTCTCTTCTTCATTGACGAGGATGCTGTCATAGTTGATGGCCACGGCGGCATCGCCCCACCCTGGCATTGGAGGGGCGGCGGATGGGGTTCCCCTACAAGTTGAGCATGAGCTTCCCCCTTTTCCCAGAGATTATGACTTTCCTGAAAGTTCCTCACTGCCAGAACAGTGTGCCCTTAGTCCCGATTTCTGCTCAAGAGTTTTCTTTCGCCTCTTCTCTTCTGGATATGATGCTGGTGGTTCGGTTTGGGAGGAACTGATCCTCTATCGATGATTTTGACAGGTTTGTTTCTTCTTCTTGGAATCTCGATGAAAGAGATGTTGTATGGTAACTTGATGCTAGTAATTTTTTGGTTCATTTTGGGAATGAGGATGATTTGATCTCGGCCTGGGCTGTGGATCCGCGGATTGTCATCGGTTTTCGGTTCAAATTATTCCTGTGGAGCTTTTATTTCTACCTGAATCATGACCCCCACCCCCAGCGCGGCGCTATGAGTATCTCTTCCTGTACTTGAGCTCCCCTTCCAGAATCCGGCCATCCTTCACATCATTGGTAATCTCATTGGGTGATTTATTTGTATGGATGCACGAACGAGCTCCACATTTCACCTCTTTGAGCCATGGATATGAATAGAGGTGGACGTGTCCAAGCCCCCTGTCAATTTGGTTTGTGCCGAGATTGAAGGTGAACTTAGGTTGAAACAACAGGTCTACTTTGAATCATCGGTCTACTTATGCTCGAATTCTTGCAGGTTATGCCACGTTGTATCTGTGTGTCGGCATGGAAGCGGTTCCTCCTCTTTGGTGCGTGGGATGTCTGCTGCAGCTCCCTCAACATTTGCTGAGATTTTGGGTGCGCACAGCGTTATGAAAGTTGATGTGTTCCAACCAGAACCTAAAGTGTGTGATATCTTCAAGCGCTTGAGGAGTGACTTGAAGCTTCCAGATGCTGGAGGCTCTCTTGGCATGGATTTTGCTGCTGGTGGGATGCCTATTTCCTCTGACAGCAGTCCGAAGATGTGGCAGGAATTGGATATAAATTTTAACCATTTTGAAGGGCTGGACTTTAAGGAATAGGTGAAAGGGTCCCTGATTGTCAATGTGGGATGTGAGATTCCTTCCGAACAGGAACAGAGGATGGTTCAGGCTGATTCCACTGGGCAGGGTGGAGGGAGCGTTCAGAATACTTCTCTGGTGGTTGATGTTGTAGTGCCAGAATTGAGCTGTGATGAAAATGGTAGTGACGAGCTGCAAGTTATGTTGGTTGAGAGTAATTTGAAGGCTGGAGAGGGTAGTGTTGAAGCTGGTTTGGGGAAGGTGGATGTGCCGGGGGTGCTGGACAGAAAGGAGGTGGTGGCTGAGCAGGTGGGGGAGTCTATGGAAGGGAAGTTACTTGAACAAGAGGAGGGGAATGAAGAAGTTGATACACCCTCTCTAAGCCAGGTGATGGGGAAAGAAGCTGAGCAAGGGGAAGTCCCTCGGCATGGGGAGCTTGTGGAGAAGCGTTCTATTGTGTTGGAGGGATCTTCGTGGCCTGGGTAGGGGTCCTTGGTTTTTTCGGTGCATGAGGGCGCTTTTGATAGTGGGGCTCTATAGGGGGATTCAACTCGGTTTGATCTTGAGCAGGGGGAGGCTTCTGAACATAGGGATGGGATGGAGCCGGTTATGGAAGATTTCATGCGTCCTATGGAGGACATGCAGCTACAATTGGCGCTTTCTTGTGTGGTATCCCCACCTTGCCTTGATTTTTGATGATTATGCCTTGGTGGCTCCTCATATGCTGCGGTACGGGGCTCTTGCTACTTGCTCCCTAAATCAGGAAGACCCATTTGCCCCTGATCAATCTTTTTTCTAGGAAGGAGGTAGAAGGTTGTATCATAATATGAATGTGATCATCAAGGAGAGGTCTTTGCTCGAGGTGGCCACTCCTCATGGGAAAGAAAACAATTCTACAGGGGTCTCTTTAGATCCCCAGAGGAGGAAATCTAGGAAGGACTGTTCTAATTTGCCAAGTATTATGTCTATGAGGGATTTTTGCAAAGCCAATCCATCTACCAAGGGAGGTCGGCCCATTAAGGTGCAGCTTGATGTGAAGCCACAACGTCTCGGAGATTACTACACCACCTTCCTAAAGTAATACGAATCATCTGAATGGGAGTCGGTGGAGTCAGATGCTTCCACTAGTTATGGTGCTCATGCGGACCCACATGGGGATGGAGATTTCTTACTCTTGTTTGGTTGTTCTTGTTTTTTTTCTCTTCTGATTTTGGGTCTTTTGGGGTTTTGGTGTCTTGGGGGGTTTAGGGATTTTAGGTGTGGGCTGTTTGGCCCCACCCTGCCCTTGTCTGCTACACTTTTTTATTTATAAATTTTTTTTTGGGGGGGGTCAGGAATAGCCAGACCTTTGCATCTTCTTTGCCCCTAAAGACCCTAAAAACTCTAAAAACCCTTAAAATCCTTAAAAACCTAGAAACATATTTAAATCCTAAAAAATTGTAAAGAATGAAAATACCATTAAAACCCTTAAAGCCCATTTGAAAACCTCAAAACCCTAAAACTAAATAAAACCCCTAAAAACAACCTTTAAAACCTAATAAATTCTAAATACCCAAAAAAACCCCTTAAAACCTTAAAAATGCAAAAAACCAATAAAATAACTAAAATCCCTAAAAACATAAAAACCCCTAAAAACCCTGGAAAATGATAATAAAACCTTAAATAACCTAGAAACACTAAAAACACCTTGAAAACCGAAAAAATTATTGAAAACCTAAGAGACCCTAAAAACAACTAAAAACCATAAAAACCCCTAAAAACATTAAAACCCCAAAAACCCCATAAAAACCATAAAACCAACTAAAAAATATATAACCCCTAAAATTTTAAAAATCCAAAAAAATCTCAAAATCATAAAAAAAGGAAAATAAAATTTTAAAAATAACTAAAAATCCCAAAAACTACCTAAAAATGAAAAACCCTAAAAACATTAAAAATCCAAGGGAAACCTTAAATACCTAAAAACACTTAAAAGCCATAAAATCCTCAATAATGTTGAAAACCCTATAACCCTAAAAGTCCTAAAAACCATAAAAACCCTAAAAGAAATTAAGAACCCATAAAACACCTACCAAACAAAAAACCCACTAAAAACACTAAAAATCCTTTCAACCCCAAAATCATTGAAGAAATAAAAAAACCATTAAAACCATAAAAATTATGATATTCATAAAAAACCCCTAAAAATACCATAAAATATAAAAAACCCTAAAAACCCTAAAAAACTAAAAGAAAACTACTAAAACCAAAAAACATATAAACCCATATCAAACCTAAAAACCTAAAAACCCTTAAAATCCCTAAAAACCCTAAAATCTCTGAAAACCCACAAAATCCAATAAAATTGTAATAATGCATAAAATTCCAAAAAATAATAAAATTCCTAAAACCACAAAAATACGTAAAAACCCTGAAACCCCCTAAGAAAAACTTAAATAACTAAATCTCAAAATACTCTAAAAACCCTTAAAAACTCAAAAAAAAACCATTAAGTCCCAAACAAATCATAAAAAACCTAAAACACTTCAAAAACCCTCAAATCCATAAAAACCCCTAAAACCATAAAAATCATTAGAATCCATAAAAATGTAAAAAAAACCCTAAAAAATCATTAACATACCTTGAAAAAATAAATACTCTTAAAACCTATAAAAAAAGAAGGAAAAAATCCTTATGACCCTTAATGCCTAGAACCATTAGAAACCCTAAAAACTAGCATAATTCATAAAAACCCTAAAAACCATAAAAATTATTAAAATCACTAAAAATGAAAAAAAATCCTAAAAATGATGAATACCCCTAAGAATTCCTTTAAAACCTAAAATTACTTGAATCTCTTAAAGAACCTTAAAATCTAAAAGCCTTAAATTATTATAAAAAATCTAAAACCCCTTAAAACCAAAAAAATTATTAGAAATATTTCCAAAAACCTAAAACCCATAAAACCCTAAAAACCCACTAAAAATCTAAAATATTTTTATACCACTAAAAACATTAAAAAATAGCAGAAACCTTAAAAACACTAAAAAACTCAAAAAATCCATAAAAACCCAAAAAACGATAAAAACGATAAAAACCCTAAAAAAGAAAATACATTCAATATCACTAAAATCCATAAAAAGAATAAAAATATAAAATAGTCCCTTAAAATACATAATAATATAATATTCCCTAAAAACCATGAAAACACTATGAAAACCTTAAAACACATAAAACACGTAAAACACTTAAAACCCCTAAAAACCTAATACAAGCTAATAACCATAAGAATCCTAAGAAGACCATAAAAACCCTAAAAACAATAAAACCACCTAAAACCTTAAAACCCCATAAAAACCACTAAAAAACCTAAACCCCCTTTAAACACCTTAAAATGTGAAAAAAATCTAAATACATAATAACCCTAAAAAGTTCAGAAACCCTAATAACACAAAACCATAAAAACCATGAAAACCATAATTACCCATAAAACCCCTAAAATCCCTCAAAATCCCAAAAGTTCCAAAAAAAACCAAAAAGATCATAAGAGGTCACTATAAATTCCTAAAAACTTTAAAAACCCTAAAACCCATGAACAACCCTAAGGAAACCTAAAAAACTAATATACTTTTAAAAACCATAAAATTATAAAAACCCTAAAGACCCTAAAAACATAAAAACTCAACAACAAAAAAACCCAGAAATCATAAAAACCTAAATACCACATAAAAATCCTAAAAACTCACTAAAAAATTCAGAAATCCCTTTTAAAAACTCAAAAAACCATAAATCCCCTAAAAACCTCAAAAAATAATTAAAAAATAATAAAACTAAATAACCACATCAAAACCTATAAAACACCTATTAAACCCAAAAATATGATAAAAAAATCTAAAACCCTTGAAACCCTAAAAATATCAAAAAAAATACCAAAAAACCCAAAAAGTCCATATAAAAATAAAACCCCTAAAACATAAAAAACCCTCAAAATGCCTAAAAACATAAAACCAATAAAATACTAGAGAAGCCATAAAAATACCAAAAAAAGTTAAATCCCAAAAAACCCTGAATTCCCCTATGAAAACCATAAAAACATAAAATCAATTAAATCCCCTAAAAACCTAAAAACACTAGAATATAAGAAACCCCAAAAAAACCCTTAAAACCCATGAAGAACAATTAAAATATGAAAAACCCCTAAAAACCCTATAAAACCACTAAAAACAATTAAAACCCATTAAACCAATAAAAATGATAAAAAAACTATAAAAAAATTACGAACCTTAGAATACTAAATAACCATAATAACCCAAAAAACATAAAAACCCTCAAAATCTCTAAAAACTCTAAAAACCCAATAAAAATCCAAAAATTCTCTAAAAGCACTTAAAACCCTAAAAACACTCTGAATCACTTAAAACCATAAATATCCATCAAAATAATAAAAAATACACAAAACTCAAAAATTAAAAAAAACCCCTAAGAACCATGGAAACCTAAAGAAATCCTTTACTACATAAAAACACTTAAAACCCCTAAAAAATCTAAAATCCTACAAAATCCTAAAAACCCTAAAAACCATAAAGACTCTTAAAATAATTAAAAAAATACTAAATAACCATGAAAATCGTAAAAACAAATAAAATCTCTAAAACCCCTTCAAACCCATAAATACATTAAAAACTCTAAAAATCATTAAAACCTCTAAAAACTCAAAAAGAATCTTGAAAACCTAAAAGGGCTATAGAAACCCTAAAACCCTAAAAACCCAAAATAAACCAAAAAATCACTAAAGCCCCGATAAAACCATAATAATACAACAAATTCCCAAAACCCCTAAAAAGGTAAAAAACAAAAATACTGAAAAATAAAAAGAAAACCTATAAAACAGTAAAACACTTAAAACACCTAAAACCCAAAAATAATTATAAAAATCGTAAAATCCATAAAAATATTGAAAACCATAAATTCCCTAAACTAGTATAAAAACACAAAAAACCACTAAAAACCACTATAAAATCTAAAAAACCTTAAAACCCAAAAAATTATAAAAAGTTTGAATACCCTTAAAATCCTAAAAAACAAAAAAAATCCAAATAACCCCAAAAAACAATAAAAACACTAGACTACCCTAAAACCCCTAAATAGTCCCTTTTAATCATCAAAACCCATTAAAATACAAAAAATCTCTAAAATACCATTAAAAACCCAAAAAATACAAAAACTCCAAAGAAAACCGTAAAACTCAAAAAACACTTAAGACCCCTAAAAATCCTTAAAATGTTAAAAACCCCAAAAAATGTTTAAAACCCCAAAAAACCATCAACCTCTAAAAAACCCTAAAAACCAATTACATTTCTAAAAAACTCTTAAAACTATAAAAAAAATTTAAAGCCATAAAAATGTTAAGAAACTCTAAAAACCTTAAAAGCACTAAAAACATGAAAAAATGCTAAACACCAAAAAAACCCTAAAACCCCGAAAATCGTAATGAACCCCACTACCCTCGAAATCAATTCGAACCATAAAACCCATAAAAATATAAAAAACATTAAAAATACCTCAAAACATAAAGAACCATACTAACCTAGAAAAACCTAATAAAACATTAAAAACCTAAAATCACTTAAAACACAAAAAAAATTATAAAAAGTTTAAAAACCCTAAAAAACTTGAAATCCCTAAAAAATTAAAAACCCATAAAAATGATAAGAATCCGTAAAAATCCATAAAAATGTAAATAACCCTAAAATCCCTGAAGAATCGTTGGAAAACCTTAAAATTTTAAACAAACATAAAACCCTAAAACCATAATTTTTTTTACAAAACCTCAAAAGACCCTAAAAAGCTTAAAAACTCCAAAAAACCATAAACACTACAAAATACATTAAAACTCATACATCCCATAAAAACCCTAAAATCCCAAAAACCCAAAAACCCATCTAGAAACTCTAAAACACATTTAAAATCCTTAAAATGTTAAAAACATCTAAAAACCATCAAACCCCTGAAAAACTCAAAAAACCCCATATAAAACCATAGAACCCTAAAACCGTAAAAACCATAAAAATCATTAAAATTCCTAAAATCCTTAAAAAACCACAAAATTACTACAATGCCAAAAAAATCCCTAAAATGTAAAAAACCCTAAAATACATGAACCCCCTTAAGAAAACCTTAAAACGTGAAAACACTTAAATCCCGAAAAAACATAAAAAAATCTAAATATCCAAAAAAACCTAAAAAGACCATAAAACGCCAAAAAACCAAGAAAACCCTAAAAATATTAAAAACCCTAAAACCAATAAAAATAGTAAAAATCCACCTAAAACTCTAAAAACACATTAAAACACTTAAAACATCAATAAGCACTAAAAGCATAGAAACCCTAAAAATAAATAAACCTAGAAATCCAAAAAACCAAAGGAACCATAAAACAAAAAAAACCATGAAAAAACCCTAACAAAAGATTAAAAATTTAAAAACACATAATAATCTTAGAAAACCTAACAATGGTAAAAATCCTAAAAACCCAAAAAGACCCTAAAAACCTAAAATCCCACTAATAACATAAAATCCCTAAAAACCCCTAAAAACACTTAAAAACCTGTAAAAACTCAAAATACCCTTTAAACCCCTGAAATAAATAAAAAATAAAAAAACCCAACAACTCCTAAAAATAAAAATAAACCCTAATAACCCAAAAAAATAATAAAAACATAAAAATTTTCAAAATTCCTACAAAAACTAAGAACCCACAAAATCACTACAAACACTAAAAACCCAAAAAGAATCCCTAAATATAGAAAAACACTAAAAAACTTGAAAAATATTATAAAAACGTAAATATCTAAAAATGTTAAAACCCTAAAAAACCTAAAATATCTTATAATCCTTAAACCACTACAAAACCCTTAAAACCATAAGACCCCTAAAAACCATTAACTCCCTAAAAACCTAAAAAAACCCTAAAAACCTCTAAATAATCTAAAACCCCTATAAACCCTTAAAAAAATTAAAAATCATAAAACCTTATAAACCCAAAAAATTAAAATCCAAAAAACCCAAAAAACATTAAAACCTAAAAACACATAAAATAGCGAAAATCATAAAAATTGTTAAATATCCAAAAAACGCCAAAAAGACCATAAAAAGATTAAAACACAAGAAACCCCATAAAAAACTCCAAAAAACATTAAAAATACCTAAAACTCCATAAAAACATTAAAACCCACTAAAACTCAAAAAACCCCTTTAAACCATTTAAAATGTCAATAAACACTGCAAACATTTAAAAACCCAAAAAAACAAAAAATACAATAAAAACCATGAAAATCCCCAAAAAAGATTAATATATTAAAAGACATAATAACCCTTCAAAAACTAACAATGGTAAAAACCCTCAACTCCTGAATACCCTAAAACCCATAAAACCCCCAAAAAACATAAAAACCACTAAAACATAAAAACTCTAAAAACCGTTAAAACCCACTAAAAACTATAAACGGCCTTTAAACCACTAAAATCAATAAAAAACTCTAAAAACCTATACAAACCCTAAAAAACTCAAAAAAAACCCCTAAAAACCCACAAAATCTACGAAAACTATAAAATTATTCAAAATTCATACAAAACCAAAACCGCTCAAAATCCCTACAATCATAAATAACCAAAAAAATCCCTAAAAATCCCAAAATAAATAAAAACCATAAAACCCCTAAAAACTCTAAGAATAACATAAATTTATTAAAATAGTTAAAACCCTAAAATCCTAAAAACACCTAAAAACTTAAACATATACAAAACCATAAAAATCATAAGACCCCTAAAAATATTTGAAACACTAAAAACGTAAAAAATCTGAAAACCCCACTAAAGACTCTAAAACCCCTGTAAGCCCCTGAAAAGATTAAAAATCAAAAAACATTATAAACCATGAAAATTGCAAAAAACCAAAAATTACCATGAAAAAACCTAAAAACCAAAATCTCTAAAAACCCATGAAAATCCTAGAAAGGCCAAAAAAATCCCTCAAGATGTAAAAACCCATTAAAAACATTAAAAAATATAAAAATACTAAAATCCATAAAATTCAAAAACCTTAAAACCCATAAAACTCGACAAAAACCCTAATAAAAGTAATTACATAAATAACCTCTTAAACCTAAAAAAATTGTTAAAAACTATAAAAACCCTTAAAAACCCGAAATATCTAAAATAATTATAAAAACACTAAAACCCATAAAACCTTGAAAAATTAAAAACCATCACAATCCCTAAAAACCCAAAATCCTATAAATATCATAAAAAATCCCTAAAAGTACCTAAAATCATAAAAATAAATAAATCCCTGAAAAACCATAAGAAAGTCTAAAAATGCTAAAAACCCAAAAAAACCACAAAACCCCTAAAAACCTTAAAACTATAAAAACACATAAAAAACCTAAAACCACTAAAAATTATAAAAAAAATTTAAATACCTAAAAATGATAAATTTTTATAAAACATTAAAATCCATAAAACATCGAAAACAACCTAAAAACATTAAAAAAATCCATAATACCAAAAATTCCTAAAAATTCCCTAAACCCCTAAAACCCCATAAAAATCCCAAAAATCCATAAAAATCAATAGAAAACATAAAACCCATAAAACCCCCAAGACACATGAAAATACCTAAGATAACCTTAAAAAACTAAAAACATATAAATCCCCAAAATACCTGAAAAATCAAAAAAATCCCTAAAAACCCCAAAGGACCAAAAAATACCTACAGCCAATAAAAATCCCTAACAAACCCTAAAAATCTCTAAAAAAATAAAAACCACTCCAAACCCTGAAGTTTTTTTTAAAAACCTTAACATCCTAAAAACAATTGAAACCCATAAAAACCCTAAAAACGATAAAAACCCCAAAATCTCTAAAACACCTAAAAACCCAAAAAAACCATAAATACCCCTAAAAACATAAAATATTGAAAACACATTAAAATCCTCAAACCTACTAAAAACTATAAAAACTCATTAATACCCTAATAATGTTAAAAAACTCTAAAACCGCTCAAACCCCTAAAAATTCAAAAAACCAAAAAAACCCCTAAAACCCCCTCAAAATCCCTAACAACACTAGAAACTAAAAAAATACTAAAAACCCCAAAAAATACCTAAAAATGTAAACACACATATAACACAGAAAACCCTTAATTGAACCTTCAAAACCTAAAATCTCATAAAACCCCTAAAAATCTATAAACCCAAAAAACTATAAAAAAACCGAAAATCACTAAAAATATAAATACCGTAAAACCCTTAATGACCCCTAAAACTATTAAAAACCAGAAATCCACACAAAAATATGAAAACCCATTAAACCCCTAATAATGTTTCAAAAACTCTAAAAAACGTATAACCCCTACAAAAATAAAAGTACTATAAAATTGCAAAAAAAACATAAAACCCCTAAAACCATAAAAAACCCCTCAAAATCCCTAAAAACACTAAAAAACATAATAATCCTAAAAATAACCTAAAATCCATAAATGGGTAAAAAAACTCTAATACCCAAGAAAAAACCCTAAGAAAACAAAAAAACAAAAAAACACATAATACCCCTAAAAATAAAAATCAAAATCCCAAAACTCATAAAATGACCCTAAAAACAAAAAAACCACTAAAACTCATAAAAACCAATAATAACCCTAAACCCCACTAAAAAATATAAAACCTTTTAAAACCCAAAAATGTTAAAAAATATAACAAACCCTAAAAACCCTAAATAACTCAAAAATCCCCTTAAACCAAAAAAAACCTAAAACCCCTCGAAAGGCATACCGACCCTAAAACCCCTCAAAATCCTTAAAAACCACTAAAAACCATAAAAATATATAAAATCCATAAAATCTATAAAAATGTAAAAAAACCCAAAAAACCCATTAGAAAACATTAAAAACCTAAGACACTAAAAACCCCAAAAAACTAAAAAGGATAAAAACCCTAAAACACCTGAAAACCCTAAAAAACAAAAAACAATAGAAACCCCTTAAATCCATAAAAACCCAAAAACCCATAAAACCCATAAAAACAAATCAAAAATATAAAACCCATTTAAATCCTAGAAATGATAAAAACACATAAAAACAATAAAACCCATAAAAATTAAAAAACACAAAATCACTAAAAAAACATAAAAATAATAAACCCCCTAAATCCCCTAAAATTACTCAAAATCCCTAAAACCCTAAAGAACCATAAAAATCCAAAAAATCCATTAAAAATCACAGAAAACATAAAGAAACCTAAAAAACTAAAAATAAGTAATAAAACATTAAAACATTAAAACACGCCCCTAAAAACCCAAAAAATCTAAAACCCTAAGATACCCTAAAACACCAAATAAAAAAAACACTCAAAATCCCGTAAAATCCTGAAAAAATCATAAAAATATTAAAAGTCTTTAAGGTCCCTGAAAAATGTAAAATCCCAAAATCATTTAAAAAAAGTAAGAAGACCTTAAAAACTTAAAAACACTTAAAACCATAGAAAACATAAAAATTCTAAAAAAATGAAATGACCCTAAACCTTAAAATCCCTCAAAACCTTAAAACCCCAAAAACATTTTAAAACACATAAAAACTCTAAAAACCTATAAAAACTATAAAAACCACTGAAAATTTTAAAAACCCTTAAAACACCTAATTTTTTTGAAAAATATGAAAAACCTTAAAACCACTAAAAACTGAAAAAAACCCGATAAAACCCCTAAAACCCCTCCAAATCCCTAAATAACTTAAAACCCCATAAAAATTCTAAAAATCCCAAAAAATCATTTAAATATAAAAAACTCTAAAACCCAAGAAAACCTCAATGAAAACCAAAAAAACGTCAAAACACATAAAACACTAAAAAATTATAAAAATCGCTAAAACCCCTAAAAACACAAAATCCCTCAAAGAAATTCAATCCCCTAAAACCGAAAAAAGGGATAAAACCATAAAACCCCTAAAACCCCACAAATAACTCTAAATCCCCTTTAAACAATTAAAAATGTTTAAAAGCTATAAAAACCATCGAAAACCTAAAAAAACTTAAAAAATTCATAAAACCATTAAAACCTAATAAACCCTACAAACTTAAAAAAACTCTAAAACCCCAAAAGATCATAAAAACACAAAAAAATAATAGATTTATACAATAAAACTAAAACTTGTAGAAAATTTAAAATACCCTGAAAACCCTAAAAAACCAGAAGAAAACCTTAAAAACCAAAAATCAATTAAAACCCACATAAAACATAAAAATTTCTAAAAATCCTAAAAACCCTAAAAAATCTGGAAATCAATAAAAACCCTAAAAACCTTTAAAATCCTTATAAATCTCTAAAAATCATTAAAATGTAAAAATCCTTAAAACCATTGAAAATCAATAAGAAAAATTAAAAATCATAAAAACTATTAAATCCCTTAAAAACATAAAATTGATAAAACCCCTAAAAGTCCATAAAAACCCTAAAAACCATAGAAATATTAAAAACCCCTAAAAACCATAAAATCCCATAAAAATCCTAAAACCACTAAATACCCTAAAAATCCTTTAAACCCATAAAATGTTAAAAAAATTAAAACACATGAGAAATATAAAAAACTCAATGAAACCCTAAAAATATAAAAACCATAAAAACACATAAAACCATAAAAAACCTTAAAACCCTAAAAACCCTTAGAATCTATATGACCCCAAAACCCATAAAAGTTCGAAAAAATCTCTAAAATATATAAAAAAATAGAAACCCTAAAAACACTTAAAACCCTATAAAAACCATAAAAACATAAAAACAATTAAAACACATAAAAATAATAAAAATATTAAACACTCTAAAACCCTAAAAGGCCCTAAAAATAGAAAAAAAAAATCTAAAAACATGAAAAACCACTCAAAAACATAAAAACCATAAAACCCCTAAAACCCCTAACGAACTACTAAAAACTTTAAAACCCCTTTAAATATATAAAAACATTAGAAAACAAAAACAATAAAACCCGTAAAAACTATAAATACCCCTAAAACAAAAAAAAACCAATGAAAACACTATAACCCTAAAAAATCCTAAAAACCGTCAAAAACCATAAAAAACATAAAGATACTAAAAACACATAAAAATCCCTAAAAACATAAAAATAATTTAAAACCCAAAAAATCCCTAACAAATCAACAAAATCCTAAAAATGATTAAAACACCTAAAAGGACTATAATATGATAAAAACTATAAAAACTATAAAAACTGTAAAAACTTTAAAAACACCTAAGAAACCAAAAAACCACAAACATCCCCTAATAACATAAATACCCCTAAAACCCTTCAAATCCATAGAAAAAAACTAAATTCTCTAAAACCTATTAAACCCCAAAAAATGTTTAAAAAACTAAAAACTCATTAAAAACCATAAAAAAACCCTACAAACCCAAAAAACGTATAAAATCACTAGAAACCCTCAAATCCCCAAAAAACCTCTCCAAAATTATAAAACCATAAAAACCCATAAAAACCAAAAAACCAAAAAACCACTAAAAACCGATTTTAACCATACAAATGATAAAAACATTAAAAATATTAAAATGACAAATAAAACTCAAAACACCCCTAAACCCCCAAAAAACCATAAAAATCATAAAACCCTCAAAATCCATTAAAACCCTAATAACATAAAAATATTAAAAATCCTTAAAATGACTAAAAATGTAAAAATCCATAAAAACCATTAAAACCCCTAAGAAACCCATGAAAACTTAAATACACTTAAAACCCCTAAAAACCAAATAATGCTAAAACCCCTAAAAATCCCTAAAAACCATAAAAACATATAAAAACATTAAAATCCACGATAAAACTCTAAAAACCCTTTAAACACCAAAAAAAGTTAAAAACTATACAAAAAAATAAATATGCTAAAGAGCCAAAAAAATTCTAAAACCCAAAAAACCATAGAACCCTCAAAATACATAAACTCCCAACAAAGATGTTGTTGCTTTCTCCTGGTATCCCCTTCCCGACGTGACGATATCAAGGTCTTCTGATTCTCCATAGTAGGTTTGTTGATCTCCTTTAGTTCAAGCCTTGTGATGTTGGGATACCCTTTCTTGAGTCATCTTCTTCACTGGTGTTTCGCTTGGGGGAGGCGAAGAGGATGTTTTACGGTGATTTCCTCGGGTGGTTATGTTCCTACAAGGGTGACGTTGACTTGGGTTGGATCTGGTGATGACTTGCCTTGGTTTTGGCAGATCTGAAATCTTCTCTTCCTAAGGCGAAGCCTGGCTTCCCATCTGCACTGTTCGGTCCCGGGTGTCTCTCGAGGAGCCACGATGCAGTGAGGTTTGGCGTCATCGAGATGCGGCTGGGTTTTCTCGATGTCCTGATTTTTTAGGAAGGAATAAGGTTTTTTATGCTCGTTGCCGCTATGGGTGTTTCTGGTTCTCCATAGAGGTTACAGGAAGCACAATCTGTGTGCTCTCGGTTTGCGATAATGTTCTAGGTTCATTCCTTTGTCCTGATTCTCACTGATGAAACTAGTCTTTTTATTTTCTTCTGCATTATGGTTATGATGTCTATTTCCATGTGATGCCAAAGAGGTTCTTTTGGTCCCTCTTTTCCTGCTGAAGGGTCTTTTTTGGATCATTTTTTTCCTTTTGGGTTTTCTGTTGTGGTGGATGGTTTGGTTATGTGCCGATGCTTCTGTTTTTATTGGTTCGGACATGAGGTTTTTCCCACTGGTCATGCTCTGTGATGTTGCTAGAGGTGTTGTTTGGGCTGCAGAATAGCCCTTGTCTTGGGTTCTAGTGATTCAATTCCCCTAGTTTTGCTGCTGGTCATGACTTGATGGAATGTTGGTTGTTTTATGGCTGATATGTGATGAAGTTCTTGTTTCTTTTTCTGTTGGTGGTGGTCTTGTACTATTAGAGAGGGACCTGGATGGCGTGGTGATGCTGGCTGATGTAGGAGCTACTATTTTTGGGTGCTGCAAACGTGTTTTTGTAAATGGGTGTGAAGAATGATGCTGGTGTAATATGATAGCTTCCTTTGTTCTCTTGATGCTGTTTATCTGCTGTGGTATGTGTTCTTTGGTGGTGGTCACTACTGGTTTTTTGCTTCTGATTGCTGGAAGTTGCTATTTCTTGATGGGTACTACTGTGATGGTGATTGGAATTAGGCTTCTAGAGGTTGATGGTTGTGATGGTTGTGATTTCTTTGTGCTGAAGTTGGGTTGATGATTTTTCTGAAGATGGCTTTGGTGTTGCTTGTTGTGATCTGATGATTGGTGGCATTGGTGATGATGAATGGTGATATAGAGGAATAGTGCTGAAGAATGTTGTTTAGTCCTTCTACTTTTTTCTTGTTTCCTATTTTGTTTCCCTTTTTCTTTCCTGTTTCTTTTCTTTGTTTTTCTTTTGGGGTTTGTTTTTGGACATGGGACGATTGGCCCTACCCCTCCCCTGGTATGTTGTGTCTCCTTTTTGTTTTATAAAATTTGAGGGAATCAGGAATAGCCTGGTTCCCGCACCGGCCTTTGACCTAAACTCCCTACAATCCCTCAAAATCCCTAAAAACCATAAAAACCCATAAAAATCCAAAAAAAAACCCTAAAACCCTAAACCAATAAAAACCCATTAAACCCTTAAAAACAATAATAAACCCATAAAATCCTAGAAACACTTAAGACACTAGAAAACATAAAAACTAAAAAACCCTAAACACTTCTAATACCCTAAAACCCCTAAAACCCCTAGACATCCCTAAAAAATCATAAACCCCCAAAAAAACTAAAAAGTCTAAAAACCCATTAAAACCCAAAAATATGTTAGAAAACTATAAAAATCATAAAAATAATAAAAGTTAAAAAACCCCTAAAAATACAAAAAAACCATAAAAACCCTAAGGACCCTAAAAAACCCCCAAAATCCCTAAAAACCTAAAAACACCTTAAAATCCCAAAAAATCCCTAAAATTATAAAATACATTAAAAAACCTAAAATCCTATAAGAAAACATCAAAAACATAAAACTAAATAAAACCCCCTCAAAACCTAAAGACCCTAAAATCCCCAAAAAACCAAAAAAACCCATAAACCCCATAAAATATCTAAAAACCCTAAAAACCAGAAATATATTATAAAATCCCTAAAAATCCCAAAAAACAAAAATAACCCTTAAAACATTGAGAAATGATTATAAAACATTAAATAACCCAGAAACACTAAAAAAACTAGAATACATCAAAATGATGTAAATCCTAAGATACCATAAAAACCAATAAAAACCACTAAAACCATAAAACCCCTAAAAATGCATAAAAATATAAAATCTACTAAAAATACTAAAACCCCTGAAAAGATAAGAAACCATAAAAACACTCAAAATCACAAAAAGACCATAAAATTGTAAAAATACATAAAAGTACAAAAAATTCAAAAAATTAAAAAACTCGAAAACCCTTAAAACCCTAGGGAAACCGTAAAGATCTAAAAACACTTATAACCCATAAAATTCCCAATAATGTTAAAAACCCTAAAACCCATAAAAACAGTAAAACCCCAAAAACCATTAAAATTCAATAGAAAACCTTAAAAACCAAAAACCCACTAAAAACTCTAAAACCCCTTTAAACCCATAAAATGATAAAAAAAACTAAAAAAACATTTAATACCCTAAATGTTATGATAATCCTAAAAATCCCAAAAAACTCCTTAAAACATAAAAAACTCAAATACCCCTGATAAACCATAAGAAAACTGTAAAAATCTAAAAACACATAAAAAACATAAAAAACCTAAGAAATTAAAAAATCCTAGAAAATCCTAAATCACATAAAAACATGGAAAACCCTAAAAAACCTTAAAAAACATAATAATCCACAAACATCCAACCCCCCCCCCCCCCAATTCTAAAAACATAAAAACCCTAAAAACCCATAAGAAAACCTTTAAGACCTCAACGTTAAAAAATTTTAAAACCCTTAAAACACCAAAAAACAAAAAAATCCATAAAGTCGCAGAGAAATCATAAAAATCCAAATTACCTAAAAACATACAAAATCATTAAAAACCCTAAAATCCATAAAAATACTAAGAATACCTGAAAATTTAAAAACCATACAAATACTTAAAACCCATAAGAAACTTTGAAAACTAAATAAACATAAAACTCCTAAAAAGGATAAAACCCCTAGACCCTTAAAATACCCAAAAACCTTTAAAACCCCTAAAAACTCCCATAATCCGGGAAAACATTAAAACCCACAAATATTCTTACAATCCAAAAAAATTAAAAACCACTGAAAAACCTAAAAACCTCGAAGAAATCCTTTAAAACCTAAATTCACATAAATAACCTAAATAAAATAATCAATATAAAATCCCTAAAATAACATAAAAATATAAAACCCCTAAAAACCATAAAAACATAAAAAAACAAAAAAACCTAAAAACCATTAAAACCCAAAAAACATGCTAAAAATTCTAAAAACATTTCAAACCACTAAAAACAATAAAAAAACTCTAAAAACCATAAAAACCCTAAAAAATAAAAAAACATTAAAACCCTAAATAACCTAAAGAACTAAATACCTTCAATATCCATAAAACCCTAAAAACAAAAAAAGGAAAAAATCCCTAAAAATACATAATAATGTAAAAACCCCTAAAAACCATGAAAAACACTATGAAAACATTAAAACCCTTAAAACCCTTAAAAACCTAAAAATATAATAAATTCTAATAACATTAGAAATCCTAAAAGGACCCTAAAACCTAAAAAAATCCTAAAAACCCATAAAAACGACTAAAACCCTAAACAACCTTTAAACCCCTAAAAATTTTAAAGACTCTAAAAAACCTAAAAATCCTAGAAAATAAAAAACCCTAATAACCCAAAACCATAAAACACATGAGAACCCTGAAACCCCTAAAAACCCTTAAAATCCCAAAAATTCCTAAGAACCCAACAATTTATATATAAATACATAAAAATTCCTTAAAAATAAAAAAATCCTAAAACCCTAAGAGCCCTAGGAAGACCTTGAAAAACTAAAAAACACTGAAAACCCTTGATAACCAAAAAAGACTGAAAACACTAAATTCCATAAAACATAAAAACCCAAAAATCCTCATAAACCCAAAAATAATAAAAAAAACTTGAATACCCCATAAAAAACCGAAAAGCCCACTAAAAACTCTAAAATCCCATTAAACCACGAAAAAACCATTAACCCCTAAAAACCACAAAAAAATTAGTAAAAACATAAAAAACTAAAAAACCAATGAAAAAATGTAAAACCCCTTTTAAACCCTAAAAATGTTAAATAAATCTAAAATCCCATTAAAACTCTAAAAATATCAAAAAAAACCAAAAATACAATAAAGTATAAAATCATTAAAAACCCAAAACATAAAAACCCCCTCAAAATGCCTAAAAACCCTAAAACCATAAAATTCCAAAAGAACCCTAAAAATACCAAAAAAGTAAAAAACCCTAAAACATTAAGAAACCCTTGGAAAACCTTAAAAATCTAACACCAATTAAATCCCTTAAAAACATAAAAATTCTATAAACCAAAAAAATCCAAAAAAATCCTAAAAACTATAAAACACCTAGAAATCTTAAAACCCCTAGGAACCATATAAAACCACTAAAAACTCGGAAAACCACTTAAACCCATAAAAATTCCAAAAAAATATTATAATATATAACCCTACAAAACTAGAAAATCATAAAAGCCCTAAAAACATGAAAACATTAAAAACCCTAAAAATATATAGAAACTCTAAAAACACATCAAAATCCAAAAATATCCTAAAAACTAATAAAATCCCTAAAAACCCTAAAAACCATTAAAATATTTAAAAACAATAAATACCCATAAAATCCTAAAAAATCACTAAAACCCCTAAAAATGTAAAACCACTAAAAATCACGACAAACAAAAGAAAACCATAAAACCATAAAAACACTTAAACCCCCAAAAAATGGTAAAAATACCCCAAAACCCTAAATATCCTAAAACCCCTAAAAACCATAAAGACTCCAAAAAACATTAAAACCCGCAAAAAAAACCCAAAACCCGAAAAAAGAAACTAAAAACTCTAAAACCCCGTTTAACCTTCTAAAAACCTTAAAAAACTATAAACATACATAAAACCTATAAAAACTCAAAAACAATGAAATCTCCAAACACTATAGAAACCCTAAAACCCATAAAACCCCATAAAATCACAAAAAAAGCCCTATAAAACCATAAAAATCCAAAAAATCCTAAAACCCATAAAAAGGTAAATAAACTGAAATCCTAAAAAACCCAAAGAAAGTCATTAAAATGGTAAAACACTTAAAACACCTAAAAACCTAAAAATTGATATAAAAAACCCTATAAAACCCTAAAATCAATAAAAACTCCTAATAACCTATAAAACCATAAAACCCCATGAAAACCCTAAAACCACAAAAAACACTAAAAAAAATTAAATCTCTGAAAATGATTAAAACTCTGTAACCCCAAAAAACTAAAAAATTTCCCAATATCCAAAAAAACCATAAAACGCCTAAACACCCCTAAAAACCCTCATAAATCCTGATTAATCAAAAAAACCAAAAAAAATCCAAAAAAAATCCAAAAAAATCCCTAAAATCCCTACAAACACAAACCCCCCAAAAAACATAAAAACCCTAAAGAAAACCTTTAAAATATAAAAACACTTAATACCCCTAAAAACCTAAAAATTGTTAACAACCCAAAAAGATTAAAAACCTTAAAAAAGCACAAAAAATTATTAAAACCCCTTAAAACACTAAAAACTTTTTAAAAAACTGAATGCATTTAATGTCTTAAAATGTTAAAAAACTGTAAAAACCATAAAACCACTAAAAACATAAATAAATGTAAACCCCCTAAAAACCATAAAACCCAAAAAATCATAAAAAACCCTAAAACCCTCAAAATCAATAAAAACCATAAAACTCATTAAAAACCAAACCCCCCCCTTAAAATCTCAAAAAATACAAAGAAACTTAAAAACCCTAAAAAACCTAAGAAAACCTTAAAATCGTAAAAACACTTAAAACCAAAAACAAATAAAATAATAATAAAAACCTAAAAACCCCTAAAAAAATCATTAACCATAACAACTAAAAAACCAAAACAACTGAAAAACTATAAAAATTAAAAATTCGCCCCCTAAATAACCATAAAAACATAGACAACCCCAAAAACCATAAAACCCCATTATAAAACCATATGATTATAAAAAAAATTCAAAACCCCTAAAGCCCAACAAAATTATAAAAACCCTAAAATGACCATAAAACCCCATAAAAACATAAAACTACAAAAAACATTAAAACCCCTATAACTCATAAAACCCATAAAATCCATAAAAACCCTAAAACCCGACTAGAACCAGTAGAACCCCTTTAAACACCATGCAATTTTAAAAAACTCTAAAAACCCATCAAAACCCTAAAAACTCAACAATATCAAAAAACCACAATAAAACCATAAAATCCTAAAACCCTTATGAAACTTAAAACCCCTCAAAACCACTAAAATACTTAATAACAACAAAAATCCTATAAAGCCCAAAAAATCCCTAAAACATAAAAACCCATAAATTCCTTGAAAATCCCTAGGAAAAATTTAAAACCTGAAAACTCTAAAAAATCCGACACCATAAAAAAAGATAAATATCCAAAAAAACCTAAAAGACCCTAAAAACCCTAAAGCCCAATAAAAAAAATAAAAACCCACTAAAAACTCTAAAAAATGATTCAACCCCTTATACATTAATAAAATCTAAAAAACATTAAAGATCATAAAAAATAAAAAAAATAAAATATTAAAAAATACCATAAAAACACTAAAACCTGTAAAAATCGTAAAAACCCTCAAAATTTGTAAAACCCCAAAAACCATAAAACACTAAAAATACAAAAAATTCCCCAAAAATTAAAAAGAACCTGAAACCCATGATAAAACCTATCAAAATCATAAAAACCAAAAAAATAATAACCCTAGAATACCTAATAGTTGCAAAAACCATAAAACCCTAAAAGACCCTAAAAATGTAAAACCCCTACAAAACCCTACAAAACCTAAAACCCCCCAAAATTCACTACAAACACTAAAAATCCTAAAAATCACTAAAATACAAAAAAACATAAAAACTCTAAAAACCCATACAACACTAAGAAGACTGTAAATATGTAAAACCAGTTAAAACCCTAAAAAACCTAAAAAAAGTTAAATATCGTAAACCCCTACAACCCTAAAACAGTAAGACCTCCGAAAACCAATAAAACCCTAAAAACCTAAACAACTAAAAAACCATAAAGACCACTAAAGACTCTAAAATCCGTATGAACCCCTAAAAATGTTTACAAAATCAAAAAACCTTATAAACCCTAAACAATCCCTAAAAACCTAAAAACACCAATAAAATCCAAAAAAAATCTCTAAAAACCCATAAAAATCCTAAAAAACAAAAACAAATTCTTAAAATGTAAAAAACCATAAAAACCCATTAAAACCCTAAAAATCCCTAAAAACCCTAAAAATACTAAAAACTATAAAAAAAACCCTTTAAACACCTAAAAATGATAAAAACTCTAAAAACCATTAAAATCTATAAAAAAAAATAACATAATAGTAAAACCACTAAAACTCCAAAAACCCTATAAACCATAAAAATCCATAAAAACCTAAAAACCCATAAAATACTAAAAAAGCACAAAAGTCCCTAAAAATAAAAAATCTTTTAGAAACCATAAAAAGAACAAAAAATGAAAAAAAAACCCAAAAAACAATAGACCCCTAAAAATATTACAACCCTAAAAATCCATAAAAACCCTAAAACCTATAAAAAAATATAAAGAATATTTAGACCTCTAAATATTCTGAAAACTCTATAAACATTAAAATCCTTAAAATCCCAAAAAACACCTAGAAACCAAAAAAAATACAAAAAAACAAAAAAATCCTCAAAATCCCTATAAACTTTCAAACCCCATAAAAATTCCAAAAATCATAAAAAACTATAAAAACATAAAAACCCCTAAAACCCCTAAAAACCTTAAAAACCCCCTCTAAAAACATTAAAAAACTAAAATCCCATAAAACCCTTAAAAACAAGAAAACACTAAAATCCCTAAAAACCATAAAATATCTCAAAATCCCTAAAAAAAATAAAAAACCTAAGAAAATCTAAAAATATCTAAAAATGTAAAATAACCTTCCAACCCTGAAAACCCTCATCAAAATGTTGAAATCCAAAAAAAACACTTAAAACCCATAAAAACCCTAAAAATTATAAAAACCCTAAAAACCCTAAAACACCTAAAAACCCTATAAAACATAAATAAACCTAAAACCTTAAAAACTCAAAACCCCATTAAAACCTCAAAAGCCACTACAATCTCTAAAAAACCTTTAAACCCATAAGTTTTCCAAAAACCTCTAATACCCAATCAAAACGCTAAAAAACTTAAAAAATCCAAAACCCCCCAAAAAACCATAAAAACCCTAAAAACCATAAAACCCTTGAAAATAACTTAAATACCTAATAAATAAAAAATACCAATAATCTATAAAAATCCCTAAAAACATAAAGACCCATAAAAACACTGAAAACTCCTAAGATAACCTTCAAAACCTAAATGGTCTTAAAACCACTAAAAACCTAAAAACCCTAAAAAAAACTAAATCCCTAAAAACATAAATACAATTAAAACCCTTAAGGAACCCTAATATCCATAAAAACCAAAAAACACAATAAAATTCTAAAAAAACATCATACCCCTAAAAATTTTAAAAAAACTATAAAAAACATTAAATCCCCTAAAAAATCTAAAATAAAAAAAAACCATAAAACCACTAAAAACCCAAAAAAAAACCCTCAAATCCCTAAAAATGTAAATAATTCGAAACCACTCAAGGACGAGTATCTCCCTCCTAGGTCCCCCTATCTAAAAGGGACTATGTTGAAGCCTCCACAAAAACCTCCTGACTTATCAATTCTTTAGGAAGGTCACATCAGCATGTCTCCAATTTAGGTTTGTATGTCTACAGTCAAAGGATTTCCACATTTGTATTCTGAGGGGGTCAGGATCTTTGGGATGTATGTAGGTTTTTATATCTACAGTCACATGGATCCTTACCCTAGAGTTAGTGTTGGGATGTTCCCAGCCTTAGATTCTGAGAATGGTACTCTGACCTGCCCTTTTCATCACTAAGACTCAGAGCCTCTAGTTCCTAATAGGGAGAGTGAGGGTCACACTTTCTTTTCCATTTAATAAAGTAATAGCCTCCCTTCTCTCCTGAGATCCACTTAGGGTAGCCATCTTGGTGTAAGCCCCTAGCCTTTCATGTAAGAGGTTGCAGTATCGCTTCTCTATACTTCTTTCACCTTCACTCCATTACATTGGACCCTCGTATAATGTAAAGTGAAGAGAGGGAAGGTCTATTGCTCTTCACCCTCCCTCGCTATTTCCTCGACTTATTTCAATGTAGGATTCCCTCTTCCATCTACAGAAGAGAGATTGTGTGGTTTTTTGATTATTTTACTTCTCTTATTTCTCACACATAGCATGACTTGCATGGGCTTAGAGAATTGTTTTTTTTTCAAAAGGTTGGGGATGAAGCCTCATTTATTGTTAAATCAAAGCAAAGACCTATTTAACTGGGTAGAGGGAGACCCATTGCATAACCCGAAGGCTCAGTGGGCATTTGGCCCATTACATGGACTATAGGCCCATTTTTTTGGCCCATGGCCCATTCTGTGAATATTAATGCTATAGAACCAGCGCCTCAATAGTACTACACCATACCCGCCACTGCTACAGTACCCTTCCGCCGCTACAGTGACATGCCACCGCTACACTGTCTGCTATTAAAATAGTGCCACCACTGCTATAGTACGCTACATTACTGCTAAAATACCCTGCACCGAATGGGTTTTGAACCCCCATCTTTCATGTATAATTAAGGGGTGCTTACCACTAAGAAAAACCCCAACTACAAAACGTGTTGTTGGGTAACGAGGTATTGGGGTGGCCTCCCCACCTGTGTTCCGCACGTCCCCAGTGTGGCCCAAGGTGGATAACCCTTGGGCTTAGGCCAGTTCTCAATGAGGTATAGTGGCCCACAAGAGGTTTGTTAGCATATAGTGCATGTTGCCTTGTGATTATCACAACATCCTCACAATCCAAATGTCTTGAGCTATGAGAACTCTGATTCCAACCATAATTGGAAAACATAGGAAGCATTCACCTAGGGCTCGATCTCATTGGATATCCTCTTCGGGAATCCAACCCAAATTTCATAAATTCGGGCATCCTCCTTAAGAGTAAGCCCCAAATTAAGACCCCCCTAAACCACTTTAACTACAAGAACTCTGATTCCCACCATAATTGGGATAGGTTGGAAGCCTTCACTCAGGTATAAAGCTCACTAGATATAATCTTCATGAATCCAACCCTAATTACCTTAATCTTCCATCTTCCTTAGGAGTAAGCCCCAAATTAAGCCCCTTGAACCACTTTTACTACAAAAACTCTAATTCCCACTATCATTGGGATATGTAGGAATCCTTCACCTCGGAATCAGGCTCACTGGATATCATCTTCAAGAATAAAGCTCTATTTCCCTTAATCTTGGAATCTTGCTTAGGAGTAAGCCCTAAATTAAGCCTGTATAAATGTCCTGAACTATGAGAACTCTGATTTCTTCCATAATTGGGATATATAGGAAGCATTTCCCAGGGCTCGAGCTCACTAAATATCCTCTTTAGGAATCCAACCCAAATTCCATTTATCTTGGCATCCTTCTTAGGGTTAAGACCTAAATTAAGCCTATCTAAATGTCTTGAACTATGAGAACTCTGATTCCCACCATAATTGGGATACATATGAAGCGTTCAACTAGGGGTCGAGCTCACTAAATATACTCTTCAGTAATACAACCCTAATTCACTTTATCTGGGAAACCTTTTTATGGGTAATCTTCGAATTAAGCCTCTCTTAATGTCTTGAACTATGAGAAAATTGATTCCCACCAAAATTGGGATATGTAGGAAGCCTTTACCCAGGGATCGAGATCACTGGATCTCCTCTTTAGGAATCCAACCCTAATTCCCTTAATCTAGGCATCCTCCTTAGAAGTAATCCCAGAATTAAGCCATTATAAATGTATTGAACTACACGAACTCTGATTCCCACTAAAGTTGGGATATGTAGGAAGACTTCAACTAGGGCTCGAGCTCACTCGATATCCTCTTTAGGATTCCAACCCTAATTACCTTAATTAGGGCATCCTCTTTGGGAGTATGTCTCAAATTAATCCTATTTAAATGTCTTGAACTACGAGAACTCTGATTCCCACCACAATTGGGATATTTAGGGAGCCATAAACTAGGGCTCGAGCTCACTAGATATCCTCTTCAGGAATCAAACCCTAATTCCCTTAATTTGGGCATCCTCCTTAGAAGTAAACCCAAACCTATTTCTCTCAAAGGGTCGTACACCCATGCGTGATTTCCCAAACTACATGGGATTTAATTCCCATCCAAATGAGATACGTAGGAAGCCTCCCGAAGGTTCAAACCCAACAATCTAAATCAACCTTGTCCTTTCTGGGCCACATTCCTAGCAGGGTCTAATTTAACATGGAAGTTCATACCCCTTCCAGGTTTTGTGGGTTTCTTCTGTATAAGTTTCACATCAAACATTGATTGGGCATCTTCTTCCTTTTCATCCTTACAACTCTACGTTAAACTATATGAATAGGTCCTTATTACCCGACCATAAAAGGTATGATGTGTCACATTAAGTGGCACCAAACAACAAGGGTTATTATTCCTTTCACAAGGATACATAAGTAGCACATTTATGGGTACGATCCCAACATCAAAACAAAATTTCGTCTCCATGGGAGACAATAAATCCCAGAGTGCCCCATTGAGTGGGTTAAAACCAGTATTATCATAACAACAGTTAAAAGAATCTATAAATAGTATATAAGAAGATACTATTTATGGGTAACCTCAAAAACATACAAATATCTCCCTAAATGAAGAACATCAAATATATATGAATGATTCTGAATTTCACACATATTAATAATTGATTACAAATTTCAAGGGAAACATACGTTATACTTGGTGAATTAAAAAGGATTCATGAAAATCTCTCAAATCTATAATAGAGTCCCTAAGATGGAAATAATCCCCCCCCCCAAAGGGTGTGATGAGTCTAACCTCCCATACTCTCAATTAATGTATGTTCTTAAGTATCATAAGTCCAAACCTAAAGAATTACTGCCTTTATAAAGAAGGTCCCTTTGGATAAAGAACTGCTGGATGTTTCTGGTTCCATAAATACATTTGATGGAAACCGTACGAAAATAGTGATTCCTAACCAGAACACACGTTCCGAGGGAGATGAAAAAAACATAAAAAACCATAAATCCCCTAAAATCCCATAAAAACCTTTAAAAACACTAAAACTCTAAAAACCCATAAAAATCCTAAAAATTTAAAAAAATAAAAAAACCATTAATAATCCTAAAAACAAAATGAAACCCCAAAACCGTAAAGAGCTATAAATCCGGAAAAGAACATAAAAACCTCAAAAATACATAAAAACCCTAAAACCCCATAAAAACGAAAAAAATAAAAAAACCAAAAAACCATAAGAAAACCTTAAAAAATTAAAAACATATAAACCCCATAAAAAACCTGAAAACACTAAAAACCATAAAAACCATAAAACCCCTAAAACATTAAGAACCCCTAAAAATATGAAAACATTCAAAAACAACTTAAAACTCTAAAATTCCTTTAAAACTCTAAAGACTTTAAAATACTCCAATTAACCTTTTAAAATAAAAAAACATAAAAACACCTAAAAACCCATAAAAACCCTAAAAACACTATATAAAATAAAACCCCTCAAAATCTATAAAAAATATAAAAACCATATTAATATAAAGACACCATAAAAAACCATAAAAAAATTAAAAGACCCTAAAAATCTTGAAAATACCAAAGAAAACATTAAACACCTATAAACACATAAAACCCCAAAAAATATAAAAAACTCCAAAAACCCTAAATACCCTAAAACACATAAAAACCTATAAAAACCATAAAACCCCAAAACTACATATAACCCAAAAAACCCCTTGAAAACTCTAAAAACATTTTAAACCCCAAAAAATATTAGAAAACTCTAAAAACATTAAAAACCATAAAAACTCAAAAAAACCAAAAACCCTAAAAAATCATAAAATCCCTAAAAACACAAAAAAATCACTCAAAATCCCTAAAAACCCATATAAATCCTAAAAATCCCTAATAATGTAAAAACCCAAAAAACTGAAAACCCCTAAGAAAAACTCCAAAACCAAAAAACAATTAAAACCCCTAAAAATGATACTAACCCTAAGAATCCCTAAAAAACATTAAAAACCGTAAAAACTATTAAAACCCTTGAAAACCTTTAAAAATCCTAAAAACCATAAACTCCCCTTAAAATACACTAAATATATAAAACCATATAAAAACCTTAATTCCCTATAAACGAAAAAAATCCTAAAAACCCAAATAAAACCCAAATAAAACACTAAAACCCTTCAAAATCACTAAAAACCCTAAAAACAATAGAAATCCTAAAAAATCCCTAAATTTCCCTAAATACATAAAAACCCTATAAAACAATAAAAACCAAAAAAATATTAAGCACCTAAAAATCCTAATCAAAGCTAAAAACGCTAAAAACCTAAAAACATAAAAACCCAAAAAAGGCCCTATAACCCATAAAAACCTATAAAACATATAAAATCGTTAAAAACTACTAAAGAAACTAATAAACTGTTAAACCCCTAAAAATGCTAAAAAATCCCTAAAAACCTAATAAACATAAAAAAACCAAAAAACAAAAAAAAAATCCCTAAGAAGACAATAAAAACCTAAAACACATAAAACCCTATAAAACCAAAAAAAACACAAAAACACTTAAAACCTTAAAAACATAAAACCATAAAAACTCATAAAACCTTAAAAACATATAAAACACTTAAAAGGCCACTAAAACTCTAAAAACCCAAACCCCCTAAAACATTAGAAAAATATAAATATCTTTAAACCCCTAAAATCCAAAAACCCCAAAAATCCCAAAAATCCATAAAATCCTTAAAATACAACAAAACCCCTCAAAATACCAAAAACCCTAAATACCATAAAAATCATAAAAATCCATAAATATCAATAAAAACATAAAATTCCAAAAATCCCAGAACACTCCCAAGAAAACAATAAAAAATTAAAAACACTTAAAAACCCAAAAAAAACTGAAAAATTATATAACCCTAAAAAACACTAAAAACCAAAAAACCTCTAATAACCTTAAAAACCCCCAAAACCTATAAAAAACCTAAAACAACTAAAATTATAGAAATTATTTAAATTTCTAGAAATACTAAAAAACTCTAATAATCATTAAAAACCCTAAAAATGCAAAAAAACCCTAAAACCCCAAAAAACTATAAGAACTTAAAAACCTTAAAAATAGAAAAAACCCACAAAATCTCTAAAACCCCCCAAAATGATAAATATCCTAAAAATCCCTAAAATTCATAAAAACATAAAAAAACCTAAAAACCTTACAATCCCTAAGAAACCATTATAAACCTAAATAAATTAAAAACCCAAGAAAACCTAAAAATCCTAATACCCCCTAAAACCCCTAAAAACCATAAAAACCTATAAAAACCCAAAAAAACTAAAAAACCCCTTAAATCTATAAAAATACAAAAAAAATCCTCAAAATAACCCAAAAAATTAAAAATCCTAATAACCATGAAAACCTCTAAGAAATCCCTAAAAACTGAAAAATTGCTAAAAACCCTAAAACCCCCGAAAAACCTTAAAATGCCTAAAAACCTCTAAAAACTTTAAAAACCTTTAAAACAAATATAATCCAAATAAAATCACTAAAAAATCTAAAACCGCATTAAAACATTAAAACCAATAAAGTCCCTGAAAACACTATAACCCAAAAAACTATAAAAATCCTCAAAAATCCCTAAAAATTTCAAAAAACATGAAAACCCTCTATAACCCTTAAAACCCCTAAGAAAATCAGAAATTACAAAAAACCCATAAACCCCTAAAAATAATTAAAAAATATAATAATCCAAAACCCTAAAACAATAAAAACCACTAAAAATTATAAAAAACATAAAAACACATAAAACCCCTAAAAACCCCCTAAAACTCTAAAATCATTTTAAACCATAAAAAATTAAAAAAATCTAAAAACCGTAAAACACTAAAAACTAAAAATAACCGTAAAACCTCAAAACCCCATAAAAATTTAAAAACCCTAAAGAAACTAATAAACACTCAAAATCCATAAAAACCTTAAAAACCAATAAAAATTTGTAACATTCCCTAAATATCCCTAAAAATGAAAAAAATTTAAGGCATTTAAAAAAACCCCTAAGAAAACCTTAAAAACCTAAAAAAATGTAAAACCACTAAAGGCGCTAAAAAACCCTAAAACCCCTACAAACCTAGAAATCATAAAAACTATTAAAAAACATAAAATCCCTAAAAACTCATAAAACCACTAAAAACCATAAAAACTCTAAGAAACCTTTAAACCTCTAAAAACATTAAAAAACACTAAAAAACCTTAAAACCCTAAAAAACTCAATAGAACCATAAAACCCCAAAAGAGACCATAAAAACCCTTAAAACCAAAAAACCCATCAAATGCCCTAAAACCCTAATAAACCATAAAAATCCAAAAAATCCATAAAAATTTAAAAAGAACTAAAACACTAAAAAAATACTTAGATAACATTAAAAACCAAAAAACACTTAACTCCCCAAAAATCATTTAAATCCCACAAAACCAAAAAATAATAATAATAACACCTTAAAAATACAAAAATCCCAAAAAAACTAAAAACTCTAGAAACCCATTAAACCCCAAAAAACGTTAAAAACTCTAACAAACCATAAAACCCAAAATAAACTCAGAAAATCACTGAAAATTGAAAAAACCATAAAAACCCTAAAACCCCTAAAAACCCTAAAACCCCTAAAAACCATCAATGTGCCTAAAAACCATAAAAATACATAAATATCCTCCAAATAACTAAAAATACCTAAATATTTAAATAACCCTAAAAACCATGAAAACCCTAAAAATATAAAATCAATAAAAACCCAAAAAATAAAAAATGGTAAAAACCCTAAAAATCCGTAAAAGGCCCTAAAACCCGAAAACCCATAAAAACCAATAAAACCCCTAAAAACCATAAAAACACTAAAAACCCATAAAAACCCTTACACCACTAAAAACTATAAAACCCCTTTAAACCCCTAAAAATGTAAAATTATTCTAAAAACCATAAAACACCCCAAAACTATAAAACCCTAAACCCTCCAAAATCCTTAAAAACCCTAAACACCATATTAAACGTAAAAAATACCTAAAAATCCCTAAAAGTATTAAAACCCCTAAAAACCTTAAAACCCAAAATAAAACATTAAAATTTTAAAATTAGTTATAACCCATAAAAACATAAAAATGAAAAAACCCTAAAAATCTCTAAAAACCATAAAAACCCCTAAAAACCTTAACACACCCTAAAACCTCATAAAAACTATAAAACAACTATAAAATCTAAAAATTCTAAAAACCCCTAAGAATGATAAAAACTTCTATAAAACCTAGAATGTTAAAAAACTATAAAAAACCCAAAACCAAAAAAATTAAAAACCCTTTAAAACCCTAAAAATCCCAAATAATCCTAAAAACAATAAAAATCCTAAAAACCTCTAAAATCCCAAAAAAAATAAAAATAATAAAACCCTAAAAACCACTGTGAAAACATGAACAAAATAAAAAAACTTAAAACACCTAAAAACATAAAAAAACCATTAACACCTAAAAACTGTAAAAACCATAAAGACCCCTAAGAACCATAAAACCCTAATAACACATAAAAAACTCCAAAATCCCTAAAAAGCCTTTAACCCCCAACAAATGTTTAAAATATCTAAAAAATATTAAAACCCTAAAAAATAAAAAACACTAAAAATCCATAAAACCCAAAAACCATCAAAATCCCTAAAAACTATAAAAAACATAAAAAACATAAAAAATACTTAAAAATTATTAATCATGTCAAAAACCCTAAAACCCCTAAGAAAAGGCCAAAAGTATACAACAACAAAACCCCAACAACCCTAAAAAATGATAAAACCACCAAAAACATTAAAAGGAAACTAAAACACCCAAAAACCATAAAAATATCTAAAACCCTTAAATCCCTAAAAACCTATAAAAACATTAAAACCCACTAAATACTCTAAAACCCCTTTAAGCCCCTAACAATGTTAAAAACTCTAAAACCCATAAAATGCTAAAGAATTAAAAACCCCTAAGAACCCAAAAAACAATTAAAACCCTAAACCCCTAAGAAACCCTAAAACCCTAAAAACCATAAATATCCTAAATAAATACCTAAAAATTTCAAAAACATATAAACTATAAAACCCTAAAATCCCTTAAGAAAACCGTAAAACCATAAAAACACTAAAACCCCATAAAAACCTAAAGAAACAAAAAACATTAAAAAGACATAAAAACCCATAAAAACGCCTAAAACCCCTAAACAAAATTAAAATATCTAAAACCCTTTAAACCCCTAAAATGTTAAAAAACAATAAAAAATAGAAAATCCAAAAAAATCATAAAACTCCCAAAAATAAAAAAAAACATAAAAAATAGTAAAACCCTAAAAATTCCTATATACCCTGAAAACCAATAAAACATTAAAACCCCATAAAAATCCCAAAAAACATAAAAACCTTAAAAACCTTAAAAATAATAAAAAAAACATAAGAAAGAAATAAAACCCTAAAAACACAAAAAATCCCTAAAACCCCTAACAATTCATAAACCATTAAAGACCCTTAAAACCATAAAACCATATAAACCCTAAAAACAATAAAAACAACCCAAAACCTTAAAAACACTAAATACCAATAAAAACCCAAAAACTCCCCTAAAAATATTAAAACCCTTTAAACCCATAAAAACATTCAAAAATAGTAAAAAAATTAAAACCCCTAAAAAACTCAAAAAAATCATAAAAACCAAAAAAATAATAAAAACATATAACCCTTAAATACCCTAATGCCATCAAAATCCCAAAAAACACTAAAATAGTTAAAATCTTAAAAGTACCGAAAAATTAAAAAAAAGTGAAACCCCCTAAAACCCTCAGCACCTCTACGAAAACCTTAAAAACCTAAAAAAATTTAAAAACCTAAAACATAAAAATTCTAAATACCCTAAAAAACCATATAAACCATAGACAGCCCTAAAAACATAAAACCCCTTAAAACCCATAAAAACCATGAAACCAAAAAAACCACAAAAAATAAAAAAACCCCTTTAAACCCATAAAAATGTTAAAAACACTAAAAAACCTTAAACCCCTAAAAAATGTAAAAAAATTATAAAACCCCAAACAACCATAAAACCCATAATAAAACTAATATATTCTAAAACCCTAAAAAACCCAAAAAACTAAAAAATCCAAGGAGAACATAAAAACCCTGTGAAAATGACTAAAAATCCTAAGAAAATGCCTAAAAATTCCCAAAATCATAAAAAAACTAAGAACATTGATGAACCCAAAGAAACCCTTAATATCCTGTTAACAAATAAAACATATAAAAACAAAAAACTGAAAAAAAACACTTATAAATACCTAAGAAAACAAAAATCCGCAAAAACCCATCAAAATCTATAAAAACCCTAAAACCCTAAAAATCATCAAAATTCCCAAAAAATACCTTAAATATTTAAAAAACAAAAAAACCCTAAAAACCTAATGAAAACCTTAAAACCCAAAGAACACATAAAATATGTAAAAACCTAAAAAACACAAAAAACTAAAAAAACCCTAATACCCCTAAATAGGTTAAAAAACCTAAACAACCCTAAAATCCATAAACCCACTAAAGAATCTAAAGCACTTTAAACTCCAAAAAATGCTAAATCAATTAAAAAGTATTACAAACCCTAAGAAATAAAAAAACCAAAAACCCTTAAAATAAATAAATAACTTAAAAATCCAATTAGACCATAAAACTTTTAAAAACCTAAAAACCCTAAAAAGCATAAAATCCTAAAAAATATATACATATCCCTAAAAACATAAAAACCTGAAAGCCCTAAGAAATCCATAAAAACCAAAAAACACTTAAAACCCATAAAAACCAAAAAATGCTTAAAACCAAAAAATGTATAAAAACCCTAATTACCAGAAAGACAATAGAAAAATCATAAAAACTTAACAACCATAAAACCCCTAAAACCACTAAGAACCAAAAAAACTCTAAAAACAATCTAAAACCCTAAAAACATTAAAAACTGTATGAAACCTTAAAACCCCTAAAAACTCAAAAAAACCCTAAATTCCTTAAAACTGAAAAAAAATTCCAAAAACACCTCAAAATGTCTAAAAACCCAAAAATTCATAAAAAACATTAACAACCCTAAAAATTCCGAAAAAGTAAAAAAACCATAAAAAACCGGAAAACCCCTAAGAAAAAATTAAAAGCCTAAAAAACTTTTAAAACCCTTAAAAAAGTTAATAACCCAAAAAACCACCTAAAACCGCTAAAAACCACAAAAACCTATAAAAACCTTCAAAAACCTAAAAATCCCAATTAAATCATAAAACAACTAAAACTCTAAAAACCCATTAAACCCCGAAAAATATTAAAAAACGCTAAAAACATTATAAACAAAGAAAAAAACTAAGAGAAAACCCTAAAACCCCAAAATAGCAAAAAACTCCAAAACACTTAAAACCCCAGAAAATTCGAAAAAAAAACACTAAAGCCCATAAATCCTTTAAAACCCAAAAAATCATAAACCCCTAAAAGCCATAAAAACCCAAAAAACCAATAAAAACTCCAAAAACCACTGAAAACACTAAAAACCCTTCAAAACCAAATAATAATAATAATCTATAAAAAACATTAAAAGCCCTAAAAACTAAAAAAGATACCATAAAACCCAACAAAAACCCCTAAAACCCCCAAAACACTAAAAAACTAAAAAATCCATAAATCCTTAAGAACCAATAAAAAACCTAAAAATCCCTAAAAAATCCCTAAAAGAAAGAAAAAATCTAAAAACAATGAAAATCGCTACGAAAACAAGGAAAACCTAAGAACATTTAAAAAAACCTAAAAACCTAAAAATGATAAAACACTAAAAAACCTAAAACCCCCCAAAAACATAGAAACACCTAAAAATCCAAGAAAACCATAAAAACCACTAAAAAATATAAAAACCTTTTAAATACCAAAAAATGTTAAAAACTATAAAAACCCAAAAAAACCCAAAAAAACACTAAAAACCCAAAAAAACCCAAAAAACCCCTAAACACCCTAATAGTCCCTAAAAACACTAAAAAAACCAAAATACATAAAATCCATAAAAGTCACAAAAAACATAAAAAACCTAAAAACCCCCAAAAACACATAAGAAAAAAAATAAAACCTGAAAACACATAAAACCCCTGGAAACCTAAAAATGCTAGATACCCTAAAAACACTAAAAATGAAAAAAACAAAAAAAAACCACTAAAAACCTAAAAAACCATAAAACCCCATAAAAATCCTAAAATCCTCTAAAAACTATAAAACACCTTTAACCTTGTAAAAATGTTTAAAATAATAAAAAACCTAAAAAACCTAAAAAATAAAAATAACCCTTAAAACCCAAAAAATGAATAAAAATCCTAAAAACCCTTAAAATACCTAAAAATCCTAAAATACCATTAAATTCCTACAAAATCCCGAAAAAACCCAATATATATAAAAATGTTGAAATGCTAAAAGAACCTAAGAAAACATTAAACACCTAAAAACACTTAAAACCCCAAAAATCCTAAAAAATACTTAAAAACCTATAAACCCTACAAATCCTCAACATCCCTAAAAACCACTAAAAACATAAAAAAAACATAAAAACCCACTATAAACACTAAAACCCTGTTAAAACCATAAAAATTTAAAAACTATAAAAACCATTAAACCCTTAAAAAACAAAAAAACCAAAAAAACAAAAGAACATCAAAAGCCTAAAAAACCACAAATACCATCAAAATCAGTAAAAACCCTAAAAACCGTTAAAATGCTAACCAAGCACTAAAATTCATAAAATTTTTTATAAACAAAAAATATAAGAAATTCTATATGAAAACCATAAAAACCAAAAAATAGTTAACACCCATAAAAACCCAAAAAATGTTAAAAAACCTAGAATCCCCTAAAAACCCAAAATATAAAAAAACCATAATACCCTTAAAACTCAAATAACCAATAACACCCTAAAAACTTATAAAAAATCACAAAACCCATTATCCCCATAAAACGTTAAAAACTATAAAAACCTCAAAAACCCAAAAAGAAACTCAAAACCCCCTAGAAATCCAAAAAATTTCATAAAATAATAAAATCCCTAAAAAACCTAAAAACCCTCAAAATCCATAAAACCCCTAAAAACCATAAAAACCATGTAAACTCAAAAAAAACCTAAAATATATAAGACACAAAAAACCTGAAACCCCATATGAAAACCTTACAAACCTAAAAATATGTAAACCCCTAAAACCTAAAAACATATAAAACTATCAAAAACCTTGGAAACCTTATAACTCTAAAATCCATAAAAACTACCAAAACTATAAAAACCTAAAACCCATTAAAATCCCAAAACCACCTAATAACTCTCAAACCCTTTTGAACCACTAACAACATTAAAAAAATAGAAAAACACTAAAAAATAGAAAATGAACCCTAAAAACTAAAAAAAATAACAACACAAAAGACACAGAAAACCCAAAACCCCTCAAAATCTATAACCCCCCCCCCCCAACCCCTAAAAATCATAAAAATAAACAAATACCTTAAAACCCCCCAAAATCACAAAAAAACATTAATATCCCTAAAACCACTTAATTACTGTAAGAACACCCGCAAACACTTTAAACCCAGAAAACATAAAGCGTCACTAAACCCCCTAAAAACAACAAAACCCCTAATTTTTTTAAAAAAACCTTAAAACCAATAAAAACCCAAAAAAACACTATAAACCCTAAAAACCATTTCAACCCCAAAAACATTAAAATACACTAAAACCTCTTAGAAACCCTCCACAACTCAAAAACTACCTACCCCCCCAAACTTAAAACCATATAATCGATAAAAATCCCTACAAACGCTCAAAATCCCTAAAACCCCCATAAAATCCTAAAAATTCCCAAAAATTATATAAAAACATAAAAACTCAAAAAACTCAAAAAACCTATAATAAAAAATTAAAAACCTAAAAACAGATAAAACCACTAAAAATTGAAAAAATTCTAAAAACATTATAATTCCTTAAAACCCCTAAAAATACTAAAAACCATAAAACCACTTGAAACCCATTAAAACCCACTAAAACCCAATAAAACCACTAAAAAAATCTAAAACCCCTTTAAAACCTAAAAAATTAAAAAATATAAATAACATAATAACCATAAATACTCCAAAATAAAACACTGAAGCACAAAAAAATCCTAAAAACCCAGATACAAAAATACCCTAAAAATAACTAAAACACACACAAAATCATTAAAATAGTAAAATATAATTAAATGTACCTAAAACATAAGAAAACTAAAATCCTAGAAAACCACTTAGAAAACATTAAAACCCTAAAACACTGAAAACCCCTAAAACCTAAAAAAATTCCAACAACCCTAAAAAACCCAAAAAACCCTAAAACCCCTAAAAATCCCAAATCCATAAAAAACCCTAAAACCCATAAAACCCTAAAAATAATTAAAATAAAAAAAATCCATTAAACCCTTAAAAAATTTCAATAAATCTAGAAATCCATACATTTCATAAAAACAACAAAAACCCAAAAACCTCAAAAAACATAAAAACATTAAAAACCTAAAACCCTAAAAAATCCAAAAAAACCCTAAAACCCCTAAACACCCCAAAACCCATAAAAATCCAAAAAAATACATAAAAATTCATAAAAACGAAAAACCCCTAAAACCCTGAAAACCTTTAAGAAAACCTTAAAAACCTAAAAATACATTACACACCTAAAAATAATTAAAATTATAAAAACCATAAAAACCCTACAACCCTAAAAACATTAAACCCCTAAATCCTATAAAACCCCTAAAAACCTTAAAATAGCCTAAAACCCATAAGAACCTACTAAAAACTCTATAACCATTTTTAAACCCCTAAAAATGTTTAAAAAACTCTAAAAATCTTAAAACCCCTAAAAAGTAAAAAAAAACCCATAAAAACCCAAAACCACAAAAACTCTAAACCACTAAAACTGCCTAAAAACCCTCAAAGTCCCTAAAAATCTTAGAGAAAAATAAAAATACTAAAAAACCCTAAAACCATAAAAACATAAAAAAATGAAAAATCTATAAAACATTAGAAAAACATTAAAACTTTTAAAAATCATAACACCCCAGAAAACTTTAAAAACCATAAAAACCCATAACAAACCTAAAATCTCACCAAAAACTCTAAAATTCCTTTAAACCCTAAAAATGAAAAAAAAAATGCTAAAAACCTTTAAAACCCAAAAATATTAAAAAAACCTTAAAATCCAACCCCCCCCCCCCATAAAAACAATAAAATACCCAAAAAATCCTAAACACCCTCAAAATCCCCAAAAACCCAAAAAAATGTAAAAATCATTAAAAAAACCAAAAGAATAACTAAAAATGAAAAACCCCAAAAAAACATAAAAATCATTAAAAAACAAAAAAAATATCTAAAAATGAAAAACCCCTTAAAAAACTAATACCCCTATGAAAACCTTAAAAACCTAAAACAATTAAAACTCTAAAAACCATTAAAACCAATAAAAATTAAAAACTCTTAAAACATAAAAATGATTTAATCTCAAAAAACCCCACAAAAGGTAAAAAAACCCATAGAAACCTTAAAACCCACTAATGAATCTAAAATCCATTTCAAACTATATAAAAATTAAAAACATCTAAAAAATTTAAATATGATTAAAACTCAAAAAACCATAAAAACTCCAAAAGACACATAACAGTCGTAAAAACCCCTAAAAACCCTCAAATTCCCTGAAAAACCTATATAACATAAAAAACCTATAAAATTCATAAAACCCCTGAAAACATAAAAAACCCTAAACACCCTAAAAATCCCCAAAAAACCGAAATAGAATAAAAATACTATAAAATTCATAAAACCCTTAAAAAAATAAAAAACACTATACACCCTTAAAAACTCTATGGAAACCCTAAAAATTGAAAAACACATAAAATACCCAAAAAATGATAAAAACCTTAAATTTCTAAAAATAATAAAAAACCCCCTAATACCCTAAAAACCCATAAATATCAAAAAAAACCCTAAAACCCATAAAAACACAAAAAAACCCTAAAACACATAAAAAACTAAGTAAAAATTCAAAAACCTAAAAACACCTAAAACTGATAAAATACCTAAAAATTATAAAACCCCTAATGACGCAAAAACCGTTGAAATCCCTAAAAAACAAAAAAGCCCTAAACACCCATAAAAACCCTAAAAACCACTAAAAATCTAAAAAAAAATTAAACCACTAAAATGTTAAAAACTACAGAAATCCTTAAAACCCATAAAAAGCTGAAAAAAACTATCAAAACCAAAAAAAAACTAAAAAACCTAAAAATTCCTAAAATCCATCAAAATCCTTAAAACTCTTAAAAAGCACAAAAAAAAATAAAAAACAATAAAAACACCTAAAACCCCTTAAACCCCCTGAGAAACCCAAAGAATACATTAAAACCCTAAAAACACATCAAACCCCTAAATTACCTAAGAATAATAAAAATCCAAAAAAACACCAAAACCCCTAAAAAAATAAAATCCATAAAACCCCCAGAAATAGTAAAAAACGCTAAAACTTCATAAAAACCCTAGAAAATTATAAAAACCTTGAAGACCCTTTCATCCCCTAAAAACATTAAAAAAACTATAATACCTAAATACCCTTAAATAAAAAAAATACCCTAAAACCCTAAAACCCTCATATGCCTAAAAACCCTAAAAAATAAAAATCGGTAAAAATATAAAAAAATTGAAAACCCCTAAGAAGATTAAAAACTTAAGAAAAACATAAAAAACATAAAAACCTAAAAAAATCTAAAAACATTTGGAAACACTAAAACCCTGAAAGAAAGAAAACGCCAAAGAAAATTAAAAAACCGTAAAACCCATAAAAACCATAATACTCCTCTAAAAATTCTAAAACCACTTTAAACCCCAAAAAATGTAAAAAAATATCAAAATATTTAAAAATTATAAAAAAATAAAAAAATATTTATAAACTAAATAAAACCATAAAAATGCTAAAAATCCCTAAATCCCTCTAAATAATAAAAAATTCTAAAAACCCATAAAAGTCCAAAAAAATCCCGAAAAATACATAAAAACATAAAAACATCTAAAACCCTGAAAATCATAAGAAAAACTTAAAATCCTAAAAACTATAAAAACTCCTAAAACAGGTAAAATTCTGAAAATCATAAAAAACCCTAAAAACCTTAAAAGCTACAAAATAACTAAAATCCCTAAAAATCCATTAAAAACCCAAAAAACCAATAAATCTCTAAAAATACTTTCAACCCTTAAAACATTAAAAATACTCCAAAACCCCATTAAAAATCCAAAAAAACCTAAAACACCCAAAAAACCTTAAAACCCCTAAAAACAATAAAACCCACTAAAACCCCTCAAAATACCTAAAAACCATAAAAATTCAAAAAAATCCTTAAAAAGTCTAAAATTCCCTAAAAACATAAAAACCCCTTAATCACCCTGAAAACCCCTAAGAAAACCTTAAAAACGAAAAAACAATTTAATTCCCTAAAAAAAAGTCTTAAACCTCGTAAAAACCGAAAAAACCTTAAAACCCCAAAAAACCCTGAAAATAACTAAAAACCCTAAAATGCATAAAAATTATAAAAACCCCTAAAATTATTAAAACATAAAAACAACTAAAAACCCAAAATATCCCAAAAAACCATAAATACTAAAAAAATTAATACCCCTAAAAATCCTAAAAACGTAAAAAATGCTAAAAACCCTAAAAGACACTAAAAAACCTAAAAGACCCTGAAACCATAAAACCCATTAAAACTATAAAAAAACAAAAAAAACATAAAACCCCTAAAACAAATAAAACCCCGAATAGACCACTCAAAACTCTAAAACCCATTTAAACCCATATAACTGTTAAAAACTCAAAAAAACCACTAAAACCCCAAAAACCTATAAATAACCATAAAACCATAAGAAACACAATAAAACTCTTAAAACCCAAATAAAATAAAAACCCAAAAACCCTTGAAATCCCTAAAAAACAAAAAAAAACCACAAAATCCAAAAAGCCACAAAAATCACTAAAACATAAAAAATACTAAAAACCCTGAATAACCCTAAAACCCTAAAAACCCTATTCCTAAATAATTTTTATATTATTTTTATGAAAGATCCACTATATGTGGATTAGGTGAAACGATCATAAAATCACCCTAAACAAAACCATCATTCATGTAATAACACAATCCCAAATCAGGAATGATAGAGGTTTTAACCTAACCCAAAAACAAACAAGGAGAAAAATAACAAATGATAATGTTCATTAAGATAAAGAAAAGATTCCATGATACTCATTACTCTTAGATCTAGGGGACACTCCTATATTTCTAGAATAGACCACATATATAATTTCACCAATGAAGATGGATACTTTTTTCAATTTCAAAAGTTATAATATTCACCACCACTAAGTAATCTTCAATAGGGAAAATGTTAGGATCAATATCCTTGAAAATATAATTAATCTATGAATCAAAACACTATTCTCATGGTTCTTCAAGTACCAAAGGAAATTTTTCCTATGAAATTCTATTAACTCTTCCTTGGTAAGACTGGTGGTGGTAAGAGCTGCAGTGCATTCCTCAGGTGGAGTCCTTCCAAATTGTAGGTAAGAAGACTTCATTTCCATATATAAGTTTTGGGGAAATGAGAGATCCCCCTTTTCCAAATTTACTGGTACTGAATCCTATAACTAAACATTATCTTCTTCTTTTCAGCATGGGATTCCTCTTGCAGCACAATCTCATCACTTGGGGTTGGTTCCTACCCCTATAGACTTACAAGCTCTTACACTACAACATTTTCAGATATCATCACATCTGACCTTAAATTTTCATCAATATCAAACCATTTAATATTACTGGAGGATTTTATGGCCATAGGTTTTGGTAGGTTTGAATATACCTTACAGGTTTCGAATCTCCTCCCTTTTTGGACTAGAAAATTTCTAGAATCAGGGATTCTATTCTTCTTATTCCTTGAGCCTTATCATAAAGACACCTCAGTATGATGATTTTGGTTACCTTCTAAAGAAGATTGAGAGTCTATATCATTGTAATTATAATTGGTTTATACATATTTATTTTAAATTTCCTTCTTCCTTTTTCAACTTGGATTGACCGTCTGACACCCTTACGGATCAATGCTTCCCTTGATTTTTCTCATTCAGTGTTTTGAATTCCTTGTGAAGATTTATAGAGGGAGGGGGCCTAGAACATCACTAATGGATCAAAAACTACTTATTTTGGCTCATGGTCTATGTTTTATTACAAGAGTTTCTCATACTCAACACTCATAGTTCCTAAAATATTCTGTAGACATGCACTATTAGAATTAATATTCTCACCCAAACTCGAGACGAAGGTAGCCTGTGGATGATGAGATAATACTGCTAAACTCATCACTTCTACATACGACTAAGAGATAAGAATAGCCAATCTTACAGGAAGGATCCTTAGAGCCATCACTTCTTCCTTAGATAGGGTACTTTGACCAGAAGAATCAAACGGACCAGGGGTGATATGAGTGGACTTAATATTGGGATCAATGTTGTGAACTCGTTTATCCGGAAGCGGGTTTTTGGAGATAACAACCAAAAACCAGTGTTAATCAAAGATGGATCTGACAAGTATAGTTTCCCAGAGAGACTCCCTTAACATGATTTCCACCAATAATAGTCTTATTGTAAATTCCATAACTATTAGTAGATCAATTAGTGATCATTATAGGTTTCATATAACACCATTGATTACAATAAAATTACTATTCGAAAACAAGCCAAACAATCAAGACCAGTGGTTCAGACACCTCTATTTCGATGCAGATGTGTGGAGAAATTGGGTGGCCCAAACATCTAGACATGTTATGAAAGAATAAGTAATGACCTACCATGTTTCCAAGAAAATATATAATGGATGGATTATGGAAGGGTAGAGGCTTTTCTGGGATGCAATCCCAAATTTTCATCGTCGGGGGGTGGGGGGGGGGGGGGTGGGGGTCCTCTATATATGAAAGTCTTAGGTCCCAAAAAATAGAGAGAAATGTGCCCTATATATGATTCACAAAGATTGGGACCAAGAAAACTCAAGGAATACTTCATCAATGAAGTTAAATAGAAGGTCTTGAGAAACAAAAAAAACATTAATTGTGTGTCCTTTTAATCCCAAAGAAGTGTTGATGAACCTATTGAATGTATCCATCAACGAATGCTTCAAACCAATGCGAATGACCATTGAGTTGTGAATAAAATTCAAAGTTTTCGAAAACTCTTGAAGGAAAAGAGGGAATTGGGGAGTTCCAAAGTCGAACAAGGGGACCTTCTAGATCAGTGAAATGAAAGGAAAATATTAGATCAAGGAGGTATTATTGAAAGGAGAGAAGGACATAGAGAGTGTGGAGGACACTAGAATTACCACCACCTTAGTGGTTAAGTGGGGGTTGGATATAATGACCATCGAGGATGGTTTCTCTTTACTAAAGTAGAAAATAAAACCTAAAAACACTTAAAACCTAAAAAACACTAAAAACCCAAAAACCCCCAATCCCCCTAAAAACAATAAAATCCACAAAAACCTTAAAACTACTAAAAATTATAAAAAACCTTTAATACCAAAAAAATTAATGACTCTAAAAACCCTTAAAATTTCTAAAACCTCAAAAAATACCAAAAATCCTAAAAATCTGAAAAAAAAAACCCAAAACCCCCCCTAAAACCCTAAAAGACTATAAAAACCCAAAAATCCCTAAAATTGATAAAAATCATAAAAATACTAAAAATCCATAAAAATGTAAAAAACCCTAATAAAATTTTAAAACCCAAAATAAAAAATTAGAAAATTAAAAACACATAAAACATCTAAAAACCCTAAAAAATGCTAAAAACCGTAAAATTGTTAAAAAATCCAAAAACCATAATTCCCCCTAAAAATCCAAAAAACCTTAAATCCCCAAAAACGTTAAAAACCAATAAAAACTCTAAAAACCATTTAAACCCCCTAAAATTTTAAAAAACTCCAGAAACCATAAAAACCCTAAAAATCAAAAAAACCAAAAAAAAAATCAAAACAAAAAATCACTTAAAACCCTCATAATCCCTAAAACCCCAAAAAACCATAACAATCCTAAAAAACCCTAAATATCCCTAAAAATGTAAAAAACCATAAAACCCTCAACATCACTATGAAAACCTTCGAAACCTTAAAATATTTAAAACCCCTAAAAAATATAAAAACCCTAAAAATCTTTAAACCCCTAAAAATCCTTTGAAACCCTAACAACCGAAAAAATCCTAAAAATGAACAAATACTCCCAAAATTCATAGAAATCCATAAAAACCCAAAAAAACTTAGAAAAACTTAAAATCATAAAAGCACTTAAAACCCCTAAAAACAAAAATAACCTTAAAAACCCTAAAATCCCTAAAAACCAGTAACCCCTAAAAACCATAAAAACCCTAAACACACATAAAAACCCTAAAACCCACTAAAAACTCAAAAACCATTTAAACCTTGCAAAATATTAAAAAGAATATAAAAACCCCTAAAACCCTAAAAACTCCAAAAAGACCCTATAATCCCAGAAAAATCATAAAATTCCTTATAACTCTCAAAATAACTAAAACAAGAAAACTAGAAAAATACTAAAAAACTATTAAAAGTATTTAAAAATAAAAAAACCCTTAAAAACTAAGAAAACATTAAAAACCTAATAACACATAAGACCACTAAAAACCTAAAAAACCAAAAAATCCAAAAAACATAAAAACCATAAAACCCGTAAAACCTTAAAAAACCAAAACAACCCATAAAAACATAAAAACTACTAAAAAATCAAAAAACCATTTATACACCTAATTTTTTTTTAGAAACTCTAAAAAATGATAAAAATAAAAAAACAGAAGCCCTCATAAAACCCTAAAAAACCATAAAATCCTAAAAATCACTAAAACCCTAAAAACCCATGGAATCTATAAAAACCCTAAAAAACCATAAAAATCCTAAAAAACCATAAAAACATAAAAAACATTATAACCCAAATAAAACCATAAAACCATAAAAACACCAAAACCCTAAAAACACCTATGAAAACCTTACGGACCTAAAAACACCTAAAAACACTTAAAACCACTAAAAAAACAAAAAACCAAAAGACCACCAAAATCCTTAAAACCCTAAAACTAATTAAAACACTAAAAATCAACTAAAACAAATCTAAAAACACAATAAAATCCAAAAAATGTTAAAAAAAACTCTAAAAACCTCAGAACCCAAGAAAAATAAAAAAACCCTAAATCCCCATTAAACTATTAAAACTCCAAAAACCCTAAAAACACTAAAATCAATCAATATTGATAAAAACATTACAAAATCCCAAAAATTACATAAAAAAATAAAATCACCTAAAATCCCAAAAACCCTAAGACTACATTAAAAATATAAGAAGACATAAACCCTAACAAGCCTAAAAAACTAATAACCTTTAAAATTATAAACACCTTAAAATAAAAAAACCCTAAAGCCCCATAGAATCCAAAAATATCCCTAAATATCCTTAATAATGTAAAAAACCATGAAAACCCTAAAAACCCTAATAAAACCTTAACAACCTAAAAACACTTAAAATCCCTAAAAACCTATAAAACACTAAGAACCCTTAATAACCCAAATAGACCATCAATCCCTTAAAACCCCTATAAACCATAAAAACCCTTCAAGTCATAAAAAACCTAAAAATCAATTAAACCCTAAAAGGCCCCTAAAAATCTAAAAACCCTTTAAACCCCTAAAAATGTAAAAAAACTCTTAAAATCATTAAAACACAAAAAACTCAAAAATTACTAAAAATAAAAAAACCATAAAAACCTAAAAACACATTAAAACCCTAAAAACCCTCAAAATCTCTAGAAACCCTAAAAATCATAAAAACATAAAAATTCCCTAAAAATACTAAAATATATAAAAACCAATTAAATCCCATAAAAACTCTAGGAAAATCATAAAAACTTAAAAACACTTTAAACCCTAAAAAACTAAAATGATAAAACCCCTAAAATTCACTAAAAACACTAAAACCATTAAAAACCATAAAAAATTCAACCTTAAAAATACATAAAAACACTAAAAACACAATAAAAACACATTAAACCCATAAAAATGTTAAAAACTCTTAAAAACCATAAAAAAAATAAAAAACATAAAAAAATCCTAAAAACCCAAGGAAACCATAAAAACCCTAAAACCAAACAAATACATAAAAATCATCAAGATAACTAAAAACTATTAAAACCATAAAAATTAAAAAAATCATTAAAACCCCCAAAAAACCCCTTAAACCCCCTAAGAAAACTTTAAAAATATTAAAAACACATAATATTGCTGAAAACCAAAAAAAGGAAAAAAAACCCTAAACCCCCTAAAATCCCTAAAAACCCTCAAAATCCCAAAAACCCATAAAAACAATAAAAATCCAAAAAATCATCTAAAAATCTCTAAAAAATAAAATACCCAAAAAACAAAAAATTTTCTAAGAAAATATTAAAGCCCCCAAAACACTTTAAACCCCTAAAAATGCTAAAAACCCTAAAAATTCATAAAAATACATTAGAACCCCTAAAAACCTTAAAAACTCATACCAACCAAAAAACACCTAAAAACCATGCAAAAAATTGAAAACTATTTAAAATCCTTAAAATAATAAAAACTCTAAGATCTATAAAAATCTTAAAAATTAAAAAACACATAAAACCCCCCAAAAAACAACAAAAATCCTAAGAACCCCAAAAATGCTAAAATATCTCAAAATACCTAAAAACCCAAAAAAACATTAAAAATTAAACAAACCCCTAAAAATACCTTAAAATGTATAAAAACAAAAAAAAAATGAAATACCATAAGAAAACCATGAAAAAAAAAAACACTTAAAACCACTAAAAACCTAAAAAATCGAAAAACTTTAAAAACATCCAAAAAACTAACTCCCACAACCATAAAAAATCCTATAGATGTTAAAAACCCTAAAACACAAAAAATATTAAAACCATCATTACCCATAAAAATGTTGAAATTTTTTAAAAACCCATAAAACCCCTAAAAACTCAAAAATCCCTAAACCCCCATAGAAACCCTAAAAATACCTAAAAACCCAAAAAACATAAAATTCCTTCAAAATAGATTAAAATCCCTAAAAAAATAAAAAACCCTAAAAACATTAAAACCCCTATGAAAATATTAAAAATCTAAAAAACTTGAAACCCATAAAAAACCTAAAAACACTAAATACACTTAAAACCCTAAAAACCATAAAAACCCTAAAAACCTTAAAAACCCAAAAAACCCATAAAAACATAAAAAACCACTAAAAACACTAAAAACCATTTAATACCCTAAAAATGTTATAAAAACATTAAATAACCATAAAACTATTATAAACTCAAATAAAACCACAAAAAACCCAAAAACCCATAAAAACCCAAAGAACCATAAAAATATCTAATATTCCTAAAAACCATAAAACTCTATAAAAAGACATAAAAACCCCTACAAATTCAAGGAACCCTGAAAAACCTATAAAAACCTTAAAAAACAAAAAAAACTCTTAAAACCCCTAAAAACCTAAAAAATGTTAGTCCCCTAGAGAACCCAAAATCATTAAAAAAAATAAAAACCTCTAAATCCTTAAAAACCCTAAAAATGCATAAAAACTCTAAAACCAATAAAAACTATCAAACCCTTTAAACCACTAAAACTTTAAAAACTATAAAAACTGTAAAACCTACGGAAAACCCAAAATAAGACCCTGAAAAACTGAAAAAAATAAATCCCCTAAAAACACGAAAACCCTCAAATTATCTAAGAACCCTAAAAACCATAAAAATCCTAAAAAGACCTAAAATACATAAAATTGAAAAAACCCGTAAAACCATGAAAATAAAAAGAAAATTTTGAAAATAAAAAAAAAATAACTTGGAACCCCTAAAAATAGAAAAACATTAAAAATCCTAAATACCATAAACCCCTAACCCCCCTCAAAATCCATAAAAACAACAAACAGAAAAAGTACTAAAAGAACCTAAAAATACCTAAAAACCTAAAATCCTAAAAAACCATAAAATCACCTAATAAATTCTTAGAAACCTAAAAAAAATTAAAACCAAAAAAATAATAAAACCCTAAAAACAAAAAAAACCAAATAACACTAAAAATCCCTAAAACCCAAAAATCCAAAAAAATTCACAAAACCCCCTAAAATAACTAAAAATAGAAAAACATAAAACCCCTAAAACTATAATAAATCCTTAAAAACCTAAAAACAATTTAAACCCCTAAAAACATAATAAATGTTAAGAAAACTAAAAAACTCTAGAAACCCTAAAAACAATAAAAACCCTCAAAATACCTAAAAACCACCAAAACCCAAAAAATAATAATAAACACTAACAATACCCAAAAATGTAAATAAACTAAAAAACCCTGAAAAATCCTAAGAAAAAATTTAAAATATAAAAACACTTAAACCACTAAAAACCTAAAAATGCTAAAAAAACTAACAATCCTTAAAATATGCTAAAACCCCTAAAAAACATAAAACCCCTAAAAACCTTAAAAAACCCTAAAACCCTAAAAAAAATTAAAAATGATTAGAGACTCTATAAACCTTTTAAATACTTAAGGATGTTAAAAAATAAAAAAATATAAAAAACCCTAAAAATCTCAAAAACTCCCAAAAAACCAAAAGGGCTCTCCATTTTTCTATTATAGCTCTTGGAAGACCCAATGAACATGGTATATTTTCTAATGTATGTTGGAACCAGATTTCTAAGTGGCCTAAGCTTTCTTGCCTTTATAAAAAGTTATTTATTGCTCTATTTGATGGAAGTTTTTGGTTAAGCTGGTTTTAGTTCGTTGTTGTTTTGCAGTCACTAGTGGGGCTCAAAATTTTCCTTCTCTATTTCTAGTGGATTTTTCAATTCTTTTGGTTTTGTATTGATTTGGGCACATCGTTTAGGTTTTTGAAGGGTTTGGTTGGATAATGATTTGTTGGCCTCTAAAATTCCTTTGGTTTTGGGGGTGGTGGAAGGTTTTGCATGTTCTCGGATGGTTTATTGGGGGTTCTGGTTTTTAGTCTGTGTTCCCCTTCAATTTGGTTCATTAGGATCATGTTTTCATAGTTCTGTAAATGATTGTTTTAGGTTGAACGTGTTTTTTAGTGACATTCCATGTTCAGCAGTCGAGTGGTTTGAGGATTGTCTGTTTCTGCTAGTGGATTCATCAGTCATCGACTTTCTCGATTTGATGGATTTTTTTTCAAATTAGTGTGGGTATTTGTAGTTGGTGTTCCTTAGATATTTATGGATTCATGGTTCATGCGTGAGTTTTTTGTTAGCATCAGATTCTTCCCCATTCTGGCACATGTGATGGGTTTTTATCCTATTGGGTGTTTGTGGTTGAGGTCGTGTGGACCGAGGAATCTCGATTTTCTATCACATGGGTGGGACAACCATCCTGTTGTGTCTTCTTCAGAGACATAAAGTTGATAAAGTTTTTCAATGTGACTTTGTTCATGTAGTTTCTAACGTTTCTTTATTCTTTAAGTTCATATGTGATCCTATTTAGATGTCCTCGTTACCTAGGGTGTTGGTTTCCAAGCATCCTATTCTGTAGTGGATCCATGTGAGTTTGTTATATTCTATTCTGAAATAAGTTAAATGTTGGTGTTCCTCCATTTTATTATCAATTATAGATCTATGTTCATGGTTATTTAGTTTACTGGTAGAGGGTTTTCCAGTTGGAATCTTTCTTATTCTCAGTTTGCAGTTTAATGGTTCATTTACCGGTGTTTCCAGGTTCATCGGTGAATGTATTTGATTCGAAGGTGGTCACTTATCTTTGGTTTGCTCGATTGGTCTGTCTTAAATTCATGAAGGGTGTTTGAAATTATAGATTCTTTTATCTTTTTTATTATTTATAAAAGGATTCATGAGGGAGTGATTCCATTTTAGATGGTTTCTTAGTAAGTGTTCAATACTACTTCTGCATTATGGGATCCTTGGTTTTCATTGGTTGTTGAGGAGTTACAGGTTTCATTCTATTGGATGATGTCGGGTGGCCTTGTTCTAGTGGTGGTGATCATTTATGGTGGGGTTTAGGTTGATGATGGATGCTTCTGTGGGTTGGATTTGTCTCATATACAGGGGTATAGACAACGTTCTACGAGTTTATTTTGAGATACTTGCACTACAGGGTGTCTATAAAGGTGGATTTGATGGTGTGGTCTGATGCAGGTGATGGGGTGGCTTGAGGATGCCTGCTTGTGGCTCTTGGGTGTTTGGATTGATGTTGGTGTGGACCTACAAAAACTGATATTTTTTGTTACTGGTTTGGGGTTCTGATGCTAGTGCAAGACTATTATGATACATGGATATGGTGTAACACGATGATGGGTGATGTTGTGGGTGGTAGGTGGTGCTCTAACTTTTGGGGGGTGTTCTAGGATGTTAGGTAAGGATTTGGGGTGTTTCGGGTTTTGGGAGATGTTGTTGAGAGGTGTTCAACGTTTTTTGGGAGGGAATAAAAAGAGGGTTGGTTGGTGTTGGTCAGGTGTAGGGGATGCAGGTGTGGGTGGTGTTGGATTTGCGGCATTGGAGGTTGTGTTTCTAAAGACTGGGTTGCTACTAGAGCATGGTTGTTGTTGGGGGATGTGAGATGGTGTAGTTGGTTTCAGTCCATTACTGGTGGCTATAAGATTTTGTTGGCTATGAGGTGTTGGCGTTTTTGTTGTTTAATGAGTTTCTTCTAAAAATCTATTTTTATAGGGGGTTGGATGATATAGCTATTGTTGGTTGGTGTTATAGGAGTTAAATAGTCTTATTCTTAATGGGGAGTGCTGTTGGTCAAGAGCGGGGTACTTAAATTTATGGTGATCCGGTTCAGCTGGGGGTTGGCTATTGATTGAAATCTAGGAGATTGGATTTGTTTTGAGAGCTCAGGGTTTAGTGGTGATGGGGTTTATTGGGTTTTCTAGTTTCCCATGGGGATTTATGTTGTTCTCTTGTCTTGTTGGAGGCTTTCTTGAGTCTTTCCTTATATGATCTCACTATTTTGAGCTTATTGGTTAGTGACTTTATCTATATGGTGGTTGGAAGTGATACTATACTTTGATATTTGGTGATTATTTCATGTGGATAGGGATGGTGGAGCCAGAATGGGAGCTAGGAGATGGATATTTTTGTTGCTAGAGTTTTTTGATTTGGAGTTAAAGGCTATTCATGGGATGGTGCTTACAGTTGAAGAGTGTTTATTCTACTAGTTGTTACTGTGGGGAGAGGGTGATGGATTTTGGGAGTTAGGTTTTGGGTTCTAATCAGGTTCATGGGTTGTAGGTTGGTGGTTCTAGTGGGTACTATTTAGCTCATTGGTGTGGCTGGTCCTAGTTGGTAGACTAGAGATGTGGAGCTAGGTAAGGGCTAGTTAGTGGTGGCGGGGTGCAAGGGCTGTAGGTGTGGCTGGTTTTTTCAAGGAGGTGTTGGTGGTCATGTTCTTATGGAGTGATTTTCAGCTATTTCCTTGTTGTTTTTTTGGATTATGATCTGGTTAAGGGGTTGTTGGATAGTAATGTTGGAGTTCGGATTGTTGCTTTGGTTGGGAGTGCTGCTGGAGTGGAGAAGACTTGTGATGGTGGCTATAGTTGTTGTTATTTTCCATTGTTAGTGGCTGGATGAGGAACTAATTTTCTTGGTGGGTTTATGATGGGGATGTTTATTATTTTAGCTATTTTTTGTTTGGTGCTTTAATAATGGAAGAAGCTACTTCTTGGTGGGTAGTGATATTAGAGTAGAGCTGGCTATTGGTAGTGTTCGGGTTAGTGGTTAGAAGTTTCAATTAGTGAGGGCTAACTATTGTTTTGAAGATGGGAGCTAGATTTTCTTTGGGTGATAAAGATATGGCTTCCCTTTAGGTTGTAGTGGTTTTTGGTATTTGGCTGTTGGGAGATGGTGCAGGGGAGGGTGTTTTTAGGCTATGGGAGTTGGGTGTTGGGATATGGAGTCGGTGTGCTTGAAGTTGGGATTTTGTGTTTTTTGGGCTTCGCAAGGAACTTAGGATTTTTCATGGAAATGTTTTGGATGGGAATCATGCGTTTTATTAGGTTCTTTCAACACCATGGTTTGGATTTTATTTTCAAAGGTTCTTGGGCCTACTTGCTAGGTATTGGGTTCGATAAGCTTTATGAGATTTCTCATATCTTTCTACCAGTTTCGTTCCTGAGGTTTCTTGGGATTTGTCTTTATTCCATCCTTGGGTGATTTTGTTGTACTACAATTCCAATTATTTTATATACTACTATCTATTTTCCCTGAAAAACAATATAAAAACCTTAAAAAACATAAAAACTCCAAAAACCCCAAAGAAATCCATAAAATCCCAAAAACCCAAAAACCCAAAAAAATCCCTAAAACCCAAAAAAACATAAAAATAATAAAAAATACCTAAAAATACCTAAAAATATAAAAAAACTAAAAACTCTAAAACCCCATAAAAATAACATAAAAACCTAAAAACACTTAAACCCCCTAAAAAACCTAAAAATGATAAAAACCTAGAAAAGTCGAAAATATTAATAAAAACTATGAACCCCTAAAAACATTAAAAATCCGTAAAACCCATAAAACCCCTAAAAACCCACTAAAAATAATAAAAACGTATTAAACACATAAAAAAATAACAACAATAAAACACTTTAAACCCAAAAAAACTCAAAAAAATCAAAGACTAAAATAAACCATGTAACCCCAAAAATCCCAAAAACCCAAAAAACCCATTAAAATCCTATAAAATTCTGAAAAATTCCTAAAAAGATAAAAATCCATATAAAACTAGAAAACCCCTAATAAAACCTTAAAAAACCATAAAAAACCTTAAAAAACTTAAAACCCCTCAAGAATTAAAAAAACAAAAAACCCTAAAGAGGGCACACCTGAAGTAGGGTTGGGGTGCGTGCAGGGGAAGGGACTTGGTATGGGGGATGCCCCCGAACACAGGGGTGCTGCTGCGTAGGAGGTAGTTCCAAGGGAGGAGGGGCTTCTGTAGCTGGCTGACAAGCCTGACTTCTTGGCCAGACATGAAGATGAGGGGATAGTCCTACTTGGGGAGGATGGGTAAAAGCCTCTGGTTGCTATCGATGGGAGTGCAGAAAAACGTGCCTTAGTACCTCTAAGCATGCCTCAGGATGAAGTTTTTGTTGAGTGCCCCCTTAATCAGGAATCCTCCTCTATCCTGGATCAAGTGCATGGAATGGAAGCGGAGGAGCACTCTTTTGAGATTGAGAATGTGAACGGGATGGATGATGGCCCCAGCTCGATCACCTCAAAGAGGAGGCGGAAGCGGGACTACTCCACTCTCCCCAGACCCATGGTTACTCAGGCTTCTTCAAAGGCGGTGAAGCTAAAAGTCAAGATTAATAATCGGGAGCATCCGCATTCCCTGGAAGAAAAGAAATGTATTGAGAAGTTTCTAATGCTCCTCATGCTCAATGAGGATTATGAGTCAGGATGGAAGGACTCTGACTCTTGCTTTGATGATGCGACCTCTAGATATGGTGCGGATGGTGACCCTTATGGTGTGGCTTCTATTTTGGATTTTGGTAGTGATGTTGACTGATCACTTTTCTTTCCATCTTTGTTTTCCTTTTGAACTGTCTTTTTTTGGGTCTTTAGGTTGGGGTTGTAAAGGGTTTTGGGGTGTGGGTCGTTTGACCCCTCCCCTCCCTTGTCTACTGTGTCTTTTCTTTATAAATTTGTGGGGGGTGACAACCTGACCATCGAATCTTCCTTGCCCTAAAACCCAAAAAACCACTAAAATTCTAAAAAATCCATAAAAAATGTAAAAAATCCTAAAAACCCTAAAAATCCATATGAAAAACATAAAAACCTTAAAATCATAAACACCCTAAAACCCCCCAAAAGTCCTCAAACCCAATAAAACCATAAAAACTTATAAAAACTCAAAAAATCCTTTCAACCCCTAAAAATGTTAAAAAAAACAGTAACACCCTTAAAAAACATGAAAAACCCAAAAACTCCTAAAACCCCCCCAAAACCCCCAAACCCCTCAAAATATTTAAAACTATAAAAAACCATAAAAAACCTTAAAACCTAAGAAATCCCTATAACGTAAAAAACCCTAAAACCCCTAAAAACAACTCAGAAAACCATAAAATCATAAGAAACCCCTAAAAAACCATAAAAACCAATAAAAACCATAAAAACCATAAAAAAAATAAAAACCATAAAAACCATAGAACCCATAAAAACCTTAAAACCCCTAAAAACTAAAAAAACCAAAAGCGCCACTAAAAACACTAAAAATCATTAAAACACCAAAAAACATTAAATACTCTAAAAACCAATAAAAACCGTAAAAACTAAAAAAACCTTTAAAACTAAAACAATAATAAAAATCATCAAACCCCTAAAAAACTTTAAAACCCTCATAATCCCTAAGAACACTAAAAAATCTAAAAATCTTAAAAATACCTAAAAATCCCAAAAAACATAAAACTCGAAAACCCTAAAATCCTTATGAAAACCTCAAATACCTAAAAACACTTCAAAAACATAAAAACCTAAAAAACAGTAAAAACCCTAAAATCCATAAAAACCATAAAAACTATAAAAACTCAAAAAAAAACTCAAAATATAAGAAAAACCTAAAAACCTAAAAATCCCAAAAAACCCTAAAAGCCATAAAATCTTAAAAACTCCCTAAAATTTCCCTAAAAACATAAAAATTCCAAAAAAAATCTAGCAAAACCCCTAAAAAGCCCATAAAAACATAAAAACACTTAAACCCCCTAAAATAATAATATCAAAAACCCCCCAAAACCCAAAAAAATCCCTAAAAACACTAAAAACCATAAAACCCCTAAAAACATTAAAAAATCATAAAACAAAATAAAAACCCTAAAAACCAATAAAAACTTTAAGATATCCATGAACCCCTTAAAATGTTAAAAAACTCAAAAAATCCTTAGAATTCCTAAAAACCTCGAAAACAAAGTTGTAACCCCCCCAAACCATAAAAACCATAAAATCACTAAAACCCTCAAAATCCATAAAACTCTTAAATAATAATAAAACTGGTGAAAAATCCCTAAATTTTAAATCCCCAAAATTCACTAAAACCCCAAAGAAACCCTTAAAAACCAGAAAACACTTAAATCCAAAAAAAACCTAAAAAACACTAAAATCATGAAAACCCCAAAAAACCATAATAACCTAAAAATCAATAAAAATCATAAAAGTGCTAAAAATAAAAAAACCTATGTAAACCCTAAAAACCCTGACAATCCCTAAGAAAACCTTAAAAACCTAAAACACTTAAAACCCCTAAAAATCAAAAAGATGTGAAAACTCTAAAAAACCCAAAAATTTCTTAAAAACTGTTAAACCCCCAAAAAACCATAAACCCCCCAAAAACTTAAAAACCCTAAATCCCCCAAAAACCTAAAAATAACTAAAAACTATAGAACACCTTTAAACCCCTAAAAACATTAAAAATCCTCTGAAAAAAACTTTAAAAACGTAATAAATTAACAAACGCTAAAAATTTTAAAAAAAGCATAAAACTTTTAAAACACGAAAAATTAAAAAAACAAAAAAAACCTAAAAGTCTCTAAAAATTTAAAAACACTAAAACCCCTAAAAACACTAAGAAAATATTAAAACTTAAATAACCTTAAATCCCCTAAAAACCTAAAAAATTCTAAAATCCTCAAAACACTAAAAACACCTAAAACCCTAAAGTCCTAAAAATCCATAAATACTCTAAACACCCATAAAAATACTAAAAAATAACTAAAAATCACTATAAACATAAAATACTGGAAAACCCTGAAAATTCATTTAAAAACCTCAAAAATCCTAAAATCACATAAAACCCACATAAACCCTAAAAACACTAGAAACCATAAAATCCCTAAAAGTCTAAAAAACCATAAACCCCTAAAAACATTAAAAACCCTAAAAACCCATAAAAATCTTAAATATTTCCAAAAACTCTAAAATCCCTTTTAAACTATAAATTATTTTAATAACTCTAAAAAACCATAAAAACCATAATACACAAAAAATTATGAAATCCATAAAAACCTAAAAAACCAAAAAACCTAGAACCCTAAAAATCCAAAATACACTAAAAACCATAAAAATCCAAAAAAAGTAAAAAAAATCCAGAAAAACACAATAAAAATAAAAAATCTAAATACCCTTAAAAACCGATAAAAAACTAAAAACACTTAAAACCCATAAACCCTAAAAAACATTTAAAACCCTATTACCATAAAAAACCTAAAAACCTAAAAACCTCTAAAAACCATAATACCCACACACAAAAACCCCCATAAAAAATTAATAACTAATAAATACTATTTAAACCACCTAAACCCCGAAAAACATTATAAAATTCAAAAAAACCATAAAATCTTGATGACATAAAAAATACTATAAAAAAATACTTTAAAACACTAAAACATATAAAACCATAAAATTCTCTAAAAATCACTAAAAATCTAAAAAACCCCTAAAACCACTTAAGAAAACCATAAAACCTAAAAAACTAAAACCCCAAAAAACAAAATAAATGATAAAAACCCTTAATAATCCTAAAAAAACCTTAAAAACCCTAAAACCCCTAAAAACCTTTAAACCCCTAAAAATCCCTAAATCCCCTAAAACCACCAAAAATTATATAAACCGTATAAACCTCTAAAATATTAGAAACTCTGAAAAACCGTAAAAACCCTAAAAAATAAAAAAACTCAAAACCCCCCAAAAAAACATAAAAACTAAAAATCACTAAAAACTCAAAAAACATAATAACCCTTAAAATCCTTATAATCCCATAAAAATAATAAAAATCCCTAAAAATCACTAAAAACATAAAGCCCCCTAAAAACAAAAAAAAACCCATAAGAAGACCTTAAAAACAAAAACACTTAAAACAACTAAAACATAAAAAATGCAAAACCCCCTAAAACCCTAAAAACATAAAAACACTTAAAACCCTAAAAACGCATAAAAACATAAAAACCCACTAAAAACTCTAAAATTCCCTTAAACCCATAAAAATATCGAATGTTCTAAAAACCTTGAAAAACTAAAAAACTCAAAAAAAACCTTAAAACCCCAAAAAACCATAAATACCCTAAAACCCTAAAATACCATTGAGACACTCATAATCACTTAAAACCCTAAAAACTATTAACATCATAAAAATCCATGAAAATAAAAAAAATGAAAAAAAATCCTAAAACCCCTATAAACCTTAAGAAGATCTTAAAAACATAAAAACACTTAGAAACCTTAAAAATCCTAAGAAAGCATAAAAAACATAAAATCACAAAAAATAATAAAAACCCTAAAGAAACTCAAAATCCATAAAACCCCCCCAAAACCATATAAATCTTAAAAAATACCTATAAATCCCTAAAAACATAAAAAACCAACAAACCAAAATACCCCTAAGAAAAACCTAAATGCTTAAAAAATATTAAAACCCATAAAAAACCAAAAAACACTAAAAACCCTAAAATCCCTAAAATCCCTAAAATCCCTAAAAACCATAAAGATCTATAAAAAAAATTAAAAACACAAAAATCTCACTAAAACCCATTAAACCACTTAAATGATAAAAAAACTTTGAAAACCATAAAAATTAGGAAAAACTAAAAAATCCCTTAAAAACCTAAAACAACTATAAAAATCCTAAAAACCCATAAAAATCCCAAAAAAATTTAGAAGTCCCTAAAATCCCTAAAAACCCTAAGAAAAGTATTAAAATATAAAAACACTTAAAACTATTAATAAACCCTAACACCCCTAAAAAATTCTAAATATCCTAAAAATACCTAAAACAATAAAAAAGCATATAAATACAAAAGGCCCTAAATATCCATAAAAATGTAAAAAAAAATCCAAAAACCCCTAAAACCCTAAGAAAACCATAAAACCTAAAAAACATATAGCCACATAAAATCCTAAAGAACCCTAAAACCCTAAAAAACCCTAAAAACATAAAAAACACTAAAAGACCATAAAATGAATTAATACCATAATATCAAAAAAAATCCCCTAAAAACAATAAAAAACAATAAAACCCCATAAAAATACTAAACAACAAAAAACTCTAAAAACCCTTTAAAACCCAACAAACATTAAAAAAGTTCCAAAAATATATAAAAACAAAAAAAACATGAAAATCCATAAAAATAAAAAAAACCCCTCAAAATCGATAAAAATATATAAATCATAAAAATCATAAAGAGACCTAAAAATTATTTAAAACATGAAAAACTCTAAGACCCTTAAAATACCTTAGAAAATCATAAAAACCTAAAAAAACTTTAAACCCCCCAAAAACCTATAATTACTAAAGACCCTAACAATTCCTGAAAAACTCTGATAATAATAAAAACCCCTAAAAACCATAAAAACCCCTAAAACCCCCTAAAAACCCATAATACCATGAAAACAACTAAAAACCATAAAAATCCATTAAACCGCTGAAATTTTTAAAAAATAATAAAATACCATAAAACACCTGAAAAATCCTAAAACTATAAAAACTCAAAAAACTATAAATTCCTAAAACCCCTAAAACCACTTAATTCCCTCAAAATCCATAAAATACCTAAAAAATCCTAAAGATGGCATAAAAATCACAAAAAACATAAAAACCATAAAAACCTGGGAAAACCCTAGGAAAACCTAAAAACCAAAAAACACATTAAATCCCTAAAAATCCTACAAAACTGTAAAAATTGTAGAAACGCTAAAAATGCCTAAAAACATAAAACCACCATAAATACCCTAAAACCACTAAACATCTAAAAACCCTTTAAACCCCTAAAATCCTTAAAAGCTCTTAAAACCCTAAAAAAGCTAAAAATCAAAAAACCCTAAAACCCAAAATAACCATAAAACCCCTATAATCCATAAAACACTAAAAATACCTAAAAACACTCAAAATCCTTAAAAACCTTAAAATCCATAAAAATATTAAAAATCCAAAAAAATCTCTAAAAACTTAAAAACCCTAAAAACCCTAAAAACCGTAACAATCCCTTAAAAACCAAAAATCTCTTAAAACCCCTAAATCCTAAAAATTATGAAAACCATAATTAAAATTTAAAAACCATAAAACCCCTAAAAACCCTTTAAAAACTCTAAAACCCCCAAAAAACCCATAGACCCACTAAAAACTCGGATATAAGATTCTCAGGGTGAAACAATATTCATGACATAGGGAGGAAGATGATAGATATGATTATGGGATAAGTGGAGGATGATGGGTTTGGATAGAGTAAGCATTTTTCCAAAGCTATATGGAGCATGACCTACAACCTAGGAAACTCACTAAAGGGGGGGGGGGGGATGTGATGGCCAATCCAAACAGTAAAGAACATGGGATGAGGCATAAATTTGGGAGCTTTGTGATCTTGGATCACTACTATAACTTGTACATTTATAACAAAATAATTCATAAGAGAAATGGAAGAAAGTAACGATCCTCACAATGGAGAGAATAAATTCACAGAGTTTCACTAATGCAAATATGAATGAGAATATAATTCCATGGGGTGGATATTTATATCCATTAGGTGAAAAAAAATGTCAAAGAACTAATATAATAAAGTTATAAAGTCTATTACTACCTTTTCCCCTTAAAGTTTAAATTATAAAGTCAAATAATTAATTTTTTTTGGAAAAGTAACACATGTCTTTCCACCCATGGCCCAATACATTTAACATTGTGTACCTTGCCAACTGGATTTGACTTTGGTGTCCAAAGATTCCATTCTATAATCTCTATAGGGGAAATGCTTCCACAATTCATGCAACCATGTGACTTGGGGTTCATGCATCTCATTTGGTCTTAAATAATAGTGATTATAAGCACATTTTCCACTTCCATGCATTCACATTGGATTTGGGCCTCTGAATGAAACGATATGGGCTCTCATTTCCACTTGTAGTCTCTAAATTTTTTTCTTTCATCATTGGGACTTGAAACTCCAACTCTACGCATGACATCAAGTCATTTTCATCTACCAGTTTCATATCATCCTTGACTCTTCATCAACTACATCCAAATACGAGGAAAGATTAGAAATGTTGAATTTAAAACAACATTGTACTCCCCTTAAATGTGTTCCTGTAACCAACCCTATCAAGCACTAAGTATTGTTCACCCTTATGTATCTTGAGATTTAAATTTAGTTTCTTTTAAAACCACTCCAACTTCTTTTCTTTCTCACTGTGTTTCATAAAATATCATTTTTCATCAATATATCTACTATCAAACAAAGGCCATGAAACATGATCAATAGGGGTAAGCATGATAAATACAAAAGGTGTTTTAGATGGATAAAATTGAGTTTTAGAGTGATCTTACATTTTGTAAGAAAACTTCAATTGTGTTAGACACTCTTTCCAATCCTCTAGACTCATGATTTTTTTAGAAGTTGGGACAGTCCCTTATTTTTATTAAAGGAAGTAAACCCACTTATTTTAGGTATATGAGGAACCCATTACAAGGCTAATATAGCCCATGATCAATATGGCTCGAATAGAAAACCCTATGAAAGTGACCAATTAGAAAAATTTTATTACTAATAGGGGGAGGGTGAATTAGTGAAACTTTTTTCTTTTATGATTCATTGAAATTGAAACAACCTTCACCTCCAGTTAAATATTCGATTAACTACGAAAAACAATTTAACAACACGTCAAAAGAAACACAAGTATTTTCAAGGTTCACCATTCAATACAAATAGCTACATCCTTGGAATGGTTTGGAAAAATTCCAATACCACACAACCCACTATAAAATAATCCCTGCATTACAACATCAAGAATATTCCCTTTTATTCATTTAGTACTTTGAAGAAAATCCAAAAGTACATGTGCACCCTCTTAGCACAAATTAGGTGATATAAATTTTTTGTAACAATAAATATTACCTGTACTTATTTTTAATTGCACAAATTTATTATTTTAAAAAACCCATCAATTTCTTACATAGAATATGGTAAGAACTTACTAGAATTTGTTATAAAAACTCAGTGCAATTTTCGCAATATTTTTTTCCGAATTTGATTCATCCGAGTAAGATTATCCCAATACAATTATTATCTTTATGATTCTTCCCAGTACAAAAAAATATGACTTTGATATAATACAGTAGAGAAGAATAATAACCACTTCAATTATGAGTATAGAAAACATATTATGATTATTCCAAGTCTGAATAACTCAATGTAGAATCATATAGCACTATTTGAGTATGATTGAAAAAATTCAGAACTTTCACCACAATTCGGAAGTCCAAACACAGAGATCACCAATCTGATTAATCATGTATGATATGACGATCAAAATAATTCAATTAAAGAGTGGAATATGGTACTAAGTTGAGTATAAAAATCACTGAATATGATGATCATATGAATAAAATGTTTCGAACTTGTCTCTTCTCTTTCACTTCAATATATTAAAACATATTCAATAGAAGTTATTATAGAAACTTCATCTTCCCTCAAAAAACAAACTCGGAGCATTTATATCTTATATAATGAATAGTAATTCAGTCAGAAAAAGTGAAAAGTACACTATCCCTTTTAAAGGTTTCCCTCAAATGTTTTGTAGGGAATCCCAAAATATTTCCCTCTCAATCAAAATTCACTCAAATATCAATCCCCCTAAAATATCGGGTGAATTTTGACTTAATCAACTCTTCTTAAAGCTTCTCGATTCTTCTAGAATATTCATTAAACTTCATCTCTTATTCATATCAATCTGATTTCTTCAAAAAATCATTGTATTAGTTGAATGTAAATTTATGAAAAAATGGATTATTGAGTCAATAAGGTTTTCCTTATGACTTTTTCATTCCTTCTTGTTTTGAAAATCACAAACACCTTATACTTAAGCAAATATAAATTTTATGTCCATAAGGAAAATTTACTTCTTTAAGGAAATTTACCCTAACCTATATTTTCCTATACATAGAAATATTTTTCTTAAGTACAAAAACCGGATTTATACCCAAAATCCCAGAAGTCATATAATTTCATGATTTGGAGCATTATGCTTTTAGGATCTGAATTCTGGGTGTGAACTGTAATAAAGTTCCAATCTGAATTATGGACTCTGAACTTTCATGAGTTCGACTCCAAACTCTTATGAAGTTCGACTCCGAACTCTGATGAAGTTCGACTCCGAACTTTCATGAGTTTGACTCTGATTTCCTATGAAGTATGACTCCGAACTTTCATTAGTTCGACTCGGAACTCTTATGATGTTTGACTCCGAAAATTCATGAGTTAGACTCCGAACTCTTATGAAGTTCGACTCTGAACTTTCATGAGTTTGACTCTGAACTCTTATGAAGTTCGACTCCGATATTTCATGAGTTCGACTCCTAACTCTTATGAAGTTCGACTCCAAACTTTAATGAGTTCGACTCTAAACTCCTATGAAGTTCGACTCTGAACTTTCATGATTTTGACTTCGAACTCTTATGAAGTTCGACTTCGAACTTTCATGAGTTCGAATCCGAACTTTCATGAGTTTGACTCCAAACTCCTATGAAGTTCAACTTCAAACTTCTACAAGTTTAGATTCTAAACTCTGGTGAAACCAGACTCCAAATTTCTATTAAACAGAATCCGAACATTTCTTAACATAGACTCCGAATTTTATTTTGGATAGACTCTGAACTTTTAATTTTCTTACACTCCGAAATTTTGTATGGATTTTTCTTATATATGCTCCATTTCAAAACGATGTCATGCATTTAGTTATACATGATTTATTATTAAACGATGTCATCCATTCTGTTTCTAATTAACCATTGGTTGAGTTACATGTGTACAGGTCCCTCTAAATTTCATGGAAAATATGACCATTGGAGGAGGGAGCTGACCATTAGAAATTTTCCTATAAGTAGGAGCTCATTTGAAAGAGCTCAACAACAAGTTGATCGATCTAAAGACCAAATGATGTTAAGATGATTTCTACAGAGAGTGGATTTTCATGCCTTGTGCGTACAGAACTGCTCGTTCAGATTGCTTCGTGCGACTCTGAATGTTGGTGATTACATTCGAGGACTTCCAGGGATAGGAAGACAGAGGTTCTGACTACCTTGAAGTTCAAGGGCTTCCTTGCTGAGGAAGATAGAGGTTCCAACTACCTTGAAATTGAGGGCTTGCGGGGATAGCAAGACAGAGATTCCGATCTTCGTATCGAGGGCTTACCCTGGTGTAGGTAAGACAGACTTTCTTGAAAGTATAAATCGAGGGATCTTTATCCAAGGTTGTTGGATACCCTTCTCATTGGGTTAGAAGACTTATATCTTGTTACCTGTAGTTTTACTACTTGTTTTTCCTCTTCACTTTTGTATTGTAAGGAAAGTATAACCTTCTTATATTTCCTTACACTTGTACTCTAATTAGATTAGATTCTATACGCATTAAGGTAGAATCTCATATTGTAAACTTTGGTTCCAATTCTCCAATTGGTGATTAGAGGTGTTGTGAATTTTCTTAGTTTAACTTTGATAAAAATAGATTCATCCTTGTTTAAGGAAATTTTTATAGTATACAATTCACCCCCCCCCTTGTATATTGAGCATCTACATCATTATTTCGATCCTACATGGATACCACTTGGATTTGTGGAATACAATTATCAAGATCAACTAAATACAATTATACTTTTGAATTTCAAGCTCCCACATGATAGGATATTAAGAAAACTCCATATATGCTATTGAACCACTTCTCAATATTTCACCTTTTCTTTTAACCCACTGAAAAACTCATTTGAAATGTAAACAATGTAATTTAACTATTTACCCACTTGATGAAGACATTTTGAAACAAATTAGAGTTCATATATCTTTTCCTTCGTCAAATCATTCAACCATCTCAAATAGTTAACAAAATTTATTAATGTTATCAGTTTCTACTCAATTCCTTTTCCATAGGTCTATATTGAAAAACATTATTCCCGAGTATGATAGAATGCTGAATATGATGGACCTGAGTCAACATATTTCATCTTTAGAAACCATATTTCTTTCTAACTCATCTCGTGCACGATTTTCTAGATTAATATATTTCTTAGTATGATTTCCCTAAATAAGATCATTTCTGGGTGTGATCATTCTGGATATAATCATTCTAGGAATGATATTTTTCTTCTTAATACTGAGTATTATTTTTCTTGGTATGATTATTATGGTTATTATTTTCCTAGATATGATTGTTTATATGTAATATCCTCAGAACCTTCTTTATTTTCCCCAAGATTCAATTATCTTGAATACAATCAGCATCATATTTATCTTCCCTTCCACGGAGATACAATTAATCTGGCTATGATTGAACTCATTTATTTCACCTGATTACATTCATCAACCTTTAATAATAGGTTTCACAACATACTTAATATTTATTAGAAATCCACAATCAGTAAACTATCATCACATTTAATTAATCGTAGTCATGAGGACTCTGATTCATTATCAAAACCATCACATTATTCATATCAAATTGAGAGTGTATCTGATGGCCTTTTACATTTATCAATATTAATTCTTAATTACACTAATCCATTCATTCTAGACTCAATGAGAATCTGATTATGATCAACTCATCACTATGATATTCCCTCATTATGGACCCATAGTGAGTCCAATTATTTTGAAATAACATGTTAGATTATTTTGAAACAAATTATTAATATGATTTACATCCATCATCATTCTCAACATACTTTATTTCTTAAAAATACTAATCATTGACAAAAAATACAACCAAAATAAAACTTGATCCTAAAAATCCATCCCTTTTTATTTTTTTAAATACCCACCTCGACCACTTGAAAAAAATATGTGGTATTGTTTTTCTTTTCATACTTTTTATTCTCTCCATTTCATTCTTTCTCCCCGTATTTATTTTAACTCTCCACCTTTTTCTTATATCCCCCTTATTGACAAATCAAATTCAATGGGGCCATCAAGAAAGGTTTCTCACCAATACTGTCATTTCCAGGGATTCTATGTTTTCTTCAACATAGGTATCTCATGATTTTGTTGATGTAGAACCTTTAAATAAATGGATCCAAGTCTACAATGGTGAACATAGTGAAGAAAACAAGAGTCTATAATCAAGTTGATAAATGTTTTCCATAACAAAACATTCTTGTAATAAAATTTTCATAATTAATTAAACATTCTATTTATTGGGGAATTCTTTTAATGAATATATTTTAAGATAAAATTAGCCTGCACTAATATGAAAAAACATATCAGAAAATTTAGGTGAGTAAAACTATAAATTTTTCAAAAACATATATTTTTTATAACCTCATTAATTTTTTTCAATAATATTAAGAGACTCATTAATTTCAGCTTCCTTATTTTCAATCCTTCAATTCCCTATCAGTTAGCACGAGGATAAAAATACTTTGGGAATAAGGAAGAACCTAGATTATTACCGAGAAACAACAATTAGTCTGAGAGTCTTTTCTCAGCCTTGAATTATTCTTCCTTTTCTTGTAATTTTTTGAACGTGCTTTATTCATTATTTTCGTCATTAGCAGGTTTTGTAACAACATTATTCTTACCTATAGAATCTTCTGGTGAGGATGTAAAATTTTCATCATCTAAAGTAACATTTTTTTACCATCATTTTGTACCATGTTGTCCATTCCTATATTTTGTTCTGCCAAGATAGTTGAAAAAAACATGATATCATGCCTTTCTTGCTCATATCCACAATCAATTGACACCTTTTTTTTTTCAACTTTCCTTATGTATTTAGAAGTATTTTTCCTCCCCTATTATTTTAATAATTTTCTTGGGTTCCTATAACATCATATCCAAGTCAACATGTTATGTCCAGACAACTAAGAACTATTTCTTCAAGGACTCAACAAATCTATTTTTCATAACTTCTAAAACAACAGGCTTCTGAGAATTTTTAAGAAGCTTATGTTGTGATGTTAATAAAACAAGAAATCCTTTTTCATGTTTTCTAGGTTATTCACATATTTAACAAATAATTTACTAAGGATGGAATCTATTTTCAATCATTACTCCATTACTCTCAGGTTTCTTCAAAATACCATTTTCGTAATTCTTCTTTTGAGGATATTGACTCCCCCTCAAACTTTTCCTTTTATAACCTATAGAATAATAGTAATGTTTTTATCTAAACCAACACATATTTTTTGTATGTATGAATCCACTACCATACTAGAAATATCTATAGAAGGAGTATTTGCCTTTGAAACTTACATATTAATTGGAATTGTGAATACATTTCTCATCCACCTTATGATATTTCTTTTTTGAGCCCCCAACCATTCTATTTTAAATCAGAGTCTTTATTTTCCATCAAAATTTATTATCACTAGAAGTATTGAAAACCTTTCATGATCCAGATAAAATATTTCTGAACTCAATGATCTTTGAGACTTCTAAATTTACAACATTTTTGGTTTTGTCTATATACATGACTTTTCAATCATTCATTTTTTTAGATAAAATTCCATAATTCTTTTCAATCATTAAAGGTAAAATTTTTAGGCCTTATCATATTAATCATACAAGAACTTTCACTAACTTTAGTAATAGATTTTTTGAAACTTTTACATTTCTCTTCAGATTTTGAATGTTTTTGTTGACGAAGTTAAAACTATTATTCTTTTGTTTTTTTCTTCACCTCGAGATGCTCATTATGATTATTTTAGTATTCAAGTTAGTTATTAAAATCATAAATTTATTTCTCTAGATTCAACTACTTATCAGCAAAAAATTCTTGGTTTCAAGTTGAAGAACATTCATCTCCCAATTTTTTTGATTTAAAGCCTTATGATCTTTCTCAAACATTTTTTCTACTTCTCGTTCAAATGAATTTCATTTTGAGTTTCTTCTCCATCAGTGCTTCTATTTCCATATTATTCATCACTAATTAGTGTAATAATTGTTTTACACCAATATACTGAATAAATATTTTTAATTAAACTTAATATATTCTTTAGAGAAGTTAGTTTCATTTCTATAAGAACTTTCCTCATTAACCAATTCAATAAATGTGTTCTATTAAACATAATTTTTAGCATCCTCGCTATCATCATCCTCATCGAAAAAGTTTCTCATTTTGGATTTGGAGTACTTCTTATCTTCTCTCTTGGAATATATTTTTTATTTGTCAACCATTCTCTTCCAAGATCTTCTTTTTCTTATTTTTTCTTCTTCACTTTCTTCTTCATCCCTTATTTGAGGAAAATCGGAAACAAAATACCCAATGGCTCCACGTTCAAAAAATTTTAAGGGATGTTTACTTTTATACATTCATGTACCTATTTTTAAATTTTTAGAAAACAAGGATAAAATATGATTAAGATTTTTTACTTACCTCAATTTTGGAATTAGAATCTCCAACTTCTTCTTATTCAAGAATCTTATTTTTCTTCTTGGCATCCTTGAAAGGCATTTCTCTATCAACATTATTTTTTTCATTCCATAGAATTCTCCCTTATCATTACATGAGTAATGATAGTACTATGAAAATCTTCTACAGACAATGTTTCTAGAGCTTTATCTTCCAATGAAGAAACAATAACATCGAACTTGTCAGGAGGAATTTTCAATATATTTTCAACAATACTAGAATATTCTAAATTTTAACTTGGAAAAATGATAGTTCTCACAATTCCATTTACTATAGTAAAGAAGTCGTCAATAGATTCATGATCACCCATCATGACGTATTCATACTTCAATCTCCATATCTTTATCTTTTCCTTATTCAATTTTTATAGCCTTCATAAATGTTATTAAGCTTATCCCAGATTCGTTTGGCAGTGGAAACACCTTTTATAATCAGAAACTCAGATTTAGAAAATAATGAGTGTAAGGAATTATTATATCTTCTTTCATTCACAATATTTTTCGTATCAATATTAGAGAGAGGATAATTTTCAATATAGAGATGGAAACCATCTATAACAGCTCTTGAGACTTCATAACCAAGAGACATAAGATATATAATAATTATTACTTTCAAGATATGACAATTCCTATCATTTAAGATAGAAATACCTTTACTGTTCACATAATTTATATTCTCCATAATCTTCTCGTCAAACCTTCATCAAAGAATGATCGAAGGGAACCATCGGCTCTGATACCACTTAAATGTGCCCAATCATGATAATTGTATCACTAAGAGGGAGGGGTGAATTTGTGAAACTTTTTTCTTTTTTGTTTCCTTGCAATTGAAATAACCTTCCTCCCCTATTAAATATCCAATCCCCTACAAAAAAAATTCAAACACACATATCTAGGAACACAACTATTTACAAGGTTCACTATTCAATATGAATAACAACTTTCGTGGTATGGTTTGGAGAAAATCTCATACAACATAATGCACTAGAAAAAAATCATGGGATTAAAATGATTAGGATATTCCATTTAAATCGTGTATTACATTTAAGACAAACCACAAGTATGTGTGCATCCTCTTAAAACAAATAGATTAATAAAAAGTTTGTGTAACAATGCATGTGGCCAGTGGTTATTTTCAATCCAAAAAATGCATTCTTTTAAAAAAAATCAATTTCTTACCCAAAAGATGGTAAGAACTTCCTATACATTTTTATGAAAAATCCATCCAATTTTCCCATTATATTTTTCCCAGTTTTATTGAACCAACTAATATTCTCCCAATATGATTCTTCTCTATATGATTCTTCCTAGTATGAAAAATATGAATTTAACAGAATACGAAAGAGATAAATCAACCCCACTTCAATTAAAAGTACAAAAACTCAGTATGATTCTTCCCAGTCTGATGAACTTAATATCGAATGATATAGAACTATCTAAGTATGATTGAGATAATTTAGAACATTCTCCTCAGTTTGGAAATCCCAATATAGAAATCCCCGATCTGATTAATCCTTCCTCATATGATGATCACCTGAATACAATTTAAGGGAAGAATACGGTAATCAGTTGAGTACGATAAACACTAAATATGATGATAAGAAGAATACAATGTTATGATATTGTCTTCTCTCTTTCACTTCAATCCATCAAAACTTCTTCAACATAAGTTAGTACAGAAACATCTTCTTCTCTATAAAAACAAACTCATAACTTCTCTCTCTTCTCTGATGAATAGTACTTCGGTCAAAAAAAGTGAAAAGTACACTTCACCTTTTATAGGTGACCCAGAAATGTTTTGACGGGAATCCAAACATCTTTCTCTCTCAACAAACATTCACTAAAATCTTGATTCCCCTTAAAATATCGGGTCAATATTGACTTTATCATCCCTTCTCAAAGCTTCTCAATTGATCTACAATCTTCATCAAAATTCATATCTTCTTCAAATAAATACGATTTCATAAAAAATCATTGTATCAATTGAGTGTAAATGCATAAAGAAATAGATACCACTTTGATTTTTTGAATATGATTCTCTATATCAATTGAATACAATTATAATTTTGAATGTCAAGATCAAACTTGATAGCATATTCATCAAACTACTTCATCTCTTCTCTCAAACCACTTCTCAGTATTTCAAATTTTATTTTATCCCATGTGAAAAATTTATTTGAAAAGAAAACTATGTAATTTAACTCCTGACCCACTTGATGAAGACATTTGGAAAAAGAAATCGATTTTATATATCTATTCCTTTAGCAAATCATTCAACCATCCCAAATGGTTGACTACATTTACAATTTTCTCCAGCTTCTTCTTAATTAATTTTCCGTCAATCTTTCTAGAAAAAAATTCTTCCTGGGTATGATAGAATGTTAAATATGATGGAACGATGCCAATAACTTTCACCTTAAGTAAATATCTCTCTTTACAACTCATCATAAGTATGATTTTTCAGATTATGTTCTTTCTGAGTATGATTTCATTGAATAAGATCTTTTTTGGGTACGATCATTCTAGATATGATCATTATATGTATGATATTTTTCTTCTTGATATTGAGTATAATTTTCCTAGATATGATCATTTTATTTATGATTTTCATGGATTCAATATTTTCTATGTATTATCTTCATCACATTCTTTCATTCCATATAGATCTAATTATTCTAAATACAGTCGACAACATCTCTATATTCTCTTCCACATGGATAATATCTATGATTTTCCTAATTTATTTAACTTCACCATTCTTTCATCAATATTTCATCATAACTTTCAAAACATACATAAGATTTATTAGAACTTCTATATCATTAAAGCATAATCAAATTTAATTAATCGTTGTCATGAAGACTCCGATTATTTATAAAAATCGTCACTTTATTCAGATCGAATTCAGTGTGAATCCGAAGGAAATTTACATCCAATAAGATGAATTCTTAATGTGACTAATCAATTCATTCTAGAATTATTGAGAATATTATTAATATCAATTCCTAACTATGATCTTCTTCCATTCCAGTCCCATGGAGAGTCCAATTGTTTCGAATGCATGAGAATTATTCTTTTAAAACCAATGATAAATATGATTTACATCCATCATGGTTCTCAACATACTTTATTTCTTGAACATACTGATCGATTGACAACAAATACAACCAAAACACAACATAGTCCTAACACCTGAAGGCCCTGGACCATTGTCTGGATCAATTTTGAAAATGGAAATCACCATCCACATTGTCGCGCATCACTATGACAGTAGGAGCATGCGCACCCCACTAACTGGCATCATTCATCAGATCCTTTATAGCCACCACCTCCATATCTTGCATACCGCATCACTAGGATCCATTTCACCTTCCATCATCATCCTCTGATGATGCCTATGTTAGAGAATAGTCTACCCACCATTGCTCGTTTCCCATAGGTCATCGGGGACAATCGTAGCCTCATCTTCTCCACATCCATCCCCTATTCCTCATCACCCGGGTACCACACCTACATTCCAATAACAATAATCCAAATACACTGCCTAATTAAGGGCCTATGAGGGATAAAACCCCCACTTTTGATGTTGTACATAAGGTGGTGGACCAATCATCCACCACCTTGACTTCACCTTTTTACTCATAATGTTGTTAATGGATATTTTAATTTATTTTATCTCTCTAATAGGTTTAAAACATGGTGGAACCTCCTCCAGAATGACACTACCATACACATGTGACAAATATTCCACAATATTTGACAAAGTAGGTGTTAAGTGGTTAGTTTTTAGAATTTCCTCTTTGTACATTAGTACATGGACATTTTTCCATGAATGAAAACCTTTCTTAACCTCTCTATTCTCTCCAGTCATCAAATTTTTCCACTCAATGACTTCTATTTTATCTTTATATTTTCATTTAAACTCGATATATTTTCTTCTCTAATTATCACTTTGTCCCTAATTCTCATTTTTTTATCTTCCCCATTTTTATTCTCTCCCAAAATGTAATATTCCAAAAACTTTTTTTAAGACATCAGGATAAGGGTTATAAGTTCCCCAAAAAGTATGAAAAATGAATGTTTAGAGAACCATCATGTTTCACACACCAATGATATATCCATGGATGACCTAAAAGTAAGTGTCATTCCTTCATTCCACATAACATGGCACCTCATCTTTATACTTACAAATGTTGAGTAAGACCTTCACATGTTTAGTGAATTTCATCTCTCCAAAATAATTCAACCAATGAATCTGGTATAGATGTTGGGTCTTCAAAGTTAGAAGTCCCAACTTATCTGTAAACTCGGTGCTCACCACATTGTTACAACATTCCCCCATTAATGATGAAACTGTATAGCTTCTTATTGATTTGGAACTAGTTATGGAAAATGTTATCCCTTTTATCCATCCCATTAGACTTCATTTGATCACTCGAAACCCATATTGTAACAAGATGATCACCTTTTTTATGGTAATGGTGTTCCAATTTTGGAATTGACCTATAATTTTACATCTTCCTTGAAATTTGAAACATAAAATATCCTTATTCCATGTTTGGTTATCCTCAAAAGTAGGTTTTTATGAGGAATAATTACCTCATCACATTTTCGACCTACCACCTCTTCCAGATATGATGATTCTACAATATTATTCCTCAAGCTTCTACATGGAGTGAATGGGGTAGTGGGTTTTCTCATGTTACTCCTCCTTTTTATTTATTTATGAACATTGGAAGCTTGTTAGATAATATCTTTTATCTCTAAATATTGTTACATCTCTACTTGATCAACAAAATCACAAATTGAGTCTGTGTAAATATCACTCCACTGTTTCCTACATACAAATCTCAATTTTTTCTCAAGTTAAGAAAATTAGAATCACCTTGCATTAATATTCAACTATCTTACGCCCTTTTGTGAGGAATTAAAGTTTTTGTGGAGATATCAATGGTAATGTGATGGAAAAACCACTTACACATGGAAAACTTCATTTCGTTCCATCTGTTAATGGGATGTCTACCATATCATGCCCTCTCCTTTTTCATTTTATACCACCAAATAAAAGCATAATTAGAAAATTACTAGGATGAAAGTTTCTCCTTTTTCTCATCATAATATGCATGGCATGAAAACAATTTCTCAATCAACATATCACACTCTATGTATTCTTTTGGATAACTTTTTCCTTGAAAAGAAGGAAACTACACATTAATACCTCCATGGATCCCACCATCATGTGTTATCCTTTGGCCTTGTCTGGGTTGTTGGAAATTCCTACTCCTTTGTGGTACACCCTCAAAATAATCATCAAAGTACTCCATCTCCTCCTCCATGATCTAGGGATGATGTGGTGTTAGAGTTCATCATGGGTTATCAGGGATCATCCTCAGGCTTGGATTATTCTTCATGTTATCAATACGATTATGTTTCACCTACAATTCTTATCAAGATTATTCTAAAAAAGACTAACCAATGTTTTCATTTAGATTTGTGTAGCTTTCGTTGTGGGAGATCTACTTTGTCTTCATCCACTACTTGCATCAATAATTCTCTTCCCATGATATTCTTACATGATAAGTAACATGAAAAAATAGACACTAGGAAAAAAACACACAATGTTATACACACACACACACACTCACACATCCAAAAGGTAAACACATACACACACACACACACACATAAAGATTCATACCCACAGAAAGAGGATGTAAACAATCAGGTACACAAGGATAAACCCTCACACACATAAGACACACACACACAAGATTTAAACACTCTCATAAACAAGGATACACAATTACATATACAAGATGTAAAAAATCACACACACAAGTATAGAAACTCAAGAATGTTTTTTAAGTTTTTATTTCTCTCCACTTCTTAATAGTCAATTCAAATCCCATGATATTATGAAATATTGTACCTTGTTTGTGGATATGGAAAGACACCACTCATCACCCAACCAATATAGTCAATGGGAGTGGATTAACACAACCTATTTTAGTGGTAAATGGTTAAAAATGGAAATGGGTGGAAAACATGGTATAAAATAGGTAAAAAGTGGAAAATGGGTAGAAAGATATGGTATGTGGGTTATTCCCGATTCTGAAAGAAAAGAAAAATTAATAATAATATGATCCAAATATGATATAGAAATTATGTGAAATTATGGGGAATGTGATGTATGGAAATTGAATATGTTAATAATGTAAATCATGAAGATGTAATTGTATATCATTTTCTATTTATTTTTTCCCTTTTTTGTCAAATCTCCCAAAAATATTTGTGCATACTGTTTTAAAGAATAATATGATGGAAAAAGAGTAAGCTGATTACTTTGAAATCTCTCAATAGAAGGATATAATTAGTTTTTAAATGAACAAAATAATGAGGAGAGATAATTTTATTTTTTCTCGAAAACAAATAAAAAAATAGAAAGTTAAATGAAAAAATAAGTTGAATTAATTATTGGATCAACGTAAAATATTTCAATCTTGCATAAAATAGTCCAATTAAAGAGGTTTCAAAAGAAAAATGGTTATTTTTTATTATATATTTGATAGATAAATTAGGGAGGATAAGAAGAGAAATTGATATATAGGAAAGAAAAAGGGTGATAAATTCCTACCCTATCAACTGGAGCTTTGATACCAACTAATGTGAGATGATCGGGGTGACCCGTGATTCATGGAATAGGGATATAGATGAAGAATATGATTTGGGGCTATGTGGTTGATGATTATTCTGAATACAGTTGGCAAAATCTATATCTTCTCTTCCACCTGGATAATATCTATGATTTTCCTCAATTATTTCACCCCCATTCATTCATCAAGCTTTCATCATAATTTTCAAAACATACTTATGATTTATTAGAACCTCAATATCATTAATGCATCGTCACATTTAATTAATCGTTGTCAGAAAGACTCCAATTCTTCATAAAAACCATCACTTTATTCAGATCAAATTCATAGTGAATCTGATTTACTTTTAGAGCTAGTAAGATTAATTATTAATGTGACTGATCCTTTTATTCTGTACTTATTGAAAATATTATTACAATCAATTACTAACTATGATCTTCTCCCATTCTGGTCCCATGGAAAGTCCAATTGTTTTAAATGTGTGAGTTCTATTATTTTGAAACCAATGATAAATATGATTTACATCAATCATCATTCTCAAAATACTTTCTTTCTTGAACATACTAATCGATTAAAAACAAATACAACCAAAACAAAACATAGTCCTAACACCTGAAGGCCCTGGCCCATTGTCTGGATCACTTGTGAAAATGGAAATCATCTTCTATATTGTCGCGCATCATAATGACACTGGGAGCTTTCCCACCCCACTAACTAGCATCATTAATCCGATCCTACATATCCACCACCTCCATATCTTGAATAATGTATCACTAGGATCCATTTCACCTTCCATAATCATCCTCTAATGTTTCTGGTGTAATAAAATAGTCTACCCACCATCACTCGTTTCGCATAGGTCATCAGGGACAATCATCACCTCATCTTCTCTGCTTCCATCCCTTATGCCTCGTCACCTGGACACCACACCTTCATCCCTATAACAACAAGCCAAATCCACTTCCTAATTAAGGTCATATGGGGGATCAAACCCCATCTTTTGATGTCATACATAAGGTGGTGGACCACTCATCCACCACCTTGACTTCACCTTTAGACTCAAAATGTTGTTAATGGATCTTTTAATTTATTTTATCTCTATAATAGGTATAAAAAATAGTGAAACCTCCTCAAGAATGAAACCATCATTCACATGTGACAAATAATCCATAATATTTTACCAAAAAGGTGTTAATTTATTAGTGTTTAGAATTCCCACTTTGTACATTAGTACATGGAGGTTTTTCCATGAAATCCAACCTTCCTTAACCTATCTCTTCCCTCTAATCATCACATTTTTTCACTAAAATACTTCTCTTTTATTTCTATATTTTCATTTAAACTCGATATATTTTCTTTCTTAATTCTCACATATCCCCTAATTATCATCTTTTTTCATCCCCCCATTTTTTATTCTCTACCAAAATGTGATATTCCAAAAACATGTTTTTCAAGAAATCAGGATAACGGTTATAATTTCCCCTCAATGTAGGAAAAAAAATGTTTATAGAACCATCATGTTTCACACGTCAATCATATTTCCATGGATGACCGAAAATTATGTTTCATTCCTTCATTCCACATCCCATGGTACCTCATCTTTATAATTCCAAATGGTGAATAAGACCTTCACATGTTTAGTAAACTTTATCCCTCCACAATAATTCAAAAAATGAATCTGGTATGGATTTTGGTTCTTCAAGGTCAGAAGTCCCAACTTATCTGTAAACTCGGTGCTCACCGAATTGTTACAACTTCCCCCCATTAATAATGGTATTGTATAGATTCCTATTGATTTGGAACCAGTTATTGAAAAGGTTATCCCTTTTATCCTTCCCATTGGATGTCATTTAATCACTTGAAACCCATATTGTAATTATATGATCACATTTTTTTAAAAAAATTATACATTATAAAATTTCAATGAATCCTCCACCTCTTCCTATGATCTCTCTCCATCAGTATCCCATTATTTTTTCTTTTTTATGGTCACGATGTTCCAATTTTGTAATTGACCTATAATTTTACCTCTTCTTTGAAATTTTAAAAATCAACTATCCTTATTCCTTGTTTGGTATGCCTCTAAAAGTAGTTTTTTATGTGGAACAATTACCTCATCACATTAGGAATCTACCACCTTTTTTTGAAAAAAATGACTCTCCAATATTATTCCTCAAGTTTCTATATGTAGTGAAAGGGGTAGTGGGATTTGTCATGTTACTAATCATTTTATTTGTTTCTCAATTTTGGTAGCTTTTTGGATAATATCTTGTATCTCCAAATGCTGGTCCACCTCCACTTGATTAGAAAATTCCCAATCGAGTCTCTGTAAATATCACTCCATGGTTACCTTCATATAATCCTCAATGTTTTCTCAAGTTATGAAAATTTTCATCACCTTGCCTTAATATTCAACAATCTTAAACCCTTTTTGAGGCATTGATGTTTTTTTGTGGAGATATATATGGAAATGTGAGGGAACAAACCACTTTCACAGGGAAAACATAATGGAGTCCCATGTGATTATGGGATGTCTACCATATCTAGCCCTCTCCGTTTTCATTTTATCCCACCAAATAAAAGAATTATTAAAAAATTCATGGGAAGAAGGTTTCTCCTTGTTCTCATCATAATTTATATGGCATGAAAACAATTTCTCAATCAAAATATCCCACTCCAAGTATTCTTTTGGATCAATTTTTTCTTGAAAAGAGGGAACCTTCCCATTAAAACCTCCAAGGATACCATCGTCATGTGGTATCCTTTGACATCCTCTAGGTTGTTGGTAATTCATACTCCTTTGTTTTAAATCCTCAAAATAATCATCAATGTACTCCATATTCTCCTCCATGATCTGGGGATGATGTGGTGCTAGAGTGTGTCATGGATTATCAGGGATCATCCTCAGGTTTGGATTATTCTTTATGTTACCTATGCTTTTATGTATCACCTCCAAATTCTTATCAACATTCTTCTCAAAATGACTCTCCAATGTTTTTCATTTATATTTGTGTAGATTTAATTATGGGAGATCTACTTAGGATTCATTCACTATTTCCATTAGCAATTCTCTTCCCTTGATATTCTTACATGATAAGTAACATGAAAAAATGACATGGGGAGGAAAATACACAATTATACACACACACGCACACATCCAAAAGGCACACACACACACAAACAAGGATGCAAATCAAAAGAAATAGGATGTAAACAATCAGACACACAAGGATACACCCTCTCACACATAGGACACACACAAACATATGATTTAAACACTCTCACACAAAAGGATACAGACTCACACACACAAGATGTACAAAATCACACAAAAAAGTATAGAAAATCAAGAATGATTTTTTATATTCTTATTTCTCTCCACTTCTTAATAGTCAATTCAAATCCAAAGCTATTATGAAAAATAATACCTTGTCTATGGAAATCACAGACCACCACTCCTCACCCCACCAATATTGTCTAGGGGAATAGATTAACACAACCTATTTTTGTGGTAAAGGTTTAAAAATGGAAATGGGTGGAAAACAGGGTATAAAATATGTAAAAAGTGGAAATGGGTAGAAAGGTATGGTATGTGGATTTTTCCTGATTCTGAAAGAAAAGAAAAATTAAAAATAATATTGTCCAAATATGATATAGAAATTATGTAATATTATGGGGAAAGTGATGTATAGAAATGGAATGTGTTAAATATGTAAATCAAGAAGATGTAATTGTATATAGTTTTCTTCTTCTTTTTTCCCTTTTTTCTCAAATCTCCCCAAAATATTTGTGCTTAGTGTTTTAAAGAATAATATTATGGAAAATTTATAATAATATTTCTATGAAATCTCTCAATAAAAGGATATACTTAGTTTTGAAAATCACAAAATAATGAGGTGATAGAATTTTATTTTTCTTGAAAAAAATCACATATAGAAAGGTAAATGAAAAAAGAAGATTAATTAATAATTCGATCAATGTAAAATATTTCAATCTTACATAAAATAGAAAAATAAAAGAGGTTTTAAAATAATAATGGTTATTTTTTATTATTTATTTAATGGGGAATAAGGAAAGATAAGAAGGGAAATTGATATATAGGATAGAAAAATGGTGATAGATGCATACCCTATCAACTGGAGCGCTGATACCAACTGATGTGAGATGCTCAGTGTGACCCAATATTCATGGCATAGGGAGATGGATGGAGGATATGATTCGAGGATAAGTGGATGATGATGGGTTTGCATAGTGGAAGCTGTTAGTAAAAAAACGTTATATAGAGTGTGACTTGCTAAATAGACAATACACTCAAGGGAGGGATGTGACGGCCAATCCACAGAATAATGAACTTGGGTTGAGTCATATAATTGGGGAATTATTGATCATGAATCTACAATATAATTTTTATATTAATAAGGAAATAATACAAAAGAGAAATGGAATAGATTAACGTTCCTCAAAATGGGGTGAATATACTCACCGATTTTCACTAATGAAAACTTGAATGAGAATAAAATGCCCTGAGGTGGATATTTATCACCAAGGGGTGACACAAAATCTCAAGGGTATAATACCATAAATTCATAAATCATATTCCAAACATTTCCCTTTATGTTAGAAAAATAAAAGTCTAATAATGATTTTTTGGAAAAGTATCACATCACTTCCCACCCACAGCCCACCAGATTTGACTTTGAGTACCTATGCCACAAGATTAGACATTAGTGTCCAAATATTCCATTCTAGAATATCCATGTGGGAAAGGATTCCATAACACATGAAACCATGTGTCTTGGGCATCGTGAATCACATTTAGGATTAAATAAGAGTGATAATAAGCCCATTTTACACTTACATATATGCACATTATGTTTTTTAATTTTAATGCAATATGATGGGTTCTTATTTCCACATGTAGACTAATTAATTTTAATTTCATAATTGGTCCTTGGAACTCCATATCTTCACATTACATCAAGTAAATTTCATCCACTAATTTCATATAAAACTTTTAAAAACTTCTTAAATCCTTAAAAATATTAAGAAACACTAAAAACCCTTAAACCATAAAATAAAAAAACCCCCTAAATACCCAAAAACCCCTAAAAACCCAAAACCAAAAACCCCAAAAACCATTAAAATCTGAAATAATTCTAAAAAATAAAAAACCTAAAAATCCCTAAAACGCCCTAAAAATGTAAAAATCTCTATAACCCTAAAAACCCCAAAGAAAATATTAAAACCCTAAAAAATTAAAACCCCTAAAATCCTAAAAATCTTTAAAAACCCTAAAACCACTAAATTCCCTCAAAATACCTAAAAACCTAAAAAAACTTAAAAACCCTAAAATCCCTAAATGGATAAAAAACCTAGAAACCTTGAAAACTAAAAGAAAAACTTAAAAACAAAAAAACCCATAAAACCCCTAAAAAATAAAAAATGTTAAAACCCTAAAAACCCTAAAACCCCTAACAACCCTAAAAATAAATAAAACCCCTAAAATGACATATAAATTTAAAAACCCTTTAAACCCTTAAATATTAAAAAACACTAAAAATAATAAAACCCTAAAATCTTAAATAACCTTAAAACCCTAAAAACCATAAAAACATACAAAACTATAAAACACCTAAAACCATCAAAATACCTAAAAACCATAGAAACCATAAAAATATTTAATAGCCCTAAGAATCCATAGAAATTTAAAACCCATAAAAACTCTAATAATCCTTACGAAAACCTTAAAAAACTAAAAATACTTAAAAACCCTAAAAACCTAAAAATTGATAAAAATCATTAAAAACCCTCAAAGACCCCAAAACCCCAAAGCCACAAAAAACCTAAAAATCCATAAATAGCCAAAAACCCAAAAAAAAACTATAGAAACCATTTAAACCCCGAATAAAGTTAAAAAACTCAAAAAATATTAAAGTCCCTAAAAAAATCGAAAAAACCCAAAAAAACCCTTTAAATCCCTACAACTCCTAAAACTCCATAAAAATCCTAAAAATCCCAAAAAATACCTAAAAATATAAAAACCCCTAAAATCCCTAATAAAAAAACCTAAAATCACTTATAACCTTTAAAAATACTAAAAAATAATAGAACCCCTAAAACCCAAACAACTCTAAAAAGCCCCTAAAAATCCTAAAAATCCCTAAAAATCCTAAAACCCATAAAAATCCAAAGAAAATCCCTAAAAATCCCAAAAAACATAAAAATGGCTAAAAACCCTAAAAAATAATATTAAAACCTTAAAACCTAAAAAACATTAAACCCTTAAAAACTGTCAAAACCATAAAAACTCCAAAACCTTTAAAAACAGTAAAACTACAAAAACCACTAAAAACATAAAAAAACCATTTAAAACTATAAAAATATCAAACTTATATAGAAAAACTGAAAACCCAAAAACTAAAAGAATCCTATAAATCCCCCAAATCCCTGAAAACCCTAAAAACCCTAATAACCTTCAAAATCCCTAAAAACCCTAAAAACCATAAAAATCCATAAAAACATTAAAAACCCCAAAAAAACCTTGAAAACCCCTTTGAAAACCATAGAAAAAAGGAAACACATAGAACCCCTAAAAATCCTAAAAATTATAAAAACCTAAACACCTAAAAACCAAAACCCCTAAAAACCCTCAAAATCCCTAAAATCCTAAAAACCGTAAAAATCCTAAAAATTCCCTAAAAACCCCTAAAAACAAAGAAATCCAAAAAACCCTTAAAATCCCTAAGAAAAACTAAAAAACCTATAAATAAATAAAACCCCTAAAAACTTAAAAAGGATAAAACCCAAAAAACTCCCTAAAACCCCTAAAAACAACTAAACACCACAAAACCCCTAAAACCCTTAAAAACACTACAAACCTGTAAAGACCCTAAACCCCACTAAAAAATCTAAAAACCATTTAAACCACTAAAAAAGTTAAAAAAATGTAAAAAACCATACAAACCCTAAAAATTAAAAAGAATTGAAAAAAATCCCAAAAAACCCTTAGAAAACCATAAAAACCCTTAAAATCGTTTAAAGCCCTAAAAAATAAAAATAAAAAAATCCCTAAAAATCCCTAAAAAAATGAAAACCCTAAAACCCCTAAAAATCCATAAGAAAATCATAAAAACCCAAAAACCACATAAAACCCCTAAAGACTTAAAAATTCTAAAAACCATAAAAGACCCATAAAACCCTCAAAATACATAAAAAACATAAAAATCATTTAAAATCCAAAAAACTACATAAAAATCTCTAAAAATGTAAAAAACCTTAAATGAACTGAAAACCCTTAAGAAAACATAAAACAACATAAATCCACTAAAAAAATGATAAAAACCATAAAAACCTAAAAACCCATTAGAACCCCTAAAAACCCCTAAAAACCATAAAAACTCTTAAAATCCATGAAAAAACTTTAAACCCATAAAAAATAAAAAACCACCAAAAACACTGAAAAAACAATAAAAACCTAATAAGGTTAAAAATCTAAAAACCCCTAAAACCCCAAAAAATCCAAAATAACCCTAAAACCCCTAAAAACCCTAAAGACCCTCAATATCTATAGAAACCCTAAAACCCCTAAAAATATTAAAAAACTAAAAAAATCCTTCAAAAAACATAAAAACCCTTAAAAACCCTGAAACCCCTACAAACACTTTAAGAACCCTAAAAATAGTTAAAACTAATAAAATACAAAAGAAATGCTAAAACCTTAAAAGTCCTTAATAACTAAAAAAACCATAAAGTCCCCTAAAACCCTAAAAACCAAAAAAATCTGATAAAATCCCGAAAAATATATAAAAATATAGAAGAACCCCTAATACCCTGAAAGCCCCTAAAAAAACCTATAACACTAAAAACCCATAAAACCAAGAAATGACTAAATAACACTAAAAACCCAAAATATAGCTAAAAGACCCTAAAACCCCCTAAAAACCATAAAACCACTAAAAAATAATAAAATCTACAAATCTCATAAAACCCCTAAAACCCAATAAAACCCCCCGTTAAACCCTAAAAATATTAAAAATTATAAAAATCGATTAAAATTTTAAAAAGAAAAAAAAATACCCTAAAACCCCATAAATACCCTAAAACACCTAAAAACCACAAACCCCCACAAAATCACAAAAAACCCTAAAAACCCTAAAAAACCCTTAAAATACTTCAAAATCACAAAAAACAAAAAGAAATCCTAATAAACCTATGAAAACCATAAAAACCTAAAAAATACATAAACCCCTAAAAACCTAAAAAATTATAAAAACCCCAAGTACCCTAAAAAATCTAAAAACCATAAAGACCCTTAAAAACCCTCAAAAAGAATTAAAAAACCAAAAACCCAAAAAAACATTAAAATCTATAAAAAAACCATCAAACCCCAAAAAATGTTAAAAATCTATAATAATCATTTAAACCCTGAAAAAAAACCTAGAAACCCAAAAAAACACTAAAATCCCTAAAGAACCCTAAAAACCCTCAAAATCATTAATTCCCTAAGAAACCATAAAAATCTTATGAAACCCCTAATAATTCCAAATAATATAAAAACACTAAAAACCCCAAAGAAAACCATAGAAACCTAAAAACACTTTAAACCACTAAAAACATAAAAAATGATAAAAAACCCCTAAAACCCTAAAAACCACAGAATAACTAAAAACCCTCAAATCCAATAAAATACATAAAAGTCCCTAAAAATCCCTAAAAATCCCTAAAAATATAATTACCCTAAAACCCCTAAAAATACTAAGAAAATCATAAAAACCTAAAAACACAAAAAATCACTGAAAACCCTAAAAACCCTAAAACCATAAAATAACATAAAACCCCTAAAAACATTAGAAACCATAAAAAACCTAAAAATAATTAAAAAAAAGACCCTAGTGGGTTCCAAATTGAGATCTAGAAGCTCATGGGTGCCCCATTCTTATAGTGGATTCGGCGCTGTGATTTGGAACCTGAGTCTTTTAGTGTTTTGGATGGATGCCTTCATTGGATGATTCTTGGTCAGTGGGGATCTTCTAGGGTTTTTTTGGGTTCAAGATTATGGTTCTTGTTGGGGGTACTCATGATTGGTTGCATCCAGTGGAAGACTTGATTGTGTTTTTTTCTTGTTTCTTCCTTGTTGTGGGATTTTTGTCTTGAGGACTAATGTGTGTTGGACCGAATTATTTGTTGAACAAGTTCCTGGTCATTGACATTCAGTGACAGATAGCTTATTTGGATGATGTTTCTTATAGTTCATCAGATTACTGGCTATGAAACATCGATCACCAGAGCTCATGGTTCATCGGGATCCTGGTATTTTCATTTTCATCACTTGATTGGTGGATGGAGGGTTGTTTCACTATTCTACTATTTGTTTCCCAACCATCTTTACCATTTTCGTAGTTATATATGTTATGGAAATCCACATGGGATGATGTGGGTTGTGTGTCAGAGGAAGGATCACTTGATTTTGTTGAAATTTTCTTACTCATTGACCATTGTTTCAGTTTTTGTTGCTGATTGTGGCTTATTGGTGGATTTTTAGAATGGGTTTTTTAATATCTGTCAAGGTTTGATTTTATTTTTATTTCATCAATGTGTTCTTGGGATAGTTTTTTGGTGATTTTCTGGCCGTTGGTTCACCAGCCGATGTTTTTTCTTCCAGTTTTTTGGGTAGTTGGATTGTTCTCTTGTCCACTAGTTTATCGAACATCGATTAAAATTTCAAGATCATCTCATGGATGTTGATGGAGGTAGTGTTTGGTGGCATTTCTTGTTTTAGTTGATTTTGGGACACCATGGGATTTTTGTCTGTGGATGGTGGGTTTGATTTAGTTTCTTTTTTTTATGATTCTTATATAAATGTTGCGGATTTGGTCACTGCCTTTTAAGAACACGTGTGGTTGTTCCTTGTTTTTTTATTCAAAGGAATGTTGTGGTTGGTCTCCTATTATGTATTGGAAATGTTGGAATTTTCCTTTATCTGATTCTCCATCTGTAAACCTAGATTCATTTTCTCGATTCCCGGTGTCTCTTATATTTTATCATCTTGTTCGGAGAAAGTTCGTAGACCGCTTGCGCCTTCCGGGTTCTTGAAAGAGGTTTGGTTGTGTATTTATTTGGTGTTTCTTTAGGGTTAATTCATTGGTTATGTTGGTTTTTTTGACATTATTTTTTGTTGGGATGGGGGAGTTCTTGCCATCCATTTTGAGATTCACATTTTTCCTATCTATTGGTAAGTGTTTAGTTTTAGTTTTTTTGGATGATGGTTCACCAGTGAATGATGATATGCTCATTTATTCTAGTTGGTCTTGGGATTTTGGTGTCCATGGATTCTAGGGTAACATCGTAATCATCTAACTATGGTGTTGGTATTATTTTGATTCTTGTGGACTAGTGCTTTGTTTGTATTGGATGATAATTCTCGCATTGCAGGCGATAGTCTATGTTGGGTTACTAGGAGGCTTATTGGTCGAGGGAGGGGAATGTAGTGTTTTTGGTTACGAGGAGAGATTTTTGTCGTCTCAAATTGGTGCTAGTGTTAAGATATGGTACGGATTCTATAGAGGATGATGGGTGGGGCTTTTCCTTGGTTTTGAATTTTTAAGAGAAGTTTTTTTTTGGAATTTAGGATTTTAGACTTTTATGCTAGCTTGGTGTTAGGATTAATGGACTAGTGGAAGGCTTGGTGGTAGGGTTGTGTCTGTGAATTGATTTTGGATGGGATGCAGGTGTTGTTGGGATATAAGATCTATAGGGATGTAGAGGATTCATCGATATTAGTGAGACTAGAGGTGAAGGCTAGTTTTGTTCTGGATGTTGGTTCTAAAAGTGGTGTTGGGGGCAACTGGTTTTTGGCTGGTGTTGGGGCCAATGCTTCAGATTATATTACATGGATTGGTGTTAGTTTATAGAATCTTTTAGTAGTTAGATATGGTTTTGGGTGGTGGAAGTTGGGTGCTGCTAGTGGCTAGTTGCGTTCTTCGTTTCATTTTTGATTGATATTGTAATTGGGGCTGAGACTACTGGGAGTAGTACTATGAAATGTTAGAGGGTGATGGAATTATTGTGGCTACTAGACGTTGTGCTAGGAATGGAAGAGGGGTGATGGAAGATGTTAAGGTAACTGGGAGATTACTTTTATGGGAGATCTATGAACATTTCTTGGAGATCTTGGGGGTGTTTGGTGTTGCTGGCAGATGTATCCTGTTTGGGAAAGTGATGGAGTTGGGAGTTGGGTGTTGGGTTTGTTGGTCTTTTAAAGGATTTTCAAGACCTTTTCATTCCTTGGTTCAGATGTGATTCATGGGGTTTCTATGTCCATATTCCTAGTGATGGTAGGTTGTGATTCAGGAGGTTTCCCAGACCCTTTTCCAGGTAATGGTTTGTCTTGGTTTCATAAGGTTTCTCAGCCCCATTTTCTAGACAACGGCTTGAATGGGCTTCAGGAGGTTTCTTTGGCCCATTTTCCATAGACTGGTTGTTTGGTCTTATCTAGGGTTCTTGGGCACATTTTCCACTTTGCTGTTGTTGGGGGCCTTTAGGCCATTTGGTTCACCCTTTGGGTGATCACGTGGTACTTCAATTCCTTCTTTTATATATTACATTCTATTTTCCTTTCCAAAAAACACTAAAACCACTAAAAACTCTAAAAAGCCTTTAAACCCTTTAAAAAAATAAAAATGTTAGAAAAATATTGAAATATAAAAAACAATAAAATACCAAAACAACCATACAAACCCTAAAAACAATAAACCCCCATAAAACAGTGAAAATCTCAAAAAACCTAAAACCCATAAAAATAAAAAAGCCCTAAAAATACATAAAAATGAAAAAAAACCAAAAAAAACCTTGAAAACCCTAAGAAAACATTAAAAATATAAAAACACTTAAAATCCTTAAAGCATAAAAATTGTGGAAAACTAGAAAAACCATAAAAACCCTAAAAACTATCAAAATCCATAAAAATACTAAGAAAACATAACCATCATAAAAAGAACTAGAAATCCCCTAAAACCATTAAAACCATTAAGAAAACAGTAAAACCTAAAAACTACTAAAAACCATAAAAATGTTAAAACCCTGAAATCCCCCTAAAATACATAAAAACCTTAAAACCCCTAGACCCATAAAACCCATAAAATCCTTAAAACCCCATAAAAACACAAAAAATCCCTAAAAGACCACTTAAATCTCTAAAAATCCTTTTGACACCTAAAAACATTTAAAAACTCTAAAAATATAAACACCTTAAGAACTCAATAAAAACCCTAAAACCCCACAAAAAACAATAATACCCAAAAAAAATCCTAAAAAAACTCAAAATCCATAAAAACCATAATAACCACAAACAGTTATACGAATCCCTAAAAATACCTAATTATCTAAAAACCCCTAAAACCCAAAGAAACCTAATAAAATATTAAAAACCTAAAAACCATAAAACCCTTAAAATGAAAAACGTGTTAGATGCCCAAAAAACTCCTAAAACCCATAAAAACCCCAAAAATCACTTAAAATCCCTAAACGCCCTAAAAAATCATGAAATCCTAAAAAATCGCAAAAAAATATCTAAAAAGGGAAAAACCCTAAAAAACCTGAAAACCCTTAAGAACACCATAAAATCCAAAAACACTTACAACTTAAAAGAAACATAAAAAATATTAAAAATCCTAAAAGATGATAAACCCCATAAAAACCCCTAAAACCCATAAAAACATTTAAAAACCCCTAAAACCCCATAAAATCATTAAAAATGATAAACAATCTAAAACCCCTTAATACCATAAAATGTTAAAAAATCTAAAAAACCTTAATACCCAAGAAACTAAAAAAATCCTTTAAACAAGAAACCCTAAAACCTAAAAAAAGCTCCCAAACCCTTCAAAATCCCTTAAATCCCTAAAAAACTATAAAAATACAAAGAATTCCCAAAATATTACTGAAAACGTAAAACAAACTACGAAAAAAAATAACCTAAACACTTAAAACTCCTAAAAACACAAAAACACTAAAAACCCTAACAACCCTTAAAGGCTCTAAAAACCATAAAACCCCTAAACCCCATAAAAACCCCCAAAAAACCTTAAAAACACTGAAACCCAATAAAAACCCAAAAACACAGTAAAAAAGATAAATAAACTCTAACCCATAAAAATTTTAAATACTCCAACAACATTAAAACCCTAAAAGTATAAAAAAACCACAAAAACCCAAAAAACATAAAACATGAAAAACTCTAAAATTCCTCAAAATCCCCAAAAAACCTAAAAAAACCATAAAAATCTAAAAATTCCCCAAAATATCTACAAAGGTATAAAAACTCTAAAAAACCCTAATAAAACCTTAAAAACATAAAAACACATAAAACCCTTAAAAACATGAAAACCGCTAAAACCCTAAATTATAAACACCCTAAAAACCCTAAACCCCCCAAAATCTCCAAACACCCAAAAATGTATTTAAAGTTCTAAAAAACACAAAAAATTACTTAAATCATGAAAAACCTTGAAAAACACTTAGAAAACATTAAAATCCTCAAAAACATATAACCCCTAAAAATCTAAAAAATGATAAACACATTAAAAGACCTTAAAACCCCTAAAAATACTAAAAACCCCTAAAACGCCTAAAACCCCATAAAACCCTTAAAAACCCCTAAAACCCATAAAATCTTAAAAAGGCACAAAAAACTCTAAAAAACATTTACACCCTAAAAAATCCAAAAAAATATATATAAACATTAAATAAATAAAAAACTCAACCCCCCCCCTTAAAACACAAAATACCCTAAAAACACTAAAACCCCACAAAATCCCTAAAAACCATAAAAACCATAAAAAAATCTAAGAAACCCCCAAAAATCACTAGAAATATAAAAACTCTCAAAACCCTTAAAATAGATAAGAAAACCTTAAAAATGTAAAAACACTTAAACCAATAAATACATTAAAAAACTAAAAACCCTAAAAAAATAAAAACCCCTAAAAATAATAAAAACCCCCAAAACAACATAAAAATAATAAAACCCACAAAAAACTATAGAAAGACTAGAAATCCCTAAAAATGTTAAAAAAATCTTCTAAAACCTATAAAACTCAAAAATCCCTAAACCCAAATAAACCCATAACAACCCTAAAAGCCCTAAAAAATCCTAAAACCCATCAAAACCCCTTAAAACCCTAAAAAACTATAAATATCCTAAAATGACTTTAAATTTCCTAAAAATTTTAAAAACCCAGAAAACTCTTAAGAAAATTTTAATACTTAAAGACACTTTAGACGCCCAAAAACCTAAAAACACTAAAATACCTAAAAAAACTAAAAACCATAAAACCACAAAGTCCTAAAAAACCTAAAAACTCATAAAAAAATAAAACACCCACTAATAACTCTAAAACCCCATTAAAACCCAAAAAATCAATAAAAATTTTAAAAACTAAAACAAACCTTATATCCAAGAAACAAAAAAACAAAAAAAGCATAAAAATCCCAAAAAACTCTAAAAACAATTAAAATAATAAAAATTAACAAAAAATACAAAAAACATAAAATACCATAAAACAAATTAAAACCCCTAAAAAACATAATAACATAAAAACACATAAAACCCCTAAAAACATAAAAAATGCTAAAAACTCTTAAAACCCCTAAAAACCTAAAAATCCCTATAAACCATACCCTAAAATGCTAAAACCCCAATAAAATCTCTAAAAACCCTTTAATCCCCTAAAAACACAAAAAATATAAAAAACCCTAAAACCCTAAAAAAACTCAAAAACCCCCTAAAATCATAAGAAACCATAAAATCCCTAAAACCCAAAAAAACCCATAAAACACTCTAAACCACTAAAACCCCATAAAAAAGATAATAAATCCATCAAAATCCCAAAAAACATTAAAACCCCTAAAACCCCTAATTTTTTTGGAAAAACATAAATATCTAAAAACACATAAAACCCATAAAAAATCTATAAAACTCTAAAAACCATAAAAAACCCTAAAAACTGTAACCACCAAAAAACCTTAAAAATTCGTAAAACCCTATAAACTACTAAAGACTATAAAAACCCTTTAAACCCCAAAAAATATAAAAAACCTCTATTAAAATTAATACCCCTTAAAAATAAAAAGTTTCACGAAACAAAAAAAACATACAAACATTAAAACACCTAAAAACCCTAAGATATATCAAGATACTGAAACCCTTAAAACCCCTAAGAATCCTAAAAATCCAAAAAGTACTTAACAATGTAAAAAATTCAAAAAAATCCTAAAGAATGTTATGAAAACCCTAAAAACCAATAAAAATCGTAAAAATCCTATAAAATCCTTAAAAATCATCCAAAAACCCCAAAAACCGCTAAGATAAACTATAAAACCTAAAAACTTTTAAAACCCTTAAAAACCTAAAAAATCTAGAAACCTAAAAATCTCAGAAAAAAATTAAAAACCATAAAACCCCTATAATCCTTAATAACCTTAAATACTCATTAAACCCTAAAAACACTAAAAACTATAGAAACAATTTAAACCCCTAAAATGTTAAAATAATCTAAAAAATATTAAAACACCTAAAACACCAAAGAATCAAAAAAAATTTAAAAACCCTAACAACCCTAAAAACCCTAAAAAAATTAATAACCATAAACCCCTAAAAACTAAAAAAGTCCATAAAACCAGATAAAAACACTAAAAAACACTAAAACCCAAAAACCCCTCTTCACCCCCAAAAAAGATTAAAAATTCTAAAAATCCCTTAAAACCATAAAACCCCTCAAATCCAAAAAACCCCAAAAAATCCTAAAAACCCTAAAATGTTGAGAACTTTAAAAATCACTTAAAAAACACAAAAAAAAAACAAAACCCCTAAAAACCAGGAAAAACACTATGAAAACCTTAAAAACCTAAAAAACAATAAACCCCTAAAAATACTAAAAAAATTCTAAAATCCTTAAAAGATCCTCGAAAACTTATAAATCTATATAAACTATATAACCCCCTAAAAATCAAAAAAACACCAATAACCTATAAAAACCCTAAAACCACTAAAAACTATAACAACCCTTTAAACCCCAAAAACATAAAAAAACTAAAAAACCAAAAAAACATAAAAAATACAAAAATACACTAAATTCCCAAAAAGTGATGAAGACACAAAAAACTCTAAAAAACATAATAAAACCTTAAAAATCTAAAATACATAAAACCCCTAAAAACCTCAAAAAACCCTGGAACCCTAAACATACCCTAAAAACTCTAAAATAAATAAAACCCCCTAAGAAATATTAAGACTATAAATAATCTCAAAACCCTTAAAATTTAAAAAAAAACGTAAACACATAAAAACCCATACAACCCTAAAATCCCTAAAACCCAAAAAACCCAGAAAAATCTTAACAAAATCCATAAAAATCCTTAAAAATGTAAAAAAAACATAAAACCCTTAAAAAAACATAAAAACCCTTAGAAAAATAAAAAACACATTAAACCCCTAAACTTCTAAAAATGCTAAAAAATCTAAAAACCCTACAACCCTCAAAATCACTAAAAATATTAAATACCATAATAATTCTAAAAAAAATCTATAAGAATCCCAAAAAATGAAGAAAACATCTAAATACCTAAAAACTCCTAAGAAAACTTTAAAATACTAAAAACAATTAAAACCACTAAAACCTAAAAAACACAAAAATCCCTAAAAGACCCTGACAATACCCTAAAATGAATAAAACCCCAAAAACCCTTCAAAACCCCTTAAACCAATAAAAACCCTAAAACCCCACTAAACACTTTAAATACCTTTTAAACCCCAAAAAAAAAACTCTATGAAGCCTTAAAAAATAGAAAATCTAAAAAAACCCAAAAATTCATGAAAACTCAAAAAACCCAAAAATCCTACAACAAATAAAAATCCCTACAAATAAAAAAATAATAAAAAACCTAAAAAACCCCTAAAATGTAAAAAACACTACAAAAACTAAGAAAAAAAATTAAAAAACATAAAAAACATAATACCCCAAAAAACCCCTAAAAACTCTAAAAAATGCTAAAAACCCAAAAACCCACAAAAACCTAAAACCCATAAAAGCACATTAAAATCGTAAAAACCATGAAAAATACATAAACACCCATTAAGGCCCTAAAAATGAAAAAAAAACTATCAAAACCATAAAACCCCTAAAAACCTAGAATCCCCTCAAAATCCCAAATTGCCATGAAAAACAATAAAAACCCTAAAATACCTACAAATCCCTAAAACATAAAAGAATCTTAAAAATAGAAAAATCTATAAGAAATCCTTAAAAACCTAAAAACTCATATAACCCTTAAAAACATAGAAATACTAAAACCCTAAAAGACCCTAAAACCCAAAAAACCAATTAAACCCATAAAACCCCCCTAATACCCTAAACAAGATAAAAAACATAAAAATCCTAAAAAATCACCAAAAATCACTAAAAATGTAAAAAAACCCCTAAACCCCTGAAAAACAGTACAAAAACATTAAAAACCTAAAAATAATTAAACTCCCTGAAACCAAAAAAAGGATAAAAACCCTAAAATAATAAAAATCCTAACACCCCTAAAAACACTCAAAATCATTAAAAATCCTAAAAACACATAAAAATCCTGAAAAAGACCTAAAAATATCTACAAAAGTAAAAAAAACCCAAAAAACCATCAAATACCCATAGAATAACAAAAAACACTAAAAACATAAGACCCCTAAAAACCCTAAAAAGTGCTAAAAACCCTGAAAACCCTAAAAACCATAAAAACCATAAAACCCCTAAACACCCTAAAAATCACTAAAAACATTAAAAACCATAATACCCTAAAAAATCATAAAAACCTTACAAAACCACTTAAAACTCTAACAGACCCTTAACAAATAAAAATCACAAATCACTAAAAACCCATTAAAACCCTAAAAAACATAAAAATAACCCTTAAAAACCAAAAAAAAACTACAAACCACTAAAAATCCTAAAAACATTCAAAATCCATAAAAAAAATTAAAAACCCATAAAACATTAGAAAAATCCCTAAAAATACTAATAAGGTTAAAAAACATTAAAACACCTTAGAAAACCTTGACACCCCTAAAAACCTAAATATGCTAAAAACTATTAAAATACTTAAAAAACTCAAAAACAATAAAAATAATAAAAACCCATAAAATATTAAAACCTTAAAAACCCATACAACCAATTAAACCCCTAAAAAACTAAAAACTCTAGAAAACCATTAATCCACTAAAAACATTAATATAATATAGAAACCCTTTAAACCCCTAAAAGACTCAAAAATCCCTTAAAACCCAAAATACCAATAAAAACACCCAAAAGTATAAAAAGCTTTAAAAAACCCTCAAAATCCCTAAAAAACCTAAAAACCATAAAAATCGAAAAAAACTATAAAATCCATAAAAACACAAAATCCACAAAAATATAATAAAAACAATCTAAAAACATAAAAAATTTAAAACAGTTAAAACCCCTAAAAACCTAAAAATGATATAAACCATAAAAACCTTAAAAATGCTAAAAACCTATAAAAAACCTAAATACCCTCAAAATCCCTCAAAACCCTAAATAACAACTAAAAACCAAAAAAATCCCTAAAAATATGTAGAAACATAAAATACCCTAAAAACCCAACAAATCTGGAATAAAACGATAAAAACATAAAAAATACTTAAATTCGCTAGAAAACCATAAAATGCTAAAATTCCTAAAAATACTAAAAAAAACCCTAAACACCATAAAACACCAAAAAGAATTAAAAAAATATGAAAACTAATAAAAACCAATAAAGACCCTAAAAACCGATAAAAACTCTTAAAACCCATTAAAACATTAAAAACATTAAAAATATCTAAACAACCACAAAAACATAAAAACCCTTAAAACACTAAAAAAATCATAAAATCACTAGAAATCCCTAAACACCATAAAAAATAAAAAAACATAAATCCCTAATAATCTATAAAAACAAGATTAATCTTCAAAGCCCACAAAACACTAAGAAAACAAAAAAATATATAAAAACACATAAAACTTGAAAAGACCTAAAACACTAAAAACATTAAAACCCTAAAACCCTTAAAACTAATAAGAACCTCAAAATCCCTAAAAAACCAATAAAACCAGAAAATCCCTAAAAATCCCTGAAAGCATTGAAAAACCAAAAAAAACCCAAATGAAAATTTAAACACCTAATTATAATTAAACCCTTAAACCCCTAAAAACATTAAAAACAATAAAAATTCCCTAAAATCCTAAAACCCCTAACAACCATAAAACCCCTAAAAATAATAAAACCCCTTAAAAACCCATAGAATTTATAAAAATCACTAAATACATAAAAACCCCTTTAAACCCTTAAAAAGGTAAAAAAATATAAAACAACCATAAAAATTCTAATAAACTCAAAAAATCTTAAGAACCCAAAAAATCATAATGAACCTTTAAACCCTAAAATACTCTAAAAACCGAAAACCCTCAAAATACCTAAAATCCCTAAAAACCATAAAAAAAACTAAATGTGCCCTACAAATTCAAAAAAAACCAAAAAACCTGGAAAAACCATAAGAAAACCATAAGACACTAAAAAATTTAAAATACCTAAAAAATGAAAAAAACCTTAAAACCCATAAAATACTTAAAAACATTTGAAAAAAATATTTAAAAAATCCCGAAAAATCTCTAAAACGTAAAAACCCGTTAAAACCATGAAAACCCCTGAGAAAACCTTAAAAACCTAAAAAACATGTAACTCCTAAAAACCTAAAAAATGATAAAAACCATAAAATACCATAAAAACAATAAACCCCTGAAAATCTTAGAAAAACCTAAAAACTAATAAAAATTGACTAAAAACTCTAAGATACCTTTGAACGCCTAAAATCATCAAAAACACTAAAAACATTAAAAACCTAAAAAATTAAAAAAACCCCTGAAAATCCATCCCCACTAAAAACCCCTAAAAATACCTAAAACACCTAAAATTACCTAAAACCCTAAAAATAATAAAAACGTAAAAATTCCCTAAAAATACCTCAAAACCTAAAAAACATTAAAAACATTGAAAACCCCATAGAAATCTTAAAAAACCTAAAATAGTTAAATACCCTAAAACCCTAAAAATTATAAAAACCTAAAAACCCTAAAAACCTTAAAAACCCTAAAAACTATAAAATTCCTTAAAACATTAAAAACCCCAAACACCCATAACCTCAAAAAAACCACTAAAAACTCTAAACAACCCTTCAAAACTATAAAAATTTAAAGAATCAATAAAAAACCTTTAAAACATTAAAAACTCAAAAAATCCAAAAAACCTTAAAAATTATAAAAACCCTAAAACCCATAAACCCCACAAAATCCATAAAAATACTAAAACGCATAAATATCCTAAAAAATACATAAAAATCCTAGAAAACATAAAATCACTAAAAAACCAGAAAACACCTAAGAAAAATATAAAATCCTAAAACACTTAAAACCCAAAAAAATAAAAAACACTAACACAATATGAAACGTACAAACCCTAAATACCCTAAAACCCGTAAAACCATAAAACTATAAAAATAATAAAAATACCTAAAAATTAAAAAAAAAAATAACCCCTAAAAATCGTTAAAACCACTAAGAAAAACCTAAAAACCTAAAAACAATTTAAATCCCTAAAAAACATAAAAAATGTTAAATACCTTAAAAACCTTAAAATAATAAAAACCAAAAAAACCATAAAAATCACTAAAAAAACTAAAAATTCCTAAAAATTATAAAAAAATGCTAAACATCATAAAATACTAAAAACACTTAAGAAATTGAACCCTAAGAAACATTAAAAACACTAAACATCCATTGAAACACTAAAATCCCCGAAAACACCCCAAAATCCCTGAAATTGAAAAAATACTAGAAATTATCTAAAAATATTAAAAACTTAACAACCCTAAAAACCAAAAAAACACAATGAAAAGATCAAAAACCTAAAAACACTTTAAATCCCAAAAACATAAAAAAACCATACAAACCCAAAAATTCAATAGACCCCTAAAATCTACTGAAAGACATAAAATACCATAAAATCATTAAATACCATAAAACCCCATAAAAACCCCAAAAACACTAAAAACCCTTTAAACCCAAAAAAACATTAAAAATATATTAAAAACATAAAAAATAATAGAAAGCTCATAAAAACCTAAAAATAAAAAAAATCCTAAAAAATCCTAAAAAATGCAAAAACCCTAAAAAAACTAAAAACCAACAGAAAATTTAAAAATACTAAAAAACCATAAAAATCCTAAATATATCATAAAAGTAATAAAAACATAAAAACTATAGAAACATTGAAAACCTATAAGAAAAACGTAAAATACTAAAATACATACAACCTTTATGAAACCAAAAAACGCGAAAAAAGCTAAAAAAAAATAAAACTCTACAAACCCTAAAAATCCTAAAAACCCAAAAAACCCACAAAAAAATTTAAACCACTAAAAAACCATAAAATGAAAATAACCACTAAAAACTCGAAACTCATTTTTTTCCCATAAAAAAGATAAAAACACTAAAAAATTTAAAACCCCTAAAAAACAAAAAACCCTAAAGACCAAAAAATCCAAAAAAACCCTAAATCCCCTTAAAATACTTAAAAATGATAAAAAACAAATCCTAAAAAATCTTTAAAAACACAAAAAATTTAAAAAACTCATTAATCCCTTAAAACCCACAAGAAAACCTTAAAAACCTTAAACACTTAAAACAGCTAAAAAATGAAATTGCTAAAATGCAAAAAACTCTAAAGAAAAAAAAAACATCAAAAATCACAAAAAATCCATAAAAATCAATAAAAACCCAAAAAATCTGAAAATATCCTTAAAATGAAAAAACCCTAAAAAGGCAAATTAATCCTTAAAAACCTAAAATCACTTATAACCCCTAAAAACCGTATAACCCCTAAAAACCATAAAAACAGCAAAAATACATATAAAACACCAAGAAACAACTAAAAATTTAAAACCCCTTTTAAACCCTAAAAATGTTAAAAAAAATCTCTTAATAACCTAAAAACACTATATACTCAAAAAACATTAAATCCCAAAAAATCATAAAATCCCTAATAACTCTAAAAAATCCTATAAACCCTAAAACTACATAAAATCCATAAAAACAATGATAGTGATGAAAAATACCTTAAAATACAAAAAAGAGCATTAAAACCCCCCAAAATCCATAATAAAAACTTAAAAACCTAAAAAAATTAAAACTATCAAAAACCTAATTTTTTTAAAAATCACTAAAAATCATTAAAACCATTAAGAACCTTAAAACTCCTATAACATATAAAACCCCTAAAACCATCAAAAACACTAAAAACCCTTTAAAACACTAAAAATGTTAAAAATTCTAATTATCCTTCAAAAACTTAGAAACTCAAAAAACCATAATACCCCAAAAAACCATAAAACACACCAAAAAACATAACAACCCTCTAAATACATACAAACCCATAAAAATCCTAAAAATCACTAAAAATCCCGAAAAATATAAAAAAACCCTAAATCCATAAAAACATTAATGAAACCACAAAAACATATGAACACATAAAACCACTAAAAACAAAAACAAATATTCTAAATACCCTAAATAACCTAGACCCCACAAAACCCTCTAAATCTCTAAACAAATAAAATTTTAAAAAATCCTTAAAAACCTTAAAAATCTTTTAAAATGTAGAAAACCCAAACAAATTGGAAAAATACTAAGAGAAACATAAAAAACCTAAGAAAAAAATTAAATCCTAAAAGTTTAAAAAATCATAAAAATCCCTAAAATGACACTAAGAACCCTAAAAATCCCCAAGAACCATAAAACCACAAAACATTTAAAAACCATAAAAACATAAAAAGTAAAAACAACCACTAAACACCCAAAAAAACATTAAACCACTAAAACCATTAACAACTCTAAAATACCATAAAAACCCTAAAAACTCAAAAAACCCTAAAAACCTAAAAACCGATAAAAACTAAAACAAAGAAAAAAACCAAAAAAAACCCTCAAAATACCTAATGACCCTATAAACCCATAAAAATGATAAAAAATACCTAAAATTACTAACAAAATATAAAACCCATAAAAACATTGAAAAAAACAAAGAAGGCCTTTAAAACAAAAAAACACTTAACCACCATGAAAACCCTAAAAATCCATAAAAACCCTAAAACCATAATAATCCAAAAAATCGCTTGAAATCCCTAAAAACCCCAAAAAACTCGAAAACCCCTAATAAAACACAAAAACCCAAAAAATACTAAAAAACCCAAAAAACAAAAAAACCCTAAAACCCCTAAAACCACTAAAAATACCCAATAAACCATAAATACCCAAAAACACCATAAAAACTCACAAAATGATTAAAACCCTCAAAACATATAAAACCCCTAAAAACCACAAAAAACATTAAAACCCCTTTAAAGCATGGATAACATTAAAAAATTCTAAAGACCCTTAAAATCACTAAAAACTGGAAAAAACAGTAAAAAAACCCCAAAATACCTTATAAACCCAAAAAACCCTAAGCCCCTAAAATATCATAAAACCCTAAAAACCCATAAAAATATGAAAAAATGCTAAAATCCCTAAAAACTTTTAAAACCATAAAATCATTAAAAACCCGAAGTAAACCTAAAAAAATAAAAACCATTAAAACAATAAAAGTTAATAAACCTAAATTCGTAAAAACCCCTAAGAAAGCCTTAAGAACCTAAAAACACATAAAACTCCAAGAAAACCAAAAAACTGCTAAAAATCCTAAAAACACTAAAACTCTAAAACCCACTAAAAATCATAAACCCCTTTAGACCCCTAAAATTGTTAAACAAACCCATAGAAACCTAGAAACCCTAAAAGATTCAATAAAAAAATGCTACAAATTAAGAAAAAAAAAATAAAAACCATAAAAACACTAAAAAATCATAAAACCCCTAAAAATATCCAAAAACCATAAAAACCATAAAATTACTAAAAAATGCATAAAATCCATAAAAATGTAAACACCCTTGAAAAAAACACTAAGAAAACATAAATTCTCTTCAAATACCTAAAAAAAATAAAACCCCTCAAAATACATAGAAATTAAAAACATCTAAAAAAGTCCTAAAATCCGTAAAAATCCATAAAAAACCCTAAAAATGATAAAAAACACAAAAGAAACCTTTAAAAAATATAAAAAATTTAAAACCCATAAGAAACCAAAAATCATTAAAAAACATAAAGACCCTAAAAACCCTAAAACAAGAATAACCATAAAAACCCTAAAAAATAAAAAAATAAACAAAACCGAAAAAACACTAAAAACCACTAAAACCCTAAAACCCCTCTTAATCAACCAAATAAGTTTAAAAACACTAAAAAATATTTAAAACTATAAAACCCCTAAAAACCTAAAAACCCTAAAAAAACACTAAAACCCTAAAAATGATAAGAATTTTAAAAAATCCATAAAAACCAAAAAAACATAAAACCCCTTAAAACCAGGAAAAAACCAAAGAAAATCTTAAAAACCTAAAAACATTAAACCCCTAAAAATACTAAAGAAATTCTAAAATCCCAAAAAGATTATAAAAAAATTATAAAACTCTATAAACCATAAAACCCCATAAAAATCATAAAAACACTAATAACCTTTAAAAATCAAAAAACCACTAAGAACACTAACAACTCTTTAAACCCCAAAAACATAAAAATCTCTAAAAAACCAAAAAATAAATAAAACCTAAAAAATACACTAAAATCCTAAAAATCTATGAAGCCACAAAAAACCTTAAAAACCATAAGAAAACCTTAATAACCTAAAACACATAAAACCCCTAAAACTAAAAAAACAATAAAACCCATAAAACCCCTAAAAACATCAAAACCCTAAAACCCTAAACACCCACTAAAAACACTAAAATAAATCAAACCCACTAAAAATTCTAAAAACTATATATAATCTCAAAACCCCAAAAAATTTCAAAATACCCATAAACACATAAAAACCCATAAAACCCTAAAAAACCAAAAAACCCATAAAAATCCAAAAAAAATGTATAAAAATGTATAAAAAACCTAAAACCCTTAAAAACCATAAAAAATAGAAAAATAAAAACACTTTAAACCCATAAAAACCCAAAAAATGAAAAAAAAACTCTATGTACCCGAAAACACTTAAAATTTATAAAATTCCCCAAAACCATAATAATTCTAAAAAAACTATAAAAATTCCAAAAAATGAAGAAAACCCTAAAATCCCAAAAAAAATTATAAGAAAACCTTAAAATGCTAAAAATAATTAAAACCCCTAAAATGTAAAAAACAATAAAATCCATAAAAATCTCGGACAATACTCTAAAATCAATAAAACCCCAATAAACCTTAAAAACCCCTTAAACAAATAAAAACCCTAAAAACCCACTACACACTATAAAAATATTTTAACCCCCTAAAAAATAAAAAAATATATGAAGCCATACAAAATAGAGAATCTAAAATAACCCAAACAACCAAGAAAACCCAAAAAAACACAAAAATCCTAAAAACCAATAAAAATACATTAAATACTAAAAATAATAAAAATCCTAAAAAATCCCTAAAATCCCTAAAATATAAAAAAAACTACAAAACTTAAGAAAAATTTAAAAAACAAAAAACACAAAAAACACATAAAACCCCTAAAACCCTAAAAAATGCAAAAAATCCAAAAAACAACAAAAAAACATAAAACCCTTAGAAACCCATAAAAACACATAAAAACTATAAAAACCACTAAAAAAATATAATCACCCATCATGGCCCTAAAATTGTAAAAACAATATAAAAATCCATAAAACCCCTAAAAACTTAAAAAAATCCAAATACCCAAAAAAACTAAAAAAAAAACACCTAAAAACACTAAAACCCTTCAAAATCCCTAAAGGCCTTGAAAACCCCTAGAAACCCTAAAAATCCCAAAAATTCCATGAAAGTTTAAATACTCTAAATATCATTATAACCCATAAGAAAACCTTAAAAACCTAGAAACTCATAGAACCCCTAAAAAATTGAAATACTAAAAACCCTAAAAGACCATAAAGCCCTAATAACAAAAAAACCATAAAAATCCCTAAAACTCTAAACAATCAAAAAAATATAAAAATCATAAAAAATCCCCATAAATCCCCAAAAATTGTAAAAAACCCCTAAAAATACAGAAAAACAGTACAAAAACATTAAAAAGATAAAAATAATTAAAACCCCTGAGACCAAAGAAATGATAAAAACCATAAAACCGTAAAAATCTAAAAACCATAAAACCCCTAAAACATTAAAAATCATTAAAAACCCATAAAAATCATGAAAAGGACGTAAAATACCTAAAGTGTTAAAAAACCCACAAAACCCACAAATACCCTCAGAATGAATGGAATCCTAAAAAACATAAAACCCCTAAAAAACCAAAAAAGTGCTAAAAACCCTTAATACCCTAAAACCCCTTAAAACCAAAAAACACCAAAAAACACTAAAAATCCCTCAAACCCTTAAAAAACTTAATACCTTAAAAATCCATAAAAACCATAAAAAAACTTAGAAAATCATACAGACCATTAAATCCAAAAAATTATAAAAACTCCAAAAAACCATTAAAACCATAAAAACATAAAAAACCCCTAAAAACCAAAAAACCCACAAACTACTAAAAAACCTAAAAACATTCAAAAACCATAAAACTCTAAAAACCCATAAAACCATTATAAAAATCACTAAAAATCCTTAAAATGTAAAAACCGCCTAAAAATCTAAGAAAACCTTAAAACCCATAAACACAAATAAAACCCCTACAAACATAAAAATGCTAAAAACTCTATATTCCCTTTAAACCAGTAAAAACATTTAACGAATCTAAGAACCCTTGAAACACCTAAAAGACTAAAAAATCCCTAAAAACCGAAAATACTAATAAAAACACCAAAACAACTAAAAAACTATAATACCCCCTCAAAATCCCTAAAACCCCTAAAAACCATAAAAATCCAAAAAACTCTAAAATCCCTAAAAACACAAAATCCTAAAAAACACCTAAAAATTCCCCTAAAATCATTAAAAACTAAAAAACACTTAGAACCCTTAAAAACCTAAAAAACACTAAAAACCATAAAAATGTTAAAAATGATATATAATTATAAAAAAACTAAATACCATCAAAATCCCTAAAATCCCTAAAAAACAATTAAAACCCTAAAAATCCCAAAAAAATATCTAGAAACATAAAATACCCTAAAAACCCAAAAAAACTAGAATAAAACATTAAAAACACAATAAATACTATACGTCTCTAGAAAACCATAAAATGCTAAAATTCCTAAAAACTCTAAAAAACCCAAAACACCATAAAACACCTAAAAACTTTAAAAATATAAAAACCAATAAAAAACCTATAAAACCAATAAAAACGCTTAAAACAAATTAAAACGATAAAAAACATTAAAAATATCTTACCAACCATAAAAAAATAAAAACCCTAAGAACCCTAAAAAATCATAAAAGCCTTAAAATCCATAAATACCATCAAAATATATAAATCATAATGCCCTAAAAATCCCTAAAAACATGATTAATCCTCAAAACCCATAAAAACACTAAGAAAACCTAAAAAATCTAAAAATATTTAAAATATGAATAATCCGAAAAACATTGAAAATTCTAAAAACCTAAAACCCTTAAAACTACTAAGAACCTTCAAATCACAAAAAACCCAAAAAAAATCCAAAAAATCCCTAAAAAACACTAAAAACATTGAAAAACCTAAAAAAACAAAAAAACCAAATAACAATTTAAAAACATAATTACAATTAAACCCCTAAAACCATTAAAACATTAAAAACCCTAAAATTATCCTAAAATCCTAAAACCCATAAAAACCATAAATCACTTAAGCCCCATAAAAACCTGTAAAAACCCATAAAATTTCTAAAAATCACTACAAACTCATAAACCCCTTTAAACCCTTAAAAGGTAAGAAAATCTAAATGAACCATAAAAAATTTAATAATCTAAAAAAATATTAGGAACCCAAAAAACCATAATTACCTTTAAAACTGTACAATACCCTAAAAACCCCAAAAACTCTAAAAATACCTAAAATCCCTAAAAAGCATAAAAATACCAAAAGAGCCCTAAAAATCCATAAAATCAAAAAAAACCCCCAAAAAACCGGGAAAATCCATATGAAAACCATAAGACCCTATACAAATTTTAAACAACTAAAAAACCAAAAAAACCATAAAACCCATAAAATAACTAAAAACATTAAAAAACAAAAAATATTTAAAAAATCCCAAAAAAATCTCAAAAAGGTAAAAAACCGAAAAAACCATGAAGACCCCTAAGAAAACCATAAAAAAAATGCTAAAATCCATAAAATATCATAAAAACAATAAACCCCAGAAAACCTTATAAAACCCTAAAAAAAATTGACTAAAATCTCTAAAATACCTTTAATCCCCAAAAACTAGTAAAAACTCCGAAACAATTTAAAAACATAAAAAAAATAAAAAAACCCAAAAAAATCCCTAAAACACTTCAAAATACCTGAAAACCCTAAAAACTCTAAAAACCATAAAATTCCTAAATAATAACTAAAAATAACTCAATACCTAAAAAAATTAAAAACCTTCAGAACCCCTTAGAAAAATTATAAAACCTAAAACTGTTAAATACACTAAAATCCCTAAAAATGATAAAAAAAAATTTAAAACCCTAAAAACACTAAAAAACGAAAAAACCAAAAATTCTCTAAAGCATTAAAAACCCTAAACACCCATAAACACCAAAAAACCACTAAACACTCTAAATAACCCTTTAGAACTATAAAAATGTTAAAAATATATAAAAACCGTTTAAACCACAAAAAAATAAAAAAAAAACACAAACAACAGAAAAATCATAAAAACCATAAAACCCTAAAACCCCGCAAGATCCCTAAAATCCCTAAAAACCATAAAATCCATAAAAGTCCCTAAAAATCCCAAAAAACATAAAAACACAAAAAACCTAGAAGACACCTATGAAAAATAAAAAATATAAAATCATTTAAAACCCACAAAAAACTAAAACACTATGAACCATAGAATCCCTAAAAACCCTAATCCATTAAAAATCCCTAAAACCATAAAAACTTCTAATTTTTTAAAAATACCTAAAAATAAAAAAAACATAATAAGTCTTAAAAATATTGAAAACCCCTAAGAAAAACCTAGAAACAAAAAAACATTTTAAATCCCTAAAAACATAAAAAATTATAAATAAATAAAAAAAACCTTAAAACCATAAAAACCCTAAAATCCACCAAAATCACTAAAAACCCTGAAAAATCATAAAAATCATAAAACCCCTAAAAACCCTAAAAATACCAAAAAATGTGAAAAACCTAAAAATTCTAAAAACCCATAAAAACCATAAAAAACTAAAAACTATTAAAAAACTAAACCCTAAAAAACATTAAAAACCCTAAACACCCCTTAAAACACTAAACATACATGAAACACGTCCAAATTCCAAAAAACTGAAAAAAGCTTAAAAGTTATCTAAAAATATCAAAAATGTAAATACCTTAAAAGACCATAAAAATCCAAAGAAAAGCTCAAAAACCTAAAGACACTTTAAAACCCCAATGAAACCAAAAAATGATAAGAAACATAAAAAAACTAAAACTCTAGAAACCCTAAAAACCCAAAAAATCATAAAAACCATAAAAACCCAAAAAAACTCAAAAACATTAAAACCACTAAAACCCCATAAAATGAAAAAATACACTAAAAACTCTAAACACATTTAATCCCAAAAAAATGTTAAAAATACTAAAAAAACATAAAACCCCTAAAAATTCAAAAAACCCAAATGACAAAAAAACCAAAAAACCAAAAACCCCCTAAAATCCTTTAAATACTTGAAATGAAAAAAACCAAAAAAATCATGAAAAAATCATGAAAAAATATAAATAACTCAAAAATCCATTAAAACCCATAATAAAACCATAAAAACCTAAAAACACTTAAAATAGCTAAAAACTGAAAATGCTAAAATGAAAAAAAACCTAAGGAACACTGCAAATCCTCAAAATCACTTAAAATCCATAAAAACTCAAAAAATCTGAAAATATCCCAAAAAATTTAAAATCCAAAATTAAAACATAAAAACCTATAATCATTTATAACACCTAAAAACCATAAAACCCCTAAAAACCTTAAAACCCCAAAAAATACACACAAAATAGCAAGAAACAACTAAAAAAATTAAAAACCCCATTAAGCCCCTAAAAATGTTAAAAAACTCTTAATAACCTAATAACACTAAATACTTACGAAAACCATAAAATCCCCAAAAACCAAAAAATCTCTAATAACTCTAAAATCATTATAAACCCTCAAAATACATAAAATCTCTAAAAACCATGGAAGTGATGAAAAATAACTTAAAATCCAAAAAAGAACATTAAAAACTCTCAAAACACCTAATAAAATCTTAAAAACCAAAAAAATAAAACTCCCAAAAAACTAATTTTTTTAAGAAACAATAAAAATAAAAAAACAATCAATAACCTTAAAACCCCAAAATCCTATAAACCCCCTTAAACCATCAAAAACTCTAAAATCCATTTGAACCACTAAAAATGTTAAAAATTTATAATTATCCTTCAAAACCCTAGAAACTCAAAAAAACCTAAACACCCAAAAATCCATAAAACCCTAAAAAACATAACAACCCTCTAAATACTTACAAACACATAAAACTCTTAAAATAATTAAAAATAAAAAAAATATATAAAAAATCTAAAACCATAAATACCCACATTAAACAACAAAAACATATAAACACTTAAAACCAGTAAAAAAACAAATATTCTAAATACCCTAAAACCCCTAAAACCCAAACACCTCTATAAGTCTCTAAAAACCATAAAATCCTATAAAATCCCTAAAAAAGATAAAAATCATTAAAAATGTAAAAAACCCTAAATTTTTGGAAAAATACTAAGAAACCCTTAAATACCTAAAAACACTTTAAACCCTAAAAGTGAAAAAAATCCCTAAAATGGCACTGAGAACCCTAAAAATCCCAAATAACCATAAAACACCTAAAATTTTTTATAAACTAAATAACATAGAAACAAAAAACCATGAAAAACTAAAAAAACCATTTAATCCACTACAAAAATTGAAAACTCTAAAATACCTTAAAAACCTTAAAACTCAAAAAACCAAAAAAACCTAAAAACCAAAAAAATCTCTAACAAAGGAAAAAACCCAAAAATACCTAAAGACCCTAAAAACACATAAAAATCCCAAAATATCCTTAAAAATACCAAAAAAACACGAAAAAAATCTATGAAAACATTTAAAATCAAAAAACACTTAACCCCCATAAAAACCTAAAAATCAATAAAAACCATAAAAATCCCAAAAAGCAATTCAAATTTATAAAAATGCCAAAAAAAACAAGGAAACCCCATAATAACACATAAAAAACCTAAAAAAAAATTAAAACCCCGAAAAACAAAGAACCCTAAAACCGCTAAAAATGTTAAAAATACCCAAAAAACCATAAAAAACAAAAAATGATTAAAAACCCTAAAAACATATATAACCCCTAAAACCACAAAAAATTAAAAACAAATTAATCCTTGGATAAAATTAAAAAACTCTAAAGACCCTTAAACCACTAGAAACACAAAAAAAACCCTTAAACCAAAAAAAACCAAAAAGCCCCTCTAAACCAAAAAACCTTATACCCCTAAAATTTCTTAAAACCCAAAAAAACCATAAAAACATGAAAAACCCTAAAATCCCAAAAAACATTTAAAACCCTAAAATCTTGAAAAATCATATGTAAACCTAAATACATAAAAACACGTAAACACCCTAATATTTAAAAACGTAAAACCCTAAAAACCCCTAAGAAAGCCTTAAGAGCCTAAAAACACATAAAACCCCAAGAAAACCTAAAAACCCTAAAAACCTAAAAACACTAAAACCCTAAACCCACTAAAAGATATTAAAACCCTTTAGACCCCCTGAAATTGTTAAACCCCCCCCCCTGAGAAAATCTAAAAATTTCAAAAAAAAACCATAAACCCCCAAAAAAACTTAAAAAACATAAATACCCTAGAAATTCCAAACAACCCTAAAAATCTCCAAAAACCATAAAAACCATAAATTTACTAAAAAATACCTAAAAACCCCTAAAAAAGTAAACACCCCTGAAAAAAACTAATAAAACCTAAATACTCTTCAAATACCTAAAAACAATAAAACCCTAGAAATTCCATAAAAATTCCAAAAAACCACAAAAGTCCAAAAAAGCAATAAAAAATAATAAAAACATAAAAACCCTAAAAATGATAAAAAAAACACTATAGAACCTTATTAATATAAAAACATTAAAATCCATAAGAAACCAAAAATCATTAAAAAACCTAAAAAAACCTAACAAACCTTATGAAAATAATAACAATAAACCCCTAAAAACTTAAAAAATCTATAAAACCGTATAAAAATACTGAAACCCACTAAAATCCTAAAACCCACTTAACCCCAAAATTTTTTAAAAACACTAAAATACCTTTAAAATCATAAAAACCACTAAAAACATAAAAACCCCTAAAAACACTAAAAACCCTAAAAATGATAAGAATCTTAAAAAATACCTAAAAACTCAATAAAAACATAAAACTCCTAAAATCCCGGAAAACCCCTAACAAAAACATAAAACCTCAAAATATTAAACCCCTAAATAACTAAAAAATGATAAAATATTTAAAAGAGCATAAAATCCTTATAAATTTATATAAAACCATAAAACCCCCAAAAATATTAAAAACCCTAAACCACTAAAAACTCTAAAAAACCTTCAAACCAATAAAACATAAAAAACACTAAAAAATCATAAAAACAAAAACACTAAAAATATACTAAAATCCCAAAAAGTGATGAAGACACAAACACCCTCAAAAATATAAGAAAACCTTAAAACCTAAAACACATAAAACCCCTAAAACCAAAAAAACACTAAAACCCATTAAACCCCTAAAATCTCAAAAAAACCCTAAAACCATAAACACACACTATAAAATATAAAAGAAATCAAACCCCCTAAAGAATATTAAAAACTATAAATAATCTCAAAACCACAAAAAAATTCAAAAAAAACCCTAAACACATAAAAACCCATAAAACCCTAAACATACAAAAAACAAAAAAAACAATAAATTTTTTAAAAAACCCTAAAAATCCAAAAAAAATGTAAAAAACAAAAAACCCTTATAAACCATTAAAAACCATTAAAAACCTTAGAAAAATAAATACACATTAAACCCCTAAAAACATTAAAATTCTAAAAACTCTAAAAACCCTATAACCCTCAAAATAAAAAAAATCCAAAAAAACATAATATTTCTAAAAAATATGTAAAAAATACCTAAAAATGAAGAAAACCCTAAAATCCCTAAACAATCCTAAAAAACCTAAAATTCTAAAAATAATTAAAACCCCTAAAACCTAAAAACTCTAAAATCCATAAAAAAACCATGACAATACCCTAAAATCAATAAAACCCCAACAAACCTTAAAAACCCCTTAAAAAAATAAAAACCCTAAAAACCAATTAAACACTATAAAAAAAATTTAATTTCATAAAAAAATAAAAAACACTATAAAGAAAAAAAAACATAAAATCTAAAAAAACCAAAAAAACCATGAAAACCCAAAAAATCCAAAAAACCTAAAACCAATCAAAATCCCTAAAAATACTAAAAATAGTAAAAAACCACAAAAAACACATTAAACCCCCTAAAAACCTAAAAAATTCTAAATACACTAAAAACCAAAAAAACCAAAAACCCTAAAAAACCAATAAAAACACAAAAAACCCATAAAAACCACTAAAAATATAAACACCCAATATGGCCCTAAAATTGTAAAAAAACTATAAAAACCATAAATCCCTTAAAACTCAAAAGACCCAAAAACCCAAAAACCCAAAAAAAATCAACAAACCAAAAACCCATAAACACCCTAAAACCCCTGAAAATCCCAAAAGGCCATTATAAACAATAGAAACCATAAAATCCATAAAAATCACTAAAATATTAAAGACTCTAAAAACAGGGCAATACATAAGAAATTTTTAAAAACCAAAAAACTCATAGAACCCCTAAAAACATAGAAACATTAAAAACCCTAAAAGACCGTAAAACCCTAAAAACCAATAAAAACTATAAAACCCCCCTAAACCCTAAACAAGCTAAAAACATAAAAATACTAAAAAATCCCATTAAATCACTAAAAATGTAAAAAACACTAAAAACCCTGGAAAATATTACAAAAACATTAAAAACCTAAAAATAATTAAAATCACTAAAAAATGATAAAAACCCTAAAACTGTAAAAATCCTAAAAACCCAAAAACCCCTAAAAATACTCAAAATCATTAAAAACCCTAAAACCCCATAAAAACCATGAAAAGACTTAATAATACCTAAAAAAGGTAAAAAACCCCAAAAAACCCTCAAATACTCTCATAATGACTAAAAACCTACTAAAAATAAAACCCCTAAAAAAACTAAAAACACTAAAAACCATAAAAAACCACAAAACCATATAAACCATAAAAATCCCTAAAAATCCTTAAAAACATTAATACCCTAAAAACCCGTAAAAACCCTACAAAACCACTTAAAACTCTAATGGACCCTTAAACCCATAAAAATATTAAAATTGTAAAAAACCATTCAAACCCTAAAAAACATAAAAAACCCAAAAAAACCACAAACCACTAAAAATTCTAAAAACATTCAAAATCCATAAAAACTATAAAAACCCATAAAAAGATTAGAGAAATCCCTTAAAATACTAAAAATGTAAAAAACACTAAAACTCCTAAGAAAACCATAAAACCCCAAAAAAAATTAAAACCACTAAAACCCAAAAATTCTAAAAACCATTAAAATACTTAAAAACTCTAAAACCCCAAAAAATAAAAACCAGTAAAATATTAAAACCCTAAAACCCCTAAAAACTATAAAAAACCTTTAAACCATAAAAAACATCAAAAGAATCTAAATACCCTTAAAACCCCTAAAAGGCTAAAAAATCCCTAAAAATAAAAAATACCAACAAAAAGGCAAAAAAATGTAAAAAACTTTAAAACCACTCAAAATCCACAAAAACAGTAATAACCCTAATAATCTAAAAAACTATAAAATCCCAAAAAAAATTCCCGAAAAAACCCTAAAAACCCCTCTAAAAACATAAAAAACATAAAAACACTTAGAGTTCCTAAAAACCTATAAAACACTAAAATCCATAAAAATGATAAAAACCTATAAAAAATTAAATACCCTCCAAATCCCTAAAAACTTCAAAAAAAATTAAAAACATAAAAAATCCCTAAAAATCTCTAGGAACATAAAATACCCTAAAAACCAAAAAAAATCAAATAAAATATTATAAACATACAAAATAATTAAAATTGAAAGAAAACCATAAAATTATAAAATTCCTAAAAACACTAAAAAACCTAAAATACCATAAAACACCTAAAAAACTTTTAAAAAAATAAAATCCAATAAAAACCATAAATCCCCAATAAAAACTTTTAAAACCCATTAAAACCATAAAAACGTAAAAAATATATAGCCAACCCTAAAAAAATAAAAACCCTAAAAACCCTAAATAATCATAAAACCACTTAAAATCCCTAAAAACCAAAAAAAATATATAAATTATAAAGTGCTTAGAATCCCTAAAAACATGATTAATCCTCAAAACCCATAAAATCACTAAGAGACCAAAAAATCTAAAAAAACATAAATCTAGTAAAATCCTATAAACACTAAAAACTCTATAAACCTAAAACCCTTAAAACTCATAAGAACCTCAAAATCACTACAAACCCAATAAAACCATAAAATCCCTAAAAATCACTAAAAACATTGAATTCCCTAAAAACCCAAAAAAACCCAAATATAAATTTAAAAATCTATTTACAATTAATCCCCAAAAAACCATAAACCCAAAAAAACCAGAAAAAATAATAAAACGCAAAAAATTTCTAAAAATCACAAAAAACTACAATACCCCTTTAAACACTTAAAAAGAGAAAAAATTCTAAAGAAACCGTAAAAATTTAATAAAATCAAAAAATCTTATGAACCGAAAAAAACATAATGATCCTTAAAACACTTAACTACATAAAAACCCCAAAACCCTTAAAATACCTAATAACCCTAAAAACATAAAAATACTTAAAGATCCCTAAAAATCCTCAAAAAATAAAATACCAAAAAAACATAGAAAACCCATAAGAAAACCATAAGACCATTAAAAAATTTAAAACACCAAAAAAACCAAAAAAAAACTAAAACCCATAAAATTCGTGAAAAACATAAAAATATTCAAAAAATCCCCAAAAATCTCTAAAACATTAAAAAGAGTAAAAAACATGAAAACCCCTAAGAAAACCATAAAAACCTAAAAAATAATAAATGTTTGAAAACCTAACAAATACTAAAAACCATAAAATATCATAAAAACAATAATCCCATAAAAACCATATAAAACTCTAAAAACCAATATAAATTGATGAAAAACTCTAGAATACCATTAAACCCCTAAAACCATTAAAAACTATAAAAAACATTAAAACCCTAAAAAATTAAAAGAAACCCTAAAACCCCCAAAACCAAAAAACCCTAAAAATCCCTAAAACACATCAAAATACCTAAAACCCATAAAATATCAATAAAATCATTTAAAATCACTAAAAATGATTACAAACATTAAAAACTGTGAATACATTGAAAACAACATAGGAAAATTAAAAAAACAAAAAATAGTTAAATACCCTAAAAACCCAAAAAATGATAAGAACCTGAAAAAACTATTAAAACACTAAAAAACCTAGAAACCATAAAATTATCTAAAACATTAAAAACCCTAAACACCCATTAACACAGAAAACCCACTAAAAACTCTAAATAACCCTTCAAAACTATAAAAATGTTAAAAATCTATAAAAAACATTTAAAACAAAAAAATAAAAATAAACTTGAAAACTTTAAATATCATAAAAACCCTAAAACCCCTAATACCCCTAAAACCCCTAAAACCCATAAAATCCCTAAAAACCCTAAAACGCATAAAATTCATAAAAAATTCCTAAAAATCCTAAAATACATAAAAACACAAAAAAACCCAGAAAACCCCTAAGAAAAACATAAAATCCTAAAACACTTAAAACCCAAAAAAAAACTAAAAAAAGAATAAAAACACCACGAACCATAAAAACCGTAAAACCATTAAAAATCCCTAAAAACCATAAAAATTATAAAAATAATAAAAAACCCTAAAAATAAAAAGAAACATAATAACACCTAAAAATCATGAAAACCCCTACGAAAAACTAAGAAAACCTAAAAACAATTTCAATCCCTAAAAACGTAAAAAATGATAAATTCATTAAAAAACCATAAATCTTTAAAAGCTCTAAAAACCATCAATATCAAAAAAAACACTGAATAATCTTAAAAATCCTTAAAACCCTAAAAATCCTAAAAACCCTAAAAATGATAAAAAACCTAAAAGCCATAAAAAAATATAAACACTTAAAAACCTAAAATCTAAAAATCATTACAAACCCTAAACACCCCTTAAAATACTAATAACCCATGAAACACCTCAAAATCCCTAAAAACTGAAAAAATCCTAGAAATTATCTAAAAATATTGAAAACATAAAATCCATAAAAACCATAAAAACCCAAAATAGAAGCTCAAAACCCAAAAAACACTTTAAATATCTATAAAACACAAAAAACCCTAAAACAAAAAATTTCCATAAAACCCCTAAAATCAACTAAAACAAAAAAACCCTAAAATCATTAAAGACAATAAAACACCTTAAAAACCACAAAACAATAAAAACCCTTTAAACCCATAAATTGTAAAAAATCATAAAAACCTAAAAAACACTAGAAAATTCAAAAAAAGTTAAAATCTAAAAAAATCCTAAAAAATGTAAAAACCTTAGAAACACTAAAAACCATCAGAAAATTTAAAAATACTAAAAAACCATAAATATCCTTAATATATAATTAAACTAATAAAAACAAAAAAAAACTCTTAAATCCTTGAAAAACTATATGAAAACCTTAAATACTTAAATCACTTAAATCCAATATGAAACCAAAAAACACTAAAAAACCTAAAAAAAAATAAAACTCTACAAACCCTAAAAACTCTAAAAACTGTAAAAACCAAAAAAACTCCAAAACATTGAGACGACTAAAAACCCATAATGTACCTAAAAACCACTAAAAACATTACACTCATTTAATCCCCTAAAAACATTAAAAAACTAATAAAATTAAAACCCCTAAAAAATAAAAAAAAACCCTAAAGTCCAAAATAACCAAAAAAACCAAAAAAACCCCTAAAACCCTTAAAATACTTTAAAAAATAAAAAAAAATCCTGAAAAATCCTGAAAAACACAAAAAATATAAAAAAACCTACATTCCCTTAAAAACAATAAGAAATCCTTAAAACCCTAAAACCATTTAAAACAGCTAAAAAATTGAAAAATGCTAAAACGCAAAAAAACCTAAAGAACGGTAAAAATCTAAAAAATCTAAAAAATCCCTAAAAATGTAAAACCCCTAAAAACCCTAATAAAACCTTAAAAACCTAAAATCACTTTTAAACCCTAAAAACCATAAACCCTTACAAACCCAAAAAATACACATAAAACCCCCAGAAACAACTAAAAAAATTTAAAAACCTTTTAAGCCCCTAAAAATGTTAAAAACACTTAATAACCTAAAAACACTAAATACTCAACAAACCCATAAAATTCCAAAAAACCATAATATCCCTAATAACTCTAAAAAACCCTATATACCCTAAAAATTCATAAAATTCGTAAAAACCAAGACAGTGATGAAAAATCCCTTACAATCCCAAAAAGTACATTAAAAACCCTAAAAAACCTAATAAAACCTTAAAACCCTAAAAAAAACTACCAAAAATCATACAAATTATGAAAACCCAAAAAATCATAATAACCACTAAGAACCTTAAATCCCCAATAATTAATAAAAACCCTAAAAACCAGCAAAAACTCTAAAAACCCTTTAAACCACTAAAAATGTTAAAAAAATTCTAATTATCCTTCAAACCCTAAAAACTCAAAAAACCCTAAAACACCAAAAACCATAAAAAACCTAAAAAACCAAAAAACAACTAACCACCCTCTAAATACTTACAAACCAATAAAACTCCTAAAAATACCTAAAATTATAACAACCCTAAAATAATAAAACCCTCATAAAACCAAAAAAACATATAAACACATAAAACCCCTAAAAACAAAAACAAGTATTCCAAATACACTATAACCCCTAAAACCCCTAAACCCCACAAAACCCTCTAAATCTATAAAAACCATAAAATCCTATGAAATCCCTAAAACCCCTAAAATTACTTAAAAATGTAAAAAACCCTAAAAATTTTGGGAAATACTAAGAAAACCTTAAAAACCTAAAAACACTTTAAACACTAAAAGTGAAAAAAACATAAAAATCCCTAAAATGACCTTAATAACCCTAAAAATACCTAAGAACCATAAAACACCAAAAAATCTAAAAAAATCCATAAATCCGCATAAAAAACACTAAAAACCACTAATGCCTGAGAACCCAAAAACCCCTCTAAACCCCCAATTTTTTTTTAAAAAACTATAAAAAATCATTAAAACCATAAAACCCATAAAAACATAAAAAAACCCTAAAAATCGCTATAAACCCAAATAATGATAAGAATCTTATAAAATCTCTAAAACCCAAAAAAAACATAAAACCCCTAAAAACCAGGAAAAACCCCAAGAAAACCTTAAAAACCTAAAAAAACATTAAAAACCTAAAAAAATGATAAAATCTTTAAAAAGATCATAAAAACATAAAAATATCTATAAACCATAAAACCCTGAAAAAAATATTAAAAACACTAATAAGCTATAAAAACCCTAAAACCACTTAAAACTCAAACAACCCTTTAAACCCCTAAAACATAGAAAGCTCTAAAAAACCAAAAAATACATAAAAACTAAAAAATACACTAAAATCCCAAAAAGCGATGAAGACACCAAAAACCCTAAAAACCCTATGAAAACCTTAAAAAACTAAAACACATAAAACCCGTAAAACAAAAAAAACACTAAAACCCATAAAACCCTTTAAAACCTTGAAAAAACCTAATACAATAAACACCCACTAAAAACTCAAAAAGAAATAAAACCCCCTATAAACTACTAAAAAAATTAAATAATCTCAAAACCCCTATAAAATTCAAAAAAACCCTGAACACATAAAAACCCAAAAAACCCAAAAAAAATCCAAAAAATCTCTAAAAATCCCAAAAAATAACAAAAAATTTAAAAAAACTTAAAACCCTTAAAAACCATAAAAACAATAGAAAAATAAAAATACATTAAACCCCTAAAACCCCAAAACAATGCTACAAACCCAAAAGACCCTAAAACCATAAAAATCTCTAAAAATCCAAAAAACCATAATAATTATAAAAAATTAGTTAAAATCCCTAAAAATGAAGAAAAACCATAAAATCCCCAAAAAAAATCCTAATAAAACCTAGAAATACTAAAAACAATTTAAACCACTAAAACCAAAAAAACACTAAAATCCCTAAAAAATACATCAATATCCGAAAATCAATAAAACCCCAATAAACCTTAAAAACCCATTAATACAATAAAAACCCTAAAACCCACTAAACACTGTAAAAATTTTTAAACTCTTAAAAAATAAAATACTCTATGAAGCCTTAAAAAATAGAAAATAAAAAAAAACCCCAAAAACCATGAAAACCCAAAAAACCCAAGAATCTAAAAACAAATAAAAATCCCTAAAAATAATAAAAATCTTAAAAAATACATAAAATCCCTAAAATTTCAAAAACACGTCAAAAGCTAAGAAAAAATTAAACAACATAAAACTCATAAATACCCAAAAAAACATTAAAAAAATGCTAAAAACCCTAAAAACATTCAAAAACCTAAAACCCTTTAAAACCCATAAGTACCCATAAAAACTGTAAAAAACACTAAAAATATAAACACCCCCATAGCCCTAAAAATGAAAAACAAATCTATTAAAAACCCTAAAACCCCAAAAAAAATCAAAAAAGAAAACAAAAACCCAAAAAAACCAAAAAACCAAAAAATACCAAAAAACCCAAAACCCCCTAAAATTTTGTAAAGGCCTTAAAAAACTATAGAAACCCTTAAAATACTTAAAAATAACTAAAACCTAAAAGACTACAAAAAACATGAAAATCCATAAGAAAACCTTAAAAACCTAAAAATTCATAGAACTCCTAAAAAAATTGAAATAATAGAAACCCTAAAAGACCCTAAAACCCTAAAAATCAAAAAAACCCATAAAAACCACTAAAACTCTAAACAAGCTAAAAAAATAAAATCCAAAAAAATCCCAATAAACCGCTAAAAATGTAAAAATCCCCAAAATCCCTGAAAAACAGTCCAAAAACATTAAAAAACTAAAAAAATTAAAATCCCTAAAACCCAAAAAATGATTAAAACCCAAAAAACATAAAAACTATAAAACCCCTAAAACCCCTAAAAACACTCAAAATCATTAGAAACCATAAAAAAATCAAAATCTTAAAAAAGACTTAAAAATACATATAAAATTTAAAAACCATAAAAACCATCAAATACCCTCAAAATGACTGAAAACCTAAAAAATATAAAACCCATAAAAACCCAAAAAACTGCTAAAAACCATAAAAACACATAAAACCAGAAAACCCCTAAAACCCCTAAAAATCCATAAAAACCTTAAAAACCTTAATACCCTAAAAATCAGTAAAAATCCTAAAAAATCACTTAAAACTCTAACAGACCCTTAAACCCATAAAAATATTAAAACTCTAAAAAACCATTAAAAACCTAAAAAACATTAAAAAACCCCTAAAAACATAAAAAAACACAAACCACTAAAAAGGCTAAAAGCATTCAAAATCCATAAAAACCCTAAAAACTAATAAAACCATAAGACAAATCCATAAAAATCCTAAAAATTTAAAAAAAACCCCTAAAACACCTAATAGAACTTTATAAACCCTAAAAACAATTAAAACCCCTATTAACCTAAAAAACCTTTGATCATCTAAAAAATTAAAAGAATCAAAAAACCCTTAAAACCCCTAAAAGACTCAAAAATCCCTAAAAACCCAAAATATCAATAAAAACAACAAAATGTCTAAAAAACTCTAAAAATCCATAAAAACCCTAAAAATCCTAAAAACCATAAAAATTCAAAGAAAACTATAAAATCCCAAAATACACACAATCCAAAAAAAACCCTTAAAAATCTTCTAAAAACATAAAAAAAATTCTAAAAACTTATAACCCCTAAAAACCTAAAAAACACCAAAAACCATAAAAACCATAAAAACACAAAAAACCAATAAAAACCTCAATAACCTCAAAATCCCTAAAACCCTATAAAATAATTAAAAATCTAAAAAATCCCTAAAAATATATAGAATCATTAAATACCCTAAAAACCCAACAAAATCAGAATAAAACCTTAAAAACCTAAAAAATACTTAAAATCACTAGAAAATCATAAAATGAAAAACTTTCTAAAAATGCTAGAAAACCCTAAACACCATAAAACACCTAAAAAACTTTAAAAAATAAAAAACCAAATAACAACCCTAAAAACCAATAATAACTCTTAAAGCCCATTAAAACCATAGATATGTTAAAAATATCTAACAAACACTAAAAATAAATAAAACTCAAAAAACCCAAAAAACCCAAAAAACCCCTAAAAAATCAAAAACCCACTTAAAATCCCTAAAAACCTTACAAAATATAAAAATAATAAAGCCCTAAAAATACCTAAAAGAACGATTAATCCTCAAATCCCATACAAACACTAAGAAAGCAAAAAAAAATACTTAAAACCCATAAAAAACTAAAAACACTAAAAACACTAAAAAAAACCCTTAAAAAACTCCAAATAACCTGAAAATCACTAAAACCCCAATAAAACCATAAAATACATAATATCACTAAAAACAATGAGATACCTAAAAAAACCTAAATAAAAATTTAAAAACCTAATAACAATTAAACCCCTAAAACCCTAAAAACATTAAAAACCCTAAAATACCCTAAAATAATAAAACCCCTAAAACGATAAAACCCCAAGAAACTATAAAAGAAAACCCTAAAAACCCATAAAAATTCTTAAAAATACTAAAAACTCCAAAAACCCTTAAACCCTTAAAAAGCTAAAAAATACTAAAGGAACAATAAAAATTTAGTAAACTCAAAAATACTTAAGAGCCCAAGAACCATAACGACCATTAAAACCCTAAAATACTCGAAAAAAACCCCAAAACACTCAAAATAATGAAAAACCCTAAAAACCCATAAATATACTAAAAGATACCTAGAAATATATAAAAACATAAAAAACACAAAAAACCTAGAAAACCCATAAGAAAACTGTAAGACCCTAAATAAATTTAAAACACCTAAATAAAAAACCCCAAACACATAAAATACCTAAAAAATAAAAATAATACCGAAAATTCCAAATAATCTCTAAAAGGTAATAAACGGTAAAAACCATGAATACCCCTAAGATAACTGTAAAACCCTAAAAAAAGCATTAAACCACTAAAAACCTAAATATTCCTAAAAACCATAAAATATCATAAAACCATAGACCCCAGAAAACCTTATAAAACCCTACAAACCAATAAAAATTGCCTAAAAATTCTAAAATACCTTCCAAACAATTGAACCGTTAAAAACTCTGAAAAAAATTAAAAACCTAAAAAAATAAATACCCTGAAAATCCACAGAACCCCCTAAAAATCCCTGACACACCTTAGAATGCCTAAAGACCCCAAAAACTGATACAAATCGTAAAAAATCCCCCAAAATACCTCAAAACCTAAAGAACATTAAAAACCTAGAAAACCACTTAGAAAAATTAAATAACCTAAAACATTTAAACACCCTAAAACCCCTAAAAATGATAAAAACAAAATTAAAATCCTAAAAACATTAAAATTCCTAAAAACCTTAAAATTCCCTAAAACGTTAAAAACCCAATACACCCATAAACACCAAAAAACCACTAAAAACTCTAAAAAACCCTTCAGAACTATAAAATAGTTTAAAATCTATAAAAACCCTTTAAAACCCTCAAAAGTGAAAAAACTCAAAAAACCATAAAAATCATAAAACCCCTAAAACAGCTAAACTCCCTCAAAATCCCTAAAAACCCTAAAAACTATAAAAATCATGAAAATCCCTAAAAATCCCAAAAAACATAAAAACACAAAAACCCCAGAAAACACCTAAAGAAAACATAAAATCCAAAAACAATTAAAACCCCAAAAAAAAATGAAAAACACTAAAACACTACAAACCATAGAAACCCTAAGAACCATAATCCCTTAAAAATCCCTAAAAACTATTAAAACTTTAAAAATTATAATATACCTAAAAATAAAAATACTTAATAACCCTTAAAATCAAGAAAACCCCTAAGAAAATCCGAAAAACCAAAAACAATTTAAATCCCTAAAAAATATAAAAACAATAAATACCTTAAAAACCTCAAAACCATAAAAACCCTAAAAACCATCAAAATTACTAAAAAGACAGAGAAATCATAAAAATCCTAAAAACCCTAAAAATCATTAAAAATGTAAAAACTCTAAAAATGCTAAAAAAAACCCTAAAAACCATAAAAACTAAAAACAAATGAAAAAATAAATCCCATGAAACATTAAAAACCTTAAAACCCCATGAAATACTAAAAACCCCTGAAAAACCTCAAAATCCCTAAAAACCAAAAAAATCCTAGAAATTATCTAAATTTTTTTAAAAACCATAAAAACCCCAAATAAAAGATCAAAAACCTAAAAACACATTAAATCCCCAAAAAACTTAAAAAACACTATAAGCCCGAAAATTATATAGAACACCTAAAATCCCCTAAAAATCATAAAAACCCCTAAAATAATTATTGACTATAAAACACCATAAAAACCCCAAAAACACTAAAAACCCTTTAAACCCATAAAATTGTAACAAAAAATCTTAAAAACCTAAAAACCACTAGAAAACTCCAAAAACCCTAAAATTCGAAAAAAACCAAAAAAAATGTAAAAACCCTAAAACACTAGAAACCATTAGAAAATTTAAAAAAATACTAAAAAACCATTTAAATCCTAAATATATCCTAAAATTAATAAAAACATAAAAACTCGAAAAACCTAGAAAACCATTAAGAAAACTCTAAAATCATAAAACAATTAAACCCCCTATAAAACCAAAAAATGTTAAAAAACCTAAAAACCTAAAACTATAAAAACCCTAAAAACCCTAAAGAACCTAAAAACCAAAAACAACTCAAAAACATTTAAACCACTAAAAACCCATAAAATTCCAAAAAAACCCAATAAACACTCTAAACTCATTTAAGCTCCTAAAAATTTTAAAGACACTAAAAAAACTTAAAACCCTTAAAAATCCAGAAACCCTAAAGACAATAAAACCAAAAAATTAACATAACCCTCAAAAACCTTAAAATACTTAAAAATTATACAAAACAAAAAACAAATCCTAAAAAGTCCTAAAAATAAAAAAAATATATTAAAAACCCTACAATCCCTTAAAAACCATAAGAAAACCTTAAAATACTAAAAACACTTAAAACGGCTAAAAAACTGAAAATGCTAAAATGCAAAAAAGCCTAAAGAAAACTAAAAATCCTCAAAATCTCTAAAATCCAAAAAAAAAAATCCAAAAAATATGGAAACAACCTTAAAAATGAAAAAACCCTAAAAACCCTAATAAATCCTTAAAAACCTAAAATCACCTATAACCCCTAAAAATCATAAAACACCTAAAATCCTTAACTAAAACTCTAAAAATACACATAAAACCCCAAGATACATCTAAAAATTTAAAAACCATTTTAAACCCCTAAAAATGTTAAAAACTCTTAATAACCTGAAAAGAATAAATACCCATAAAAACAAAAAATCCAAAAAAACATCAAATCTCTAGAAACTCTAAAAATACTTTTAAACCCTCAAAATACATAAAATACATAAAAACCATGGTAGTGATGAAAAATAACTTACCGTCCAAAACATAACATTAAAATCCTTAAAAACCCCTAATAAAACCTTAAAAACCTAAAAAAACTAAAACTCCCAAAATACCTAATTTTTTTAAAAACCCAAAAAATAATAAACATTTAGAACCTTAAAAACCCTAAAACCTATAAAAACCCTTAAAATGATCAAAAACTGTAAAAACCCATTAAACTAAAAAAATGTTAAAAAATTCTAATTATCATTCAAAACAATAGAAACTCAAAAAACCCTAAAACCACAAAAACACTAAAAACCTAACAACCCTATAAATACTTACAAACCCATAAACTCATAAAAATCACTAAAAATCCCTAAAAATATAAAAACCCTAAAACCATAAAACCCTCATAAAACCAAAAAAAAACATATAAACACTTAAAATATTTAAAAACATTAAAATAATTTTAATACCTTAAAACACCTAAAAACAAAAAAACCCTATAAATCTATAAAAAACATAAAATCTTAAAAAATCCCTAAAAACCCTAAAAATAATTTAAAATGTAAAAAACCCAAAAAATTGAGAAAATACTAAGAAAACATTAAAAACCAAAAAACACTTTTAACCCTAAAAGTGATAAAAATCCTAAAAATCACTAAAATGGCCCTAAGGAGACTAAAAATCCCTAAAAACCATAAACACATAAAAAATTTAAAAAACTAAAAAACATAGAAACTAAAAACTGCCATTAAAAAATCAATACACTTTAAATCAATAAAAATATTAAAAACTCTAAATACCATAAAAACTCTAAAAACTCAAAAAAAAAAACTTAAAAACCACGAAACCTATAAAAAATCTAACAAAGAAAAAAACCAAAAACACCATCAAAATACCTAAGGACCATAAAAACAAATAGAAATCCTAAAAAATCCTTAAAAATACGAAAAAACATAAAAACCTATAAAAACACTGAAAAACCCTATGAAAAAATTTAAAACCAAATAACACTTAACCCCCATAAAACCCCTAAAAATCCATAAAAACACTAAAAACCATAAAATCTAAAAAATACCTTGAAATACCTAAAAAGACCCCAAAAATTAAAAAAAAACCCAAATAACACATAAAAAACCTAAAAACACTTTAAACCCCCAAAACCATAAAATAACATAAAAATGCTAAGAATACCAAACAAACCATAAAACCCCTAAAAACCCCAAAAATGATTACAAACCCAAAAAACATATAATACCCCTAAAAACCACAAAAAAATTAAAATCCATTTAAACCATAGTTAATGTTAAAGAAACTCTAAACACTATTAGACCACTAAAAACGCAAAAATAAAACTAAAAACCCAAAAAAACCCCTCCAAACCCAACAAACCCTAAACCCCTAAAAAATTTAAAACCCTAAAAAACCATAAAAATATGAAAAAAATCCTGAATTCCCTAAAAACATTTAATACCATAAAATATTGAAAAATACAAAGTAAACCTAAAAAACATAAAAAAACTTAAAAACATAAAATCACTTAAAAACCCAAAAACAAAAAAAACTAAAACACTTAAACCCCCTAAGAAATCCTTAAGAACCTAAAAACCTATAAAACCCCATAAAAACCAAAAAATGCAAAAAAACCCCTAAAAACCCTAAAACCCTAAAACCCGCTAAAAATATTAAAACCCTTTAGACCCCTAAAATTGTTAAAAACCCCTATTAAACCTAAAAACACTAAAAATTCAACCCCCCCTAAAACCCCAAAAAACATAAAAATCATAAATCACTAAAAAATCATAAAAACCCTAAATATATCCAAAAACTATAAAAACTATAAAATTACTAAAAATTCACTAAAAATACCTAAAGGTGTTAACACCCCTAAAAAACTAAGAATACCTAGATACTCTTCAAATACCTAAAAACAATAAGACCCCTCAAAATCCATAAAAATTCCATAAATCCATAAAATACCTAAAAATCCTTAAAACCCCATAAAAACATAAAAACCCAAAAAATGATAAAAAAAACTAATGAAACCTTAAAAATATAAAAACACTTTAAACATCTAAGAAACCAGAAAACATTAAAAAAACTAACAACCCTAACAAACCATTAGACAACAATAACCATAAAACCCCAAAAAACAAAAAAAACATAAATCTACATAAAAACACTGAAAACCTCTAAATCCTAAAACCCTTATTAACCTCCAAATAATATTAAAAACTCTAAAAAACTATTAAAACCATAAAAATCCCTAAAAACCGTAAAACACTAAAAAAACCCCTAAAACCTTAAAAACATAAAAGAACATTAAACCCCTACATAACTAAAAAAATATAAAATCATTAAAAGATTATAAATCCCTTATAAATCTCTATAAACAATAAACACCCTAAAAATCATAAAAACACTAATAACCTATCATATCCCTAAAAACACTAAAAACACTAACAACCCTTTAAACCCATAAAATAAAAAAAACACAAAAAAAACCCAAAAAACATAAAAACTAAAAAATACACTAAAATCATAAAAAGAGTTGAAGACATAAAAAACCCTAAAAACATAGGAAATCCTTAGAAATCTAAAACCAAAAACCTCTAAAACCAAAAAAAACACTAAAACCCATAAAACCCCTAAAATCCTAAAAAAACCATAAAACCCTAAACACCCACTAAAGACTCTAAAAGAAATCAAACCCCATAAAAACTATTAAAAACTGTAAATAATATCAAAAACCAAAAAAAATTAAAAAAAAAACCAGACACTAAAAACCCATAAAACCCTAAAAACCCAAAAAAACCTAAAAACCCCATAAAAATCCTAAAAAAACCCTAAAAATCCCTGAAAATGTAAAAAAACCTAAAACACTTAAAAACCATAAAAACCCGTAGAAAAATATAAACAATTTAAACCCCTAAAAACATAAAAATGAAAAAAACTCTAAAAACCTATATCCCTCTAAATATCTAAAAATCCAAAAATCCATAATAATTAAAAAAAATCTGTAAAAATCCCCAAAAATGACGAAAAACCTAAAATCCCTAAAAATCCTAAACAAATTAATATACTAAAAACAATTAAAAACCCTAAAACCTAAAAAACTCTAAAATCCCAAAAAAACCCTGACAATACCATAAAATCAATAAAACTGCAATAATCCTTAAAACCCCATTAAACCGATAAAATCCCTAAAACCCATTAAACACTCTAAAAACTTTTTAAACCCCTAAAAAAATAAAATGTTCTATGAAGCCTTAAAATTTTAAAATCTATAAAACCCCAAAAATCCATGAAAACCTAAAAAAAAATCCAAAAGCCATAAAATTCCCTAAAACTACTAAAAATATGAAAAATCCAAAAAAATCCCTTAAATCTATAAAATGTAAAAATCACTGCCAAACTTAAGAAAAAAAATCTAAAAACATAAAACACATAAAACACTTAAAACCTTTAACAACACTAAAAAAAGGATAAAACCCCTAAGAACCACAAAAAAAACCTAAAACCCTTAAAACCCAATTAAAACACATAAAAACCGTAAAAACCACTAAAAAATATAAACAACGACTGTGGCCATAAAAATGTGAAAAAACTATAAAAACCCATAAAATTCCATTAAACTCAAAAAACCTCAAAAAACCAAACACACCAAAAAACCCCAAACCCCCTCAAAATCCCAAAAGGCCTTGAAAAACCATAGAAACCCTAAAATCCCTAAAAATACCTAAAATAAAAAAGACTCTAAAAAACATGATAATCCATAAGAAAACAATAAAAACCTAAAAACTCATAGAACCCCTAAAAAACATAGAAACACTAAAAACCCTAAAAGACCCTAAAATCCTAAAAACCAATAAAAATTATAAAAACCCTATAAAACCCTAAACAAAGGTAAAAAATATATAAATCCTAAAAATTCCCCAAAAATCACTAAAAATGTAAAAACCCCTAAAAACCATGAAAAATTGTACAAAAACATTAAAAACCTAATAATAATTAAAACCCCTAATCCAAAAAAATGATAAGAACCCTAAAACCTTAAAAATCCTAAAAACCTTAAAACCCCTAAAAACAATTGAAATCATTAAAAACCCTAAAAACCAATAAAAACCTTGAAAAAGATGAAATAATACTTAAAAAAGTAAAAACCCCTAAAAACCCTCAAATACCCTTAGAAGGACTAAAAAACTAAAACACATAAATCCCCTAAAAACAATTAAAACCCTAAAAACCCTTAAAACCAAAAAACTCCTAAAGACCCCAAAAATCCTTAAAAACCTTAAAAACCATAATACCCAAAAACCCCATAAAAACTATTCAAAACCACTTAAAAATCTAATAGATCCTTAAACCCATAAAAATCTTAAAACTCTAAAAAACCTTTAAAACCCTAAAAAACATAAAAACCCCAAAAAAACCCAAAAAACCACAAACCACTAAAAGCCTAAAAAATTCAAAATCCATAAAAACTCTAAAAAACCCTAAAAACATTTCAAAAATATCTAAAAATCCTAAATTTGTAAAAAAAAACCATAAAACACCTAACAAAACCTAAAACCCATAAATAATTAAAACCCCTAAATATCTAAAAATTCTAAAAACCATTAAAATACTTAAAAAATCTAAAACACTAAAAAAAACCCGAAAAATATTAAAACTCCAAAAACCAATAAAACCCATTAAACCCCTAAAACCACTAAAAACAAAAAAAAACTTCAAACCACTAAAAACATAAAATGAACCTAAAACCCCTTGAAACCCCTACAAGACACGAAAATCCCTAAAAATCCAAAATACCAAAAAAAAACACCAAAATGTGTAAACAACATTAAAAACCCCTCAAAATCCCTAAAAACCATAAAAACCATAAAATCCATAAAATTCAAAAAACTATAAAATCCATAAAAAAATAATCCTAAAAAATAATCCTAAAAACCCCTAAAAACCCTCAAAAAACATAAAAAAAGAAAAAAACTTAGATCCCCTAAAAACCTAAAAATCACTAAAAACCATAAAAACCTTAAAAACACTACAAAACTATAAAAACCTAAATATCCAAAAAAAATCCCTAAAACCCTAAAAAACAATTAAAAACCTAAAAACCCGAAAATCTCTAGACACATAAAATACCGTACAAACCCAAAAAAACTAGAATAAAACCTTAAAAACAGAAAAATATACTTAAAATCACTAGAATACCATAAAATGCTAAAATTCATAAAAACGCTAAAAACCCAAAACACCATAAAACACATAAAAACCATTAAAAATTAAAAAACCAATAAAAACCCTAAACAATCATAAAACCACTGAAAATCCATAAAAACCTTAAAAAATATAAAAAACATAAAGCCCTAAAAATCCCTGAAAACCTGATTAATCCTCAAAACCAATAAAAACACTATGAAAAAAAATTCTAAAAACACTTAAAAAGCATAATGACCTAACACCCCAAAAAAATCTAGAAACCTAAAACCCTTAAAAATCCTAAGAATCTCAAAATAAAAAAAAACCCAAAAAACATAAAATCACTAAAAATCACTAAAAACATTGAAAACTCTAAAATAATCCAAATAAGAATTTAAAAACCTAATTACAATTAAACCCCTAAAACCCTAAAAACATTAAAAAACCAAAAATACCCTAAAATCCAAAAACCCCTAAAAACCATAAAACCACTAAAAACCATAAAGAACCCTAAAACCCCATTAAATTTCTAAAAATCACTAAAAGTTACAATACCCCTTTAAACCCTTAAAAAGGAAAAAAATTTAAAAAACTATAAAATTTTTAATAATCTCAAAAAATATTAAGAACGCAGAAAACTATAATAACCCCAAAAACTGTAAAATACACTAAAATATCCAAAAACCATTAAAATACCTAAAAACCCTAAAAACAACTAAAAAACTAAATGATCACTAAAAATACATAAAAACAAAAAAAACCCAAAAAAACCTGGAAAACCCATAAGAAAACCATAAGACCCTAAAAATCATAAAACACCTAAAGAACTAAAAAAACCCAAAAACCCATAAATACCTAAAATCATTAAAACAATAGTAAAAAAATACCAAAAAATATCTAAGAGGTAAAAAATGGTAAAAACCATGAAAACCCCTAAGAAAATTGTAAGAACCTAAAAAAGAATTAAATTCCTAAAAACCTAAAAAATGCTAAAAACCATAAAATATCATAAAAAATACACCCCTAAAAAACTTATAAAACCCTAAAAACCAATAAAAATTGACGAAAAACCCTAAAATACCTTTAAACCCCTAAAACCATTAAAAAATATAAAAAACATTAAAAACATAAAAAAATATAAAAACCCAAAAACCACTAAAAAACCCAAAAAACCCTTAAAATCCTTATAACACATCAAAATACCAGAAAACCATAAAATACCATAAAAATCATTAAAAAAATCCATAAAAATGCCTCAATACATAAAAAACATAAAAACCAAGAATACCCCTTAGAAAATTTTAAAAACCTAAAATATTTAAATACCCCAAAATGATAAAAACATAAAAACACTAAAAACACTAAAAAACCTGAATACCATAAAATTCCAAAAAACATTAAAAACCCTAAACACCCATAAACACAAAAAACCAATGAAAACTCTAAAAACAGTTCTGAATTATAAAAATGGTAAAAATCTATAAAAAACATTGAAAACCCTAAAAACTCCAAAAAAAACCTTAAAACCTTTAATATCATAAAAACCCTAAAACCCCTCAAGCACCTCAAAATCCCTAAAACCCTAAAAACATAAATATCGTAAAAAATCATTAAATATCGCAAAAAATAAAAAAAACACTAAAAACCCAGAAAACACCTAAGAAATACATTAAATCATAAAACAATTAAAACCCACAAGAAACTAAAAAATAAAAAAATACTACGAACCATAGAAACCCTAAAACACTAAAAATATTTAAAAACCATAAAAAATATAAAAATCATAAAAGTTTCAAAAAATATAAAAACATAATAACCCCTAAAAATCTTGAAAACCCCTAAGAAAACAAAAACCTAAAAACAATTTAAATCCCTAAAAACCTAAAAAAGGTTATTACAAAAAAAAACATTAAATCCTTAACACCCTAAAAACCCTAAAAACCATTAATATCACTAAAAACTTTGAAAAATAATAAAAATCCTAAAAATCCTGAAAACCCTAAAAATCCTTTAAAATGTAAAAACCCCAAAAAAGCTAAAAACCCCTAAAAACAATGAAAAACTAAAAACACTTAAAAAATAAAACCTAAGAAACATTGAAAACCCGAAACACCCCTTAAAACTCTAAAAACCCCTGAAACACCACAAAATCAATAAAAACTGAAAAAATCCTTGAAATTATCTAAAAATGCTAAAAACAAAAAATCCATTCAAACCATAAAAACCCAAAGAAAAGCTCAAAAACCTAAAAATACATTCAATCCCAAAAAAAATATAAAAAACCCTATAAACAATAAAATTCCATAAAACCCCGAAAATTCTCTAAAAACCATAAGAAATCCTAAAATCATTAAAGAAAATAAAACCCCATATAAACCACAAAAACACAAAAAACCCTTTCAACCCATAAAAATGTAAAAATTATTAAAAACCAAAAAAATACTAGAAAACACAAAAAACCATAAAAATATAAAAGAAACCCTAAAAATGTAAAAACCCTAAAAACACTAAAAAACTTCCAAAAATATAAAATTACTAAAAAACTATAAAAATACTAAATATATCCTAAAACTAAGAAAAACATAAAATTCTAAAAAACATGAAAACCAATAAGAAAATCTAAAATTATAAAACACATAAAACCCATGTGAATCCAAAAAATGATAAAAAACCTAAAAAAATCTAAAAATCTGCAAACCCTAAAAATCCGAAAACACCTAAAAACTAAAAAAACTCAAAAACATTAAAATGAATAAAACCCCATAAAATTCCTAAAAATCACCAAAAACACTGAACTCGTTTAAGCCTCTAAAAATGTTTAAAACACTAAAAAACTTAAAACCCATAAAAAATTAAAAAACCATAAAGACCAAAAAACCAAAAAACCAAAAAAACCCTAAAAACTATAAAAACCCTTAAAATACTTAAAAAAGATATAAAAAAAACAAATCCAAAAAAATCCTAAAAAATAAAAAAAATTATGAAAAACCCTACATTCCCTTAAAAACCATAAGAAAACCTTAAAAACCTAAAAATAACTTAAAACAGCTAAAAAATGAAAGTACTAAAATGTAAAAAATCTTGTAGAACACTAAAAAACCTCAAAATCAGTAAAAATACATAAAAATCCAAAAAAATCTAAAAATACCTAAATATTTAAAAACCCTATTTAAACCTTAAAAACCTAAAATCACTTATAACCACTAAAAACCATAAAACCTTAAAAACCAAAAAAACACATAAAATACCAAGTAACAACTAAAAATTTATAAACCGTTTTAAACCCCTAAAAATGATAAAAAAAACCCCTCAATAACCTTAAAACACTAAATACTATAAAAAACTTTAAAATCCCAAAAAACCATAAAATCCCTAATATCTCTAAAAACCCTATGAACCCTCAAAATACATAAAAACCCTAAAAACCATGATAGTGATGAAAATTACCTTACAATCCAAAAAAGAACATTAAAAACCTTGAAAACTCCAAATGAAACCGTAAAAACCTAAAAAAACTAAAACTCCAAAAAAAACATAGTTTTTTTAAAAGCCTAAAAATCAAAAAAAACCATTAAGAACCTTAAAACCCCCAAAACCTATAAAAACACTAAAAACCATCAAAAACTCTAAAAATCATTTAAACAATTAAAAATGTTTAAAAAATATAATTATCCTTCAAACAATTAGAAACTCAAAAAACCCTAAAACCCCAATAAACTAAAAAAATCTAATAACCCGAAAAACCTATTAAATACTTACAAACCCACTAAAACTCCTAAAAATTACTAAAAATCCCTAAAAATATAAAATCCTAAAACCCTAAAACCCTCATAAAACCCCAAAAACATATAAACACTTAAAACACTTAAAAATAGTCTAAATTCCCTAAAAACCCTAAAACCCACATTACGCTCTAAATCTATAAAAACCATAAAATCCTAAAAAAATACATAAAAACCCTAAATAACCTCAAAAAATTTGAAAACACTAAAAAATTGGAAAATATACTATGAAATCCATAAAAACCTAAAAACTCTTTAAACCCTAAAAGTGAAAAATATCATAAAAATACGTAAAATGAACCTAAAAACACTAAAAATCCCTAAGAATGATAAAACGCCTAAAACATTTAAAAAACCTAAAAACATAGAGACTAAAAACAACCAATAAGAACTCAAAAACCCTTTAAACCACTAAAAACATTAAAAACTCTAAAATACAATAAAACCCCTAAAAATTATAGAATCCCTAAAAACCTCAAAACCTCTAAAAACTCTAACAATGAAAAAAAACCAAAAAACCCCTCAAAATACCTAAACATCCTAAAAACCCAAAAAATTCCAAAAATAATCTCATAAAATACCAAAAAACAAAAATCCCATAAAATCATTGAAAAAACATATGAATGCCTTTAAAACCAAAAAAACACTTACCCCCCCCCCCATAAAAACCTTAAAAATCCATAAAAACACTAAAAACCATAAAAATCCAAAAAGCCCTTAAAATCCCTAAAAACCTAAAAAAACATGGAAAACCCCTCATTAAACATAAAAAACCTAAAAACTATTAAAAACCCAAAATAACCCTAAAACCCTTAAAATGAAAAAATACCCAAAAATCCATAAAACCCCCAAATACCTTAAAACCCCCAAAATGATTAAAAACCCAAAAAATATATAAATCTCCTATAAACTACACAAAAATTAAAAAACCTTTAAATCATGAAAAACATTAAGAAACAATAAAGACCATTAAAACCACTAAAAACTGGAAAAAAAACTATAAATCCCTAAAAAAACCCAAACAACCCTCTAAACCCAAAAAACCCTAAACCCCTAAAATTTCATAAAACCCTAAAAAATCCTAAAAATATGAAAAAACCCCTAAAATCTTGAAAAAACCTAAGTAAACATAAAAAACATAAAAACACATAAAAAACATAAAACAAAAAAACCTAAAACCATAAAACCCCAATGAAAATCAAAAGAACCTAAAAACACATAAAACCCCAAGAAAACCTAAAAAACGCTAAAAAACCTCAAATCACTAAAACCCTAAAACAGACAAAAAAAATATAAAAACCCTTTAGACTCCTAAAACTGATAAAAACCCCCCTAGAAACAAAAAAAATCCTAAAAATTCAAAAAAAACACTAAAAACCCTCAAAAAACATAAAAACCATAACAAAATCCGAAAACCCTAAAAATCTCAAAAAACCCAAACCAAAAAATTAATAAAAATTTCCTAAAAATCCCTAAAAATTTAAACACCATTGAAAAAAACTAGGAAAACCAAAATACTCTTCAAATAGCTAAAAACAATATAACCCCTCAAAACCCATAAAAGTTCCAAAATCCATAAAAGTCCTAAAAAGCCCTAAAAATCCATAAAAACATAAAAACACTAAAAATGATAAAAAACACTAAGAAAAAATTAAAAATATAAAAACACCTAAAACCCCTAAGAAACCAAAAAAACATTAAAAAACCTAAAAACCCTAATAGACCCAAAAATAATAATAACCATAAAACCTGTAAAAACTAAAAAAATACTTAAAATCACAAAAAACACTGAAAACCACTAAAACACTAAAACCCCTATTAACCCCCAAAAAAGATTAAAAACTCTAAAAACCCTTAAAACCATAAAATCCCTAAAAACCTAAAAAACCCTAAAAACCCTAAAAATTATAACAATCATAAAAAATCTCGAAAAACCAAAAAAAATAGAAAAATCTTAAAAACTAGAAACCCCCTAAGAAGACCTAAAAAACCTAAAAAAACATTAATCCCATAAAAAAATAAAAATTGTTAAAATCCTTAAAATATCATAAAAACCTTATAAATCTCTATAAACCATAAAACCCCCTAAACATCATAAAAACACTAATAAACTCTAAAATCCCTAAAACCACTAAAAACTCTAACAACCCTTTAAACCCCTAAAACATAAAAAATTATAAAAAATCCAAGAAAAACATAAAAACTAAAATATAAACTAAAATTTAAAAATGAAATTAAGACACAAATACCCAAAAAAACAAAAGAAACCCTTAAAACCTAAAACACACAAAACCCCTAAAACCAAAAAACAATAAAACCCATAAAACCCGAAAAAAACTCAAAAAACTCTAAAACTCTAAACACCCTATAAAAACTATAAAATAAATCAAACCACCTAAAAACTATTTAAAACTATAAATAATCTCAAAGCCCCTAAAAATTCAAAAAACCTCTAAACACATAAAAACCCATAAAACCATAAAAACCAAAAAAACCAAAAAAACCCATAAAAACATAAAAAATCCATAAAAATCCTCTAAAAATATAAAAAAAACCTAAAACCCATAACAAACATAAAAAACATATAAAAATAAAAACACTTTAAACCCCTAAAACCACTAAAAATTCTTAAATCTCTAAAAACCCTAAAACCCTCAAAATCGCTAAAAATCCAGAAAACATAATAATTCTGAAAAATTTGTAAAAATACCTAAAAATGAAGAATACCATAAAATCCATAAAAAATCCTAAGAAAACATTAAAATACTAAAAATATTTAAAACCCTAAAACCTAAAAAACACTAAAGTCACTAAAAAAACCCTCACAACACCCAAAAATCAATAAAAACCCAATAAAACAAAAAAACATTTAAACAAATAAAAACCCTAAAAACCCACTAAAAAATATAAAAACATTTTAAACCCCTATAAAATAAAAAACTCTATGAAGCCTTAAAAATAGAAAATCTAAAAAAACCCAAAAATCCATGAATACCCAAAAAACCAAAAAAATCTTAAAACCAATAAAAATCCCTAAAAATAATATAAATATTAAAAATCCTTAAAATCCCTAAAATCCGTAAAATGTAAAAAACACAAGAAAACCTAATAAAATGTTTAAAATATAAAAAAACATAAAACACATAAAACCACTAAAAACCCTAAAAAATTCTAAAAACCCTAAAGTCCACAAAAAAACCTAAAACTGCTAAAAAGCCATAAAAACACATAAAAACAATAAAAACCCTTAAATAATATAAACACCCATTATGGCCCAAAAAATATAAAAAAACTATAAAAACCCATAAAACCCCAAAAAAAATCAAAAAACCCAAAACACATCAAAAACCCCTAAAACCAAAAATATCCTAAAAACATACATATACTAAAAAATCACCATAAATAACTAAAAATGTAAAAAAACACAAAAAACATGAAAAATATTACAAAAACATTAAAAACCTAAAAATAATTAAAACCCATAAAACCAAAAAAAAGATAAAACCCCTAAAAAGGTAAAAATCCTAAAAACCTTTAAACCCCTAAAAACACACAAATTCATTAAAAATCCTAAAAACCCATAAAAATCATGAAGAAGACCTAATAATACCGAAAAAAGTAAAAAAATCCCATCAAATACCCTCAGAATGACTAAAAACCTAAAACACATAAAACCCCTAAAACCCCTAAAAATCCAAAAATCCCTAAAAACAATAAAATCCCTAAAAACAAAAAAAAATATCTGAAAACCATAAAAACCATTAAAAACCATAAAAAACCACTTAAAACACTAATATACCCTTAAACCCATAAATATCTTAAAACTCTAAAAAACCATTAAAACCCAAAAAAACATAATAAACCCCTAAAACCCCCAAAAAATCACAAACTAGTAAAAACCAATAGAAAAATACCTAAATATCCTAAAAATTTAAAAACCCCCCTAAAACACCTAAGAAAACCTTAAAACCCCTAAAAAATTAAAATCCCTAAAACCTTAAAATTCTAAAAAAAAAATAAAATACTTAAGAAACTCTAAAACCCTAAAAACAAAAAAAAACCGTAAAATAATAAAAACCTAAAAATACATTAAACCCTTAATAATATTAAATACGAAAAAAATAACTTTAAACCACTAAAAACATTAAAATAATGTAAAAACCATTGAAACCCCAAAAAGACTCAAAAATCCCTAAAAATCCAAAATACCAATAAAATCACCAAAAAGTTTTAAAAAATTTAAACCCCCTCAAAATCCCTAGAAACCATAAAAGCCATAAAAATACAAAAAACAACTATCAAATCCCTAAAAACACAAAATCCCTCAAAATCCCAAAAAACCCTCTAAAAACATAAAAAACATAAAAAAAATAGAACCCCTAGAATCCTAAAAAATGCTAAAAACCATAAAACCATAAAAAATCTAAAATCCTATAAAAAACCTAAATACCCTCAAAATCCCTAAAAACACAAAAACCAATTAAATACCTAAAAAATCCCGAATAATATCTAGAAACTTAAAATACACTAAAAACCCAACAAAACCAGAATAAAACCATAAAACATAAAAAATACATAAAATTGGTAGAAGACCATAAATGCTAAAATTCCTAAAAATGCTAAAAACCCCTAAACACCATAAAGAACATAACAAACATTAAAAAAATAAAAACCTAATAAAAACACTATAAACCCAAAAAAAATCTTAAAACCCAATAAAACCGTAAAAATGTTAAAAATATCTAAACAACCATAAAAAAATAAAAACCCTAAAAAATCATAAATCCACTAAAAATCCATAAAAACCATAAAAAATATAAAAAACATAAAGCCCTAAAATTCCCCAAAAACAAGATTAATCCTCAAAACCCATAAAAACACAAAGAAAAAAAATCTAAAATTACATAAAACTTGTAAAAACCTAAAAACACAAAAAAAATCTAAAAACCTAAAACCCTTAAAACTCCTAAGAACCTCAAAATCCCGGAAACCCCAATAAAACCATAAAATCTATAAAAATATCTTAAAACCATATAAACCCAAAAAAACCAAAAAACCCAAAGAAATATTTAAAAACCTAATTAAAATTAAACTCCTAAAACCTAAAAACATTAAAAACCCTAAAAATACTTTAAAATCTGGTTGTTTGAAAATGAGGATGTTGGTTGCTGGTTTGGTACGAATGCTGGTTGGCAGGTTTCTGCTGCTGGATGTCGTTTGTTGCTGTAGATTAAATGTTGGTCGTTGTTTAGCTATGAGCTGCTGGATACTGGTTAATGTTGGATGTAGTGCTGCTGGATGATGGTACTGGTTGGATGTGACGTGATGCTGCTGCTGTTGTGTCTGTTTTTGAGTCTTTTTCTTTCTTTGTTTTTATTTTTTTGGCATGGGTTTTAAGGGGCTTTTGGGTGTGGGTCGATCGACCCCTCCCCTCCCGTGTCTGTTGTGTCTCCTTTTCATTCTAAATAAATTTGGGGGGGGGGACAGGAATAGCCTGTCTCTCGCATCTTCTTTTCCTAATAACCATAAAAAACCCAAAAAACACATAAAATTTCTAAAAATCACTAAAAACTCCAATACCCATTTAAACCCTTAAAAAGTAAAAAATTCTAAAAAACCCATAAAAACATTAATAAACTCAAAAAAACATAACAACCCAAAAATCCATAATGACCCCAGAAACCTAAAATATCCTAAAAAAAAACCCACCTAAAATACCTAAATACCGTAAAAACCATAAAAATACTAAAATATCCCTAAAAATCATTAAAAACATAAAAAACCCTAAAACCTAGAAAACCAATAAGAAAACCATAAGACCCTAAAAAAATTAAAACACCAAAAAACCAAAAAACCAAAAAACCTATACAAATACCTAAAAATTTAAAAAAATATTCAAAAAATCCCCAAAAATCTCTATAACATAAAAAACTGTAAAAACCATGAAAACACCTAAGAAAACTGTAAAACCCTCAAAATTTTAAATGCCTAAAAACCTAAAAAATGCTGAAAACCATAAAATATAATAAGAAAAATAAACCCCTAAAAACCAATAAAAACAGACTAATAACACTAAAATACATTTTAACAACTAAAAATATTAAAAACTATAAACAACATAAAACCCCCAAAAAAGCATAAAAACCGCAAAAAAACCAAAAACCCAAAAAATCCCTAAAACACATAAAAATACATAAAAACCATAATAAACCATAAAAAACATAAAATTTACTAAAAATACCTCAAAATATAAAAAACATTAAAAACCATGAAATCCCCTTAGAAAAATTAAAAAACCTAAAATAGTTAAAAACTGTAAAACCCTAAAAATGAAAAAAACCTAAAAACCCAAAAAAAACACTGAAAAACCTAAAAACCATAAAATGCCTTAGAAAATTAAGAACCCTAAACACCCATAGACACCCAAAGACCACTAAAAACACAAAACATCACTTCAAGACTATGAAAATGTTAAAAATATATTAAAAATTGTTAATCCTTAAAAACTAAAAAAACTGAAAACATTAAATATCAGAAAAACCCTAAAACCCCTAAAACCCCTCAAAATCCCAAAAAACCCTAAAAACCATAAAAATACTAAAAAAATCCCTAAAAATCCCAAAAAACAAAAGAACACTAAAAACCATGAAAAAACCTAAGAAAAACATAAAATCCTAAAACACTTAAAACCCACAAAAAACTAAAAAACACTATGAACCATAAAAACCCTAAAACCCATAAAATTCCCCCAAAACATAAAAACTATAAAAATTAAAAAAGTAGTTAAAAATAGAAAAACATAATAACCCCTAAAAATCATGAAACAGCCTAAGAAAATCCGAAAAACCTAAAAAAAAATTAAATCCCTTAGAAAAATAAAAATGATAAATACCTTAAAAAACCTTAAATCATTTATAACCTAAAAACCATCAATATCACTAAAAAAACTAAAAAATCTTAAAAATCATAAAAAGCCTAAAAAGCCTAAAAATCCCTAAAAATTTAAAAACCCTGAAAATGCTAAAAACACCTTAAAAACCATAAAAAAATAAAAACACTTAAAACCCTAAAACCTAAGAAACATAAAAAACCCTAAACACCCCTTAAAACACTAAAAACAACTGAAACACCTAAAAATACCTAAAAAAGTAAAACCCTAGAAATTATCTAGAAATATTAAAAACATAAAAACCATAAAAACCATAAAAAACTCAAAGAAAAGATCAAAAACCTAAAAACACTTTAAATCCCTAAAAATAAAAAACCCTAAAAAACCAAATATTCCATAAGGCCCCTAAATACTCTAAAATCCATAAAAACCCTACAATCATTAATGAACATAAAACCCATGAAAACTCCAAAAACACTAAAAAAGTTTAAACCCATAAAAAAGTATAAAAAATATTAAAAACATAAAAACAATAGAAAACACTATAAAAATCAAAAGATCCTTAAAATTTAAAAAAATCCTAAAAAATGATAAAACCCAAAAAACACTAAAAACCATCAGAAAATTTAAATATACTAAAAAACCATAAAAATCCTAAATACATCCTAAAACTAATAAAAATATAAAAACTCTAAAAACCTTGCAAACCAATATGAAAACCGTAAAATCAAAAAACACTTAAAATCCCTATGAATCCAAAAAAATGATAAAAAACCTAAAAAAACAGAAACTCTACAAACCATAAAACCCCAAAAAAGAAAAAAAACACAAAAACATTAAAACCACTAAAGACCCAAAAAAATTCCTAAAAAACAATAAAAACTCTAAACTAATTTAATCCCCTAAAAACGTTAAAAACTATTAAAAAACATAAAACCCCTAAAAAATAATAAAAAACCCTATAGACCAAAAAAACCAAAAAACCAAAAATACCCTAAAACTCATAAAATACTTAAAAATTCTAAAAAAACATCCTAAAAATTTCTCAAAAATAAAAAATATATACAAAACCCTATACACCCAAAAAAACCTAAAGAAAACCATAAAAACCTAAAAACACTTTAAAGAACTAAAAAACAGAAAATTATAAAATGAAAAAACCCTAAAAAGCACTAAAAGTCGTCAATATCACTAAAAATCCATAAAAATCCTTTAAATGTAAAAACTATAAAAATCATAATTAAAAATTAAAAACCTAAAATCACTTATAACCCCAAAAATTCAAAAAACAATAAAACCCCTAATAACCTTAAAACCCCCCAAAAAATACATATAAAACCCCAAGAAACAACTAAAAGTTTAAAAATCCTTTTAAACCCCTAAAAATGTTAAAAATCTCTTAATAACCGAAAAACACTAAATACTCAAAAAAACCATAAAACCCCAAAAAACCATAAAATCATTAATAACTATAAAAAACCCTATAACCCCTCAAAATACATATAATCCATAAAAACCATGATAGTGATGAAAAATTCCCTACAGTAAAGAAAGAACATTAAAACCCCTGAAAACCTCTAATAAAACAATAAAAACCTACAAAAATTAATACTCCCAAAAAACCTAATATTTTTTAAAATCTGTAAAAATCATTAAAACCATTGAGAACTTAAGACCCCTAAAACCTATTAAAACCATAAAAAACATAAAAAACTCTAAAAAACCTTAAAACCACAAAAAATGTTAAAAAATTCTAATTATCCTTCAAAACCATAGAAACTCAAAAACCACTAACACCCCAAAAAACCATAAAATCCCTAAAAAACCTAACAACCCTATAAATACTTACAAACCCATAAAACTCCTAAAAATCACTAAAAATACCTAAAAATATAAAAACCATAAACCCCTAAAACCCTAACAAAACCACAAAACATATAAACACTTAGAACCCCAAAAACAAAAAAAAAATTCTAAACACCCTAAAACCACTAAAACCCACAAAACCCTCTAAATCTCTAAAAACCATAAAATCCTAAAAAGACCCTAAAAACCCTAAAAACCTTAAAAATGTAAAAAACTCTAAATATTTAAAAAAATACTAAGAAAACAATAAAAACCTAAGAACACTTTAAACCCTAAAAGTGAAAAAATTCATAAAAATCCCTAAAATTACTACAAGATCCCTAAATATCCATAAAAACCATGAAACAACTAAAACTTTTAAAAACCCTAAAAGACTTAGAAACAAAAAATAAGCAGTAAAAACAAAAAAATCCTTTAAACCACTAAAAATTTTAAAAACTCTAAAATACCATAAAACCCGAAAAACTCAAAAACCCTTAAGAACCTCAAAACCTATAAAAACTCTATCAAAGAAAAAAAAATCCTCAAAATACCTAATGACCTTAAAACCCCTTAAAAATCCTAATAAATCCCTAAAAATACCAAAAAACATAAAAACCCATAAAAATATTGAAAAAAACTAAGAAAACCTTTAAAACCAAAAAACATTAACCCCCATAAAACCCCTAAAAATCCTTAAAAACCCTAAACAGATAAAAATACCATAAAGCCCTTGAAATCCATAAAAAACATTAAAAACATGGGAAAAAACCTAACAACACATAAAAAACACTTAAAACCCAAACAAATGAAAAACAATAAAATCCCTAAAAACACTAAAAATACCCAAAAAAACCTAAAAACCCGAAAAACCATAAAACCCCAAAAAAGATTAAAAACCCAAAAAAATATAAAACCCCAAAAACCAAAAAATAAATTAAAAAACCTTTAAACAATGGATAATGTAAAAAGACTCTAAAGAACCTTAAAAACATTAAAAACTAAAAAACACTAAAACCCCACAAAAAACCCCCTCTAAACCCCAAAAACCATAAACCCCTAAAATTTCCTAAAACCCTTGGAAACCTTAAAAATATTAAAAAACACAAAAATCCCCCAAAAAATATAAAACCCTAAAATCTTGAAAAAACCTAAGTAAACATTAAAAACATAAAAATACATAAAAACCTTAAAACCTAAAAAACCTAAAACCCTAAAAACTCATATGAAATCCTTAAGAACCTAAAAACACACAAAACCCCTAGAAAACAAAAAAAACACTAAACACCCTAAAAAACACTAAAACCCTAAATCATACTAAAAAATATTAAAACCCTTTAGGCTCCTAAAATTGTTTTAAAAACGCTTAGAAACCCTAAAAATCCCTAAAAAGTTTAAAAACAAATAATCCCCTAAATACCCAAAAAAACATAAAAACCATAAAAACAATAAAAAATACTAAAAACCCTTAAAATCTAAAAAAACACAGAATTGATAAAATTACTAAAAAATCTCTAAAAATCTATAAAACTGAAAATAACCCTAATAAAAAACTAAAAAAACCTAAACACTCTTCAAATATCAAAAAAAATAAAACCCCTAAAAATCTATAAAAATACTAAAAATTCATTTAAGTCCTAAAAACCACTAAAAATCCATAAGAACATAAAAACCCTAAAATGATAAAAAAACACGAACGAAACCTTAAAAATCTAAAATCAGTTTAAACCCCTAAAATCACTAAAAATGCTAAAAACCCAAAAAAACCCTATAAAACCTTAAAAAATATAAAAACCCTAAAATTTGAAGACCCTAAAAATATGAAAAACCATAATAACTCCTTAAAAACATGAAACACATAAACCCATAAAAACATAAAATGGGAAAAAACCAAAAAACCCTAAAACCTTAAAAACCCTAAAATCCTTAAAACCCACTAAAAATATAAAATCCCTTAAATTCCCTAAAAACATTAAAAAACTAAAAAAACATAAAACCCTAAAAAACTCATAAAATCCAAAAACCCAAAAAACCCATAAAAACCATAAAACACTACAATTCCTCAAAATCCATAAAAACCATTAAAATCCTAAAAATCCTAAAAAAATACAAAAAAATACTAAAAATATTAAAAACACTTAAAACATTGAAGAAACCTAAGAAAAAATTTAAAAACTAAAAATAATTAGCACACTTAAAAACCCTAAAAATGCTAAAAATCATAAAAAACCATAAAACCCCTAAAACCTCACAAAACACTCAAAATCCATAAAAACCCTAAAAACCCTTTAAAATCCTTAAAAAACCATAAAAATACCAAAAATGTATCAAACCAAACAAACCATAAAAAACCCTAAGAAAAATATAAAAACCTAAAAACCTAAAAACTCTTTAATCCCCTAAAAACTCTAGAAAAAATAAAAAATCCTAAAACCTAAAAACCAAAAGACCCCTTAGAATAACTAAAAACCATAAAAACCCAAAAAATATATAAAAAATCCCTAAGAACACCTAACAATGTAAAAATACTAAAAACTGAAAGAAAAACATAAAAACATAACTACATTTAAAATCCCTATAAAACCTAAAAATTCTAAAAACAATAAAGGATCATAAAAATACAAAAAACCACAAAAACAATAAAAAACCATAAAAATTTTGGTGATCTTTTAAAAACCTAATACCCCATCAAAGCATAAAAACCTACTAAAAAAACGAAAACCCACCAGACCCCTAAAAATGGTAAAAAAAATCCTATAAATATATTTACAACATTTAAAAATTCAAAAAATACCCTTAAAATGCAAAAACCATAAAAATCATAAAACCCTAAAACCCCTTAATATCCTTTAAAACCATAAAACTATTAAAATTGTAAAAATTCCTAAAAACCCTAAAAACATAAAAAAACCAAAACCCATGTATAACCCTAATAAAACCATAAAAACCTAAAAACACTTTAAACCCCCAAAATCCTAAAAAAATATAAAACCCCCAAAAATATAAAACTCAGAAAAAACCCCTTAAAACCCATAACAATTCTTAGAACCCCAAAAAAACCAAAAAAATCATAAAATAATCAATAAAAATCCTTAAAATTATAAATTGCCCAAATAACCAAGAAAAACATTAAGAAGAACTTCAAATCCTAAAAACACTTAAACCCCATAAAAACCTACAAACATTAAATACCCTAAAAGCCCTAAGATATAGAAAAACGCTTAAAACACTAAAAATCCATAAAAACCTTATAAATCCCTAAAAACTAATAATACACTAAATCCCAAAAAACTATAAAATCCATTTAAACCGCTAAAAACATTAAAAACTCTAAAAATCCATAAAACCCTTAAAAACTCGAGAAAACCTTAAAATCCCAAAAAACCAAAAAACCAAAAAACCCCTCAAAATCAATAAAAACCCTAAAAGTTAGAAAACTCTTAAAAAGACTTCAAAATACCTAAAAATTTAAAAACCCTAAACTCCCAAAAATCCATATGAAAACCATAAAAACCTAAAAACACTTAAGACCTAGAAAAAATAAATGAAATTGTAAACCCTTAAAAACCTTAAAACCCCTAGAACCCTCAAAATTCTTAAAATACAAAAAATACTTAAATATCCTAAATAATCCATAAAAATACCAAAAAAACATAAAAACCCAAAAAAATCTAAAAAAATATATGTAAACCATGAAATGATAAAATGCATAAATCGGCATGGATGTTGGCCTTTGTTACTGGTTAATGGTGCTGGATGATATTTTTCTTTTGGGCAATGTGGATGTGTTCCTGGCGGTGGGTGTTAAAGATGTTGCTCCTCGGTGCTGGTTGTTGCCTCACTACGAGGCGGTGATGTGAATATGATTGGCGAGAAGGTGATGGAGGCTGGAGATAGTGAAGCTGGTAATTGGTTGCTGCTTGGATGGGAGGTGCTGAAGGTGTTGGATGCTGGAACATGTGATATTGGAAGTTGGTAGTTTCTTGGCTGTGAGCTTTGGATGCTGGATTCTTCGTGGTTAAGAAGTGATAAAGGGGTGATGGAGCTACCGACTGCTGGAATTGGTTGAGATGGTGCTGAAGTTGTTGTGCATTTGGTGTTGGGTCTTTTCTTTTTTTTTTGAATTTTTTTTTGCGATCTTTGGGTGTGTGTTAGTTAAGGGATTTTGGGTGTCGGTTGATTGACCCCACCCCTCCATTGTCTGTATTGTCTTCGTGTATTTTTTCTTATAAATTTTGGGGGTTCTAGGATTAGCCTGGCCCCGAGCCTTCCTTGACCTATAACCCAAGAAGACACTAAAAACCCTCAAAATCCCAAAAACCATAAATAACCATAAAAATCATAAAAATCCCAAATAAAACATCTTAAAAATGGAAACAACTATTAGAACCATGAATACCATAAGAAAACCTGAAAAACATAAAAACACTTAAAACCCCTAAAAACCTAAAAAATAATAAAACCCCTAGAAACCCTAAGAGACACTTGAAACCCTAAAATCCACTAAAAACCCTAAAAACCAATAAAAACATCAAAAAAATATAAATAACCTCAAATACCATAAAAAATTAAAAAAAACATAAAAATAAAAAAACCAAAAAACCATAAAATCCTTCAAAATCCCTAAAAACCCTAAAAACCATTAAAATCCAAGAAAATACCTAAAATCCCTAAATATTTAAAAAACAATAAAAACCTTGAAACCCCCTAAGAAAACCCAAAAAACCAAAAAACACATAAAACCCCTAAAAAACTTAAAAAACAATTAAACATTGAAAAATACCTAAAAACCTTAAAAACTCTAATACCCTTCAAAATCAAAAAAAAATTTAAAAACATTAAAAATCCAAAAAATCCCAAAAAAATCCCAAAAAACATAAAAAATCCTAAAACCCTGAAAATCATAAGAAAACTATAAAACCCTAAAAACACATAAATCTCCAAAAAACTGAAAAAATACTAAAAACCATAAAAACCCAAAAATCACCCTAAAACCCATAAAACCCATAAAAACCCAAAAACCGTAAAACACCTTAAAAGGAAATAAAAAACCAAAAATACACTGAAAACACTAAAATCACTAAAATCACTTTAAACCCCTTAAAAAATTTAAAAACAATAAGAAGCCATAAAACCACAAAAAACTCAAAAACCCTAAAAACTAAAAAAACCATAAAACCCCTAAAACATCATAAACCCTAAACCCCCCCAAAATCACTAAAAAAATAAAAACAATAAAAATCCAAAAAAATACATACAAATACCAAAAAATGTATGAACCCTAAAAACCCCAAAAATAAAAAGAAAACCCTGAAGACCTAAAATCACATAGAACCCCTAAAAACATAAAAAACAATAAAACCCTAAAAACCTTAAAAACCCTAAAAAACACAATACCCTCAAAATCCATAAAAACCCTAAAAACCCATAAAAATCATAAAAATACCTTCAATCCATAAAAAATAAAAAACCCCAAAAACTATGAAAACCTAAAATACCTAAAATCATTTAAAACCCCAAAAAATCATACAAAATGCTAAACACCTTGAAAATAACAAAAATATTCTAAATTCCTAAAACCCCTAAAACCCATAAAACCCCTAAAAACCATAAAACCCCCTTAAAACAAAAAAAACACAAAAAAATATGAAATCCTTTTGAACCCCAAAAAATGTTTTAAAAACAATAAAAAAATTAAAATCCCTAAAAATCTCAAAAAGACACTAAAAACCTAAGAAAACATAAAGACCCAAAAAACTATAAAACCCCTAAAAATCCACCAAAACTATAAAAATCCTAAAAACCATAAAAATAAAAAAAAACTAGAAGTAAAATTAGTTTCTGAAATCATAAGAACCCTAAAACACCCTAATAAAACCATAAAAACTTAAAAACACATAAATCCCATAAAAACCAAAAAGTGATAAAAATATTAAAAACCCTAAAAACATTAAAAAGCCTTAAGAATCCTCAAAATCCTTAAAATCCCTAAAACTCTATAACAAGCTTAATAGGTCCCTAAAGATCCATAAAAACACTAATAACTCTAAAAAACCAACCAAAACCATAAAAACCTAAAAAAAACCTTAAAACCAATAAAAACCTAAAATCCTAAAAACCCCAAAAACCCAAAATGTCCCTAAAACCCCCTAAAACCATGAAAACCCATAAATACATTAAAAACCCAAAAAATTAATATAAACAAAATAAACCACTAAAATTCATAAAAAACCTTTAAACCCATGAAAATATTAAAAACTCTATAAAACATAAAGAACCAATGTTGCATCAGGTTGACCAGCTGTGATTTTTTCACTAGCATTGTCGGGTGGGCGGCTCGAATGAGAGATAAATGTGATGACATCTATCATTCGGTTCTCCCCCCACATTTTATGTGTGTGGGAGGAATGCCCTGCCCTGTTGTGCTACTAGCACTGTACATCCTCTTGGCAGGGGGGTGACACTCCTCTTTGACCAATCTCATTGGCACACTTTCGTTCAGGGGGTGATGAAACTCTTCCATTATTTTTCTCCCATCTGTTCTTTGTTAATCATTTTTTCCATCTTTAGGTTTTTCTTTTTTGGAAAATGTTTTCCTTTTTGTTATGGGATACCTCTTATCCCATTTTTCAAAAGTGGATTTCATGATTTATGATTAATTTCGGGGGTTATCCCCCTCATCTTTTAAATCAAGGACCCAAAAAACTCAAATATGCCCAAAAACCCTAGAAAAACTATAAAACCCTAAAAAATGTAAAAACCCTAAAAGCATTAAAAACACTAAAACTCTAAAAATCATAAAATCATAAAATCTCTAAAAATCCATAAAAATAAAAAAAAACACCAAAACCCCTGAAAACCTTAAGAAAACATTAAAAACCTAAAAACACATAAAACCCCGGAAAAACGTAGAAATGCTAAAAACTCTAAATAAAATTAACTGTCTCCCAAATACTAAAAAACCATAAAACCAACATAAATCCTAAAAGGTGTTAAAATTCCATGAAAAATTCTAAATTATTGAGAAACACAAAAAATACCTTCAAACCATAAAACCACTTAATCCCCCTAAAAAACCTAAAAAAACCTGAAAACAATAAAAACACTAAAAAAATTAAAACCATAAAACCCTTAAAAATAATTTATAAACCTAAAAACCCAAAAAAACAATAAGATTCACTAAAAATCTAAAAAACCTATAAAACCCTAAAAATCTAAAAAAAAATACAAAAAAACCATGGTACCCTAATAACCAAAAAACCATAAAAACCTAAAAAATACATAAAAATACACAAACACATAGAAAACATAAAAACCATTAAAACCCATAAGAAAACCATAAATACCTAAAACACGTAAAACCCCTAAAAATCATAAAACACTAAAAACCCGAAAACCCTAAAAAACAATTAAAATTTAATAAACTAAAAACCGTAAAAACCCCTATGAAAACAATTATATCATAAAAACAATTAAAACCCCTAAAAACATAAAAAATGATAAATCCCCTAAAATACCCTAAAACCCCCTAAAAACCACAAAACCTCTAAAAAAATTATTTAATAAAACCTTAGAGGATCGCTCCCACATCTCCTGGATCCTCTCATGTTTGGGTCTTTCGTCGGAATCAATGCTTCTTCGGTGCGGTTGTGGATCCCCAGGCGAGGGATTTTTTTGCACTGCTGCTCTCTCCTCCCAAGGTGAGCTTTCTATGGATCAATGGTGCCCTCACAGGTCTTCTATGGAAGCATCATGGGATGAAGGCTTCATCCAATTTTAAAAAATCCAGTTCTGGCCTTTTTGGCTTTCGCCATTGTGGTGCTCTCATGGGGGTGGACCATACTTTGCACTGGGAGATCCATGGAGGAGGTGGTTGGATTCGGACTTTCTGGTTTGTGACTGGTGTTTTGGGGCAGCTCTAGACCCTCCGGTGTGCGAAGCTGCAACTCTTTGGAGGATACGTTGGGAGTTGGTCTCCCCTTCGCTCGGTGCAGCAGATCCATGGTTGAGTGGTCAAGATCTATTCTCCGCACTTTTCTTGGAGCTAGATCTGGTCGTGGTGTTTGCAGATCCGTGGTGGAACCACATCGATCTGGCGATGTGCACTGCTACAGATCCATGGATGAGCGGGTCAGATTTTGGTGTTCTAGTTTGTGGCGATGGGCTTCAGTGGTGTTTATCAGACTCACGACAGCAGGTTCTCTTCAGTTTCATTGGAAAATCTGGTATGTCATCTTTGGAGCAGGTTTGTTCATGCATTTTTTCTCTTCTCCTGGTTTTCTGGTGACTTGTGGTTTCAGTGCACTACAGCTTTGTGGGTGCATGATTGATCTGCTATTATTTTTTGCTTGGCTGGTGGACTGGTTCTCTAGTGGGGATCTTCATCTGGTTGGAGACACTCTATTTGATTTTATGGCTGAGGTGGTTTAGGTTTTTTCGATATTTTTATGCTGTCGTGGATTTGGGTGCGTGCTGATGAGGGAAGTAGGCGTTCTACTGATGCCTTCTCACGAGGCATCAAAGGAAATGTTGGCTGGTCGAAAATCTAGTGCTGGATGATGTTTGTGGCTGGACTAGTGGTTTCTGGATGGTGTGAGTTGCTGATGGCTGATTGGTTTGAAGGTGATTGTTGATGCTGGTGCTTGGTAAGGGGAGCTGCTTCGCCCCGAAGTGATAAAGGTGAGATTTATTGCTATGGTGCTAATAGTTCTATGCTATTGGTTGTGGATCTTCTTGGTGAGAAGGTGTCGAAGGCTGGATTTTGTGAGCTTGGATGATGGTTGTTGGTTAGCTGTGAGCTACTGGATGCTGGTTATACTGGATGATGGTGGTGGTTGCTTGGTTTTGTGTGTTTTTTCTGTTTTCCTTTCTTGATTTTTCTTTTTTTGGGGTCTTCTGCGTCTTGGGTTGTAAAGGGTTTTTGGGTGTGGGTCGTCTGACCCACCTCCCTTGTCTGTTGTGTCTCATTTTTTATTTCTAATAAATTTGGGGGGGGGGGGGGTGGAATAGCCTGACCCTTATATCTTCCTCTCCCAAAAAACCTTAGAAAACACTAAAAACCAAAAAAACACAAAAACACTAAAAACCCTCAAACCCCCTAAAATGTTAAATAATCAAAAACCCCTTAAACCCTAAAAAACACAAAAATCCAAAAAATAATATAAAAACCCTAAAAAACCCTAAAAAATCAAAATACCAAAAAACCCTAAAAATTTTAAAAACCCTAAAAAAGAAAAAAAATATCCTTAAATATTTAAAACCACTAAACACCATAAAAACACCTAAGAAGTCCTTAAAACAAAAAAACACTTAAACCAAAAGAGACCTAAAAAATGATAAAAAACCTAAAAACCTAAAACTACCCTGAAAACCTTAAAATATGTAAAAACATAAAAAATCACTAGAAACCCTAAAAACCACCAAAAACTCTCAAAACCCTTTAAAACCCATAAAATGTTAAAAAAATAAAAAAATATTAGAAAACCTAAAAAACTAAAAAAACACATAAAACCCAAAAAAACCAAAAAAACCATAAAAACAATTAAAAAACAAAAAAACATTCAAAATCTCTAAATACCCTAAAAACGATACAAATCCTAAAAAATCCCTAAATTCCCTAAAAACATAATAAGCCGTAAAAACCATAAAAACACCTACGAAAACCATAAAAACCTAAAAACACTTAAAACCCCTAAAATATTAAAAACTCTAAAAACCCTAAAACCCTAAATACCCTAATAACCCTAAAAAACCAAAACCCCCTAAAAATTAATAAAATACCAAAATCCCCAAAAATCCTAAAAATACCTTAAAATGTTTTAAACCCTAAAACAAATAAAATCACTAAAGAAAAATTAAAAACCTAAAAAACCTAAAACCCTTAAAACCTAAAAAATGATAAAAACCCCAAAACACCCCAAAAACCCTAAACAACCCTCAAAACCATAAAACCCCTAAAAGCCTTACAGATACATACAAACCCATAAAAATATATGTATAACTACAAAAAACCCTAAAAATCCATTAACCCCCTAACAATGATAAGAAATTCTAAAAAATCTTAAAACCCCCAAAAATTTAAATACCCCAAAAAACCTAAAAAAACCATCAATTCTTAAAAAACACTAAAAAACCCAAAACCATCAAAAACACTAAAACCATCAAAATCCGTAAAAACCTTAAAAACCATAATGTTATAAAAAGTCTCATAAAATCACTAAAGACATAAAAAACCTAAAACCCATAACAACCAATATGAAAACCTTAAAAACAAAAGAAAACATAAATCCTCTAAAAACCTAAAAATGCGAAAAACCCAAAAAACTAAAAACCCCAAAATTCCCAGAAACCATAAAAACCCATAATAATAATTAAAAGACCATAAAATCCCTAAATATTAAAAAAACTACAAACATTGAAAAAACCTAAGAAAACTATAAAAACCTAAAAACACACAAAACAACAAAAAAATAAAAAACCAAAAAACCCTAAAAACACCCAAAAATCAAAAAAACCCTAAAAAAATAAAAACCCCTAAAATCCATTAAAAATACTAAAACCCAAAAAAACCCCATAAAATCCCTAAAAATACTAAAAACCCATTGAACACCATGAAACACCTAAAAACACTTCAAATCCCTAAAAACCATAAAAACCAAGAAAAATACAAAAAAAATCCTTAAAATCCCTAAAAACTAAAAAACCCTAAAAACCATGGAAGACTATAAGAAAAAAGTAGAAACTAAAAGCACTAAAGTTACCCAAAAATATAAAAAATATTGAAAACTATAAAAAACCCTAAAAATGTTAAAAAACCCAAACCCCTATAAATCCCTAAAACCCCAAAGAACAAAAGAAATCCATAAAAATACCTATAAGTCCCTAAAATCATAAAAATCCATAAAACCCTATGAAAAGCATAAAATTCTAAAACTACTTAAAACCCCTAGAAAATAAAAAAATGTTAAAAACCTTAAAACCCATAAAAACACCCTAAAACCTAGAAATGCCAAAAAAAAAAACCATAAAAACACGAAACACCATGAAAACCTTAAATCCCTCTAAAAAAAATTAAAAACACTTTAAACCCAAAAAAACCTTAATAAAATCTAAAAAACCTTTAAAACCCAAAAAACTAAAAAAACCCCTAAAACCCCAAAAAAACACTAAAACCCCTAAAACCATAAAACCCCATAAAACCATAAAAATCTATAAACACAATAAAAAAAACTAAATATAATTTTTTTTTAAAATCCCTAAAAACATAATAAAACCTAAAACTCTATAAAAACCATAAAAACCTAAAAACACCTAAAAACATAAAAAACTCTAAAAACTTTTTAAAAACCAAAAACCCAAAAAATAGAAAAAACCATAAAAATAATAAAAATCCCTTAAAACAAAAAAACACCTAAAAAGCCTGAAAACCCATAAGAAAACCATAAAAACCTAAAAACACTTAAAACCCTAAAAAACCTAAATTTGATAAAGACACAATAAACCCCCCAAATCCACTAAAAACCCTAAAACCCCTAAAAACATAAAAACCACTCAAAAGCATAAAATACTAAAATGACATAAAAACATTAAAAAAAATAAACACTATAAACCGTTTAATCAATTAAATTTGAAAAAATCTATAAATATCCTAAAAATAATAAAAAAACTTAAAACCCCAAAAAAACCCAAAAACCATAAAACTTTGAGCCCCCAAAAAATTCTTTAAAAAATCAAAAAATTCATAAAACCCTTAAACTATAAAAATCATAAAAGGCCCTAAAATCCATAAAATTTTAAAAAAGACCACTAAATTCCATGAAAAACCTTAAAAATCTTTAAAAACATAAAAAAATAATACCCTTAAATAACTGAAAAAACACTTAACAACATAAAAAACCCCAAAACTCCAAAAAAACCTGAAAATCTAAAAAAATAATAAAAATCCTAAAATTCCCCTAAAATACCTGAAAACATAAAACCTAAAAAACACCGAAAACCCCTGAGAAAACCTTAAAAAAATAAAATTAATAAAACCCCTAAAAAACAAAAAAAAATCTAAAACCCCTAGAAACTAGAAAAAAGAAAATAAAACACTAAAGATCATTAATACCCATAAAACCCATAAAAACATAAAAACCCTAAAAACCATTTAAACCATAAGAAATCACTAAAATGAGTAAAAACCTTTAAAACCCTAAACATTTAGAAACTCCAAAAAACCATATAAAACCTAATGAACTCAAAAACCCCTAAAAAGTAAAAAACCCAAAAAACCCAAAAACATCATAAAACCCTCCAAATCCCTAAAATCCCTAAAACCCCATTAAAATCATAAGAAACCCTAAAAATACCTAAAAACATAAAAAAAATTAGAATCCTTGAAAACCCCAAAGAAAACCTAAAAATCATAATAATAATTAAACTCATAAAAACCTAAAAAAAACCGTATGCACCCTCAAAATCCAAAAAAACACTAAAAACTCATAAAAATCCTCAAAAAATATAAAATACCAAAAAATAAAAAACCCTAAAAACATTGAAAAATCCTAAGGAAACCATATAAACCTTTAGAAAACAAAAACCACCGTAAATACCTAAAAACCCCTAAAAATCATAAATCCCTTAAAAGACCCTGAAAACCTAAAACCCAAAAACCCCATAAAACCCAAAAACCCCTCTTAAAACCATAAAAATATTAAAAACCTATTAAAAACCTAAAACCAAAAATCATAATATAAACCCTTCAAACCCCAAAAATGTTAAAAAAACTCTAAAAATAATTAAAAACATTAAATTACTCAAATAAACCTCTAAAAACACAAAAAAAAATACCTAAAACCATAAAACACTAAAACCCCTAAAATTCCCTAAAAACCCATAAAAATCATAAAAATCCCTAAAAATTAACAACCCTAAAAACCCCATAAAAATATTAAAAACCTAAAAACAATTAAAACCACTAAAAACCTACCAAAATGATAAAAACCCAAAAAACCAAAAAACTACTAAAAACATTAAATACCTGTTAAAAACCCAAAAAACCACTAGAAAATATAAAACCCCTTTAAAACCCAAAAAATGTTAAAAAAATGTCCTTAAAAACCTAAAAAACTCCCAAAAACTCAAACCCCAAAAAACCCATTAAACCCCTCAAAATCCCTTAAACCCTAAAAACCATAAAAATATTAAGAAATCCCCAAAAATAGGTAAAAAAATAAATAAATATAAATACCCTGAAATATCATAAGAAAACCATAAAAAACCTAAAAATAATTAAAACCTAAAAAACAAAATAAACACTAAAACCCCATAAAACCCATAAAAGACCCTAAATTCCCTAGAAAAAATAAAAAACACAAAACATTAAAACACCTAAAAACCCATTAAAAATGTAAAATCACACTAGAATATATAAACACTCCTTAAACCCCTAAAAATATGTAGAAACACTGAAAACAACTTTTAAACACTAAAAACTCAAAAAAACGCGTAAAACCCAAAAAATCATAAAAACCCTAAAATCCTAAATGACCCTAGAAATCTTCATGATCCCTATAAACCCTAAAAACCATAAAAATACTAAAAACCCAAAAAAATACCTAAAAAATAAAATAACTATAAAATCTCTAAATCCCACAAGAAAACGATAAAAACCTAAAATCAATTAAAACCCCTGAAAACATGAAAAACTCTAAAAACCCAAAAAAATACAAAAATCCATCAAAAACTCTAAAAACACTAAAATATTAAAAACCCCTTAAAATATAAAAATCCTAAAAAATACATAAAATATCTAAAATAATAAAAAACCATATATAAATTAAATAAACATATGAAAAATATAAATATATAAAAACACTTAAGACCATTAAAAATCCTAAAAACATTAAAAATTCTAAAAACCCCTTAAAACCCTAAAATCATATAAATACCATAAAACCTTACAAACCATAAGAACCATAAAACCCATCAAATCCCTAAAAATCTAAAGTATTTTAAAATAGATTAAACCCCTAAAAATATAAAAAACCATAAAAACCCTTAATACCCAAAAGAAACTCAAAACGAACCCTAAAAACCTAAAACCCCCCTAAAATCCCAAAAAAACCATCAAAATCGTTAAAAACCCCAAAACCAAAAAATCCAAAAATGTATTAAAAATCCATAAAACGTAAAACTCTTAAAAATAAAAAAAAATCCCTAGGAAAACATTAAAAACCTAAATACCCATAAAAACAAAAAACATCAAAAATGCAAAAATCCATAAAAACCCTAGATACCCTCAAAACCATAAAAACCATTAAAATCATTAAAACCCATAAAATTCATAGAATCCTAAAAAAGGCCTAAAATCTATTAAAATGTAAAAAAACCTAAAAATCCTCAAAAACCCTATGATAAACTGAAAAACTGAAAAATACTTACAACCCCTAAGAAACATAAAAAATGATAAAAAAAACTGTAAAAAAACATAAAAGTCCCTAAAACTCCAAAAATCCCCTAAATACCATAAAACCTCAAAAAAACATAAAAACTCCAGAAACCCATAAAAACAATAAAATCCCACTAAAAACACTAAAAATCCTTTAAAATCCTAAAAATGTTAAAAACTCGAAAAACATTAAAAACCCCAAAAAACTCAAAAAACCATAAAGACCAAAAAAACATAAAACCCTAAAACCCCTAAAAACCCAAAAAAACTCAAGATAACTAAAAAATAAACCCATAGATTTCCTAAAAAATCCCCAAAATCTCAAAAAACATAAAAAACCCTAATAACTGTGCAAACCCCTAAGAAAACCTTAACATCTTAAATACACTTAAAACCCCTAAAACATAAAAAAATGTAAAAAACCATAAAAATCCAAAAAAATCAAAAAAAACATTAAAATCAACAAAAACTCTAAAAACCATAAAAATCCTAGAAAATCCATAAAATACATAAAAATGTAAACCCCCAAAAAACATTGAAAACCCCAAAAAACCTAAAAAAACCTAAAAACACTTAAAACCCCTAAAAACATAAAATATCCAGTAAAAACTAAAGACCTTTAAAAGACCCTAAAATTTTTATAAACCCCTCATACCCATAAAAATCCTAAAACCATAAAAACCAATATAAACCCTAAAACCCCACTAAAGACCCTAAAACCACTTTAAAACCCTAAAAAGGTTAAATGTCTAAAAACCCTTAAAAACTGAAAAAAAACCCCTAAAACCCTAAAAACCCATAAAAACCATAAAACCCAAAAAACCCACATCATTCCTCAGATTCTTAAAAACCATAAAAATACAGAAAAATCCATAAAAAAATCTGTAAAAACATAAAAACACTTAAAAACCCAGAAACCCCTAAGAAAACGATAAAAACCCAAAAACTATTTAAACCACTATAAAACATAAAAAAATATAAAAAACCTAAAAACCCCTTAAACTCCTCAAATTCCCTAAAAATACCAAAAACCATAAAATTGAAAAAAACCCATAAAAATCCATAAAAAAGTAAAATATTCTATACCCCTAAAAATATTTAAAACCTATAAACAATTAAATTCACTAAAAAACTAAAAAAATTAAAAAAAACCTAAAAACCTTGAAATTCCCTAAAACCCAAAAGACCCCTAAAAACCATAAAACAACATAAAAACCATAAAACCCATAAAAAAATAAAACACCACGAAAACCCCTTTAAACCACTAAAAATGTTAAAAACTCTAAAAACCATAAAACCCCTTAAAACTCAAGAAACCCTAAAAAACAAACAAACTAACACTTAGAATCATCAAAATATAAAAAAATAAAAAAAAACATTAAAAAATCCCTTAAAATTCCAAAAAAACCTAAAACATAAAAACCCCCAAAAGACCTGAACACCCCTACAAAAAAACCTAAAAACCTAAAAAAATACTAATAACACCAAAAAACCTAAAAATTGATAAAAACCCAAAAAACTATAAAAACCCATAAAACCCTCAGAATCCATAAAAACAATAAATACCAAAAAAAATTAAAAAAACCTACTAAAACCTAAAAGACCCTAAAACCCTTAAATTCCTACGAAAACCATAAAAACCTGAAAAACATTTAATACCTCGAAAAACCTAAAAAATTTAAAAAACACTAAAACCCATAAAAAGTACCTAAAAACCCAAAATATCATAAACCACATTAAAAAATTAAAAAACCTAAAACCCATAAAACCCCTAAAACTCCTAAAAACATGAAAACCATTAAAAACCTATAAATTTTAAAATCTATAGAAACATTAAAAACCCATAAAAATTCAAAAAATCCATAAAAAACAACAAAATAATTAAAAAAAAACCCTAAGAACCCACAAAATCTTTAACAACCCTAAAAATCCATAAAAGTCTAAACAAATAAATAAAAATCCCAAAAAATGTAAAAAACCCCTTAAAATGATGAAAAACTCTAAGAAAACCATAAAACATAAAAAAATAAACCCATTAAAAACTTATAAAACACTAAAAACCCTAAAAATACCATTAAAACCCTAAAAACGTCAAGATCAATAAAACCCCTACACACCATCAAAATCCTAAAAAATCCATAAAAATCCCTAAAAACATAAAATACTCTAAAAATCTGAAAACCCCTAAGAAACCATTAAATACATAAAAACACTTAACACAGATAAAAAACCTAAAACGGTTAGAAATCTTAAAATTCCCTAAAACCCTTATAACCCCTCAAAACCTAAAAACCCTAAAAACATAAAAACACCAAATACCCTAAAAGCCCCTAAAACTCAAAAAACCCTTTAAACCCTTAAAAATATTTACAACTCTAAACTACATTAGAAACCCTAAAAAATAAAAAAACCCAAAAAACCATAAAAATCAACAAACACTAAAAACCCCTAAAACCCAAAAAATCCCTAAAAAACCTAAAAACACACAAAAATTATAAAAAACCCTAAAAAAGTTAAAAGCATAAAAAAAACTAAAAATCCGAAAAAACCCCTAAGAAAACCTTAAAAACTTAAAGTACTCAAAACACCTAAAAAATATAAAATATGCTAAACCCCTAAAAACACTAAAAACCCGAAAACCCTAAAAAATAAAAATCTCCAAGAACAAAAGAACCATAAATATAATAAAAATCCCTAAAATTACCTAAAAAATTTAAACCCTATAAAACTTTAAAAACCAAAAGAAAACATTAAAAACTAGAAAACACATAAATTTCTTTAAAAACGCTAAAAACCATAAAATCATAAAAACCCAAAAACCAATTAAAACCCATAAAACATTTTAAAACCCCAAAATACCAATAAAAAAGGAAAAACCAAAAAAAAACTCTAAAAACCCTTTAAATCCCTAAAAAATTAAAAAACTCTAAAAACCCTTAAAAACCATAACAAATCCAAAAAACCCCAATCCCCCAAAAACCACAAAGCCCCTAAAACCCATCAAAACTGCCAAAGTCCCTAATAACCATAAAAACTATAAAAATCCAAAAAAATCCCTAAAAATGAAAAAACCAATAAAAAACCTAAAAACCCTAAGAAAACCTTAAAAATATTAAACACTTAAAACCCCTAAAACCTTAAAAAATGAATAAAATCCCCTAAATTTCCATAAAAACAACGAACACCCCTAAAACCTCTCAAAATACCCAAACCCGTAAAACCCATAAAAATCCTAAAAACTCCCCAAAAACATAAAACACCTTAAAACCACTAAAACCACTAAAAACACTAAAAACCTAAAACACTTAAAATCCTAAAAAACATAATAATGCTAAAGTCCTTAAAACCCCTAGATGTACCTAAATCCCCTAAAACCCTAAAACCCATAAAACTATAAAAACCCTAAAAACCTTAAAAAATACTAAAACCCCAAGAAAATCATAAAAAACAACTAAAAACTCTAAAACCATTTAATAAACGATTTTTTTTTAAAAAACTCTAAAAATATTTATAATAACTAAAAACTCAAAAATACCAAAAAAACCCCCAAAAAAACTATAAAAAACCCTAAACCCCCCCCCCCCCCAAATCCCTAAAACCATCAAAATCCGTAAAACCCTAGAAACCAAAAAATCATAAAAAAATCCATAAAATCCATAAAAAACATAAAAACCCTAAAAAAAGGAAACCTTAAAAAATTAAAAAAACTAAAACTACTAAATAACAAAAAAAAACACTAAACACTATAAAATACCCTAAAACCCTAAAAACCCTCAAAATCACAAAAAATAAAAAAAATCCTAAAACCCCCTAAAAATACATTAATATTTAAAACCCCCTAAAAACTGGAAAATCCCTATGAAAACCTTAATGACGAAAAAAATAATTAAAACCCTTAAAAACCCTAAAAAATGATAAAACCCCTAGAAAACCCTAAAAACCATGAAACCCTAAAAACCCCTGAAAATAATAAATCCCCCAAAAATAATTAAAACTCCCAAAACTATTATAACCATAACCCCCCCCCCCTAAAACTATAAAAACCTTTTAACCCCTAAACATTAAAAAACTAAAAAACCCTTTAAAACCGTAAAAAACTCAAAGCCCCTAAAAACCCAACAAAACTTCCCTAAAACTATAAAACCCATAAAATCCTTGAAAATCCCAAAAACCCTAAAAACCCTTAAAAATACTAAAAACCCTAAATATCAATAAATAAATAAAAAAACAAAGAAAAACTAAAAACCCAAAAGATAACTTGAAAATATGAAAAATATTTAAACCCTTAAAACCCCAAAAAATTATAAGCACCCTAAATTCCCTAAAAACCCTAAAATTTTTAAAAATCTTTAAAAATAATCAAAATACCTAAAAACTAAAATACGCTAAAACCCTGGAAAAACCTGAGGATGCCTTAGAATCCTTAAAAACAATAACAATTTTAAAAAATTAAAACCCCCCCAAAACCATAAAAACCCTTAAAAGACCCTAAAAACCTAAAAACCTAAAAACCCTTAACACCCCCCTAAAACCATAAAAACCATAAAAAACCTAAAAACCGCAAAACACTGTAAAAACTCTTTAAACATAAAAAATTTCAAAAAACTATAAAAATACATAAAAACCTAAAAAACTCCACAAAACCCCCCAAAACTGAAAAAACAAAAAAACAACCAAAAAACATAAAAACAATAAAACTTGTTTAAATCCCTAAAAACCTATAAAAACCTAAGAAGACCTAAAAATCCCTAAAACATAACCACAATAAAATTCTGAAAACCACTAAGAAGACATTAAAAACCTAAAAACACATAAAACCCCAAAAATTCTATAAAAATTGATAAAAAAACTAAAACCCTAAAAACCATAAAAACTACTAAAACCCATAAAAACCCAAAAGCTATAAGAAAATATAAAACCCGTTAAACCCCTCAAAATTTTTAAAATAAAAATAGCCTTAAAACCTATACTACTAAAAAACCCCAAATACCCTAAAATCCATAAAAATACCTAAAAATCTAAATAATCATAAATACCTAGAAAAATCATAAGAAAACCTTAAAAACCTAATAACTCTTAAAATATAAAAAAACAAAAAGAACAACAAAAACCCTAAAAAGACCCTAAAGCACCTAAAACAAATAAAAACCACTAAAAACATAAAATACATAAAAAACCATAAAAACTAAAAACGCACTCAATATATAAAAACACTTTAAACCCAATATTTTTTAAATGCTGAAAAAAAAACTTTTAAACCCTAAAAAATCAAAAAACACAAAAAAAAAACCAAAAGAAATAGTAAAAACACTAAACAACCCTAAAACCCACCAAGATCCCTAAAAACCCTAAAAACCCTAAAAAAATAAAAACTTTAAAACCCCTAAAATTCCATAAAATGAAAATAACCATAAAACCCTAAAACAACTAAGAAAACCATAAATTCCTAAAAACACTTAAAACCTCTGAAAAAATGAAAAATTCTTAAACCCCTACAAAAATCCAAAAACATTAACAAAATCCTAAAACCCAAAATTTATAAAAAAAACCCTAAAATAAAAAAAATATTCCTAAAAAATCACTACAAATATCTAAACACCTAAAAAACTATAAAAAATAAAAAAAAATCTAAGAAAAATGTAAATATATAAGAACACCTAAAACCACAAAAAACCTAAAAAACAATAAAAATTCTATAACCCATAAAAACGAAAATTTTCTATAAAAACCCTTACAAATCTTAAAAACCATAAAACCCAAAAAATACCTTAAAAAATTATAAACATTAAAAACCCTTAAGCCCCTAAAAATGATAAAAAACTATAAAAACCATAAAAACCCAAAGAAACAAAAAAAGAACCATAAAAATAATAAAAAAACCTCAAAATCAATAAATTTCCTAAAACCCAAAAAATACTTCAAATCCCTAAAAAGGTAAAACCCCTAAAAATCGTGAAAACCCCTATGAACACATTAAAAACCTAAAATCATATAAAACCCCTAAAAACCTAAAAAAATTTCAAAAAAACCAAAAATATACTCAAAAACCAAAAAACCATCAAAATCCCTAAAACTCCTAAAAACCATAAAAATCTGAAAAAAGGCTTAAATATCCCTATAACGTAAAAAAACATAAAAATCCTCAAAAATGATATGAAAACCCGAAAAACCTAACACATATAACCCCTACAAAACATTGAAAATTCTAAAAACCCCATAAACCCTAAAAGAAACTACAACTCATAAAATCCCATAAAATCCATAAAACTCGAAAAAACCTTAAAACTATAGAAAAAATTAAAAACCATAAAATCCAATTAAAAACTCAATAACCGTTCAAGCCCCTAAAATTTTTTAAAACTATAAAAACATTAAAAACCCTAAAAACTTAAGGAACCCTAAATATCCAAAAAACTATTAAAACTCGTAAAACACCTAAAAAATGAAAAAACAATCAAAACCCCTAACTACGCTAAAAATAATAGTTTTTATAACAAATCCCTAAAAGTCCAAAAAATGTAAAAAACCCTAAAAATCATGAAAACCTTTAAGAAAAACATAAAATACTAAAAACACTTGAAACCCATATAAACCAAATAAAATACAAAAAAATCCTCGAAAAAATCCTAAAAACCCATAAAACCATTAAAATCAGCAAAAAATATAAAAACTATAAAATTCCAAAAAAAACAGTAAAATAATTAGAAATGTAAAAACCCTAAAAAACAGAGAAAAACTATAAAAACCAAATTATACATTAATCCCATAAAACTAAAATATCGTATAACCACTAAATACCTTAAAAATACCATAAAAATTATAAAAACCGTATGTCCAAAAAAACCAGAAAACCATGAAAACCCATACAAACCCTAAAACGCACTAAATACTCTAAAAACCCTTTTAGCTCATAAAACTAAAAAACTATAAAAAAACATAAAAACTTAGAAAACTCGTAAAAAACAAAAAAAATACAAAAAACCTAAATCCCTAAAAACCATCATAATCCCTAAAACTCCTTAAAACCATAAAAATTCTAAAAATCCTAAAAATTCCATAAAAATAAAAAAAACCCTAAATCCCTGAAAACCCCTAAAAAATCATCAAAACCCAAAAACAATTTAAACCCCTAGAAAAACTAAAAAAGTCATAAAAACTCTAAAAACCATAAATCCCTTTAAAAAACCTCAAAATACATAAAAATCCCAAGAACTATAAAATCCTAAAAAATCCTAAAAAATCCCTAAAAACATAAAATTCCCTAAAAACTGTGAAAAAACATTAAAACCTAAAAACACTTACAATCTCTAAAAACCAAAAAATTCTAAAAACCCTAAAAACCCTAAAAGTACATAAAACCCTAAAAACATTAAAACCTAAAAACACTTACAATCACTAAAAACCAAAAAATTCTAAAAACCCTAAAAGTCCTTAAACCCCTAATGGCCTCTAAAAACAATAAAACACCATGAAACCATTAAAAACCCAAAAGTCCCATAAAATATGAAAACCCATAAAATCCATTAAAACCCTTAAAACTTCAAAAACCCCTAAAATTTCAAAAAACCAATAAAAGCTCTAAGAATCCTCAAAATCTATAAGAACCCAAAAAACCCACATAAGTAATTAAAAATCCATAAAATCCCTAAAAAATAAAAAACCCAAAAGACCAAAAAACCATACAAAAAGCTTAAAAATGTAAAAACACAAAAAACAATTAAAAAACCTAAAAATGCTAAAAACCATAGAAAACCAAAAAACTCGTAAAAACCCCTAAAAACATAGAAATAGTTCCAAACACTAAAAACTAAAAAAATCCTAAAAATCCCTAAAAAGATTAAAAATTTATAACCCCATAAAAACCCTTAAACCAAAAATAAAACAATAAAATCATAAAAATTCTAAATACTCCTAAAAAAACTAAAAAATTCTTAAAATCCTAAAACCCCTAAAAAGACCCTAAAATCCTAAAAAATCCAAAACTCCCCAAAAACCATAATACCCCTAAAAACGTGAAAAACCCCCAAAACCACTATGTACTCAAAAAATAATTAAAATATTTTTAATGTTGAAAACTATAAAAAAAATAAAAAACCTGAAAAAAACAAAAAAAACCCTAAAAACAAAAATAATAATAATGAAACAAAAAACCCTAAGAACCTAAAAAATCATTAATAACCTAAAAAACCAAAAAAAATTCTAAAAAAATCCCTAAAAATCCCTAAAATGTAAAAAACCCTAAAAACATATAAAACACTAAAAACCAAGAAAACCATAAATTCCCTAAAAACCATAAAAAATATCAAAATCCCAAAACCCCTAAAAATAATAAAAAACCCAAAAATCTCTAAAAAAACCCTAAAAACATAAAAAACCCAAAAAATCGGAAAAACTCGGAGAAAACCATAGAACCAAAAAAGAACATAACACCATTAATAAATCTAAAATATCCTCAAAATAATAAAAGACCAAAAAATCCTTAGAACACATAAAAACCATAAAACCCCTAAAACATAAAAAACCATAAAAACCTAAAACCCTTAATAACTCAAAAATCACTTCTAACCCTTAAATACTTTGAAAACTCTATAAAAAGTTAGAAAACCTAAAAAATAAAAAAAACTTAAAACCCAGAAAATAATAATAAAAACCCAAATACCCTAAAAACTCTAAAACCACCAATATCCCAAAAACAACCAAAAGTCCTTTAACATCCTAAAAAACCCTAAAACAAAAAAAACATAAAGAACCCTAAAACTCGAGAAAAACCCTAAGAATAAATTATATACTAAAAAACATAAAACCCCAAAAAAAGCAAAAACCCCTAAAATCACTAAAAACCCTAAAACCCATAGAACCCCTCAAAATCTCTAAAAACCCAATAAACCCTGAAAATACTAAATATCCCTAAATATCCCTAAAAATTTTAAAAACCCAAAAAACCCTAAACCCTCTAATAAAAACAGCCCGACCCTCGCATCATCCATGCCCTAATAAAAACATAATAAACAATAAACACTTAAAATCCCTAAGAAAAAAAACCATAAAAAATCATAAAACCCCCAAAACTATTAAAACCCACTAAAATGTTTGAAAAACCCAAAAAACAAATAAAAACAAAAAAACCCACTAAAAACTATAAAACCCTTTGTATCCCTAAACAAATTAAAAACATAAAAAAAAAATTAAAACCATAAAAAACATAAAAAAACACATAATCCTCCCCAAACCCACAAAAACCAATAAAAACCCTAAACCCCTAAAACCATCAATATCACTAATAACCATAAAAACTTTTAAAATCCAAAAAAATACATAAATATTTAAAAACCCATAAAAACCCTAAAAACCACAAATAAAACTATAAAGATCTAAAAACAAATAAAACACCTAAAAATGTAAAAATTGAAACAAAACCAAAAACCCCATAAAAACATGAAAACACCTAAAACCCTCAAAATCCCAAAAACAAATAAAACCCATAAAATTTTAAAAAACCTAAAAAATTCCAAAAACTGTAATAACCACTAAAACCACTAAAATACACTATGAAAAGACTAAATATCGAAAAGAAAAATTATCCCTAAAAACTTAAAAATTCTCGAACCCTAAAAATCCTTAATCCCTAAAAATGTAAAAACCCTAAAAATCTATAAACCCATAAAAATAACTAAATAGTTTAGGAACGTATTAACCCCCAAAAATGTTAAAATACAACAAAAACACAATAAACCAAAAAATCCTTAAAAAACCAAAAACCCAAAAATTCCAAAAACCATAAAAACCATAAAAACTATAAAACCATCAATATCCCTCAAAGAAGTTAGAAACCATAAAAATACTCAAAAAAGCATAAAAATCAATTAAATCATAAAAAACATAATAACACTGAAAAACCAAAAGAAAACTATGAAAACAAAAAAAAAACACATAAAACCCCTAAAAACAAAAAAAATGATGGAAAACCTAAAACCCCTAAAAACCCTAAGAACCCATAAAATCATAAAAATTATTAAACATATATATATATCTAAAAAACAATGATAATTATAAAAACTTAGATGGTGCCTCCTTCGCTCCCATGCGATTGCAATTCTCCTCCCCTCATAGGTTGATAATGATGATGACCTCAGTATCCCCCCCCCCTCTATGGTGGTGGGGCCTCCACTGGTTCTTAATGAGGACCTCATTTTCATATTTTTCTCGTATCTGGACTTTATACCTCCATTTTCGAGGACTGGACTTTTCCAAAAGGTGCTTGATCTTTTTGAAGGTCGCCCACATCTCCCGATTTCGATCTAGGAGTTCAATGAACCCTCTACATTGCATTGTTTGACGCAGATTGTGAGATTTATGATTTCTCCCCCCCCCCCGGTCGACGTTTTGAAAGGTTATTTTGCATTGGAATCTCTAGGAATTCACAACGGTGGGTCTTGTGGATAGTGAACACATCATGATACGATTCGAATCTCAGGAGGATCTCATTCTTACATGGTTTGTGACACCTTGAAGTGGCAACGATACACGCTCCTCCCTCTTTCTGTGGATTTTTTTACCTTCATCTGAACTGTGACCCCCCTATGTTTGCGACATGGGTTATATTTCCAAAAATCACCCTCCCATTTCCAAATATAACCATTATTTAAATTATTGGGATTTTGGTGGGAAGGTTTTTATATGTGGATAGCTGTAATTGGGCCCTCTGTCTCCCGGTTTCTCTGAAGGTTTTTTTTTGAAATTGATGCTTTTTAGGAACTGGAGGATTATTTGTGGATTTATATGGGTGAAGAGCTCTGTTGGAAGAAAACAGGGGTTTTAAGTTGTGGGTCAACTTCTGTTCTTCCTACTAGAAATTGGGGCCCAATAGTCAGGATTGCAGATATAGTTCCAAGGATATAAGTGGTGTAAATCTAACTCAGGCAGGGTCTGGAGAAGGAATATAGAATATGATGGAGGTGAAGGAGGTCATAGGTGAACCCAAGCTCCTGTCCATCCATCTAATGGTTTCTATAGTCTTTGAGCAGTGAAAAACTGATCTGAATGTTGGGTGTGATAACGAGGTGGTAGTGGAGGCTTCAGGTGGTATGGGTTTGGAATTGGCTAGGAAGCGTTGTAGTGAGGGAAGGGATGGGGCAGAGGTGATGCACATTGATAAAGGTATGGCTATATGTAATAGTAGTGGAAATGATGGAAGTAGTGATTTAAAGGGGGGATGAGCAGGGAATTGTGGATGAGCCAGGGGACATGGCTGGGCTTGGGTACAAGGAGAGCCCCCTAATCCATCCCCTGGGCTGTGCTATAGTTTCCTTGAGTAAAGACAGTGGTAAGGCCAATAGAATTAAATTTTCGGTTATATATATAGTTTCTATGAGTAATAGGTTTGAGGTTTTCATATCTGTTGAGTCATTCGGTGGTGATGCGGTGCAGGGGGTGTCCGAACAAGGGGAGGTGGCTGATCAAGAGTAGGTGGCTTGGAATGGGCAAGACCAGATTATGTTTGGACATGAGCTGATCATGGTAGGGAAGCATACCCTGAGGTTTGATGAGGGACCCCCTGATTGGGGCATAAGTGACCCTTTGGGGCTAACCCCTCAGTGTTGTGAAAATGGGATGGGTGGTCTGGGGGATTTCTAGTTACTCTTGATGAAGAGGTAGGAGCAAATCATGATGAATACAAGGATGTACAGTTACTTACAGGGATTCGTGGAAACAAGCTTGAAGGATGTATGGCCCCAGATATGTAGTTTCCCATGGTGGTTTGTGGTTCCTCATCTTGTGAGGACCACTGTGTGACTCTTCACGACATGGTGGCAATGGAACGGCCAAAGTTCTTCATCATGAATGAGGCTAAAATATTTGGGGAGATGTTTGCTCAGAGTGACTGTAGGATGAACGCCAATATGGCTCAGTGCAAGAGGGAAAAGTCATTACACGGGTATACCTCTCAAAAGGGGGATTGAGCGCCCTCTGGACAAGTTCCCAACCCGCTGCTGACAAAGTGTAAGAAAAAGGATGGTGATAAGGGGCCCTCATGTGTGGCCAGTGAGTGAATAATATATGGGAAGGTGGCTCATGAGGATGACATCACCTCTTCCCCTCCACCCTAAAGGAGGAAAAAGAGGGAATATTCATGTCTCCCTCGGCCCATGGTGACCTGGAATACCTTAAGGGCGACTAAATTGAAACTAAAATCCATCAAGTTGGAGCATACTACACACACCTCAGAGCAAGAGAGGCTTAGGGAGAAGTACTTAGTTCTCTCCAGACATCAGGAGGACTTTGAGTTTCGATGGGAATCTATTGACATAAGGGTGGACTTTGTCTTCTGCTTTACTAACGTGGATTCTAGATATAGTACGGATGGTGACCCTTACTTCGTAGTCCCTATTTATGAATTTGGTGGTGACATTTACTGAATTGTTTCTTTTTTTTGGTTTCTTTTCTAGTTTTTATTTTTTTGGTGTGTTGGGACTTTGGGTGTGTGTCATTTGACCCCATCCCTCCCTTTTTCTACATTCCCTATTTTCTTCTATAAATTTTGGGGGTCCTGGGATAGCCTGGTCCTACACCTTCATTTCCATAAGAAAAACTTAAAAACATAATAACAATTTAAATGAAAACCTAAAAATTTAAAAATCCCCCAAACCCTAAAAATTCCCTAAAATCACTTAAAAACCATATAAACACATGAAACCTTAAAAACCATAAAAACCCTAAAAAACACTAAAAACTATACAAACCATTTAAACCTTAAAAATGTTAAAAAAAACTCTAAAAAATATAACACCCTAAAAAATCAATTTATTCCTTAAAACCCAAAAAATGAAAAAACCCAAAAAAACCCGAAAACATGAAAACTTCTCAAAATCCCTAAAAGAGTAAAAACCCATAAAAATTATAAAAATAAAAAAAAATTATAAAACCCCTAAAACCATGAAATCACCTAAGAAACCCTTAAAAACCAAAAAACTCCTAAAACCCATAAAAAACCTAAAATGCTAAAAACCATAAAACCCAAAACCCCAAAAAACCCTAATAATGCTAAAAATCCCTAAAAACACAAAAAAAATGAGAAAAATAGCTTAATGTATATAAAAACATAAAAAACCTTAAAAACATTAGGAATACCATAAAATCATAAAAAACATAAAACCCCTAAAAAATAAATATGATAAAAACCCAAAAACCCCTTAAAGACCCTTAAAACACCATTGAACCGTAAAACCAATGAACACCTAAAAACCCAAAAACCCATAAAAAATAACAAAACCCACTGAAGACTCTAAAACCCATTTAAACCCTAAATGTTTTTAAAAAAAATCTAGAAAACCTTCAAAACCATAAAAATATAAAAAATCCGAAAAACCCTAAAACCCTTCAAAGTCCCTAAAAATGCCAAAAATACACTAAAAATCGTAAAAAATACCTAACATCCCTAAAAAAGTAAAAACCCCTAAAAATAATAAAACCCCATAAGAAAACCTTAAACACCTAAAAAATCGTAAATCCCCTAAAAACCTAAAAACGATAGAACCCCTAAAAACCCTAAAATCCTCAAACTCCCTAAAATCAATAAAACCAATGAAATTCCTAAAAAATACTTAAAATCCTTAAAAATGAAAAAACTCTAAAAACTATTAAAACCCCTATGAAAAAATAAAAACACATAAAAACACATAAAACACTTAAAGCCTAAAAATGCTAATAACCCAAAAAACACTAAAAAGACCCTAAACCCCCTAAAATCCAAAACAACCCTAAAAACCATAGAAACCCATAAAAACTAATAAAACCCATAAAAACTAATAACTCAAAACAAATTTAAACCCCTAAAATGTTAAAAAAATCCAAAAATCTAAAAAACCCTAAAAACTAAAAAACCGCTAGAAACCTAAAAAATCATAAAAACCATAAAAACCTATAAAACCATAAAAATAATAAAGACCCTCAAACCCCCCCCCCCCCCCCCAAACCCAAAAAAACCCAAAAAACACTAAAAATACTAGAAAATCATTAAAATTTCTAAAAACACTAAAAACCCCAAGAAAATTTTAAAAATCAAAAGCACGTAGAACCCTTAAAAAATATGAAAATTCTAAATAGCAATAAAGTCACTAAAAACCCAAAAAATACATCAAATTCCCAAAAAAACCTAAAGAACATAAAAATCATAAAATATCCCTAAAAATGCATAAGAACATAGAAAACCCTAAAACCTAGAAAAACCCAATGAAAGCCTTAAAAACCTTAAAGTATTTAATACCCCTAAAAACATAAAAATAGTAAAAACCATAAAAATACCTAAAACCCATAAAAACCAATAAAACCTTAAAACCCACTAAAATACATAAAAACCTTAATAACCCACTAGAAACTCTAAAAACCATTTAAGCCCCAAAAAATTATAAATAACTCTAAAAACCATATAACCCCAAAAAACTCAAAAAAACCCTAAAATCCAAAAAAAACCATAAAACCCATAAAACCCCTAATGATTCCTAAAAAACCTAAAACCATGAAAAGGTAACAAATCCATAAAAATATGTAAAAAATTAAAAACCCTAAAAACCCTAATAAAACCATAAAAATATAAAAACACTTAAAACCCCAAAGATACCAAAAAAATCACTAAAAACCCCAAAATATCTAAAAACACTAAAACCCATAAAAACCCATATAAACACTCAGAATCCCAAAATACCTAAAGAACATAAAAATCATAAAAAATACTTAAAAATATTATAAATGTAAAAAAATCTAAAAACCCTAAAAACCATAAGAAAACCTTAAAAACCTAAAAACACTTAAAATCCAAAAAAAATGCTAAAAATGCTAAAACACCTAAAACCCCCCAAAAGACCCTACACCACAAAAAAAATTAAATACCCCAAATATCGTAAACCCATATAAAACTAGAAAAACTGAAAAATATATAAAAATACTAAAAATATAAAACAAAACCCATTAAAACTATAAAAACCCTAAAAACCCTAAAAAACATGAAAATCCCTAAAACACAACAAACATAAAAATACTAAAAAATACATAAAATTAACTTAAAATGTAAAAACCCTAAAACCCTTGAAAACCCCTAATAGAACCCCATAAAACTATAATAACATAAAACCCCTAAAAACATAAAAACACTAAAAACCAAAAAACCCATAAAACACTCAGAATCATTGAAAATCCCACTAACCGTAAAAATCCATAAAAGTCCCTAAAAATAATTAAAGACATTAAAAATATTAACAGCATGAAAATCACTAAGAAATACTTAAAACATAAAAAATACTTATTAACCTAAAAACCTAACAAACATTAAAAACTGTAAAAACCAAAAAATATCCTAATACCCCTAAAAACCTCTAAACTATAAAAATCCTAAAAACATTAAAATGCCATAAAACCCCATAAAACCAACTAAAATCTTTAAAGAACCTTTATATCTATTAAAATAGTAAAAAACTCTAAAAACCATTAAAATCCTAAACACTCAAAAAAATCCGAAATTCCAAAAAAACTATAAACCTAATAAAATTCCTAAAAACTAAATATCCCATCCAAATCCCTCAAAACACTAAAAACCCTAAAAACCATAAAAATAAAAAACACTAAAAAACATAAAAATTCGAAAAAAAAATCCCTAAAATCCATAAAAAACTTAAAAAACTGAAAAAACTTGAAAAACCCATAGAAAACCATAAAAAACTAAAAAAAATTAAAACCCCTAAATAACCCAAAAAATCTATACAACATAAAAAACCATAAATCCGAAAAAAGCTCAAAATCCCTAAAAATCGTACAAGTCATAAAAATCCCTAAAAATTACCTAAAAACACAAAAATCCATAAAACCATAAAAAACAATAAGAAAACCTTAAAAAACGCAAAAAAAACTAAACCCCCTAAAAAACTAAAAAATGCTAAAACCCCTATAAAACCCTAAATGATTGTAAAACCCTAAAAACCCCTAAAAACCATAATTTCCTAAAAATATTAATGACCCTAAATTCCATTAAATAAATAAAACCCACTAAAAACTGTAAAAAACCTTTAAACCTCTAAACATTAAAAAACTCAAAAAAACCTTAAATACAATAAAAAACCTCAAAACCCCTAAAAAACCAAAAAACCAAAATTAAAACCAAGTAACCCCTAAAACCCTAAAAATCTTTAAAAACCCATTAAAATCCTAAATATATATATAAATCTCAAAAAATATAAAAACCATAGAAACCCAGAAACCCCCTAAAAATTAAAAATATTTAAACCCCTAAAAACCTTGAAAACCCTAACCAAACTCAAAATCCTTAAAACCATAAAACCAATAAATATCCTAAAAAACCATAAAAATAAATAAAAATGGAAAAACACTAAAAATAGCAGAACACTCTAAGGAAACCCAATAAACCAATAAAATCTTAAACCCCCTTAAAATCCTAAAAAAACCCTAAAAACCATTAAAATACTTAAAACATACAAAAATCCTAATAAACATTAAAACCCCTAAATCCCATAAAACCCTATAAAACCGCTAAAACCCAAAAAAAATATATAAAACACTAAACACTATACAAACCCTTTAAACCCCAAAAACCATCCAAAAAATATAAAAATACTTAAAACCCTAAAAACTCAAATAAACCACTATAGACCCTTAAAAACCATAAGACACCTAAAACCCCAAAAACAATAAAACCTCTTAAAATATGTAAAACCCCATAAAAATCCTAAAAAGGCCTGAAAAATCCCTAAAATGTAAAAACCCTAAAACCACTGCAAACCACTTAGAAAATATTAAAAACCTAAAACACTTAAAACCCCAAAAAACCTAAAAAATTAATAAAAACTCTAAAATCCCAAAAAACCATAAAAACCACTAAAACCCATAAAAACCCATAAAACCCAAAAAATAACTAGAAAATTTAAAAACCCTTTAAACCCCTAAGAATGTTAAATAAGACAAATAAGCCTTAACAATCTAGAAAACTCAAAATAAAACTCTAAAAACCATAAAAAGATCCAAAACCCTCAAAATCCCTTAAACCTAAAAAATCATTAGAAATCCTTAAAAACCTAAAAACACATAAAACCTGAAAAAATAAACAAGAATAGTAATAACCCTAAAAGACGCTAAAACCCCTAAAAAATAAAAAACGGTTAAAAATATGAAAAAAACCCATATAAACCAAAAAACCCACTAAAAACTATAAACACTCTTTAAACCCCTAAATTTGTTAAAAAATATAAAAAACTTTTTAGACCCTAAAAACTATAAAAATCAGTAAAACCAAATAAAAATCTTAAAACACTAAACAACCCTAAAACGCCTCAAGATCCCTACAATCCCTAAAAATAATAAATATCCTAAAACCCCCCTAAAATTAACTAACAAATTAAATAACCATTATAACACTAAAACCCCCAAATAATGCCATGAAAACCTAAAAACACTTAACACCCCGGAAAACATGAAAACTGTAAAAACCCTAAAAAACTATAAAACTATAAGAAACACTATGGCTCTAAAATCCAAAAATATAATAAAAATATAAAAAACTTAAAAAAGTCCTAAGAATGTATAAAAATATTAAAGACCAAAAAAACATTAAAACCCTTAAGAAAAACATAAAAATATAAAAACACTTCAAATCACTAAAAAACCTAAAAACACTAAAAATGTTTTAAAAACCTAAAAACCCTAAAAAATACCATAAAAATCATACAAACATTAGGAACCCTAAAACCCATAAAATAAATAAAAAAACTAAAAACAATAAAAAAACCGTTCGACCCCTAAAAACATTAATAAACTCTATAAATCCTTTAAAACCCAAAGAAACTCAAAAAGAATCCTAAAAACCAAAAAACCCCAAAAAAACCCCAAAAAACACAAAAACACATCAAAGTCTATAAAAACCTTAAAGCCAGCAAAAATCCCAAATAATGACTTAAAAATCCATACAAATGTAAAACCCTTGAAACCCTGAAAACACTAAGAAAACAAAAAAACCTAAAAACACTTAAAACCCCTAAAATATAAAAAATGATACAAATCATAGAAAACTAAAATACCCTCAACACCCTAAAAACCATTAAAAGCTATAAAAACCTTAAAAACCATAAAATTATTTAAAAAGGACCTAAAATCCTTAAAATATAAAAAAACCTAAAAACCTCATAAACCCAAAGAATTACTAAAAACATAAAAACACTTATAACCCCTAAAAACCTAGAAAATCCTAAAATCCCTAAAAAGACCTAAAGACCCTAAAACTAAAAAAATACTGTAAATACCATAATATCCCTAGAAAACATTTAAACTCTAGAAACCCATAAAATCCATAAAATCACAAAAAAACTCTAAAAACCCTTAATGGCCTTCAAAATGTTAAAAACTATAATAACATTAAAACACCTAAAAAACTAAAAAAATACTAAATACCCAAAAAAACCTTAAAACCCCTAAAAACCCATAGAACCCCTAAAAATCCCAAACATCCCTAAAAACCAAAAAAATCCTATCAAATACCAAAAAATTCTAAAAAAAATAAAAATACCCTAAAAACTCTAGAAACTCCTAATGAAACCATAAAAATATAAAAACACATAAAACCCTTAAAAAACTAAAAAAAATACGAAAAACTCTAAAAAACATAAAAAACATAAAAACTAAAAAAACCGTAAAAACAACAAAAACACTAAAACCCATAAAAACCTAGAAAATCACTGAAATATATTAAAATATAAAACCCCCAAAAACCTAGAAAACCTAGAAATTCCATAAAAAACTAAAAACACATAAAAACTCAAAAACATTAAATTATCTGATAAACGCTAAAGACCAAAAAAAGACCCCAAGATCACTACAAATTCATATAAACCCTAAAACCCCCAAAACCATAAAAACCCATAACAACCCTAAACCCCACTAAAAACAATAAAAACCTTTTAAACCCCAAAAAATGAAGAAAAATAATAATAATAACTCAAAAAAAATCCCATAAACCCCCCAAAAATCCATAAAAACCTAAAACCCTAAAACCCTTCATAATCCCAAAAACTCTAAAAAACCATAAAAATACTAAAAAATCATTAAAATTCCCTAAAAATGTAAACCCCCCTAATAACCCTAAAAACCCCTAAGAAAACCATAAAAAATCAAAAACACATTAAACCCATCGAAGACCTAAGAAATGGTAAAACCCCTAAAACCCCCCTAAAAACCTTAAAATCCCTAAAAATTCAAAAACCATAAAACCCAAAAAAATCCCTAAAAATGCCAAAAAAATAACAATTCCAAAAATTACTGAAAACGCCTAGAGGTGGGGAAGGATTATGTTGAAGATGTTCCTAAAATACAAACGCCTGGAGTGGTTCTTGATAAATATGTTGCTGGTGATTTCTATTGTACAGCTGGGCAGAAGAAGGTGGTTGAGCAGGGGGTGCTAGATCAGAGGCAAGTGGTGGTTGAGCAGGGGGAGAGCATGAGAAGGATGTGGATCAACAGGAACTAAGGGATGTGATCAAACTGGGGAGTCCTCTCAACAAGAGGATATAGCGATGCAGGGCTTGGTGGTATGTGCTGCGACAGAGGGGAAAGATGTTTCACATGGGGATGTGGATGAGCAAAGGGTTTTGGTAGAAAAGGAAAAATTATCCCCAGTGGTGACCAACGCGGTGGTGGGAGAGACTGGTTGTGAAGGTGTGGCTCGTGGTAGGTTATCTGAAATTATTTCACATTCATCTGTATGACAACCCTGCTTTTTATTACAACTTAAACATGCTTTATTACATAAAACTTCACTTGATACAACAAAGAAGATCGATAGGTTTAGTGTCTTTGGGGATTAGGATCATTACATAAAAACTTTAAACATGAAATACAACATCTTTATTGAAAACTTCCTTTACATGACCACTACATTTCTTCGTACTTAGCATTGCATGGGATAACCTGAGGACATGCATAAGAAAAGGGTGAGCTATAAAGCCCAGTAAGGGAGTAAACAATGAATAACATGAGAAGTACAATACATGTTAGGAAATAGGCATATCAATAGAGGATAATAGAAACATGAACATAAAGGCATGATAAAGCATGGTAATCATAACATGGAAATGTGGCAACAACACTTAACATTGAATTAGCATGAGCCAAGGCTCATTGCACATGGAGCATGAGTAAACCCGCATTGCACTTGAAGCACGAGTAAACCCTCGTTGCACTTGAATTAGCAAGAGTCAAGACTCATTTCACATGACGTATCATGATACTATACTTTACCCAATGCATTGAAGCGCTATAAGGGCGCACCCTTCTTAAACATTTCATTTCATGCATAAGTGTGCCACATGGACCATAAAACATAGATTCATAAAACATAATCATTTATTCCACGATAAAGGAATGTGGAATTCATACATGAAACTTTACAATCAATAAGTAAATGTGCATAAATTTGAATACCCTTGATGGATAAATGGGCATGGTATTCACTACATAATGACATTGGCTTAGAAAATCGGTGTGATTTCGGCAGCGTAACGGCGTGACATAAGAATTCATAAAAAAGGTTGATGAGAGAGAAAGGGGTTCCTCATCATATTTAAATGTAATGGAAAGTAAGGAGATCATATAGATAAATGTCCCAACAATTGAAATGGAATTTAGATTCATGATAAAAAAGTATTGCTTGAATGTAAAAGAAGAGAGATAAGTTCCTTTCGGAATTTCAGCATAGTGAAGGGTGTACATGGGAGGCATTAAATGCGAGAGAAAGGGGTATCCCATCATTCAAACATAAAGTGGTCAGTATGAGGGAGGTTCGAAACCATACCCCAATATTCATAATTGAAATTAAAAGGGCAATACAACTTAATGAAAATTGACAAAAATGAGAAAGGAAGAAAAAACCCTTACTTGGAAGTGTGCTTCCAATGGCTAGAGAGAGGCTTGTGAGAGGCTTCTTGGGAGCTTGGGGCACCTTGAGAGGACTCTAGAGAGAGTAGGACAGAGGTTGGACGAACTCCAAGGGCTTTGAGTGAGGAGGAAGTGGGAGATTGGGTGGGTTTATATAGGAAAGGTGAGGGAATTCTTTATTATTTAGGTTTGGGACCCCTTATATTAAAATAATCCAAACCACAAACCATCCCATGGTATTTTCCCATGGTTTCTGGAAAATGAAAGACGAAAACAATATTTTACAATTCCAAAGTCCGAACTTATTAAAAAATTAGGGTTGCTTATGTGGAGGTGAGTCACACTCCCATGGAAATTAATTTAAAAAGGCAAAGTGTTGAATAAGTCTTGAGGGCTCCATTAATGCTTTGAAAAGTAAGTAAAAAAAACCAAAAACCTCATCATTTTAATGATAAAACACATATTGGACGAACATAAGGATTATGGTATTTTATTATATCACCATTGGGTCATTATGATGTCATAAAACACATTATATATTTAAATGGTATTTTATTTTTACCCAAAAAATTTGACTGTCTCAGAAAATTATGAAAAATTCACCGTTGGATAATTTCGACATCCTGATTCCAAAAATAATATTTATTTTATCTAAATAATTTTCTAAATATGTGAATTTTAACTTTTAAAATAAAAACCGACATTTATAAAAAATTCACAGGTTTTGACAGAAATGGCTTTCAAACCTTAATAAAAAATTTAATTGCGTTCATAAAATTATAAGATCATTTATATTTAATAAAAATTAATTTAATATTAATAATAATATTTTATTAAAATATTATTTAATTCACAAATCCTTTAATTTAATAAAATATAATTCTTAATTAAATAATAACTAAAAACACCATTTGTACTTTAAAAACTAATTACAATGTATCAAAAATGACTAGAAATTATATTCATTATTATATAAAAAAATAATGTATATGAACATGGTGCTACTTATTTGTTACATAACCCCTTAAACTAGTCGCATAAGACCTAACGGTAAGGTGTGCGATGGTGACAGACTCTTGGGGTGGCTCGGATAACATCTCTCGAGTGGTAATCTCTATCAACTTCCACTTTTCCCGTAGACGGTCCCGTTCAAGCTTGACATAATGAAGCTCAGCATGGTCTTGGTCAAGGACGAAGCCTAAATACGCCACCTCTTTTCTGAGCTCCGACAAATGGGCTTCGTAAGGGGCAATTCTACTGGATGAGGCCATCGCTTCCTTTGTCTCAGTAGAAATGGGTTCGTTAAAGCCTTATATTTATACTACTCATATGATCACTGTTCAACGACTATAAAAGTAACGGTCGCAAATCTTAACGTAAAACTAAAGAAGTTGACATCTTATAAAAACATATTTTATAAAGAAACATTTAACTGGATCAAGAGGGATTTTATATTAATAAAACTTTGGGTCGTTATAATATTCCCCCCTTAAGAAATTTCGCCCTCGAAATTTTCCTTTTCCCACACTAAAACAAATGTGGGTAACTCAGCTTCATCATATCCTCCGACTCCCAAGTTGCTTCTTCAAACTTGTGGTTTCTCCACAACACCTTGACGAGGGGCATTGTCTTATTTCGGAGAACTTTTTCTCTACGATCTAAGATCTTCACTGTTTTCTCCTCATAAGAAATATCATCTTCCAATTGTACCACCTCGGAAGAGAGTACATGTGAAGGGTCCGGTATGTACTTCCTTAAGAGGGATACATGAAATACATCATGCACCTTGGCCATAGTAGATGGAAGTTCTAGTCGATAGGCTACATCCCCAACACGATCAAGAATCTCAAAGGGGCCGATGTACCTTGGACTTAACTTCCCTTTCTTTCCAAACCTCATGACCTTCTTCTACGGAGATATGTGTAAAAACACCATGTCTCCGACTTTAAACTCAAGGTCTCATCAATGATTATCTGCAAAACTCTTCTGTCGACTTTGGGCTGCATTGATATGCTGCTGAATGGTTTTCACCTTCTCCACCATTTCTTCGACCATTTCTAGTCCAAGCAGCTTACGTTCACCGACCTCATCCCAACATGCCGGTGTTCTACACCTTTTCCCATACAGGGCTTCATATGGTGCCATTTGGATGCTTGAGTGGAAACTATTATTATAAGAGAACTCAACCAGAGGAAGGTGTTGATCCCATCCTCCTTTAAAGTCCATTGAGCATGCTCTCAACATGTCCTCAATTGTTTGGATAGTCCGCTTCGATTGGCCATCAGTTTGAGGATGATAGGTCGTACTGATGTTCAGTTCAGTATTCAGAGCATGTTGTAGACTCTTCCAAAACTTAGAGGTGAATCTTGGATCTCAGTCAGACACAATAGATAGTGGTAATCCATGCAACCGTACCACATCCCTGATATATATCTGTGCTAGTTGATCCAAAGAGAAATCCTCTCTAATATCAATGAAGTGTGCAGTCTTTGTAAGACGATCCACAACAACCCAGATTTTATAGTTGCCTTTAGATGTCCTTGGAAGTCCGGTGACAAAGTCTATGGTGATGTTCTCCCATTTCCATTCTGGTATGGGAAATGTTTGCATCATCCCCTTAGACTTCTGCCTCTCTGCCTTCACTTACTGAGATACCAGGCACTTTGATGTATATTCATCAATCTCCTTCTTAATATTATCCCACCAAAAGTTTTCTCGGAGATCTCGATACATCTTTGTGCTCCCTGGGTGAATAGAGAAATTTGAACTATGTGCATCATCCAAAAGTTCCTTCTTCAACTCCGGACTTGATGGAACAAATATTCTTTTCCCAAACCGCACAATTCATTCTTCATTAATATTATACTCTGAGGATTTCCCCTTTTTCATAGCTTCCGCTTTTTCTTGAATTTCTACATCATCCTTTTGAGCATCCTTTAACCTTTCCAAAAGAGATGGTTGAGCAATCATTTGTGAAAGGATTGATGATTTTCCATTATTTATGATTCCCACGTCCATCTTCATCAAGTCTAAGAAGATTGAATCCTTCTCAATTCTCATCATTGATAGAATCGCTGGATCCTTTCTACTTAGGGCATCTGCCACCTTGTTCGCCTTCCCATGGTGGTAATGTATTGAACAGTCATAATCCTTGATGAGCTCTATCCATCTTCTCTGGCACTTATTAAGCTCTTTCTGTGTGAATATATATTTAAGACTCTTGTGGTCAGTATATATCTCACATTTCTCTCCATAGAGAAAATGCCGCCAGATTTTCAAGGCAAGATCATCGCCGCCAACTCTAGATCATGCGTTGGATAGTTTCGCTCATGGATTTTCAACTGTCTTGAGGCATAGGATATCACTTTATCATTCTGCATTAGCACACATCCTAATCCCTTCTTTGAGGCATCACTGAATACCACAAAAAGTTACCCACTTGTGGGTAAAGTGAGCACAGGTGCAGTGATAAGCCTCCTGTTCAACTCTTTGAAGATTTCTTCGCATTCATCACTCCAAGAAAACTTTAGTCCCTTTCGAGTTAGCTTAGTAAGAGGGTTGGAAAATCATGAGAAATTTATCACAAATCGTCGATAATATCCAGCTAACCCCAAGAAGCTACGGATATCCATTACCGATGTTGTCCTCGACCATCCCTCAATTGCATCTGTTTTGGAGGGGTCCACAGATATCCCATTGCTTGTGATGATATGGCCCAAGAATGAGACCTCCTTCAACCAGAACTCACACTTTCTGTACTTGGCATAGAGCTTCTCCTTGCGCAAAGTCTCCAGTACATTTCTTAAATGATCCTCATGGTCCTCCTTGGTTTTGGAGTATATTAGAATATCATCTATAAAGACTAACACAAATTTGTCTAGGTAATCTCTAAAGACTCTATTCATAAAGTCCATGAATATTGCTGGAGCATTGGTGAGTCCTAAAGGAATTACTATGAATTCATAGTGCTCGTACCTTGTACGAAAAGCAGTCTTGGGGATATCTTCCTTCTTCACCCTTACTGGATAATATCCCGACTGCAAGTCCACCTTTGAGAAGTATTGTACTCCACGCAGCTGATCAAACAAGTAATCGATTCTTGGGAGAGGATACTTGTTCTTTATCGTGATTTTGTTAAGTTCATGATAATCGATGCAAAGCCTCATTGACCCATCCTTCTTCTTGACGAAGAGTACTGGTGCACCCCATGGTGATGCACTTGGGCGTATAAACCCTTTATCCAGATTCTCCTGTAGTTGTTTCTTCAGCTCTTCAAGCTCAACAACAGCCATTCTATATGGAGTATTGGATATTGGTAGCACCCCAGGTATAAGTTCAATTGAGAACTCAACATCTCTTCTTGGAGGAAGACCAGGAAGTTCCTCGTGAAATACATCAGCGAATTCCCTCACAATAGGCATTTCTTCAAGGGTGGTTTCTTCCTTGGACTCAATCATCTGAGCCAGATATGCGTGCTCATAAGGAAGTAATATCCATTCTTGAGATGATGGAGCTAATGGAGATTCATCTTCCTCCTGACACTTGTAATGAATCGGGGGTCGATTCTCCATATGGAGTGTGATTTCCCTCTCCCGACAATTTATGTTGGCTCTATATAAGGAAAGCCAATCCATGCCAAGAATTGCATCAAATTACACCAAAGGGAGTACGATGAGGTTCTCCGGGAAATTCAATCCACAGATTAAAACAGGGGAGGACTTATACTCATGGGATGCAATGATTGCCCCATTTTCCGTACTCATCGACATCTTTACTTCCATGATTTGTGGTGGTTCAGGGATTGTTCTACTAAACTTTTGAGATATAAAAGAATGCGTAGAACCTGAATCAAAAAGTACATTCGCTATTCCTGAATGAATAACTAGCGTACCTGTCACCACTTCGTTGTCGGGGTTCACTTCGGCAGAAGTGATGGAAAAAGTTCTTCCTTGCTGTCTTGGAGGTTGCTGGTTGCCTCCGATAACCCTTGGATTAGGGCACTGATTTTCAAAATGACCCGGTTCTTTTCATTTGTAGAATTGAACAATGCGTTGAGGTTCGAATGGAGCGTTCCTATCATCTGTCGCAGCCGCGAGTCCTTCTTGCTGACAGTTAACAGCTAGGTGCCCTTCTCTTCCACACCTGAAGCATTTTCTTGTCCCCCTAAGGCAATTTCCAGGGTGCTTCTTTCCACACTTTTGGAAAGTGGGGTGCTAGAACTTCTTAGCACCGTTGGATTTATCCATCAGACCACCAGCATTGAAGTCCACCTTATGCTTCTTTTCCCCATGATACCCCTGTGATTCTCCGATCTCCATTTCAACCTTGAGGGCACATCGGACAAATTCCTCATAACTGTCGAAGTCATGGATCGCTAATGCTTTCCGCAAGCTAGGCTTCAGCCCACCAAAGAAGCGGTCAACCTTGCATTTGTGGGTAACGACAAAGCCGGAAGCGTATCGTTCAAGCCTTGTGAAGTTTTCCTCTTACGCTCCCATAGATTCTTCATCTTTCTGCTTGAGGGAAAGGAAGTCCCCTTCCATCTTAAGACGGAGGGTGCGCAGAAAATATTTATCAAAAAACATCTTCCGGAATTCCTTCCATTCCAAAGCCTTGATCTCCTCCTCAGGCTTCGTATTTTTGATCAACGTCCACCATTGATCATCTTCACCCTCCATACGATAAGCCTCCAGGATAACCTTCTCTTGTTCAGAACATTGATGGATAGAGAAGATCTTTTCAATGGAGTTGATCCATTTCTCAGCGATCGTGGGATCAGATGATCCACTAAAAGTAGGAGGCCTTTGTCTCATGAAGCTCTCGATAGCGACTTGTTCTTTATTAGGGGGGTTGAATGTTCCTCTTGACCCGTGTTTCTATTCAAAACTTGAGTTAGCTGAGAGAGAAGCGTGACAAAGTTCGCGATTCCCACTCCCATTGGATTGAGCATCTCATAAGTACAATCATCACAATGATCTTCACAACAGTTGTTAGCCCGAGTTCTCCTATTACCGGCCATTGGCTGGAATAAAAGGAAATTAGGGGTTAACACATAAAGGCTAATCCAAAGACAAAAGTTGATGACTTATAAATAAACTTTAATCTCTTTAACTCATGACTCTATAGTATTCAATCCAGGCTTTTCATGATCTTCCTTCTAACATATATTCTTAGGGGCATTTTTTCCTTAATAAGGGTTCATACTAAGATTGTGAATTTATCAAAACATATCCCTCGGGAGTGTCGTAACCAAGAGTGCAGCAAGGCCCGTTGTCGTGCACCAGTTCCCATTCGAGTATAGCTCAAAGCGGTGTTTTCGAGTTTTACCCCTAGGATACATCTGTGCCAGAGCTGCCTCTACCTGCTCGTATCCATACAGGGTTGTATTTGTTTGGTAAACCACTTACTTAGTATTTACAAAAACTTAGGGATGTTTTTATTATACTTAGTCTTGTATCTAAGGCTTTAATAGGGTTTCCTAATCCCAAAAATAACTAAACCTCCCTCTGATACCAACTATGACAACCCTGCTTTTTATTACAACGTAAACATGCTTTATTACATAAAACTCCCCTTGATACAACAAAGAATATCAAGAGGTTTAGTGTCTTTGGGTCTTAGGATCATTACATAAAAACTTTAAACTTCAAATACAATATCTTTATTGAAAACTTCCTTTACATGACCACTACATTCCTTCGTACTTAGCATTGCATGGGATAACCTGAGGACATACATAAGAAAAGGGTGAGCTATAAAGCCCAGTAAGGGAGTACACAATGAATAACATGAGGAGTACAATACATGTTAGGAAATAGGCATATCAATAGATCATAAGAGAAACATGAACATAAAGGCATGATAAAGCATGGTAATCCTAACATGGAAAGGTGGCAACAACACTTAACATTGAATTAGCATGAGCCAAGACTCATTGCACATGGAGCATGAGTAAACCCTCATTGCACTTGAAGCACGAGTAAACCCCCATTGCACTTGAATTAGCATGAGTCAACACTAATTTCACATGACGTATCATGATACTATACTTTACCCAATGCATTAGAGCGCTATAAGGGCGCACCCTTCTTAAACATTTCATTTCATGCATAAGTGTGCCACATGGATCATAAAACATGGATTCATAAAACATAATCATTTATTCCACGATAAAGGAATGTGTAATTCATAAATGAAAATTTACAATCAATAAGTAAACGTGCATAAAGTTGAATACCCTTGATGGAGAAATGGGCATGGTGTTCACTACACAATGACATTGGCTTAGAAAATCGGTGTGATTTCGGCAGCATAACGACGTGACATAAGAATTCATAAAAAATGTTGATGAGAGAGAAAGGGGTTCCTCATCAAATTTACATTTAATGGACAGTAAGAAGATCATATAGATACATTTCCCAACAATTGAAATGGAATTTAGATTCATGATACAAAAGTATTGCTTGAATGTAAAAGAAGAGAGATAAGTTCCTTTTGGAATTTCAGCATAGTAACGGGTGTACATGGGAGGCATTAAATGAGAGAGAAAGGGGTCTCCCATCATTTAAACATAAGGTGGGAAGTATTAGGGAGGTGCGAAACCATACCCCAATATTCATAATTGAAATTAAAAGGGCAATACAACTTAAACAAAATTGACAAAAATGAGAAAGGAAGAAAAAACCCTTACTTGGATGTGTGCTTCCAAAGGATAGAGAGAGGCTTGTGAGAGGATTCTTGGGAGCTTGGGGCACCTTGATAGGATTCTAGAGAGAGTAGGGCAGAGGTTGGACGAACTCTATGGGCTTTGAGTGAGGAGGAAGTGGGGGCTTGGTTGGGTTTATATAGGAAAGGTGAGGGAATTCTTTATTATTTAGGTTTGGGACCCCTTATATTAAAATAATCCAAACCACAAACCATCCCATGGTATTTGCCCATGGTTTCTAGAAAAGGAAAGAGGAAAAAAATATTTTACAAGGCCAAGGTCCGAACTTATTAAAAAATTAGGGTTGGTTATGTGGAGGTGAGTCACACTCCCATGGAAATTAATTTAAAAAGGCAAAGTGTTGAATAAGTATTTAGGGCTCCATTAATGCTTTGAAAATTAAGTCAAACAAACCCAAAACCTCATTATTTTAATGATAAAACACATATTTGCCTAAAATAAAGATTATGGTATTTTATTACATCACCATTGGGTCATTATGATGTCATAAAACACATTATATATTTAAATGGTATTTAATTTTTACCCAAAACATTTGACTGTCTCAGAAAATAATGAAAAATTCACCGTTGGATAATTTAGACGTCCTGATTCCAAAAATAATATTTATTTTATCTAAATAATTTTATAGATATATGAATTTTCACTTTTAAAAAAAACCGACATTTATAAAAAATTTACGGGTTTTGACAGAAATGGCTTTCAAACCTTAATAAAAATTTTAATTGCATTCATAAAATTATAAGATCATTTATATTTAATAAAATTTAATTTAATATTAATATTAATATTTTATTAAAGTATTATTTAATTCAAAAATATTTTAATTTAATAAAATATAATTCTTAATTAAATAATAACTAAAAACACCATTTGTACTTTAAAAACTAATTACAATGTATCAAAAATGACTAGAAATTATATTCATTATTATATACAAAAATAATGTACATGAACATGGTGCTACTTATTTGTAACATAACCCCTTAAAATAGCCGCATAAGACCTAAGGGTAAGGTGTGTGATGGTGACAGACTTTTGGGGTGGCTTGGATAACATCGCTCGAGTGGTAATCTCTATCAACTTCCACTTTTCCCGTAGACGGTCCCGTTCAAGCTTGACATAATGAAGCTCAGCTTGGGCTTGGTCAAGGGAGAAGCCCAAAGACACCATCTCTTTTCCGAGCTCCGAAAAATGGGCTTAATAAGGGGAAATTCTACTGGATGAGGCCATCACTTCCTTTGTCTAAGTAGAAATGGGTTCGTTAAAACCTTATATTTATACTTCTCAGATGATCACTGTTCAACGGCTATAAAAGTAACGGTCACAAATCTTAACGTAAAACTGAAGAAGTTGACATCTTATAAAAACATTTTTCATAAAGAAACATTTAACTGGATCAAGAGGGATTTTCCATTAATGAAACATTGGGTCGTTACAATCTGGTAATGAGGAGGCATCTGCTGGTGACATTGATTATCAAGAAGGGTAGAATACCTGCCTTGAGAATCAAGAAGCTGCTTTTGAGAATATGGGAAATGGGGTGCAGGTGGGGCACCTCTCGTGGGAAATGAGAAGGTGTTTGCGGGCTCTGATGTACAGGTCCTCCTACTTAGCAATGTGGCCAGTGACAATGTTTATCATTCTGGAATTGCAGTGGCAGAAGGGGAGGTAGCAGCAAGGGGGGCGGTTGGGGAGGGGGCATCTTCTCAAGAGGGCGCACCTGAAGTAGGGTTGGGTTGCGGGTAGGGGAAGGGACTTGGGACGGGGGATTCCCCCGAACACAGGGGTGTTGCTGCACAGGAGGCAGTTCCAAGGGAGGAGGGTCTTTTACATCTGGCTGACAAGCCTGACTTCTTGGCCATGCATGAAGATGAGGGGACGGTCCTGCCTAGGGAGGATGGGAAAAGACCTCTGGTTGCTATCGACGGGAGTGAATAAATACCTGCCTTAGTAGCTCTATGCTTTCCTCAGGATGAAGTTTTTGTTGAGTGCCCCCTTAATCAGGAATCCTCCTCTATCCCGGATCAAGTGCATGGAATGGAAGCGGAGGAGCGCTCTTTTGAGATTGAGAATATGAATGGGATGGATGATGGTCCCACCTTGATCTCCTCAAAAAGGAGGCGGAAGCGGGATTACTCCACTTTCCCCATACCTAGGGTTACTTGGGCTTCTTCAAAGGCTGTTAAGCTGAAAGTCAAGGTTAATAATCGGGAGCAGCCACATTCCCTGGAACAAAAGAAAAATAGGGAGAAGTTTCTAACGCTCCTTAAGCTCAATGAGGATTATGAGTCAGGATGGGATGTCTCTGACTCCTGCTTTGATGATGCAGCCTCTGGATATGGTGCGGATGGTGACTCTTATGGTGTGGCTTCTGTTTCGGATTTTGGTGGTGATGTTGACTAATCTATTTTCCATTCCCTCTTTTTTTCCTTTTGATCTTTTTTTTGGGTCTTTGGGTTGGGGTTGTAAAGGGTTTTTGGGTGTGGGTCGTTTGACCCCTCCCCTCCCTTGTCTGTTGTGTCTTTTCTTTATAAATTTGGGGGGGTCAGGAACAGCCTGACCCTCGAATCTTCCTTGCCCCATAAATCCAAAAAAACCAAAAAAACTCTAAAAAGCATCAAAATATCTAAAAACACAAAAAAACATAAAAATATTTAAACATCCCTAAATCAGTGAAAGAATAAAAAACCCAAAAGACCTGAAAAAACCTAATAAAACATTTAAAATGTGAAAAAAACTAAAAACACATAAAAAACCTAAAAAATGATAAAAGCCATAAAAAACCAAAAAAAACCTGTAAAAACCCCTAAAACCTTCAAAATCCCTACAAAACTCTAAAAACTAAAAATAATACTAAAATCCCTGAAAAAATCATAAAAACATAAAAACCCCTAAAAACCCGAAAAACCTCCAAGAAAACCATAAAAACCTAAATTTTTTTAATTTCACTAAAAACCTAAAAAATTACAAAAACCCTAAAAAGTGCCTAAAAACCTTACAAATCAAAAACCCCCCCAAAAAAATTAAAAACCCTAAAAATCCATAGGACCCCTAAAACCACTAAAAACACTAAAAACCATTCAACCCCTACAATTGTTAAAGACTATAAATAAATTAAAACCCTTAAAAACTGAAAAAACCATAAAAACCAAATAAATAATAAATAATATAAAACCCAAAAACCCTAAGAAACCAAAAAATCATTAACATACTTAAAAAACATAAAAATTATAAATAAGTACCTAAAAATCTCAAAAAAATTGAAAACCCTTGAAAAGGATGAAAGACTATTAGAAAACATTAAAAACATAAAAACACTTAAAGCCCCAAAAAACATATAAAATGCTAAAAACACAAAAACCATAAAAACCGTAAAAATGTTAAAATTTCAACATCTCTAAAACCCCCCAAAACATATAAAATTTCCTAAAATAGCCTTAAAGGTCCCTAAAAATATAAAAACCCCCAAGAATCGAAAAACCACTAAGAAAAACTTAAAAACCTAAAAACACTTAACAATAATAAAAACCCTAAAAAACTCTAAAAGACTCTAAAACCCTTATAACCACTCAAAACCCTAAACACACCTAAAAATTAAAAGGCCTGAACCCCTAAAAACGCAAAAAAACCCAATAATCCTTGAAAATGTTTTAAACTATAGAAAATCATAGAAGCCCAGAAAAAATTAAAAACTCATAAAACTGTAACGAATCATAAAAACCCTAAACCACCCAAAATTCTTAAAACCGTAAAAATCGATGAAAATTCAGAAAAACAAAAAAAATCCAAAAAACATAAATAACCCTAAAAATCTAAAAAAAACTCCTAATAAATACTTAAAAACCTAAAACGCTTAAATCCCCTAAAAATGTAAAAAATAAAAAAAAACCATAAAACCCTTAAAACCCTTATTATCCCTAAAACCCATAAAAAAATAAAATACAAAAAATCTATAAAAAATTAAAAATCCCTAAAACCCCCTAAAACCCTTAGAAACACTTAAAAACCTAAATACAGATAAAGTCCAATAAAAATGCTAAAACCTTAAAAATCCTAAAACCCCCAAAACACAAAAAACCCCTAAAATGTTAGAAAACACCAAAAACCCAATAAAACCCAAAAAACACTAAAAACTTTTAAAACCCTTTAAATCCATAAAAATTTAACTCTAAAAATCAATAAAAACCATAAAAAAACTCACAAAACCATAATCCCCCAAAAAACCAGAAAATCCCTAAAACCCATAGAAACACTCAAAAACCTTAAAATCCATAAAACTATAAAAACAATAAAAATCCTAAAAAATCAATGCAAATGTAAAAACCCTTAAAACCCTAATGGAACCAGAAAAATCTAAAAATAATTAAACCCTTAAAAACCTAAAAAATAAAAAAACCCTAAAACCCCATAAAAATAGTGAAAACCCCTAAAACCCCCCAAAATCCATACAACCACTAAAATCTGATAAAAAACTAGAAATACTTAAAAATCCCAAAAAATGTAGAAACCACTGAAACTACTATAAACACTAAGAAAACACTAAAAATAAAATTCACTTATAACCCCTAAAAAACCTAAAAACACTAGAACCTTAAAAGTCTCTAAAACCCTAAAATTATTTAAAACACTAAAATCCCTAAAAACACTAAAAGAAACTAAAAACATCTAATAAACATTAAACAAATAATTTTTTTAAAAAAATAGAAAACATAGAAAACCAAAATAACTCAATAAAACCCTAAAAACCCAAAAAAAAACTGAAACCATAAAAACTAATAAAGCCCAACAAACTTCCACAAAATTATAAGAAACCAAAAAAATCATCAAAAATATCTAAAAATATCTTTAAATATAAAAAAACATAAAAACACTGAAAACATCAAAGAAAACCATAAAACATAAAAACATTTAAAATCCTTGAAACATAAAAACGTTGGAAACCCAAAACCCCTGAAAACCCTAAAAACCCTCATAATCCCTAAATCCCTAAAAACCAAAAAAAAAATCATAAAGAAACCCTAAAAATACGTATAAACGTAAAAAATATCTAAATCCCCAAATAACCCTAAGAAACCCTTAAAACATAAAACACTTTAAAACCGTAAATCCTAAAAAATGATAAATACCCCAACACAAAAAAGTCCATAAAAACACATAAAACCCATAAAAACATCTAAAACTATAAAAACCCTAAAACCCTAAAACCACTAAAAAATCTAAAAAACATTTAAACCCTATAAATGATAAATAAAACTATAAAAAACATTAAAAACACTAAAAATACTCAAATAAATCATAAAAACAATAAAAACCATGAAAACAATAAAAACCCAAAAACCCAAAAACCCATCAAAATCAATAAAAATAGGAAAAACCATAAAAACCTAAAAATCCCTAAAAATCTCTAAAAATGAAAAAAACACTAAAACATAGAAAAACCCAATGAAAACCTTAAAAACATAAAAACTATAAAAACCCTAAACAACACAAAAACCTCTTAAACCCTTAAAAACTATCAAAATCCCTAAAACATAAAAATCATAAAAATAAGAAAAATAAATAAAAACATAAAGATCCCTAAAAACCCTAGTAAATACTTAAAATACTAAAAAAACATAAAACCCCTAAAAAATGCTAAAAACACTAAACCCAAAAGACCCATAAAGACACATAAACAATAGAAATTGTGAACACCTCAAAACCAAAAAACACATAAAAACACAAAAAACCCACTACAAACTATAAAAACCCTTTAGACCACAAAAAACATTAAAAACTCTAAAAACCACAAAACCCTTAAAATGTAAAAAAACCATAAAACCCCAAAAAACCATTAAAACGTTAACAAACCTGGAAACCCTTAAGAAAACCATGAAAACTCTAAAAATACCTAAAAACCAAAAACCCCATAAAATCCTAGAATCTCTTAAAAATCACTAAAAGCAGAAAACATCTGAAAACACTTTAAACCCCTAAGAAAACCATAAAAACCTAAAAAACATAAATCCCCTAAAAATTAAAAAAAAATAAAAATCCCTAAGAAGCGTATAATGACCCTAAAACTCCTAAAATTTATACAAAATCTAATAATCATAAAATCCCTAAAACCCCATAAAAATCCAAAAAACTTGCCCAAACCCAAGGTTGGCCGCCTTGGGCCTAGGTGGGGACGTGCGACTGGGGGTGGGGTAAGGCCGCCTCAATACCCTCTAAACCGACAACACGTTTGAAAGACCATAAGAAGACTAAGAGGAGGATATCACCACTCTCTCCTGGACTCTCCCACTCGACGTGGCGATTTCCAAGGTTCCCTCTCGAAATCCTTCTCTCCAGCTTTGTGGATCTCAAGCTTTGTGATGCAGATGGAGTTTGGAGGCTTTCTTCCCAGGTTCGATGGTGGAAGAAGAGGAAGATGCTTGATGGTGGTGGGATCTGGTGGGTTACGATGGGAAAAGGCGACGACGACTTGGTCTGGTTTTCGCAAGGCTTTGTACCAGATTTGGTAGATCTAGGCCTACCTTTTACGCTGACGCTGTTTTTAATGCTCCATGGTGGCAACATTTATGGTTAGCTATTGGTTTGGGTGAAGTCTTCAACGAAGTCAACCCTGGCTCCAGATCTGATTTTCCGGTGGCTTCGCTTTGACCTGGTGTTCCGCTGCTCGCCCCTATTGGCGCTTTAAATCTATTCTCGGCATCGGTCTGCTCTAGTGGTGCTCTTCTGTTTGAGGAAGGTGGCCATATCCACTTGGTATAAGGATATGAATATGATCTAGTGGTGTGGTGCGAGCGCGATAGATCTGGAATCTGCATATAGGGTTTCAAGATCCGCGGATCTTACAGTGGCGGTCCTCGTTCGGGGAGGCAAGGTTCATTTTCGACATGCTAATTTTCTTACTACTGTCGATATTTGGGATTTTTGTAGCATGTTGGATGCTATGTTCGATTTTGGAGGTGTTGTGTGTGTTCCTATTAGCCGCTGTGGTGATGAATCTTGGTTTGGTTGTGATTTATTGTTTCTGATGGATCATGCGCTTGCTGCAAGCCATGATTTCTGGATTATCATGTGGTATTGCATGTGGTTGTCTTGTTCTGCTGTGGAATGGTCCTTCTCTTGGAGGATGTTGTCTTATTTCTACTGGTTTTGCTACTGGGTGCGACTTAATGAAATGTAGGCTGTTTCATGGCAGAGATGTGACGAAGTTCTTATTCTTGCCTCGGCTGGTGGTGGTTCTGGAAATGGGTGTGCAGGAAAATGCTGGTGTATGATATTTGTTGTCTTTGGTTTTGTGTCGTTGGTTATGGATATGAATGGTGTGGAGGAGCTGGCTGCTATGGAGGTTGGTGTTTTTGGTGCTGGTGGTTTTCTGTTGTTGGATGTGATTCTCCTTGGTGGTAATTTTTCAGGTTCTAGAAGGTGTACTGCTGGTCTCTGGTTACTATTGAGCTGGGAAGTGTGGGAGGGATGTGGCTCTATGACTCTGGTTGCTGGTTGCTGGTTGTTGTTTGGCTGGGTGGTGCTGGATGCTGGTCTTTTTGAGTTTGGATGCTGGTTGTTGGGTAGCTGTGAGCCACTAGATGCTAGTTGATATTGGATGATGGTGGTGGCTTCTTGGTTGTGTGTTTTTTTCTTTTTTCTTTTTCTTTTTTTCTTTTCTTTTTTTGCATGAGTTGTTAGGGGTTTTCGGGTGTGGGTTTTTTGACCCCTCCCCTCCCCTGTCTGCGGTGTCTCTTTTTTCCTTGCTAATAAATTTGGGGTGCCGGGAATATCCCAACCCTCTCATCTTCCTTGCCTAAAAAACTATGAAAACACTTTAAACCTATAAAACGTTAAAAACACTGAAACACCACCAAAACCCTTAAAACTACAAAATCCCTAAAATCCCATAAAACAATAAAAACTATAAAAACCCTAATAACCCTATGAAACCTCAAAAAACATTCAAACCCTAAAAACATAAAAGCCTTAAAATTCCTTAAAATCCCTAAAAAAATAAAATATCCTTACAACCTTGGAAACCCCAAAGATAACCTTAAAAACCAAGAGACACTTAAAACCCCTTAAACCCCTAAAAATGTTAAAATACAAAAAATACCCTAAAATTCCTAAAAACTACTAAAAATAATAAAACCCCATAATTTATAAAAACCACCAAAAAACAGTTAAATTCACTGAAAACATAAAAATAATAAAAACCACAAAAATCATAAAAACCCTAAAACCCCAAAATCCCCAAAACCCTAAAAAGAAATAAAAAAACAAAAAATTTATAAAAATAACTAAAATCATAAAAAACCTAAAAAAATATAAAACCCCTAAAAACCTAAAAATCACTAAAAAGCCAAAAATACCCTAAAAGAACCTAAAAATCTTAAAACCCCCAAAAAACCATAAATACTCCTAAAAACCTTAAAACCCCTAAAGCCCCATAAAAACCCAACAGACCGATCAAAATCTCTAAAATACCTTTAAACCTCAAAAAATATTTCAATCCTCTAATAAAACATGAAAACATGAATAAAATAAAAAAAATCTAAAAACCATAAAAACCCATAAAACCTTAAAACCCCTTAAAACCTCTGAAAATCCCTTAAAATCCTAAAAATCCATAAAAATCATAAAAATTTTATAATAATTCCTATAAATTTTAAAAACCCATAATAGAAAATAAAAATCCTAAAAACACTTGAAATACCTAAAAATGCTAGAAACACGAAAAAACCCTAAAACCCCTAAAACCCTAAAAACCATAAAAATACCTAAAACCCATAAAACACTATAAAAATACTTAAATGTCCCTAAAAATCCTTTAAAATGTAAAAACCCTAAAAACCTTGACAAATCCAAAGAAATCCTTAAAAACCTAAAAATGCTTAAAACCCCTAAAAACCTAAAAACCCCCTCAGAACCTCTAAAACCCCTTAACAAGACCCTAAAACCTCAGAAACCCCTAAAACCCTAAAACCACACTAAAAAATCAAAAAATGAAAAAATAAAACACCTAAAAACATTAAAAAAAATATAAACCTTAAAATCCCTAAAAACCTAAAAAATCATAAAAATAATAAAACACCTTAAATCCACCAAAATCCTTAAAAATGTAGAAACCATAAAAATCATAAAAGCATCACTACGACCCTAAACATTTCAAAAAAACTAAAAATGTGAAAACCTTAAGAAAAACTGAAGAACCTAATTCTTCTAAAAACCCTAAAAACACTAAAAGACATAAAAACCTTAAAATCCCAACAAACATAAAAAACTTTTAAAACAATAAACACCACTAAAACCCCATAAAAACCCTAAATGAATAAAAACACTAAAACCCCATCAAACCCCAAATTTTTTTAAAAAATCTAAAAGACCTTAAAAACTCTAAAAAATTTAACAAAACTACTAAAACCAAAAAGAAACTTTAAAACCCTAAACTCCCAATAAACCCTCAAAATCCCAAAACATTCTAAAAATAATAAGATCCTATAAAATCCTAAAAACCCTAAAAAACAATAAAAATTTAAAAAGAAACAAAACCCTTTAACACCCTAGGATAACCATATAACCCTAAAAACACTTAAAACCCCTAAAACCACAAAAAATGCTAAAACCCCCCAAAATAATAAAAACCCTATAAAAACTAAAAACTATAAAAACCTCTAAATCCAATAAAAACTCTAAAACCCATTATTCTCTTGAAAATGATAAAAAATAGTACAAAACCTTAAATCCCATAAAAACACAAAAAGTACCCAAAAACCACAAACACTAAAAAACCTAGAAACCCCTAAAAATACATAAAAAAAATAAAACCCATAAAAATAATAAATATTCCCTAAAAATCCATAAAAACAAAAAAACCACTAAAAGACTAATTAACCGTAAGAAAACATTAAAAACATAAAATACTTAAAACCCCTAAAAACCTAAAAATTCTAAAAACACATTAAACATTTAAAAGACTCTCAAAATCCCAAAAACCCATAAAAACCAATAAAAATAAAAAAAAACATTTAATCCCCTTAAAAACATTAAAAACTCTAAAACCCATAAATCCTCAAAAGACAAAAAAGCGTAAAAACCAAAAAATATATAAAATCCCTAAAACAATAGAACACCCTTAAAACCCCTAAAAATGGTAAAAGGGCCTTAAAATCCTGAATAAAATAATATCCCTAAAAAATAATAATAAAACCTGAAAATACTAGAAACACTTAGAACACCTAAAAACTAAAAAAAAGAATAAATCCCTTTACTAAAATAAAATATCCTACAAACCACCAAGCCCCTAAAACCCTTAAAAATCATAATAACCAATAAAACCCCTAAAAACGAGTAAAAAATATAAAATCCTATTAAACCCCTAAAAATGTTAAAACATCCTAAAAAATAAAAATGAAAAAAAAACTCAAACAACCTATAAAACCCCAATACCCCCAAAAAATCTATAATACCATAAAATCCCTAAAATCCCTAAAATCCCTCAAAATCCCTAAAAACCCTAAAAATATAAAAAACCACATAAATCCTTATAAATCCCTAAAAACATAAAAACCCTAAAATCCCTAAAAACCACAATAATTCCCCACACCAAAAAATGCTTAAACCTATAAATCCCTAAAAATGAGAAAAACCCAAAAAAACAAAAAAATCCTAAAATCCTAAATACCCACAAAATCCTTAAAACAAAAAAACCCATAAAAATCCAAAAAAATCCCTAAAATCCCTAAAAACTTAAAAGACACTAAAACCCCCCAAAAAACACTAAGAAAACCTAAAAAACATAAAAACACATAAAACTATTAAAAAACAAAAAAAATGGAAAATCCATAAAAGACCCTAAAAACCCATAGAACACATAAAAACCCGAAAAAATGATAAAAACCCTAAATCCCCATAAAAACCCTAAACACACAATAAAATTTCTAAAAACCATTTAATCCCCTAAAAATAATAAAAAAACTATAAATAACCTTAAAAAACCTAAAAAAACTCAAAGAACCGAAAAACGCCCTTAAATCCATAAAAACTATAAACCCTTAAAATCCCAAGAAACCCTAAAACCATTAAAATCATAAAAAATCCTTATAAATCACTAAAAAAAAAATCCCTAAAAACCCTAAAAACACCTAATAAAACATTGAAAACCAAACATACATTTAAAACCCCTAAAAATAAAAAAAAATCATAAAACCTAAAAATCCCTAAAAACCATAAAACACCTAAAAACCGTTAAAACCCATTAAATCCCTAAAAATAAAACAAAATCTATTAAAATCTATTAAACCGATAAAAAATGATAAAAACTATAAAAACCTTAAAACACCTAAAAACACATAAAAACCATAAAACCCCAAACACCATAAAGCCCTAAATCACCAAAAAGACCTAAAAATCCATAAACCCCTAAAAACCATAAAAATCCACAAAAATTCCAAAATGTCCATAAAATTGTAAAACCACCTAAAAACCCCAAAGAACCATAAGAAAGCCATAAAAACCAAAAAAAACTTAAAACCCCTAAAAACATAAAAACACTAAAAACCCTAAAACCTCTAAAAACCCTAAAACCAATGAGAATCCCTATAATCACTAAAAACCCATAAAAATCATAAGAAGCCCAAAAAATCACTGAAAATGGAAAAAAACACTAAAAACTTGGAAAAACTCTAAAAGCACTAAAAACCATAAGAACCATAAAACCCCCCAAAACCCTTAAAATGCCTAAAACCCCAAAAAACTATAAAATTACTAATAACACTACAATCCCTTTACACCCCTAAAATCATTAAAAAAACTAAAAAATCCTTAAAATTCCCAAAAATACAAAAAAAAACCTAAAACCCCCAAAAAACCATAAAACTGTTAAAAACCCTAAACCACCCTACCCCTTAAACCCCTCAAATCATTAAAAACCCTAAAACCCATAATTATACTAGAAACCCTAAAAATATCTTAAAATTTAAAAAAAAACTCTAAAAACATTGAACAACACTAATAAAAATTTAAAATTAAAAAGACTCATAAAACCCCTAAAAAACTAAAAAAATGCTAAATCCCTCTAAAATCCCCAAACCCTAAAAAACACTAAAAACCCTAAAAACACTAAAAACCATAAAAATCCAAAAAAATATTTAAAAATCCCTGAAACCCTAAAATCCCTAAACACCCTTAACAACCCCCAAAAAATCTTAAAACCCTAAAAATTCATAAAATCCCTAAAAACCTAAAAAACATTAAAAACCCTAAAAGACCCTAAAAATCCTAAAACACCCTAAACCCCATAAAACCCCATAAAAATCATAAAACCCATCAAAACCATAAAATCCCTAAAAATATAAAAACCCATAAAACTAATAAACTATTAAAACCTTTCAAATCCCTAAAAATGTTAAAAACTCAAAAAATATTAAAACCCCAAAAGTGACTCAAAAACCCAAAAACCATAAAAACCCAAAAACCCCTAAAAGCAACTAAAACACCTCAAAATCACTAAAAACCCTAAAAACCCATAAAAATCCTAAAAAAACCTGAAAGTATCATAAAAAATGTAAAAAACCAAAAAAAATAATTGAAAACCACTAAGAATACCTTAAAAACATAAAAACACATAAAATCCCTAAAAACTAAAAAAAATTCTACAAACTCTAAAAACCATAAAACCCTAAAATCCCTAAAACCCCATAAACCCCTATAAAACCCCTAAAACCAATAAAAAATCTAAAACCCCTCTAAACCCAAAAAAATTAAGAAATTTAAAAAATCTTAAAACCCATAAAAACTAAAAAAATACAATAAAAACCTAAAAACCCAGGAAACCCTAAAAATACTCAAAATCACTAAAAACCCTAAAACACATAAAAACCTTAAAAACCTTAAAAAATACCTCAATGTTTTAAAAACCCTAAAAACCATGAAAACCCCTAATAAAATCATAACCTAAAAAAACATAAAACCCCAAAAAAACATAATACACTAAAAACCCAAAATCCCCTGAAGACCCTAAAAGACCCTAAAACCCCTCAAAATCTGTAAATAAAACTAAAAATCATAAAAATACTGAAAATTTCAGAAAAATCCCAAAAAAGGATAATAAACCTAAAACCCTAAAAACCCATAAGAAAACCATAAAATCATAAAAACACTTAAAACCACTAAAAACATAAATAATTCTAAAAACTCTAAAAACTATAAAATAACATAAAAACCCTAAAAACTATAAAAACGCCTAAGAGCTAATAAAAAACTGTAAAAATAACTAAAAACTCTAAAAACCCTTTAAATCCCCAAAACTATAAAAAAACTCTAAAAAACATAAAATCCATAAAAAACACTAAAAACTCAAAAAAAAAAAACTTGAAAACCTAAAACACCCTAAAAAATAGAGACCCACAAAATCCTTAAAACTATGAAAATCATAAAATACTAAAAAATACCAAAAATACCAAAAATTATATAAAACTCTAAAACCTTTGTAAACCCCTTAGAAAACCATAAAAACATAAAAACACACAAAACCCCTATAAAACTACAAATGATAAAAACCCAAAAAATCCCAACAAATACCTAAAGGCCCTATAAATCATCAAAATTCAAAAAAAACCCCCTAAAATTCACAAAAAAACCTAGAAACCCCTATAAAACCCGGAAACATAAAAAACCCTAAAAATCAGGAAGAAACTCTAAGAAAAACTTAAAAACCTAAGAACACATAAAACCCTATAAAATCTAAAAAAAATATAAATACCCCAGAAATGTCAAAAAAGACCCTAAACCCTAAAAAACCCATAAAACCCATTAAAACCCCTAAAACCATGAAACCCCATAAAAAACCTAAAAACCAACTACAATAATTAAAATTAAATTACAGCCATCAAAATGATAAGAACTCTAAAAACCAAAAAACCCATAAGAAAATAAAAAATACCCTATGAATCCAAAAAACATAAAAAACCATAAAACCCTAAAAGACCCTAAAAACCCTCAAAATACCAAAAAAACCAAAAAAAAAACCCAATAAAAATATTATAAATCCCTTAAAATACCGAAAAAATTAAAAACCTAAAAACCCTAAACATTTGAAAGTACAGCATAAAAACATAAAAACACATAAAACCCATAAATACATAAAATATTCTAAAAACCCTAAAAATCATAAAAACCATAAAATCATAAAAATACCTAAAAACCCTAAACACCATAAACATCATAAAAAATCCCTAAAATTCCAAATAATGAAAAAAATCCTAAAACTCCAAAAAACATAAAAAACATTAAAATCTGGAAAACATTCAAAACCCAAAAAAACCAAAAACTAAAAACCATAAATAAACCCTAAATACTAAAACCCCCCAAAAAACTATGAAAACAACTATAAACCATATAAGTTTTTGGGTGTAGGTTGATTGACCCCACCCCTTCCTTTCCTGTTGCATCTTTTTTATAATATTTTGGGGGGGGGGGCAGGAATAGCCTGGCCTGAACTGTCCTCTGCCCGAAAAACCATAAAAACGCTAAAATCTGCTAAAAACAATAAAAAACCTTTAAACCCATAAATTTTTTAAAAAACTATAAAACACTTATAATTCCTAAAAAACAAAAAAAAATCCCTAAATACCCAGAAACCCATGAAAACCATAACACCCAATAACCAATAAAAGCCCATAAAACCCCTAAACCACCTAAAAAACTTAAACCCCTTAAAAATAAAAAAACTGTTAAAATACCTAAATTCATGTAAAACCCTAAAAACCTAAATCGCTAAAAATCCAAAGAACCCTAAAATACTAAAAAACCCTAAAAACCCACAAAATATCTCAAAACCCTAAAAACCCTATAAAAATAAAAATCCAAAAAACTACACAAAAATGTAAAAAACCTAAAATCCCAAAACTCCTTAGAAACCCCTAAAAACCTAAAATTATATAAATCCCCTAAAACCATAAATCTCTTAAAATGTTAAAAGACCCTAACACCCCTTGAAACACCTAAAACCTATAACCCCCCTAAAAACCTTAAAACCCCATAAAAACACTAGAAACACTAAAAAACATTAAAACCATAAAAATATCGAAAACCCCCAAACCACTAAAAACTGGATAAAAACCCATAAAACCCAAAAATGTAAAGACACTAAGAAACCTAAAAACATCAAAAAAAACCTCTAAAAACCCTCAAAATCTTTGAGACTAAAAATCGTAAAAATCCTAAGAAATCCCTAAAAACCTAAAAAACAAAAAACCATGAAATACCGTAAGAAAACCCTTAAAACGTAAAAACACTTTAAAACACCACAAAACTAACAAAAACAAAAAAGAACCAAAATAACCTGAAAAACCTAAAAACCATCAAAATTCATAATATCCCTAAAAACCAAAAAAATATATAAAAATTACTAAATATCCCTAAAAATGTAAGAAACCTTAAAACCCGGTAAGACCCAAGGAAAACCGTTAACCCCAAAAATAAATTAAAACCACTAAAAACCTAAAAATTGAAAAAAAAAAACCTTATAAACCCTAAAACCCATTAAAATCCAAATAACCCTCAAAATTACAAAAACAAATCCCTAAAAATTATAAAAATCATAAAAAAATTAAAAATCCATAAAAACATAAAAAACCATTAGACCCTCAAAATCGCTAAGAAACCCATAAAACCCTAACAACACATAAAAACACTAAGAAACTATAAAAATTCTAAAACCCCTAAAAATATCCTAAAATCCATAAAACAAAAAAACCCTCTAAAACCCCATTAAAACCCTTAAAAATCTAAAAAAATTCTACAAACGATTTTATCCCCGAAAAAAGTTAAAAAAAACAAACCCTAAAAAATAAAAAATAAAAAAACTAGAAAACTAAAAAACCATAAACCCCTTAAAAACCCTAAAACCCTATAAATTTCTAAAATCCCTAAAAACTCATAAAATCTTACAAAAATTCCTAAAAATTCATAAAAACATAAAAACCCTAAAAACCCTAAGAAAACCTTAAAACTCTAAAAAATCATAAAACCCAATAAAATATAAAAATTTATAAAAACAATAAAAAACATTAAAACAACTAAATACCTCAATCCTTCAAAATCCCTAAAATCCTAAAAAACATAAATTTCATGAAAAATCTCTAATATCTAAAGAAACATAAAAACCCTAAAAACCCTGAAATCCTGTAAGAAAAACTTAAAACCAAAAAAACATTAAAATACCAAAAAAACACTAAAACACTAAAAATCATAGAAAGACACTAAAAACTAGAAAACCCCTAAAAACAATAAAAACCACTAAAAACCCTAAAAACTATAAAAAAAACTTAAAAACTCTCTAAAATATCAAAAAACGTAAAAAACCCTAAACACCCTAATAATCCTTATAAATGGAGGATGCTGGTTGCTGGTTGGCTGGGAGATACTGTTTGGCTGGTTGTTGCTGCTGGATGTTGATTGATGTTGTAGTCTCAAAGATGGTCGTTGGTAAGTTGTGAGATCCTGGATGCTGGTTGCTTGGCTTTGTATGTTTTTTTTCCTTTTTTCGCTTTTGATTTTTCTTTTTTTGGCGTCTTTTCCGTCTTGGGTCGTAAGGGGTTTTTTGGATGTGGGTTTTTTTTTGTGTGGGCTTTTTTTCATCCTAATAAATTTGGGGGGGGGGGGGGGAATAGCTCGACCCTTGCATCTTCCTTTCCCCAAAAAACACTTAAAACCCCTAAAAAAACTAAAAATATTAAAAATCTTTAAAAACCTCAAAATCCATAAAAAAACGTAAAACACATAATAATCCTGAAAAATCCTTCAAAATACCCAAAAACCTAAAAACCTCTAAAAACCTAGAAGAATCATATGAAAACCTTAAAACACAAAAAAACACTTAAAACCCATAAAACCTTAAAAACAATTAAAACCAAAATATACCATAAAAACCATAAAACCCCTAAACCCCCTCAAAACCCAAACAATGTTGAAAAATAATAATACCTCATAAAATCATAAAAAAGTAAAAATATTAAAATTCCTTTAAAATAAAAAATGTAAAAAATCTCTTCAAAAACAATAATTCTTATAAAAACCTCAAAACAGTAAAAACCTAATAAACCCAAAAACCCATCAAAATCCCTAAACCCCTAAAACCCATAAAAATCATAAAATACCTAAAAACATAAAAACCCATAAAACCCAAAGAAATCCTTAATCCAAAAAACACATAAAACACCTAATGAGTCTTAAAAGGAAAAAAACACTAAAAACACTAAAACCCCGAAAAACCCAAAAACCCAAAAAACATCTAAAAACCATGAAAACCCCCAAAAAACTGATACTAACCCTAAAAATCACTAAAAAAACATTAACACTACAAAAAGGGCTTCCCCTTCATCCCCTTAAACCCTTAAAAAGGGGTATTATCTATAATAAAATAAAAAAGAAGGCCTTCGGGCCATTCGGGCCAAAAAAACTAAAAAACCCTAAAAAAAGTTAAAAATTTAAAAACACATAAAACCATCAAATTCTAAAACCCTTAAAAATAATAGAAACCCTAAAACCCCTAAAAACCCTCAAAATCTATAAAAAACCTAAAATATATAAATATGCTTTGATCCCAAAAAATATATTAAATTTTAAAAACCCTAAAAACCCTAAGAGAACATGAATATAAAAAAACTAAAAACACAACAAAAAATAAAGAATAATAAAAACCCTAAATGCAAAAAAATACCAAAAAACCCAAAAACCCCTAATTTTTTTAAAAGAATCCAAAAAATACCATACAACCCCTAAAATCCCAATAAAAATTATAATAACCATTTAAACCCCTCAAAATTTTAAAAACTCTAAAACACCTAAAAACTAGAAAAATCAAAAAAATGATATAAAATCTTTTAAAATATAAAAAACCCAAAAAACCCTAAACAACCCTAATGAATTCTTAAAAACCTAAAAACACATAAAACTATAAAAAAACTAAGAAACAAAAAACCAATAAAAATTCATAAAAAACACTAAAAACCCATAAACCCATAAAAACTCTAAAAAACTTTTAAAAACCCTAAAATCCCATAAAACCATAAAAGCTTCTAAAAAACTCTATAACCCATTTAAAACTCTAAAAACGTTGAAAATATCTTGAAAATATAAAAACCATTAAAGACTCGAAAAACATTAAAACACCTAAAAAACATTAAAAACCAAAAAACCCAAAAAAACCCCTTAGAATCCCTAAAAACCAAAAAACCCCACGAAAATTCTAAAAAATACCTAATAATCCCTAAAAATATAAAAAAACTAAAAAACATGAAAAATACGAAGAAAAATTTAAAAACAAAAAAACTATTAAAAACCCTAAAATTCCTAAAAAATGTTATAACCCCTAAAAACCCTTGAAAACCCAAAAAACCTTATAAACCATCAAAATACAAAAAAACTAGAAACATAAGAATACTAAAAAATAAATAAATAACCCTAAGACATTAAAAACCATAAAACATTTCAAACCCCTAAGAAACCTTAAGAACCTAAAAACAATTGAAACCCCAAAGAACCCTCAAAATACTAAAAAGCATAAAAGACCCTAAAAACCCAACTAAATCCTAAAAACACTAAAAATCCGTAAAAAAAGAAAGCCCATTAAAATCCAAAAACAACCTAAAAATACATAAAAACCAAAAAACTATGATGACCCCTAAGAAAACCTCAAAAACATAAAACTTATAATACCCCTAAAAACCACAAAATTAAAAATCCACAAAAAAGACAACTAATTTTCTGAAATCCCATAAAAATACTAAATACCTTTAGAAACCCTTAATAAAAAAACTCTAAGAAACCACTACAAAATTTAAAAAACCATTAAACCCCTAAAAATGATAAAAACAAAAAAAAACCATTAAACCCCTACGAAATTTATAAAAAAACAAAGAAACCCCAAAAAAACATAAAACCATAAAAACAATAAGAACCCTTGAAATCAAAAGAAACCCTAAACAACATAAAAAACTGAATAAAACCATAAAAATCCCTAAAATGGAAAAAACCCCTAAAAACCTTGAAAAATACCTAATAAAACTATTAAAACCTAAAAAGACTTAAAAACCCAGAAAACCTGAAAAATGCTAAAAACCATAAAAATCCCAAAAACCTTAAATAACCTTAAAAACCATAAAAATCATTAAAATAGACAAATCTCTAAAAAGGTAAAAAACACTGCAATCCAATAAGAAAACCTTTAAAACCTAAAAAATATTAAAACCCCTGAAAAACCTATTAAAATTATAAAACCCTTAAAAACCCTAAGACCCCCCCAAACCATAAAACCCTCTGAAATACTTAAAAACCCAAAAACCAATAAAAACCCTAAAACCAATAAATATATATATAAACCCTTTAAACATCATAAAACATTTAAAAAACTCTAAACACCATTAAATACCCTAAAATACTCTAAAAACCCCAAAAATAAAAAAACCAAAAAATCCTCAAAACCACTAAATAATGTAAAAAACATCAAAATACCTAAAAACCCTAAAAACAAAAAAAACCAAAAAAATGATTTAAAATTCCCCAAAAATATAAAATACCCTAAAACCTATGAAAAATCCTAAGAAAAACTAGAAAACCTAAAAAAACATTAAACACCTAAAAACCCTAAAACTATTAAAATCACTAAAAAAACCCTAACACCCCTAAACAACCTTATAAACCAACAAAATCCCTAAAAATATAAAAATCCATAAAAATAGTAAAATCCCTAATAATCCCTAAAAGCGTAAAAACCCTAAAACCCCTAAAACATAAGAAAACCGAAAAATCCTAAAAACACTTAAATCCCTTAATAACATAAAAATGATAAAAGCCCTAAAAACCCCTACATGGTCCCTAAAACCATAAAAACCTATAAAAAACATAAAAACCCAAAAAAAAAACATAAAAAGCATAAAAAAATATGGAAACCCTTTGAAACCCTAAAAACGTTGGAACACTCTAACAACCCATAAAAACCCTTAAAACCCAAAAAGTCCCTAAAACCCCAAAAAACACTAAAAAGCTTAAAACCTCTAATAACCCTAAGAACCCTCAATAACCCTAAAATCCCTATTAACATAAAAAACCATGGGAACCACTAAAAAACAATACAAACCTAGATAAACTTAAAACCACTAAAAACCCAAAAAACTAAAAACAATAAAAGGGCCTAAAACCCAGAAAAATAATAAAACCCGCAAAATCCAAAAAAAATAAAAAAACCACATAAAACCGCTGAAAAGCCAAAAAAAATATTAAACACCCTAAAAAACCTAAAGATCCCTAAAAATCCCTAAATACTCTAAAAAACAATAGAATTCATTAAAAGTCCCTAAAAATACCTAAAAATCAAAAAAACACTTAAAAAACTAAAAACACCTAATAAAACCCTAAGAACATAAATAAAACTTAAAACCCCTAAAATAATAAAAATACTAAAAAAATAAAAACTATAAAAGATCCTATAAACCTAAAAACCACTTAAAACCATAAAAATCCCTAAAAACAAAGAAACTCGTAAAGCCCCATAAAAACACTACAGGTAAACTGAACACTCTAAAACAATTTAAACCCCTAAAAACATTTTAAAACATTAAAAACCCTTGAAATCCCTAATGAACTAAAAAAATATAAAAAACCTAGAAACCCAAAAACCACTCAAAATCCCTAAAATCCTAAAGAACCATAAAAATCCTGAAAAAATATCAAAAACCCCTGAAAAACATAAAAAATCCTAAAACCCCTAAAAACACATAAGAAAAACATAAAACCTTAAAAACACATAAACCCCCTAAAAACCTAAAAAGCCTTAAAAATACAAAAAAAACACTGTAAACCTTAAAACTCCAAAAAGACATAGAATTCCAAAACCCCTAAAAAGCCATAAAAATAATAAAAATCCCCAAAAATCCTTAAAAACATAAAAACTCTAAAAACCTTGAAAACCCCAATGAAATCTTTAAGAATATTAAAATGATTAAAACTCATAAAACCCCTTAAACCCCCTAAAAACCCATAAAAATACCAAAAATGACTAAAAATCCATAAAAACTTCTAAATACCAAAATATACATAAAACCCCAACAATACCCCTAATAAAGAAAAATAATCATATAATAATAAAAACCCTAAAAACCCCTTAAAACCCAAAAAATCCATAAAAATCCATTAATATTCGAAAACACGTAAAAATCCCTAAAAATGAAAAAAAATCATAAAAACACTAAAAAATAGAAATAAGACCTTAAAACCCAAAAACATAGTACCACTGAAAAACCAAAAAACGAATAACCCCCAAAAGACCCTAAAAAACCTAAAACCACATAAAAATCATAAAACACCTCAAACCCATAAATCCTGCTAAAAACAATAAAAATCTAAAAACAACTAAAAATTCTAAAATCCCTTAAAACACCTAAGAGTGATAAAAACACTAGGAAACATTAAAACCATTAAGAAACTATAACCCCCCTAAAACCCACAAAAAACCATACCACCATTAAAAACCCTAAAAACCCAAAAATCCTTGAAAACCCAAAAAAACCATGAAATCTTATAAAATCCCTAAAAATCCTAAAAATATAAAAAAGTCTAAAACCCCTAAGAAACCGTTGAATTCCTAAAAACATTTAAAACTTATAAAAACCCAAAAAAACACTTAAAACCCCTAAAAATAATGAAAACCCCTAAATACCTTAAAATCCATAAAAACCCATAAAGACCAATAAACCGCACTAAAAACAATAAAAATGATTTAAACCAATAAAAACATTAAAAAATTAAAAAAACCTAAAAACCATAAAAACACTAAAAATCCTTCAAACCCCTAAAAACCCTAAAAGACTAAAAACCATAAAAAACCTCAAAATCCAAAAAATTCCCTAAAACCATTAAAATAAAAAAATACATAAAATACACTAAAAATTTAAAAACACCTAAACCCCTAGTAAACCTGAAGAAAACCTTTAAAACCTAAAAATAATTAAAACCCCTAAAAATCTAAAAATACTAAAAACACTAAAACCCCTTAAGAAATATTAAGAACCTAAAAAATTCTTAAAACACAAAAGAAACTAAAAAACACAAAAAACCAACACTAAAAACTCTCAATATTCCTACAAACATAAAAACCCATGAAAATCCAAAAAACCCTAAAAATCCAGAGAAATATAAAAAGCCCTAAAACCTTGAAATCCCTTAAGAAAACCTTAAAAGCACAAAAACAATTAAACCCCAAAAATATAATAATGAAAAAATATCTAAAACCCCAAAAAAGACCCTAAAACCACTAAATCGTATAAAAATAGCTAAAACCCTTAAAGACCCTAAATACCCATAAAACCGTTAAAATTACTAAAAAAATCTTCCACCCTTTAAACCCCTAAAAACATTAAAAATTTAAAAAACCATAAAACCCTTAAAAACAAAAAAAAAATCCCTAAAAATGAAAAAATCTTAGAAACCCTAAAGCCCTAAAATATAATAAAACCACTCAAAAATAACTAAAACCTTAAAGACCCATAAAAATCATAATAAAGATCTAAAAACCCCAAAACATAAAAAACCCTAAAATTCTTTAAAATCCCTAATAAAACCTTAAAAACCCAAAAAACATTAAAACCCCTAAAATCCCAAAAATTTAAATAAAACCATAGCAGTCCCTAAAAATTTTATATACCATTAAAATCATACAAAATCACAAAAAATGTAAAAAAAAACTAAAAACCCTGAAAACCCCTAAAAATGCTAAAAACACTAAAAACCCTTAACCACTCACCCCCCATATGCTTTCAAACTCTAAAACCCATTAAAACCTTAAAAATCCAAATTGATATAAAAAACCCTTTAAATCCCTAAAATGTTAAAAACACTAATAAAATGTTAAACCCCAAAAATACTCAAAATACAACAAAAAACCTAAGAAAACATAAAAACCATAAAACCATAAAACCATAAAAATCCTTAAAATCTATAAAAATCATAAATACACATAAAAATCCTAAAAAATCATTAAAACCCCTAAAAATAAAAATTCATAAAACACATAGAAACCCCTAGAAAATTCTTCAAAATATAAAAACACTTGAAACCCCTAAAAACCTAAAAATCGTAAAAAACCTAAAAAACACTAAAACCCTTAAAACCATCAAAATCCCTGAAAACATTAAAAAATCCTAAATATAACTATTAATCCCTAAAAGGGTAAAAAATCATAAGACCACTAAAAACCATATCATCCTAAAAACACTTAAAACCCCTAAAAACCAAAAAACACTAAAAAAACCTAAAAACCCTTACAAGGACCCTAAAGCCCCTAAATCCCCAAAAAACCATAAAAACTACTAAAGACCTCAAAACCCCAAAAACCCCATAAAGCACCTAAAAACTATAAAAAATATATAAATCCATAAAAATGTTAAAATTATCTTAAAAATATTTTAATCCCTAAAAACTCAAAAAACCCTGAAATCCCAAAAATCCGTAAAAACCCTAAAAACCATAAAATCTCTCAAAACCATTAAATACCTAAAAATCTTAAAATTTATAAAAATTCCTAAAAATACATATAAACAAAAAACCCATAAAACCTTGAAGACCATTAAGAAGACCTTAAATACCTAAAAATACATTAAACCCCTAAAAACCTAAAAAATGCAAAAACACAAAAAATACCCTAAAAACCCAAAACCCCGTAAAAAACATAAAACACCAAAAAGGCTTAAAAACACGAGCAACCAATAATAAACATAATGAAATATTAAAACTATGAAAACCCTTTAGACCCATGTAAACTATAAAAAACACTAAAAACACTAAAAATATTAAAAACTCAAAAAACCCCAAAACACCTAAAAAACCTCAAAAAATCCAAAAAACCATAAAAATCCTAAAATCCATTAAAATCCTAAAAAACCATAAAAATCCTAAAAATGGCCATAAATAGCTAAAAATGTTATAAACACTGAAAACCTTGAAAACCATTAAGAAAAATATAAAAACCTAAAAACACTTAAAAACCCTAAATACCTAAAAGATGTTGAAAACCGTAAAATCCATAAAAAACCCTAAAAACCTAAAAACCCATAAAACAATAAAAACCATAAAACCCTCTAAAAACAATAAAAACCTTCTAAAACCACAAAGTGTTATAAAACTATAAAAACATTGAAACCCTAAAATCTAAAAATACCCTCAAAAGCCAAAAAAACAATAAAACCATAAAACCCCAAAAAACACTAAAATTCCATAAAAACCATAAAATCCTGAAAGAATCCAAAAAAATTCAATAAAATACATAAAAATTTAAAAACCCAAAAAAACCCAAAAACTCTTAAGAAAAATGTAAAAACCAAAAAAAAATTTAACCCACTAAAAATGCTAAAATCCAAAAAACCCAAAAAACCCGAAAAATCCATAAAAACCCTAAAAATCCATAAAAAACCAAAACAATTCCAAAAATCCTATAAAATTCCCTAAAAACCATAAAAACCCCTTAAAACCTTAAAACCACTAAATCCCATAAAATTCTAAAATCCAATAAAAATATAAAGCACTTTAAAACACCGAAAATGTTAAAATAACACTAAAATCATAAAAATAAAAAAAAACAGAAAAACCAAAAAAACCAAAACAACCATAAAACAAATAAAAACCCTTAAAGCCCATAAAACCCCTCAAAATCACTGAAATCCTTAAAAACCATAAAAATAATATAAATATTTAAAAACATTTAAAAACTAAAAACCCAAAAAACCCCTAAGAAAACATTAAAAACCTAAAGATGCTCAAAATGCCTAAAAACCCAAAAAAATAAAAACCATAAAACCATAAAAACAACCAAAATCCATAGACACTAAAAACCATAAAAGTCCTAAAAAATCCCTAAAATCCCAAATATCATAAAAACCCATAAAACCATAAGAACTATTAAGAAAACCATAAAACCCAAAAATGCTTAAGAACCCTAAAAAACCCGAATACGCTAAAAATTCCCTAAAACCCCTTAAAATCATAAATAATGCTAAAAACATTAAAAACCCTAAAAACTATGAAAAAACATAAATCCAATAAAAACTATAAAAACCATTTCAACCACAAAAACATTAAAAAAGTTAAAAAAACCTTTAAAATCCTTAAAAATAAAAAACCTATTTTAAAAAAAAACATAAAAACCCTCAAATACCATAAAACCCCTCAAAATCCCAAAAACCATAAAATCCCATAAAAACAAAATATCACAAAAAATAACTAAAAATATATATAACCATAAAAACATTAATAAACAAGATGAAAACCATAAAACCCAAAAAACACTTGAAACTCCTAAAAACATAAAAAATCATTAAAAACCCAAAACACCTCAAAAATCCCTAAGTACCGAAAAAACCCATAAAATCCTACAATTCCATAAAAATATACAAAAAACATTAAAACCAATGAAACCCGCTTATAAAACCATAGAAAACTAAAAAAATTAAATCCCAAGAACCCACTAAAATTTCTAAAACCATTAAAGACCATAAAACCATCTAAACCCTTAAAAAAATAAAAACCTTAAAACCCATTAAAGAAAAAAAAACCTGAAATCCCACAAAAAACTCTAAAAACCTTTTAAACCCCAAAAAATGTTAAAATACAATATAAAACCCTAAAATCCCTAAAATGATAAAAAACATTAAAACCTAAAATAAACCCAAAAACCCATAAAAACCCACTAAAACCCAAAAAACTACAAAATCCATAAAAATCCAAGAAATCCGAAAAATTCAAAAGAAGTCCCAAAAATGAAAAAATCCTAAAACCCTGAAAAATAAATAGAAATCCATAAAAACCAAAAAACACATAAAACATGTAAAAAACAATAATAATTAAAACCATAAAAATCCTGAAAACCACATAAACCATAATAACCAAATAAGACCTTAATAATTTTAAAAACCATAAAACCTATAAAAACCCTAAAAACTACTAAGAACTCTAAAAACACCTTAAACCCATAAAAAATAAAAAATCTAAATATCCTTAAAACCCATAAAAATTTAAAAAACTCGAAAAACTAAAAAAATATAAAACCCAAGAAACCCTACAAAATTACTAAAAATCCTGAAGGTCCCTAAAAACATTAAAACCCAATAAAAATTATAGAAAATCCCTTAAATTTTTTAAAAATGAAATAAACCCTTAAATAATTTTAAACCATTAAGAAAACCTTAAAGCACAGAAACACTTAAAACCCCTAAAACATAAAACATGCTAAAATACTTAAAACCCTAGACACCTCAAAATCCATAAAAACCCTAAAAACCAAAAAATTCCAAAAAATGAACTAAAAATCTCTTAAAAACTCTGAAAATCATTAAAATCCCCAAGAAACCCTTAAAACCTATTAACACTAAAATCCCCTAAAAACCTAAAAATGATAAAACCCTAAAAAAACTATTAAAAGAACCTAAAAACCCATAAAACCATAAAGTAAATAAAACCTCCAAAAACCCCTAAAGAACCATTAAAAACTATAAAAACCCTTTAAACCCAAAAACTATAAAAACTCTATAAAACCTTAAAACCCTAAAAAAACTCAAAAAAACATAAACACCCAAGAAACCATTTAAATCATTAACAATCACTTGAAATACAGAAAAATGAAAAACTCCAAATACCATGAAAATCCCTAAGAAATCCTTAAATACCAAAAAACACATAAAACCTCTAAAAACAAACAAACACTAAATATCCAAAAAATATATAAAGGAAAAAAACCCCAAACTCCCTAAAATCCATAAAACCCATAAAAACAATAAAAACTATAAAACCATAAATTTTCTAAAAACCACTAAAAACATTAAAAACCCTTTAAACCCCAAAAAATGTTTTAAAACTCTAAAAACATATAAAAACCCTAAAAACTCCAAAAAACCTAAAACCCCCCAAAAAAACCAATAGACCATAAGAAATACAGAAAACCCATAAGAAAAACATGAAAACCAAAAAACACTTAAACCCCCTATAAACCAAAAAATTTCTTAAACCCAAAAAAACCAAAAAAAAACCATGAATCCCAAAAGAACCTAAAACCATATTAATATTAAAAAGAGAAAAAATTACCTAAAAATGTAAAAAATCCTAGCAACCATGAAAAACCAAATAAACCTTAAAAACCTAATAACACATAAAAGCCTTAAAAATATAAAAAACACTAAAACAACCAAAAAATACCTAGAAAGACCCTAAAACCCTTAGAAGCCATAAAAACTAAAATAACCCCATAAATTCTTAATAACCCCTAAATACGCATAAATCCCTAAAAACCAATAATATTCTAAAAGACATAAGAATCCCTAAAAATGCTAAAAATATATAAACATTAAAAACCCTAGAAAAGTAAACAAAACCCCAAAAAAGAAAAACCCCATAACCCCCCCCCCTCTAACAACCTCAAGATCACTAAAAAAATAAAATCAATAAAAATCCTAGAAAAGAAATAAAAATCCCTAAAAATGATAAAACCCGAAAGCCATAAAAAATCCCAAATAAAAACATAAAAATGTAAAAAAACATAAAACCTCTAAAAAACTAAAAAAATGATAAAAACTATAAAAACCCCAAAATCCCAAAACCCACTAAAACCCCTCAAAATCCCTAAAATCCTCAAAACCATAAAAATCCAAAAAAAAAGATAAATTCCTAAAAACATAAAATATCATAAAAACCCTAAAATCAATATGAAAACCATAAAAATCTAAAGACACTTAAAACCCCTAAAATCCTAAAGAAATGGTAAAAAACCAAAAACCCCAAAACCCCATTAAAAGGACCCAATAACCCTAAAAACATTTAAAACCATAAAAACCCTAAAAATCCTAAATACACTAAAACTCCAATTACACTACAAACAAACTAAAAAATGTAAAAAAACATTAAAACCCTAAAAATATAAAAAACTATAAAAAACAATAAAACACTACAAAACTAAAAAACCTTAAAAACAAAAAAACATAGATACACTAAAAACCATAAAACCCCTCAAAATCCATAAAAACCGTAATTACTATAAAAAACCTAAAAAATATCTAAAAAAATATGAAGACTTAAAAAAATATAAATCCCAAAATAAATCCATTAAACCTAAAAACACTTAAAACCCCAAAAACAAAAAAACACTAATGACAAAAAACCCCCAAAAAACTCTAAACCATCAAATCTCAAAATATCAAAGAAACCCAAAATTTTCATGAAAAGGACCTCAAAATCCCTAAAAATGTAGAAAAAGCGAAAAACATTAGAAACCCCTAATAAGACCATAAAAACCCAAAAAAAAATAAATTCCCTCAAAAACCTAAAGACCGTAAAACCCCTTAAAACCCTAAAACCCCTAAAAGACCCTAAAAACCCCTAATATGCATAAAAACTCTAAAACCCATTAAAACTGTAAAACCAACTAATAATCTAAAAACCTTTTAAACCCATAAAAATGTTAAAAAACTCTAAAAAACACAATACCCTAAAAAACAAAAAAAACCATAGAACCCCAAAAAAGACCATAATACCATAAAAACATTAAAAACCCTTAGAATACCTAAAAACCCCTAAAAATTATTAAAAATACAAAAAATGAAAAAAAACCTAAATACCCTAAAAACCATATGAAAACCTAAAAACCTAAAAACACATAAAAACCCTAATAAACATAAAAATGAATAAAACCATAAAACTATATAAAATCCAATAAAACCCTCAAAATACCTAAAACCTCTTTAAAACCATAATATCCTATAAAAGCCCTAAAAATATCTAAGAATATAAAAAATACTAAAAAATCAAGAAAAAACATAAAACCACTAAAAACCACTAAAAACCATAAAAGAACTAAAAACCATAAAAATTCCCAAAAACTATAAATAACCTAAACAACCACTAAAAACTATAAAAACCCTTTAAACCCCTAAATACTTTAAATTGATCTAAAAACCTTAAAACTCCTAAAATACTAAAAACCCAAAAAACCTAAGTAACCCTAAAAACCAAAAATCCCAAAATCCCACAAAATCCCTAAAACCCCTAAAACACATAAAAATCTTTAAAATCCCTTAAAATACCAAAAAATGTAGAAAACCAAAAAAAATAAAAACCCCAATGAAACCCATAAAAACACATCAATACATTAAAACCCCCAAACCCCCATAGAAACCATAAAAATCCACAAAAAATCTCTCAAAACCCTTTAAACCCCTAAAAAAAGATAAAAACTCAAAAAAACTTTAAAACCCTATAATCTCAAAAAAACCTAAAAACTCAAAAAAAAACCAGACAACCCCTAAAAACAAAAAAACCCATAAAATCACAAACAATCTCTAAAAATATAAAAAAAAATCCATAAAAACACATAAAACATAAAAAGGCAAAAAAAATCTGTAAAAACCCCTAAGAAAACCTTAAAAACAAAAAAATATATATATAAAAACCATAAAACCCTAAAAACATTAAAAACACTAAAATCTAAAAAACCCCAAAGGCCAATGAATCACTAAAACCCATAAAAAAAGAAAAACCTAACAAATCCATAAAAATCCCTTAAAACCTAAAATTCCTAAAAATAACTAAAAACCCTAAGAAAAAAATGAAAAACCAAAAACACTTAAAACCCAAAAAAGTAACAAAAAATGATAAATCCCTTAAAAGACTCTGAAATCTCTGAAAACCCTTAAAACAAAAAAAAACCCTAAAAATCATAAAAAACCTAAAATCCCATAAAAATGATAAATCCAACTAATAAATCTAAAAATCATTTAAACACATAAAAATGTAAAAAAAACGTGTAAAAAACTTTAAAACCCTTAAAATTAGAAATCCCCAAAAAACTCATCAAACCCCTAAAACCCCAAAAAAACCACTAAAAACTGTCAAAATACCTAAAAAACCTAAAAACCAATAAAAACACAAAAAATTACTAACAAAATGTAAAAACATAAAACCTCTTAAAACCCTGATAAAACCCATGAAACCCTTAAAAAACTAAAAACACTTAAAACCGGAAAAAACTAAAAAAGAGTAAAACCCCTAAAAACACTCAAATCCCAAAAACCCAAAAAATTCAGAGAATCCTTAAAATACCCTAAAATACTGAAGAACGTAAAAAACACTAAAAATTCTAAAAACCATTAAGAAACCACTAAAACCTAAAACACTTAAACCCCATAGAAAACCTAAATAACTCAAAAAACATTAAAACCCTAAAAATATCAAAAAAACATTAAGACCCCAAAAAACCATAAAATCCTAAAGACACTAAAAACCCGAAAATTAGAAAAAAACCATAAATATCCTAATAATATATTAAAAATATCTAAAAACATAAAAACCCTTAGAAAACTTTAAAACATAAAACCCTTAAAACCAGTAAAAACCAAAAATATGATAAAAACACTAAAAAACCCTAAAAATTAAAAATACCCTTAAAACCCCTAAAAATAATTAAAATCCAAAAACATCCCTCAAAAAAAATCACCTAAAACCCCATAAAACTCCTATGAAAACTATTAAAACATACAAGTCTTAAAACTCAAAAAAAAAACTAAAAATGTAAAACACCCTAAAAGACCTTAAATCCCAAAAACCAATAAGAACCATAAAACACCATAAAAATCCTAGAAACCATTGAAAATTCTAAAAATCATTTAAATATCCCTAAAAATCGCTAAAAAAACTAAGAAATTGTAAAAACCCTGAAAACTCTAAAAACATAAAAACCTAAAAAGTTAAAACCCCTAAATAACCTAAAAACACTAAAAACACTAAAAAAATTTAAAAACCCTAAAAATACTTAAAAACCATAGAAAACAATAAAAATATTAAATAATCCATAAAAATTCCTGAAAACATACAAACCCCTTAAAACCTGAAAACACCTACGAAACCCTTAAAATCCTGATAACTCTTAAACCCCCTAAAAACCTAAAAACGTAAAAACCCTTAAAAGCCCATAAAACTATAAAATGTTAAAAACCTAAAAATGTTAAACATCATAAAACCCCATAAAAATCCTAAAACCCACTAAAACTCTAAAATCCCTATAAACCCCTAAAAATATTAAAAACTCAAAAACCATAAAACACATAAAAATTAAATAAAAACATAAAAAGCCATAAAAATATTATCACCCTAAAACCCATAAAACCTCTCAAAATCCCTAAAAACTGGAAATTCTATAAAATTCCATAAAACTCTTAAAAATCCATAAAAACATAAGAAACCCTAAAATCCTTGAAAAACCCCATGAACACCTTAAAACCTAAAAATCACTGAAACACCAAAAACATAAAAAAATATAGAATAACCTAAAACCCTAAAACCACTAAAAAGCCTCAAAACCCTCAAAGCCCTCAAAACCCATAAAATACAAAAACAACCCTATAAACATAAAAACCCATGAAACCCTAAAAAATCTAAAACCCCATATAAACCCCAGAAATCCAAAAAAACACTAAAACCCATTTAAACCCCTAAAAATGTTAAAAGAATTAAAAATCCTTAAAAACCCTTAAAAATCAAGAAAACACTAAAACCCAAAAAAACCCCATAAAACCCTAAAACATCTAAAACCTTAAATCCCTCAAATTCCCTAAAGACCCAAAAATAATAAAACGTTAAAATATCCCATAAAACCCAAAAATATGTAAAACACCTAAAAACCGTTAAAAATAATAAGAAAAAAATAAAAACCAAAAAACAATTATAACCCTTAAAAACACTAAAAACCCTAAAAACCACTAAAACCCTAAAAACCACCAAATCACCAAAAAACCATAAATACCCTAAAACCCATAAAAACCTGAAAAATTAACTAAAAACTCCAAACACTCTTTGTACCGCTAAAACATTAAAAAATTATAAAAAACCTTGGAACCCAAAAAAACTCAAAAAAAACCCTAAAACCCCAAAACCATAAAACACTAAAAATAGTTAAAAGAACCTCAAAAACACGTAAATTCTTAAAGACACTAAAAACCATAAAAATCATAAAAAATCCCTAAAATACAAAAAATTCAAAATAAAAAACAAAACCTTGAAAACCCCAATAAAAACCTAAAAACCAACAAACACATATAACCCCTAAACCTAAAAAACACTAAAAACCCAATAAACTAAAAAAAACCAAAAAACACAAAAAAAACATAATGACCCTTGAAAGCCATAAAACCCCTTAAAATAATAAGAACCTTAAAATCCACAAAAAAAATATAAAAGAACTTTACACCCCTAAAAACATAAAAAACTATAAAAACTAGAAAACCAATTAAAATTTAAAAACCTAAAAACCCATAAAACCATAAACACCTAAAAACCCTCAAAAATCATAAAAACCCTAAAAACTATAAAAACATAAAAAATCCATAAAATTCACTAAAAATATAAAAAACCTAAAACCCTAATAAACCTTTAGAATACATTAATCACCTAAAATAGATAAAACCTCTGAATCTTTAAAAACCGTAAAACCCATAACAACCCTAAAAAACCATAAAACCCTTAAAATCCCTAAAAACCCTAAAAAACCATTAAATCATAAAATGCACTGAAACTCAATAAAAACATAAAAACATTAAATAACAAAAAATCCCTAAGAAAACATAAAAAACATAAAAAACTTAACACCTATAAAAAACCTAAAAAACTAAAAATCGTAAAAACCCCAAAAGACCATAAACACCCTAAAAACCCTAAAAACCAAAATACCCCTTTAAAACCTTAACAAAACCCTAAAATTCCATAAAAACCCTCTAAGAACATTAAAAATCATTAAACACCTAAAAAAGTTAACAACTCTAAAACCCAAAAAAAATTTAAAAAAAACTCAAGTAATTCCTTAAACCCACTAAAAAATCATAAAACCCCTAAAAACAATAAAACCCAAAAAACCCATTATAATCCTTAAAAGCCCTAAAAATCCCTAAAAACATAAAAACCCTAAATACCTAAAAACCCATAATTAAACCTTAAAAACCTAAGAAAAAATAAAACCCCTAAAAACCTAAAAGACACTAAAACCGTAAAAATCCTTCAAAACCCATAAAACACCTCTAAATCCCAAATAACCATAAAACCTGTAAAAATCCTAAAAAATCCAAAGAAATCCCTTAAAACGTAAAAACAATAAAAAAACGGAATACCCTAAGAATACTTTAATAACCTTCATACACATAAAACACCTAAAAAACTAAAAAATTATAAAACACTAAAAATCCCAAAAACATCCTTAAAATCCTTAAAACCCTTAAAACCCATAAAACCCTATAAACCATTAAATTCTGTAAAAACCAATAGCAACCCTAGAAACCCCATGAGAACTACAATGCCATATTATCCCCTAAAATAATAAAAAACATTTAAAAAGCTTTAAAACCCTAAAAACTCATAAAAAAACCCAAAAACCAGCAAGAAAATAAAAACCCTAAAAACTCTCAAAATCCCAAATAAACATAAAAATTCTAAAAAATCATTAAAAATCCCTAAAAACAAAAAAATATTAAAAACTATTAAAACCCAAAATAAAACATTAAAAACTACTAACACTTTAGACCCTGGAAAACATAAAAAATTTAGAAACCCTAAAAAGACTAAAAATCCTAAAACCCCCCAAAACTGTCATAATCACTATAAACCCTAAAAACCATATAAATCATAAAAAAGCATGAAAATTGAATAAAATGTAAAGAACCATAAAACCACGAAAAAACCAAAATAAAACATTTAAAACCATAAAACACTTAAGACCCTTAAAAACCTAAAATTCGCTAAAAACCCTAAAACCCCATAAAAATACCACTAAAACCCTAAAAACCCCAAATCCAACAGAAAACAGTAAAAACCCTAAAAACCCATAAAACCCCATAAAAAACCCAGAAAAACCACAAAAATCAATAAAATCTATTTAAACTCCAAAAAAATGTTTCAATGATAAAAAACCATAAAACCCAAAAATAAATTAAAAAATACCAAAGAACTCCAAAAAACCATAAAACCATAAAACCCTTGGGAAACAATAAATCCAAAAAATCCCAAATATCCATAAAAATAATAAATATCCTAAAAAATTCCTAAAAATCCCTAAATATGTAAAAAACCTCAAAACCCATATAAACCTTAAGAAAACCTTAAAAACATAAAAATAATAATACCTTTAAAAATCTTAAAAAACATTAAAACCCATAAAAACATAAAAAACCCTAAAAACGTATATATCCCTAAAACCAAAAAACCAAAAAAACCTCAAAAATCCCTAAAAATAACTAAAAACATAAAGAAACTAAAAAAACTAAAAACCCATTTGAAAACAATAAAAACCAAAAATTACTTAAATCCCTTAGAAAATATAAAAATTCTAAAAACCATAAAAACCCTAAAACACCCTAAACCCCAAAGAACCATAAATCCCCCTAAACACATAGAAAAAAACCATTCATACCCTAAAAATTACAAAAAGCTCTAAAAACCATTTAAACTCATAAAAACTTTAAAAACTCTAAAAACCAAAAAACCCTAATAACTCAAAAAAATTCTAAAAACCCAAAACACCATAAAACCCCTAAAATACTTAAAAATCTATCAAAACCCTTAGATTTCATAAAAACCATAAAACCATTAAAAATCCTAAAAAATCCAAAATAATCCCTGTAAACATAAAAACCTCTAAAAACACTGAAATACCCTAAGAAAACCTTAAAAACCTAAAAACACTTAAAACACCTAAAAATTATAAAAACCCTAAAAACCAAAAAAAATCCAACCCCCCCCCCCAAATCCTCAGAGTCCATAAAAAACTTAAAACCAAAAAAATCCTCAAAATGACTAAAAATCCATGAAATGTAAAAAAACCAGAAAATCCATAAGAAAACCTAAAAAATATAAAACACCTAAAACATAAAAAACAACCCCCCCTAACTTCTAAAATACCATAAAACCATAAAACCCCTGAAAACCACAAAACCCTATAAAACCAAAAAAACCCAAAATAATCAATAAACCATGAAAAATTACTAAAACTCTAAACCTCCTTTAATCCCCAAAAAACATTAAAAAACCATGAAATCCTAAAAACTAAAAAAACCCATAAAATGATAAAAAAAAACCCTCAAAATCCCAAAAAACCCAAAAAATAACAAAAATCGTAAAAAATAAAAAAAATTATTAAAAATGTAAAAAAACCTTAAACCCTGAAAAACCCTAAGAAAACTTCAAAAACCTAAAACACTTAAAATCCATAAAAACCTAAAATCCATAAAAACCCATAAAACCCAAAAAAAAACCTAAAAATACATAAAACCCCTAAAAAGCATAAAGATCCGAAAAGTACCATGAAATAGATAAAAATTTAAAAAACCACTAAATCCCTGGAAAACCATAAAAAACCTAAAATCCTAGAGAAACTTAAAAACCCTAAAATCCTAAAATTGCTATAAACTGAAAAACCGAAAACCTCTAAAAACTCTCAAATTCCCTGTATACCATAAATACCATAAAATTCATAAAAAACCCTAAAACCCATAAAAACATAAAAACCCCTACAGACTATGAAATCCCCTAAGAAAACGTAAAAAACATAAAACACTGAAAACCCATAAAAACCTAAAAATGATAAATACCCTAAACGACCCTAAAACACCATAAAACCCATAAAAAATCCGAAAATCATAAAGAACCCATCCAAACCAAAAACAATTCTAAAACCCCACTAAAAAATTTGAAAATACTTTAAAACCATAAAAATGTTAAGAACTCTAAAAATACTTAAAACGCTAGAAAACAAAAAAACCCAAAAACTCCAAAAAAACAATAAAACCCCTAAATATCCTAAAACCCCTCGAAATCTGTAAAAACATAAAAAATAACTAAAAATGTAAAATACCATAGAAACCATGAAAACCCATAAGAAAATGTTAAAAACATAAAAACACTTAAAACCACTACAACCGCAAAAAATGTTAAAAACTATAAAACCCAAAAAAACCCAAAAAACTATAAATATATCTGAAAATCCCTATAAACATAAAAAATCATTAAAAATAATAAGAAATCCATTCAAATACTTAAAAACGTAAAAACACATAATACCCTAAAAAAACCTATAAGAACTCAAAAAATTAAATGAAACACTTTATGCCCCTGAAAACATTAAAAAATAAAAAACCTTAAAAAACCTAAAAAACTCAAAAATACCCAAAAAATAAAAAAAAACCATAAAATCCCTAAAATCCCTATAAAATCAAAAAATACCAAAATAGAAAAAAACCCATAAAAATCCAAAATATCCAAAAAATCTGAAAAATTTAAAAAACTCAAAAAAACCCTAAAACACCCTAAAAAACTATAAAACCCTAAAAACACTTAAAACAATTAAAACCAAAAAAAACCTAACCCTAAAAAAATAAAAACATTACAAATGTTAAAACCTCTAAAAATCCCTAAAAATTCAAAAAAAATCATTAAAGACCATGAATATATTTAAAAACATAAAAAACCATTAAAACCCTAACAAACCTAAGATAACCATACAAACCCAAGAACCCCTAACACCCCTAAAACCTACAAATTAAAAAACCCCAATAAACAATAAAAATCCCCTAAAAATCTAAAACCCATAAAACCATAAAACCCCAAAAAACAAAAAAAAACTAAAACCTCTAAAACCCCATTAAACCCCTAAAAATGTAAAAAAATTCAAATGATTACAAACCTTAAAACCCTAAAAACTATAAAAAGCATAAAAAATATATAAAAATCCCTAAAGAATTTAAAACCCTAAAACCATGAAAAACTCTTATAAACCCTTAACGATGTAAAATACTAAAAATTCCTGAAAACTAAAAATTTTAAAAACCATAGAAACACTATTAAATTAAAACCCTAAAAAATTAAAAACCCAAAAAACACTGAAAACCCCAAATAAAACTTTAAAAATTCATGGGAGGTGCTGGATGCTAGATTTTTTGAGCTTGGATGCTGGTCGGTTGGTAGCTGTGAGCTTCTGGATGCTGATTAATGCTGGATGGTGGTGGTGGCTGCTTGGTTGTGTGTTTTTTCTACTGTATTGTTTTTCTTTTTTGTTTTCATTTTTTTTGCGTGTGTTGTAAGGGGTTTTCGGGTCTGAGTCGTTTGACCCCTCTCCTCCCTTGTCTGCTCTGTCACTTTTTTTCTTGCTAATAAATTTGGGGGGTGGGCTGGGAATAGCCCAACCCTCACATCTTCCTTGCCTAAAAAACATAAAAGTCCTTAAAAACCCTAAAACCACTAAAACCCATAAAAACTCAAAAAAACCATAAAGCCCACTAAAAACTCCAAAAACACTTTAAACAACTAAAAACGTTAAAAATCCAAAAATCCTTAAAAAAAATGAAGAAACTAAAATAACACTAAAAACCAAATTAATTATTAAACCCCCCCCCCCAAAACCTCAAAATCCCAAAAAAATAAAATCAAAAAAAATCCTTGAAAAGAAATAAAATTCCCAAAAAATGTAAAAAATAGAAAGCCTTAAAAATCCTTAATAAAAACATAAAAATGTAAAATAACATAAAACCTCTAAAAACCTAAAAAAACGATAAAAACCTTAAAAACCCAAAAATCCCCAAACCCACTAAAGACCCTCAAAATCCATAAAAGCCCTAAAAACCATAAAAATAAAAAAAATATTAACATTTCGAAAAAAACATAAAGTATCTTGAAAACCCTGAAAATCACTAAGATAACCTTAAAAACATAAAGACACTTAAAAACCCTAAATTCCAAAAGAAATGGTAAAAACATCAAAACCCCCAAAACCCATTAAAAGAACCCAAAACAACTAAAAACCTTTAAAACCATAAAACCCTAAATACACTAAAACCCGAAAAACACTATAAACCAACTAATAATCTAAAAACCCTTTAAACCCTAAAAACATAAAAACTATAAAAAACCATAAAACCCTACAAAACAAAAAAAAAACAAAAAAAAAACCAAAAAAACTATAGAAACCCTAAAAACCATAAAAACCCATAAAACCCCTCAAATTCCATAAAATCCTTAATAACCATAAAAATCCTAAAAAATCTATAAAAATATTCGAAAATATAAGAAAACCTAAAACCCTAGATCCCCTAAGAAAACAATTAAAACATAAAGACACTTAAAATACCTAAAACCCAAAAACCAAAATGACAAAAAACCCTAAGAACCCTAAAACCCTCAAATATGTAAAAATCCTAGAAAAACAAAAAAAATCCAAAAAAGGCCCTCCAAATCCCTAAAAATATATAAAAACCTAAAAACATTAAAACCCCCTAAGAGAACTATAAAAACCTAAAAAATTTAAAAGCCCTAAAAAACCTAAAGACCTTAAAACCGCTTAAAACCCCAAACACCCCTAAAAGACCATAAAACCCCATATTGTGAAAAAAATTCTAAAACCCATTAAAACCATAAACCATCTATTAAATATAAAAACATTTTAAACCGATAAAATTGATTAAAAACTGTAAAAAACATTCAACCCTAAAAAACAAAAAACCCGATAGAACCCCAAAAAACCCCAAAAAACCATAAAAACACTAAAAACCCTTAGAATACCTAAATACCCCTAAAAATCCTTAAAAATCCATAAAAATGTAAAAAACCTAAATACCCTAAAAACCCTATAAAAACATAAAAAACAAAAAAAAACACATAAAAACCCAAATAAACATAAAAATGGTAAAAACCCTAAAACTATAAAAAATCCTATAAACCCTCAAAATACATAAAAACACTTTAAAACCCTAAAAAGTTAAAAATCCCAAAAAATTCCTAAAAACATAAAAAACACAAAATACTCAAGAAACAACCTAGAACCCCTAAAAACCATAAAACCTCTAAAAACCATAAAAATCCCACAAATCTATAAATAACCAAAACAAACGATAAAAAATATAAAAATCATTTAAACCCCTAAATATGTTAAATTGATCTAGAAACCTTAAAACTCCTAAAATAATAAAAATACGAAAAAATCAAAATAACCCTAAAAACCAAAAACCACTAAATCCCTCAAAATCCCTAAAACCCCTAAAAACCATAAATATCCTAAAAATCCTTTAAAATACCAAAAAATGTAAAAAACCCAAAAAATAATGAAAACCCCTATGAAACCCCTAAAAACACCTAAGAACATTAAAACCCAAAAAACCCATAGAAACCATAAAAATCCACAAAAATATTTAAATCCCATTTAATCCTGTAAAGAAGATAAAAAACTCTAAAATCCTTTAAATCCTTAAATTCTCAAAAACCCCTAAAACCCCAAAAAAACCATACAACCCCTAAAAACAAAAAACCCATAAAAATCACTAAAAACCGTAAAAACATAAAAATAATAATAATCCATAAAAACACTTAAAACATAAAAGACCCAAAATTCATTAAAACCCCTCAGAAAACCTTAAAAACAATAAAAAACATAAAAACCGTAAAACCCTAAAAACATTAAAAACACTAAAATCCTAAAAACCCCAAACCCCAAAAAATCCCTAAAAACCCTAAAAACATAAAAATCCTAAAAAATCTCTAAAAACCAATATAAACCTAAAAAACATAAAAATACCTAAATATTCCTCAGAAACAAATGAAAAATAAAAACACTTAAAGCCCAAAAAATCCCAAAAAATGATAAATCCTTTAAAAGACTCTAAAAACTCTGAAAACCCCTAAAACCAAAAAACCCCTAAAAACCATAAAAAACCTAATAGCCAATAAAAATTATAAAACACACTAATAACTCTAAAAATAATTTAAACACCTAAAAATATAAAAAATGTGTAAAAAACCTTAAAACCCCTAAAAATCAGAAAACCCCTAAAAACCCATAAAACACCTAAAAACCCAAAAACTCCACTAAAAACTATCAAAATCCCTAAAAACCCTGAAAACCAATAAAAATACAAAGAACAAAAAAAAGGTAAAAACATAAAACCTATAAAAACCATGATAAACTCTAATAAAACATTAAAAACCAAAAAACACTTAAAATAGAGAAAAACAGAAAAAAAGAGTAAAACCCCTAAATAACCAAAAAAACCAAAAAACCCCAAAAAACCCTCAAATCTCTAAAACCACAAAAAATAAAAGAATCCTTAAAATGACCTTAAATCCCTAAAAATATAAACAACACTTAAAATTCTAAATACCTCTAACAAACCATTAAAACATAAAACTCTTAAACCCCCAAAAAATCTAAAAAAGGCAAACAAATCCCAAAAACCGCTAAAACGAACCTAAAACCCCAATAGACCATAAACCCCTAAAAATTTTATAAACCCTAACTCCTATAAAAATCGTTAAAAACAACTTAAAACTCTAAAATACCATTAACACAAAAAATAAATAAAAAACTAAAAACATTAAAACCCTAAAAATATCAAAAAAATTAAGACCCCAAAAAACCATAAAAACCTAAACACCCTAAAACCCTAAAATTTCCTAAAAACCATAAATATTAAAATAATATTTGCAAATCCCTAAAAACATATAAAACCCTAAGAAAAACATAAAAATAAAAAACCCTTGAAACCACTAAAAACCAAAATTAAAGTTAAAAACACTAAAAAAACCCTAAAATAAAAAAATACCCTTAAACCCTTATAAATAATTAAAATCCTAAAAAATACATAAAACAAAGAAACTCATAAAACCCCTATTAAAACATTTAAAACCTAAAATTCGTAAAACTACAAAAAGAAACTAAAAAAGTAAAACACCCTAAAAGACCCAAAAACCAATAAGAACAATAAAACTCCATAAAAATCCTAGAAACCGCTGAAAACTCTAAAAATCATTTACAAAAACCAAAAAATCCCTAAAAAACCCTAAAAACCTAAGAAATCATAAAAACTCTGAAAAAACCTAAAAAACATAAAAACCTAAAAAACTAAAACCCCTAAAAAACCTAAAAACACTAAAAACACCAAAAAAATATAAATCCCTCAAAATCCTTAAAAACCATATAAAACAATAAAAATCTTAAATAATCAATATATATTCCTAAAAATATACAATCCCCTTAAAACCTAAAAACCCCAAATAATCCCTTAAAATGATGAGAACTCTTAAACCCCGTAAAATCCTAAAAACGTTAAAACCCATAAAAAGGCCCTAAAACTATAAAACTATAAAACCCTAACGACGTTAAAAATTCTAGAACCCCATAAAATCCTAAACCCCACTAAAAATCTAAAATCCCTATAAACACATAAAAAATATTAAAAACTATAAAAAATCATAAACCCCTAAAAATTAAATAAAAAATAAAAAACCAAAAAAACGTAACACCATAAAACCAATAAAACCTCTCAAAATCCCTAAAAACACAAAAATCTATAAAATTTGATAAAACCCCTAAAAATACAAAAAAAACATAAGAAACCCTAAAATCCTTGAAAACCCCTATGAACACCTTAAAAACCTAAAATCACTAAAACCCCTAAAAACCTTAATAAGATAGAATGACCTAAAACCCTAAAACCACTAAAAAACCTCAAAACCCTCAAAACCCTCAAAACCCATAAAATCAAAAAAAATCCCTATAAACATGAAAAGCCCCGAAAACCCAAAAAACCACTAAAAACTTTAAAAACCTAAAATTATTTAAAACCCCTAAAATACCTAAAATACCCTAAAAATACCCTAAAAAACTAAATCCTAATAAAAACACTATGCACCTTAAAAACCGTAAAACACCATAAAAACCCCAAACAATCAAAAAACTCTTAAACCCATTTAAACCATTAAAAACATTAAAATAATTAAAAATCCTTAAAACCCTTAAAAATCATGAAAACCCTAAAACCCCAAAAACCCATAAAATCCAAAAAAAATATAAAACAATAAATCCCTCAAATTCCCTAAAAACCCAAAAACAAAAAAAAACTCTAAAAAATCCCTTAAAACCCCAAAAAATGTAAAACCACTAAAAACATTTAAATCTTATATGAAAAAAAACCAATAAACTATTAAAACCCTTAGAAACACTAAAAACCGTAAAAACCACTAAAATCCCTAAAAACAACTAAATCACCTAAAACCCATAAAAACCCTAAAACCCATAAAAATCTGAAAAAATAACTAAAAACTCCAAACTCTCTTTGTCCCACTAAAACATTAAATAATTATAAAAAATCATAAAACCCAAAAAACTCTAAAAAACCCTAAAACCCAAAAAAAACACTAAAAACTGTAAAAAACTCAAAAACATGAAAATTCCTAAAGACCCTAAAAACCATAACAATTTTAAAAAATCCCTAAAACCCCAAAAATGAAAAAAACAAAAAAAAACACTGAAACCGTAATGAAAAACCAAAAAACACATATAAACCCTAAACACTAAAATACACTAAAACCCCAAAAAACTCAAAAAAAACCCAAAAAAAACTATAATGACCCCTAGAAGCTATAAAACCCCTAAAAAATAATAAAAACCCTAAAATCTGCAAAAAAAAATATAAAATCACTATAAACACCTAAAAACATTAAAAACTAGAAAAACTAGAAAACCAATAAAAATTTAAAAAACCTAAAAACCCGTAAAACCATAAAAACCTAAAAACGCTAGAAAACCATAAAAACCTTAAAAATTATAAAAACATAAAAATCCCTAAAAATCCCTAAAAATGTAAAAAACACCAAAAACATAATAAAACTTAAGAATACATTAATCACCTAAAAACAGATAAAACCCATGAAACCGTAAAAACACTAAAACCCATAAAACTCTTAAAAAACCATAAAACCCTTAAAATCCCTAAAAACCTGAAAAATCATAATATCATAAAATGCCCTAAAACTCCATAAAAACATAAAAATCCTTATATGACCAAAAATTCCTAAGAAAACATTAAAAACAAAAAAAATCTTAACAATTATAAAAAACCTAAAAAAATAAAAACCTTAAAACCCCCAAAAGACCATAAACACCCTCAAAACCCTAAAAAACAAATACAGCTTTAAAACCTTAACAATACCCTAAAATTCCCAAAAAAAACAAATAAGAACATTAAAAACTATTAAACACCAAAAAATGTTAACAACTCAAAAATCCATTTAATATATTAAAAAACTTAAGAAAATCCTTAAGCCCTCCAAAAAAACATAAAACAACTAAAATAATAAAACCAAAAAAAATCCCAAAAACCCAAAAAAAACCCATTAAAATACTTAAAAATCCCTAAAAATCACTAAAAACATAAAAACGCATAAGTATACCTTAAAAACCTATGAAAAAATAAAACCCCTAAAAACCAAAAGGACACTAGAACCGTAACAATCCTTGAAAACCCATAAAACCCCTCAAAATCCCAAATAACCATAAAACCCGTAAAAATCCTAAAAAATACAAAGAAATCCCTTAAAATGTAAAAACAATAAAAACCATAAAAAACCATAGGAATTTCTTAATAACCTACAAAATTATAAAACACATAAAAAACTAAAAAATTATAAAACACTAAAAATCCCCAAAACAACCTTAAAATCCTTAAAACCCATAAAATCCATATACCCATAAAAACATTTAAATCACGTAAAAACTAATAACAACCCGAGAAACCACATAAGAACTACAATGCCACCTAATACCCTAAAAACATTAAAAAACATTTAGAAGGCATTAAAACACTAAAAACCCAAAAACCCCTAAAACCAGTCAAAAAATAAAAACCCTAAAAACTCTCAAAATCCCTAAAAAACAAAAAAAATCCTAAAAAAGACTTAAAATCCTTAAAAACATAAAAAATCTTAAAAACCATTAAAACCCCAAAAAAACATTACAAAATCTACTAATAATTTAAACCATTGAAAACCAAAAAACATTAGAAACCCTAAAAACACTAAAATCTCTAAAACCCCAAAACCCTCATAACCACTAAAAACCCTAAAAACCATAAAAATCATAAAAATGCATAAAAATTGCATAAAATATAAAGAACCCTAAAACCATGAAAAACCCTAAGAAAACATTCAAAACCATAAAACACATAGGACCCTTAAAAATCTAAAATTTTCTAAAAACCCTAAAACCCCCTAAAAATACCCCTAAAACCCTAACTTAAATAAAAAACACTAAAAACCCTAAAACCCATAAAAAACCATAAAAACCCAGAAAACCCACTAAAATCTATAAAATCTATTTAAACACCTAAATTTTTTTCAAAGATCAAAAAACCATAAATCCCTAAAAAATTAAAAAATATCAGAAAACCCCAAAAAACCATAAAACCATAAAACCCTTGGAAAACCATAAATCCACAAAATCCCAAAAATCTATAAAATTAATAAAAATACGAAAAATTCCCTAAAAATACCTATATTTGAAAAAAAACTTTTAAACCCATATAAACCCTAAGAAAACCTTAAAAACATAGAAAACCATAAACCCCAAAAAATACTAAAAACATTAAAACCCCTAAAAACCTAAAAAACCCTAAAAACCTAAATATCCCAAATACCAAAAAAACCCAAAAAATCCTAAAAATTTCTAAAAGTAACTAAAAACATAAAAAAAATAAACTAAAAACCCATACGAAAACCATAAAAACCCAAAAAATTCTAAAAATCCCTTGAAAATATAAAAATGCTAAAAACCATAGGAAGCCTAAAACACCCCAAACCCCAAAAAACCATAAAACCCCCCAAACACATAGAAAAAATAAACCCACACATACCCTAAAAATTAACAAATGCTCTAAAAACCCTTTAAACTTCTAAAAACCTTAAAAACTCTAAAAACCGAAAAACCCAAATAACTCAAAAAAAACTAAAATCCAAAAACACCAAAAAACAGGTTAAACCCCTAAAAATCCATTAAAACCCTCAAAATTCATAAAAACAATAAAACCAATAAAAATCCTAAAAAATCAAAAATTATCCATGTAAACATTAAAACCACCGAAAACCCTGAAATACCCTAAGAAAACCTCAAAAACCTAAAAACACTTAAAACACCTAAAAATGCTAAAAACCTGAAAAACAAAAAAACCCAAAACCCCCAAAAAAACCTCAGAATCCATAAAAACCATAAAACCATAATAATCCTCATAAGGTCTAAAAATCCCTAAAAAGTAAAAAACCCAAAAAACCCAAAAACCCCTAACAAAACCTTAAAAATAAAAAACACATAAAACCCCTAAAAACCTAAAAAAACAATAACCTCGAAAAACTGCTAAAATGCCATAAAACACGAAAAACCATGAAAACCATAACACCGTTCAAAATTATAAAAACACAAAAAAGACCAAAAAACCATAAAAATTTACTAAAAACTCTAAACCCCCTTTAACCCTGAAAAAACATTAAAAAACCAAAAAACCTTAAAAACTAAAAAAACCTAAAAAACAAAATACCAAAAAAATGATTAAACCCCCCCTCAAAATCACTAAAAACCCAAAAAACAACAAAAATCCTAAAAAATACTTAAAAATTCATAAAAATGAAAAAAACCCTCAAACCCTAAAAAAATCTATGAAAACTTTAAAAACCTAAACCACATAAAATCTCTAAAAACCTAAAAATCCCAAAAAAACCATAAAACCCAAAAAACCTAAAAAATACCTAAAACCCCCTAAAAACCATAAAGATCCTAAAAGTACCTTGAAATAGATAAAAATTTAAAAACCCTATAAAACCCATGAAAACCATAAGAAAAACCTACAATCCTAGAGGATCTTAAAAACCCTTAAATCCTAAAAATTTATAAAAACCAAAAAACCACTAAAAACTCTTAAATTCTCTATATACCCTAAATACCATAAAATTCAAAAAAAACCGTGAAAACCATAAAAAAATAAACACCCTTATAGACCATGAAATCCCCAAGGAAAACCTAAAACACTAAATCCCATAAAAACCTAAAAATGCTAAAACCCTAAAAGACCCTAAAACACCATAAAAAATCAAAAAAACCCCTAAAATCCTAAAGAACCCAACCAACGCATAAAAACCCTAAAACCTCACTAAAAACTGTGAAAATCATTTGAATCATTAAAAAAGATAAGAACTCTAAAAATACGAAAAACCCTAGAAAAAAAAACCCAAAAACTCCAAAAAAACAATAAAACCCCTAAAAATCCTAAGACCCCTCGAAATCCCTAAAAACATAAAAAACATAAAAATCCAAAAAAAATACCTAAAATATTAAAATACCATAGAAACCATTAAAACCTCTATAAAAACATTAAAAACCTAAAAACACTTAAAACAACTATAACCAAAAACATTGTTAAAAACTATAAAACCCTAAAAAACTATAAAAACCCTAAAAATCTCTAAAAACATAAAAAATCCTAAAAAATAATAAAAAATCCCAAAAAAATCCCTAAAAATGTAAAAACACATAAAAAATGAAAACCCCAAAGAAAACCAAAAAAAACCTAAAAAAACATAAAACCCCTAAAACCAAAATACGTAAAAACCACTAAAAACTCTAAAAACACCCTAGAAATCGTAAAATCCCTAAAAACCATAAAACCCCAAAAACCATAAAATCCCTAAAAATCATTAAGATCTAAAAAAATTAAATGAAACCTCTTAAGCCCCTATAAAACATAAAAACTCTAAAAACCATAAAAATGAAAAAATCCAAATTACCCAAAAATAAAAAAAACCATAAAATCATAAAAATCCCTATAAAATCGAAAAATACCTAAAATAGTAAAAATCCATACAAATCCTAAAAATTCGTAAAATCCAAAAAATTTAAAAAACTCTAAAAACCCTAAAACACCCTAAGAAAACAATAAAATTTTAAAAACACATAAAACCCCTAAAACCAAAAAAAACCCTAAGAACCCTAAAAAACTAAAAACATTAAAAATTATAAAACCTCTCAAAATCAAAAAAAAATCTATAAAACCAAAAAAGGTCATGAATATCTTTAAAAACATAAAAGACCATTAAAACCCAAAAAACCTAAGACAACCTTACAAATCTAAGAACTCTTAACACCTCTAAAAACCTACAAATTCTAAAACCCCAAAGAACACCTAAAATCCCCTAAAAACCTTAAATACCATAAAAATCATAAAACCCATAAAAACATTAAAAAAACTTAAAAATCTAATAAACCCTAAAAAACTAAAAACTCCAAAACCCCATTATACCCCTAAAAAGGTAAAAATACTTGGAAAAACCGAAATACCCTAATAACTATAAAAATCATAAAAAAATATATATATATAAATAACTAAATAATTGAATTCCCTAAAAAGCATAAAAATCCATTATAAACCCTTAAAGACCAACAAATACTAAAAACCCTAAAAACCAAAAAATTCTAAAAACCGTAAAAACACTAAAATATAAAAACCCAAAAAAAATAAAATCTCAAAAAACACTAAAAAACCCTAAGAAAAATTTAAAAACCTGAAAACATGTAGAACCCAAAAAACATAAAAAATTATGAAAATCATAAAACCACAAAAACTCATAAATTCACCAAAAAACCATAAAGCCCACTAAAAACTCCAAAAACACTTTAAAAAACTAAAATGTTAAAAACCGAAAATCCTTAAAAACATGAAAAACTCAAATAACACTAAAAATGAAATTATTTATAAAACCCCCTTAAAAACCTCTAAATCCCTAAAAAATTAAAATCAATAAAATTCCTAGATAAGAAATAAAAATCCCTAAAAATGTAAAACACCCAAAAGCCCTAAAATCCCAAAATAAAAACATAAAAATGTAAAAAAACATAAAACCTATAAAAACCTAAAAAATGATAAAAAACCATAAAAAACCCCAAATCCCAAAACCCACTTCAAACTATCAAAATCCGTAAAAACCCTAAAAACCATAAAAATACAAAAAAAAAATTCTTAAAAACAAAAAATATCCTCAAATCCCTGAAAATCACTATGAAAACCTTAAAAAATTAAATACACTTAAAACCCCTAAAATGCTAAGTAAATGGTAATAACCCAAAAACCCCAAAACCAAATAAAATGACCAAAAAACCCTAAAAAATTTTAAAACCATAAAAACCCTAAAAACCGTAAATACACTAAAACCTCAAAAACACTTCAAACCAACAAAAAAAATCTAAAAACCCTTTAAACACGAAAAACATTAAAAATTATAAAAAACCATAAAACCCTACAAAACTAAAAAAACATAAAAACAAAAAAAAACATAGAAACCCTAAAAACCATAAAAACCCATAAAACCCATCAAAATCCTTAAAAACCTTTATAACCATAGAAATCATAAAAAAATCCCTAAAATTATATGTAAACATAAAATAACCTAAAACACTAAAACCCATAACAAAACCATTAAAACCTAAAAAAAGATAAAACCACTAAAACCAAAAAACCCTAATGAAAAAAACCCTAAAAACCCTAAAACCCGTAAAACCCTCAAATCTCTAAAAATACTATAAACCCAAAAAAATCCTGAAAAGGCCCTCAAAATCCCAAAAAATGTAGAAAAACCTAAAAACATTGAAAACCCTTAAAGGAACCATAAAAACTAAAAAAACATAAAAGCCCTGAAAACCTAAAGACATTAAAACCACTTAAAACCCCTAAAACCCATAAAAGACCCTAAAAACCCCTAGTATTCATAAAAACTCTAAAACCCATTAAAACCCTAAAACAAACTATTAAATATAAAAACATTTTATACCCATAAAAATGTTTAAAAACTCGAAAAAATATTAAACCCTAAAAAACACAAAAAAAACTTTAGAACCCCAAAAAAATATAATAAAACCATAAAACACTAAAAACCCTTAGAATACCTAAAAACCCCTAAAAATCCTTTAAAATCCGTAAAAATGTAAAAAATCTAAATACCCTAAAAACCCTATGAAAAAAGAAAAACCCTAAAAACACATAAAAACCTAATAAACATAAAAACTCTAAAAACCATAAAACTATAAAAAAAATCCTATAAAACCCTCAAAATACCTAAAAACACTTTAAAACCATAAAAACCTAAAAAAGCCCTAAAAATCGCAAAAAACATAAAAAAACTAAAAACTCAAGAAAAATCCTAAAGCCCCTAAAAACCATAAAACCTCTAAAACCATAAAAATCCCCCAAAAATAAAAATAACCTAAACAACCACTAAAAACTATAAAAACCCTTTAAAACCCTAAATATGTTAAATTGATCAAAACCCCTTAAAACTACTAAAATACTAAAAACTTAAAAAATATAAGTAAACCTAAAAACCATAAACCCCTAAATCCCTCAAAATCCCTAAAACCCCTAAAAACCATAAAAATCCTTAAAATCCCCAAAAATCCCTAAAAATGTAAAAAAAACCAAAAAACAATAAAAACCCTAAGAAACACATAAAAACACCTAAAAACAACAAAACCCCAAAAACCCCATAGAAACCATAAAATACACAAAAATCTCTAAAAACCCTTTAAACCCCTAAAAAGATAAAAACTTTAATAACTTTTAAAACCCTAAAATCTCAAAAATCCCTAAAAACTGAAAAAAAAAAGCATACAACCCCTAAAAACATAAAAGCCCATCAAAATCACTAATAACCCTAAAAACATAAAAATCATAATAATCCATAAAAACAATTAAAACATAAAAGGACCCAAAATCCATAAAAACCCATAAGAAAACCTTTAAAAACATAAAAACCATAAAACCTTAAAAACATTAAAAACACTAAAATCCTAAAAACCCAAAAACCCAAAAAAAATCCCTAAAAACCCTAAAAAAATAAAAAACCTAACAAATCCCTAAAAATCACCAAAAACATAAAAACCCTAAAAATACCTAAAAACCCCTAAGAATAAATGAAAAACTAAAAACACTTAAAACCAAAAAAACCCAAAGACTGGTAAATCCCTTAAAAGATTCTAAAAACTCTGAAAACCCCAAAAATCAAAAATACCCCTAAAAGCCATAAAAACCTAAAATCCCATAAAAATGCTAAATCCCACCAAAAACTCTAAAAATATTTTAAACACCTAAAAATGTAAAAAAATGCGTAAAAAACCATAAAACCCCAAAAAAATCAGAACACCACTAAAAACTCATAAAACCACAAAAAACCCAATAAAAACTATCAAAATCCCTAAAACCCCAAAAAACCAATAAAAATAAAAATAATTCATAAGAAAATATAAAAACATAAAACCGCTAAAAACCCTGATAAATCCTAAGAAAACCTTAAAACCCTAAAAACACGTAAAACTGTGAAAAACAGAAAAATAGAAAAACCCCTAAAAAACAAAATAAACCAAAAAAACCCGACAAAACCCTCAAATCCCTAAAACCGAAAAAATTAGAGAATTTTTAAAATGACCTAAAATCCGTAAAATCATAAAAAACACTAAAAATCCTGAAAACCCCTAACAAACCATTAAAATCATAAACACTTAACCTCCCTAGAAAACCTAAAAAACACAAACAATTCCCAAAAACCGCTAAAAGGAAACTAAACCCCCCCCCAAAAACCATAAACCCCTAAAAATTTTAAAAACCATAAAACCTAGGTTAAAAACAACTTAAAACTATAAAAAACCTTTAATACCTAAAATCATTAAATAAACTAAATACATTAAAACCCTAAAAATCAAAAAAAAAACATTAAGACCCCAAAAAACCATAAAAACCTAAAATTCCCTAAAAACCATAAATATCATAATAATATATTACAAATCCCTAAAACCATAAAAACCCTAAGAAAACCATAATACATAAAAACACTTAAAACCACTAAAAACCAAAAAAAAAGATAATAACACTAAAAGACCCAAAATATAAAAAATACCCTTAAAACCCCTAAAAACAGTCAAAATCCTAAAAAATCCATAAAAAACCCCCTCTAAAACCCCATAAAACCCTATATAAACATTTAAAACCTAAAACTCTTAAAAATCAAAAAAAAACTAAAAAAGTAAAACACCCTAGAAGACCCAAAAACCCAAAAACCAATAAGAACCATAAAACACCATAAAAATCCTAGAAACCACTAAGAACTCTAAAAATCATCTAAAAATCCCTGAAAATTCCTAAAAATCCCTAAAAACCTATGAAATTATAAAAACACTGAAAAACCCTAAGAAACTTAACAACCTAAAAAACTAAAACCCCCAAAATAAACAAAAAACACTAAAAACAATAAAAAAATTTAAAATCCCTCAAAATCCTTAAAACCCATAGAAAACATTAAAAATATTAAATAATCCCTAGAAATTACTAAAAACATTCAAACCCCTTAAAACCTGAACACCCCTAAGAAAACCTTAAAAACCTGAGAACTCTTAAACCCCTAAAAACATAAAAACCTTAAAACCCCTAAAAAGTCCGTAAAAACTATAAAATGCTAAAACCCTAAAAATGCTAAAAATCATAAAACCCCATAAAAGACTAAAACCCACTAAAACTCTAAAATCCTTATAAAACCCTAAAAATATTAAAAACTCTAAAAAACCATAAAACCACTAAAAATTAATTAAAAACATTAAAACCAAAAAAACCATTACACCCTAAAACCCATAAAACCTCAAAAAATCCCTAAATACACAAAAATCTATAAAATTCTACAAAACCCTTAAAAATCAATAAAAACATAAGAAACCCTAAAATCCTTAAAAAACCCCCTATGAACACCATAAAAACATAAAAATCACTGAAACCCCTAAAAAACTAAATAAAGTTAGAATGAACTAAAACCCTAAAACCCCTAAAAATCCTCAAAACCCTCAAAACTCTCAAAACCCATAAAATTAAAAACAAATCCCTAAAAACATAAAAAACCATGAAAACAACTAAGAAAACCTTAAAACCCTAAAAACAGTTAAAACCCCCTAAAATACCTAAAATACCCTAAAAATACCCCCAAAAAATACTAAATCCCAATAAAACCCCTAAACACATTAAAAAACCTAAAACCCCAAAAAACCCAAACAACTACAAAAAACTCTAAAACCCATTTAAACCCCTAAAAACATTAAAAGAATTAAAAACCCATAAAACCCCTTAAAAATCAAGAAAACCCTAAAACCCCAAAAAAACACATAAAACACTAAAAAATATAAAACCATAAATCCCACAAATTCCCTAAAAACCCAAAAACAATAAAAATCTAAAAAATCCCATAAAACCCCAAAAAAATGTAAAACCACTAAAAACCTTTAAAACTTATAAGAAAAACATAAAAACTAAAAAACAATTAAAACCCTTAAATACACTAAAAACCCTAAAAACCAGTGAAATCCCTAAAAACTACTAAATCACTTAAAAACCATAAAAACCCTAAACCCCATAAAAATCCGAAAAAATAACTGAAAACTCCAAACACTCTTTGTACCGCTAAAACATTAAAAAAATATAAAAAACATTAAAACCAAAAAAAACTCAAAAAAACCCCTAAAATCCAAAAAAACCATAAAATACTAAAAATAGTAAAAACATGAAAATTTCTAAAGACCCTAAAAACCATAAAAATCCTAAAAAAATCCCTAAAATCCTAAAAATGAAAAAAACAACAAAACCCTGAAAACCCCAATGAAAAACCAAAAAACCAAAAAACACATATAAACCCTAAATCCTAAAAAACACTAAAACCCCAAAAAAATCCAAAAACCCCAAAAAACCATAATGAACCTAAAAATCCATAAAACCCTAAAAACATTAAAAACCCTAAAATACAAAAAAATAAAAATAAAAAATCACTTTAGGATGATTTTCAATGGAGATAACCTAGGTTTCGCCGATGGCGGCCACCGTGACCTCTCCTCCCACTACGGGGGGAGGGGGGTCTTAGTCTCACACTCTTTACTCTGGATCTATGATGTTAAGGGATTACACTTTCGTCTAGCCTTCATCTGATGTGGGATTCTTCATCCCTAGAATCCATGTTGCTCCGTAGGTCCTGGGTTGCATCTTCAGTCAACCTGTCATTCCAGTTACGGCCTAAGAGTTTTCTGAAGCCTCGTCAATGCTATACACAGCCTTGATTGTAAGATTCGTGCGACAGCGACCCCTGGTGGAAGATTTTGGTAAGACTATTAATGATGATTGGGGATTGAAGCGTCACGCGCAGGTAGGGATCCTGAGGCCGCGACAACTCTTTATCTTTTTCGCTGATGAGGATGACTTGGGTAGGGTGTGGTCTATAAATAGAAAATCATCTTCTAGGTATCCTTTTTATCTTCTCTATTGGTCCTTTGAGTACCATATGAACCCTGACTCTCCCAACTTGGCGATATGGCTGGAGTTTCCTAGTCTTCCACCTGCGTTCCAAAATCCTGGGTTGCTCAAGTAAAAACATTAAAACCCCTAAAACCCAATAAATTGTCTAAAAACCATAAATCCCCTAAAAACCATAAAAACATTAAAACCCATAAAAACCCAAAAAAAACTCAAAAAACCAAACACTCTTTGTACCGCGAAAACATTAAAAATTTATAAAAATAATTTAAACCAAAAAAACTAAAAAACCCCTAAAACCCAAATACCATAATACAATAAAACAGTAAAAAACCACAAAAACATGAAAATTACTAGACCCTATGAACCATAAAAATCTTAAAAAATATATAAAATCCCAAAAATGAAAAAAACAACCAAACCATGAAAACCCCAATAAAAAACCTAAAAACTAAATAATATAAATAACCCCTAAACCCTAAAAACACCAAAAACCCAAAAAAAAGACAAAAAACCCATAAAACCATAATGACCCCTAAAATCCTTAAACCCCTAAAAACAATAAAAACCCTGAAATTCACAAAACAAAGCACTATAAACCCCTAAAAACATTAAAAACTATAAAAACTAGAAAACCAATAAAAATTTAAAAACCCTAAAGACCTATAAAACCAAAAAAACCAAAAAACCCTTAAAAACCTTAAAAACTCAAAAAACAATAAAAACATAATAAAATCCCTAAAAATCCCTAAAAATGTAAAAAACCCTAAAACCCTAATAAACCCTAAGAATACATTAATCAAATAAAAACAGATAAAACCCCTAAAACCTTAAAAACAATAAAACCCATAAAAACACTTAAAAACCATAAAACCCTTAAAATTCCTAAAAACCCTAAAAAACTATAAAATCATAAAATGCCCTAAAACTCTATTAAAACATAAAAAACCTTAAGTAACAAAAAACCCATAAGAAAACATTAAGTACATAAAAAATCTTAGCACCTATAAAAAACCGAAAAAACAAAAAACTGTAAAAACCCCAAAAGACCATAAACACCCTAAAAACCCTAAAAACCAAATACCCCTTTAAAACCTTAACAAAACCATTAAATTCCATAAAATTCCACTAAGAACATTAAAAACCATTAAACACCTAAAATATTTTACCACTATAAAAGCCATTAAAAATTAAACTACTCAAGAAAATCCCTAAACCTTCCAAAAAACATAAAATCCCTAAAAACAATAAAACCCCAAAACCCCCAAAAACACAAAAAACCCATTAAAAACCTTAAAAATCCATAAAATCTCTAAAAACATAAAAACACTAAAAAACTAAAAACCCATAAGTAAACCATTAAAACCTAATAAAAATACCCCTAAAACCTAAAATATACTAGAACCATATGAATCCTTGAAAACCAATAAATCCCCTTAGAATACAAAATAACCATAAACCCTTAAAAATCCTAAAAAATCCAAAGAAATCCCTTAAAATGTTAAGACACTAAAAATAATGAAAACCCCTATGAATACCTTAATAAAATAAAAGTACATAAAACAACTAAAAAAAGAAATTATAAAAGACTAAAAATCCCAAAAACACCCTTAAAATCCTTAAAACTCTTAAAACCCATAAACACAAAAAACCGATTAAAACCCGTAAAAACCAATAATAACCCTACACACCCCCATTAGATCTACAAGGCTATCTAATCCCATAAAAACATTAAAAAACATTTAGATATCTATAAAACCCTAAAAACTCAAAAAAAATCCTAAAACCAGCAAGAATATAAAAACGCTAAAAACTCTCAAAAACCCTAAAACACATAAAAAGCCTAAAAATCCTTAAAAATCCCTAAAAACATAAAAAATATTAAAAAATATTAAAAACCCAAATAAAACATTAAAAACTATTAACAATTTAAACCTTTGAAAACCTAAAAACATCATAAAACCAAAAAACCCTAAAACCCTAAAACCCCTAAAAACCGTCATAATCACTAAAACCCTAAAAACCATAAGAATCATAAAAAATCACGAAAAGTACCTAAAATGTAAAGAACTCTAAAACCATGAATAACACTAAGAAAAAATTTAAAACTAGAAAACACTTAAGACCCTTAAAAACCTAAAATTCGCTAAAAACCCTAAAGCCCCCTAAAAATACCCCTAAAACCCTAAAAACCCTAAATCTAATAAAAAACAAAAAAAAACCCTAAAAACCCTAAAACCTCTAAAAACCCATAAAAACCCATAAAACTTAATAAAATATATAAAATTAATTTAAACTCCTAAAAATATTTTAAATATCTAAAAACCATAAAACCCTAAAAAATTAAAAAATACTATAAAACCATAAAAACCTTGGAAAACCATAAATCCACAAAATCCCAAAAATCAATAAAAACAAAAAAAAAACATAAAAAATCCATAAAAATCCAAAAATATGTAAAAAAACTTAAAACCCATATAAACCCTAAGAAAACCTTAAAAACATAAAAAACCATAGAACCCCATAAAAATCCAAAAAACGTTAAAACCCCAAAAATCCTAAAAAACCATAAAATCCTTAATATCCCTAAAACAAAAAAAACCAAAATTCCTAAAAAAGCCCTAAAAATAACTGAAAACATAAAAAAAATTAAAAAAAATGAAAAACCATACGAAAACTATAAAAACCAAAAATTACTTAAAACCCCTAGAAAATATAAAAATGCTAAAAACCATAAAAACCCTAAAACACCCTAAACCGCAAAAAAACCATAAAACCCCCCAAACACATAGAAAAAAATAAAACCATACAAACCCTAAAATTTAAAAAAAATCTCTAAAACCCCTTTAAACTCTTTAAAACCTTAAAAACTCTAAAAACCAGAAAACCCTAATAACTAAAAAAATCCTAAAAACCCAAAACATCATTAAACCCCTAAGACCCCTAAGACCCCTAAAATCCATCAAAACCCTCAAAATTCAAAAAAACCATAAAACCAATAAAAATCCTTGAAAATCCAAAATAATCCCTATAAACATAAAAACCCCTAAAAACCCTGCAATACCCTATGAAAACCATAAAAACCTAAAAACACTAAAAACACCTAAAAACACTAAAACACCGAAAAAATCCAAAAAACCCAAAACCCCCCAAAAAACCTCAGAATCCATAAAAATCTAAAACCAGAAATATCCACAAAATGACTAAAAATACCTAAAATTAAAAAAAACCATAAAAACGTTGAAAATCCATAAGAAAACCTTAAAAACCTAAAACACATAAAACCCCTAAAAACCTAAAAAAACAAAACCCCCCCCAAAACTGCTAAAAAACCATAAAACCCTAAAACCCCTAAAAACTATAAAACCCTACAAAACCATAAAAACCAAAAACAAAAACAAAAACCATAAAAAAATACTAAAAACTCTAAACTCCCCTTTAATCCCCCCAAAACATTAAAAATCATAAAAACCTAGTCTGTTTTGTGCGCACTGTTGTAGCTTCATTGAGAAGTGGGATAGGTATGCTATCTCCTTCATGATGAATTGCAGATCCTTGGGGGGCTGATCATATCTAGATCTTTTGGCTTGTGGTATTTAGGATTCATGGAGGAGTGGGTCTTATCAGGATGGCTTCTTTGGGGGCCTCGACTCTACTGAGCAAAGTCTTTGCTCCAGTCTTTGGTATCGGTTTATTTTACAGGTTGGATGTTGCGGTGGTGAGGATTGGTTTTTGCGGTTCTGATAGAATCACTGAGTTCAGTAGTTTGGGCTTCTCTTGGTTTTTGAGGAGATGGGGTAGCTTCCCCGGATAGTCTCACAGTTCTCTTAGGAGCGAAGAGACAACAGATGCAGGTTCGTGCTCAATCTGGTTCCTCGACTTCACCTTCATTTCATTATATGGAGGCAAGTTTCTTTAATGGGATATGTGATCTGGTTATATTGATGTTTTCTGGATTTCTTGTGGTGCCAAACCGTTTCATTGGTTCTGTGTTTCTTTCTGAATTTACTGGCTGGAGTTTTGTTCATTTTATGTGTGATTGTAGGGCTGCTGATGTGGCTGTTTGGAGCTCTAAGGGATGTGTGGAGCTGGTTGTGGCAACTTGTTTACACAGTACAAAAAGAGATGTTGGTTGTCAGGATCTGTGCTACTGGTGGCTGCTTGCTTCTAGGATAGGATTTGATGAAGCTGATTCTTGGGGGCTTTGTGTTGGTGGCTCTGCATTGATGTCGGTGAATCTCCTTGGTGAGGAGGTGCTGGATGCTGGAAATGGTATGAATGGATGCTGGTTGCTGGAATATAAGAAGCATTATACTAGGATATGTCTCTCTAGGTGGTACTGGATGCTGGAATTTGAGCTGCTGGATGCTGTTTACTGTGACTTCTCACTGTTGTCATTACCCTCTGCCCGTGCACCCACCTCTACTCTTGCTGCCTTCCCCATCACACTGAACTCCACCTTGATTTGGTATGATGGTGCAAGTGGTGGTGTTGGGATGGTGTTGGTGGTTCAGCTCGGTGTCAAGGGCACGTTTCAGCAGGGCGGTGTTGTTAAGTGGTATAGGTCTGACAAGATAAGACAGGAGTACAGGCTGATGATTGTTGATCTTGATAAGGTGCTAGAATATGGTGTTCCTATGGCAGGGTTTATTGTGGTGATACTGATATCATGCTGATGAATGTTGATGAAATTTTTGACAATGGTTATGCTACTGCTAGAAGATAGTTGGTGTTTGGTTGGGAGATACTTATGGGAACATTTCTGATTTTCTTTTTTTCTTGGGTTTGGGTGAATTTTGGTTTTTTGGGTTTTTTGGTTTGGGGTTGTTACGGGTTTTCGGGTGTGGGTCGTTTGACCCCTCCCCTCCCTTGTCTGTTGTGTCTTTTTTTCTAATAAATTTGGGGGGGGTTGGGAATAGCCTGACCTCTGCATCTTCCATTCCCTGAAAAAACCTTATGAAAACACTGAAAACCTAAAACACTTAAAATCCCTAAAAACCTAAAAAATCCCTAAAAACCATAAAACCCGAAAAACCCAAATAAACACCTAAAACCCCTAAAAACCAGAAAGATCCAAAAAGTACCTTAAAATAGATAAAAATTTTAAAACCCTGAAAAACCATAAAAAAACCAAAAAACCTAGAGGAACTTAAAAACCCTAAAATCCTAAAAATTGCTAAAAACAGAAAAACCTAAAAACCTAAAAAACTCTAAAAACTCTCAAATTCCCTATATATCCAAAATACAATAAAATTCAAAAAAAACTCTAAAAACCCATAAAAAAATAAAAACCCCTACAGACCGGTAAATCCCCTAAGAAAACCTAAAAAACCTAAAACACTAAAAACCCATAAAAACCTAAAAATTCTAAAAACCCTAAAAGACCCTAAAACCCCATAAAAACCATAAAACCCCTAAAATCATAAATAACCCAACCAACCCATAAAAACCCTAAAACCCTAGTAAAAACTCTAAACATTCTATAAACCCTTAAAATTATAAAGAACTCTAAAAATACGTAAAATCCTAGAAAACTAAAAAACCCAAAAACTCCAAAAAAACAATAAAACCCATAAAAATCCTAAAACCCCTCGAAATCCCTAAAAACCTAAAACACGTAAAAATCCAAAAAATACCTAAACTTGTAAAATACCATAGAAACCATGAAAACCCCTAAGAAAATGTTAAAAACCAAAAAAAACATACAACCACTACCACCCAAAAAAATGTTAAAAACTATAAAACCCAAAAAACTATAAAAACCATAAAATCCATAAAACATTAATAAAATCCTATAAAACCCTAAAATACCTAAAAGAACTTTAAAACCATAAAAACCTAAAAAAAATACCTAAAAATATCTAAAAAAACAAACACTAAAAACTCAAGAAAAAACCTAAAACCTCTAAAAACCATAAAACCTCTAAAAACCAAAAAAATTCCCCAAAACTATAAATAACGTAAACAACCACTAAAAACTATAAAAATCATTTAAACCCCTAAATATGTTAAATTGATCTAAAAACATTGAAACTCCTAAAATACTAAAAACATGAAAAAAACTAAATTACCCTAAAAACCAAAACCCCTAAATCCCTCAATATCCATAAAACCCCTAAAAACCATAAAAATTCTAAAAATCCATTACAATTCCTAAAAATGTAAAAAACCCAAAAAACAATAAAAAGCCCCAAGAAACTCATAAAAACACCTAAAAACATTAAAAAACCCAAAACCCCGTAGAAATCATAAAAATCCACATAAATCTCTAAAAACCCTTTAAACCAATAAAAAAGATACAAAACTCTAAAAAAATTAAAAACCCTAAAATCTTAAAAATCCCTAAAAACCCAAAACACCATACAACCCCTAAAAACAGAAAAACCCATCAAAATCAATAAATACCCTAAAAACCATAAAAATCATAATAATCAATAAAAACACTTAAAACATAAAAAGACCCAAAATCCGTAAAAACCGCTATGAAAACTGTAAAAAACCTAAAAACCATAAAACCCTAAAAACATTAAAAACTCTAAAATCCTAAATACCCCAAACCCCAAAAAATACCTAAAACCCCAAAAAAATAAAAATCATAACAAATCCCTAGAAATCCCTAAAAACATAAAAACCTAAACAACCTAAAAATACCTAAAAACCCCTAAGAAAAAATGAAAAAAAACACTAAAAACCCCAAAAAACCCAAAAAAATGATAAATCCCTTAAAAGACTCTAAAAACACTGAAAACCCCTAAAATCAAAACAACTCCTAAAAACCATAAAAACCCTAAAAGCCAATAAAAATGCTAAAACCCACTAAAAACTCTAAAAATCATTTAAAAACCAAAAAATGTAAAAAAATGTGTAAGAACCTTAAAACCCCTAAAATTCAGAAAACCACTAAAATCTCATAAAACCCCTAAAAAACCAAAAAACCCACAAAAAACTGTCACATTTCCTAAAACCCCTAAAAACCAATAAAAATACAATGAATTCCAAACAAAATGTAAAAAAAATAAAACTGCTAAAAACATTTATAAACCCTAAAAAACATTTAAACCCTAAAAAAACTTAAACCATGAAAGACTGAAAAATAGTAAAACCCCTAAAAACCCTAAAAAACCAAAAAAACCAAAAAAACCCTCAAATCCCTAAAACCGCAAAAAATCAGAGTATCCTTAAAATGACCTAAAATACCTAAAAACCTAAAAAACACTAAAAATCCTGAAAACCCCTAACAAACCATTAAAACCTAAAACACATAAACCCCCTAGAAAACCTAAAAAACGCAAACAAATCCCAAAAACTACTAAAAGGAACCTAAAACCCCAAAAAATCATAAACCCTTAAAAATTTTAAAAACCCTAAAACCCCTAAAAACATTAAAAACATCTTCAAACTCTAAAAACCCTTTAATAATGAAAAGCATTAAAAAAACTAAAAACATTAAAACCCTAAAAATCTCAAAAAACATTAAGACCCCAAAAACCATAAAAATATAAAGACCCTAAAATCCCGAAAATTCCCAAAAACCCATAAATATCTTAATAATATCTTAAAAACCCCTAAAAACATAAAAAAACACTAATAAATCCTTAAAACTTAAAAAAATTAAAACCACTAAAAACCAAAAACATGATAAAAACACTAAAAACCCAAAAAATAAAAAAATACACTTAAAACCCTAAAAACAATTAAAATCCTAAAAAAACACTAAAACAAAAAACCCCATAAAACCCCTATGAAAACCTTTAAAACTTAAAAATCTTAAAACTCCATAAAAAACTAAAAAAGATAACAACATAAGAGACTCTAAAACCCAAAAACCAATAAGAACCATAAAACTCCATAAAAATACTAGAAACCACTGAAAACTCTAAAAACATTTAAAAATCCCTAAAAATCCCTAAAAATCATTAATGACCTAAGAAATCGTAAAAACCCTGAAAAAACCTAAAATACATAAAAATCAAAAAAGTTAAAAACCCCTAAAAAACCAAAAAACACTAAAAACACTAAAAAAAAAAATTTAAAACCCCTCAAAATCCATAAAAACCAAATAAAACAATAAAAATCGTAAATAATCCATAAAAATTACTAAAAACATACAAACCCCTTAAAACCTGAAAACCCCTAAGAAGCCCTTAAAAACCTGAGAACTCTTAAACCCCCTAAAAACCTAAAAATGTTAAAACCCCTAAAAAGGCCCTAAAAACTATAAAATGCTAAAACCCTAAAAACATTAAAAATCCTAAAACCCCATAAAAATCCAAAAACCCACTAAAAATATAAAATCCATATAAACCCCTAAAAATATTAAAAACTCTAAAAAACCATAAATACCCTAAAAATTAAATAAAAACATAAAAAACCAAAAAACATAACACCCTAAAACCCATAAAACATCTCAAAATCACTAAAAACACAAAAATCTATAAAATTCCATAAAACTCCTAAAAATCGATAAAAATATAAGAAACCCTAAAATCTTTGAAAACCCCCTATGAACACATTAAAAACCTAAGAATTACTGAAAACCCTAAAAACTTAACAAAAATTAGAATGACCTAAAACCCAAAAACCACTAAAAAGCCTCAAATCCCTCAAAACCCATAAAATAAAAAAAAGATCCCTATAGACATAAAAAACCATAAAAATCATGAAAACCCCTAAAACCATAAAAACCTAAAAAAAGTTAAAACCCCTAAAATACCTAAAATACCCTAAAAAGACCCTAAAAATACTAAATCCCAACAAAACCCCTAAGCACCTTAAAAACCCCTAAAATCATATAAAAACCCCAAACAACCAAAAATAACTCTAAAACACATTTAAACTACTAAAAATATTAAAATTATTAAAAATCCTTAAAAACCCTTAAAAATCAAGAAAGCTGTAAAACCCCAAAAAACCCAGAAAACCCTAAAAAATATAAAACCATAAATCCCTAAAATTCCATAAAAACCCAAAAATAATAAAACTCTAAAAATCCTATAAAACCCCAAAAAATTTAAAACCACTAAAAACCTTTAAAACTTATAAGAAAAACATAAAAACCAAAAAACAATTACAACCCTTAAAAGCACTAAAAACACTAAAACCCCCTAAAAGATCTAAAAACCACTAAATCACCTAAATACCATAAAACCCTAAAACTCATAAAATCTGAAAAAATAACTAAAAACTCTAAACACTGTTTGTACCACTAAAACATTAAAAAATTATAAAAAACCATAAAACAGAAAATACTAAAAAAAACCTAAAACCCAAAAAACCAAAAAACACTAAAAATAGTAAAAAAACCTTAAAAACATGAAAATTCATAAAGACCCTAAAAACCATAAATATCCTAAAAATTCCCTAAAATACCAAAAATGAAAAAAAAACAAAACCCTAAATACCCCAATGAAAAACCTAAAAACCAAAAAACCCATATAACCCATAAACCCTAAAAAACACTAAAAACCCAAAAAAATCCAAAAAACCCTAAAAATCATTGTTCTTGAAAGGAGGTGTGGAGGGATACCAACACTTAGGTTTGGGATCCACTCAAGCCCGGACCTCAATGTTACATAGTTTTACACCATGTGACAAGTATATAAACCAAGCTATTTTATATCATGAGGTAAGGGAATTTTGGTGTCACTTTTATGGTCCTGAAATTAGGACATGTTAAACCTATCATGAACTGATACACCTTGACCACACAGGGAACCTTTTTCCAAAACTCCTAAGCCCATGTGAGCTATGATCATGGTGAAAAACAAGGAGTATTAGAATATTATTTTAGCATAGATAAGTGGTCAGAGAAAAGGATTGGGGGATTTTTATATTTTGGTGGCTAGACTATGATATAGGATCCAAGAATCACTACATATATCATTGAAATTAGAATCAATACAAACATAGTGATAGGAATCTTTAGAATCAAATGAGATGAATAATAATGGTGATGTTTAACATAATGTGGTAATTACATAGGTGATTTGACATGAAGAAGGGATATTGAGGTTGGACCTAAGACTAGAGATCTAGGAGTCAGTACATATCCTATGAGGATATGAATCAATCCACATGTAGTTCCTTAATTAGATCCCCACATTAATCTGGTTTAGATGTGGGGAAAGGGGGACTTTTTTGTTTTTTTTAATGATAGTTGATTCCAGGACATAAGGATTGTGCATCACTACAAATCCCATCAAAATTAGAATGAAGCCACATGTAGTTCTGAATTGAGGTGTGGTGGGAGACCAACACCAAGAGTTGTAATCCATTTAAGCACAAATCAAAATGTTATGTTATTTTATATCATGAAACAATTATGTAAACCATTAATTTTTACATCATGTTGTAAGGAAATTTTCATAAAGTTTAACATCTTGTGATTTGTACATTGAGATATGAAGTTTAGAGAATTACAACATGGAATTTGGTGTCTTTTAGTTTTAGATCATATGACTAGGACCATTTTTTGTTCCTTTTAAGGTCATGTATCCAACACCATTATGCTATAGAGTTTTACATCATGCAGCCAGAATGAAGAGAACCATATTTTTTAGCGTCATGTGGAATGGATTTTGGAATCGTGTAGTTTTTCATCATACGATAAGGATGAGGGACCGTGCAGTTTTTGTCACGGGGCAAAGAAGTATATATTGTATTATTTAGCATCATTTATAAAGGATGATAGTGTAATGTATTTTTCATCATACAATTAGGAAAATAGATTATTAAATTTTAAATCATGTGGCAAGGACATGTATGTCATGTAGTTTATCATTATGTGAATAAGATGGAGATGATATGTAGTTTAGCATCATGAATCATATACATGTGGATTAATTATCAGACAAGGAATTTATTGAGAAAACTATCATTGGTAGTGGGCATGAAAAGCTATCCATCCATTGAAATAAAAAAATATGATCCATTAGAGTGGAACTTGTGTATGTAATAAGGTCCCTTACACATAGTCTCAATCTTTGGAGGTTTCATACCTGGTGTCATGAGTGTCCAAAAGACCAATACTAACTCTCCTTGGAGGAAAATAAGAGGCATAATTTATTATTAAAATGTCATGTTATCTGATTTTGATAGACTTCCAAAGTGATGTAAGGTATGAAGTCTTTGATCATCAAGTCAGCCCAATTAATCTAGCCATTTTGAAGATTTCTCATGTACGGATAGCTGATCTCATATGGAAACACAGAGTGGTGGTACGAGTTGTAGTCCATTAAGACCACAAGGAATGAAAGAGTTTTCATGTACAATACTTTTTATCATTATCCACTATCATCTAGCATATGTTTGATAGGGTCTTACTAAAGGCCACTATTTTTTCATTATCCACTATGTGATAGTGGGAGGAATGGTTTGATTCGATACTATACACATGAAATAGATTCTCCAACTTAGTGGAATAGAAATTGGGGACATTTTCTATCAATATTATATGAGGGAAACCAAATCTGATAATGATGTCAGATTTCATGAAGCTGATAATTCTTTTGGTCCTGACTTCTTTGAGGGGTATTTCCTCAACCCACTTAGAGAATATGTCAGTTGTAGTAAGGATGTCCTTCAACTTTGTGGTCATAACAGGGTGATATGAACTTATGAAATCCACTCCCCATACAGTGAATGCCGAAGATTATTTGGCTATCTGCAAAAACTCTAGGGGTTGATAGATGAAGTAGGCATACACCTGTAAGGAATGGAATTTCGTGGTGAATTTTTTACAATCCCTCTACACTAAAGTCCAAAAGTATCCTACCCTCAGGATATGATGGGAAAGCCTGAACCCTGACTGTTGGGAATTGTAGGCTCCTAGGTGTAATTCATTCATGTCAGCGAATGTATCTTCCCTATCAATGCATCTAAGAAGGCCTCCATCAAATCACCCTTTGTAAAGGACCTTCTAGTGATTTGGGTCGTCACAGAGAGTAAAGTTGGTATCTCATCGTCATATTTTATATTTTTTGTATTTTTCTAAATTGATTACTCAATTTTGAATTTAGTCTATAATAGGACTCATCGAACTAGTTGTAGGTCATTTGGAATAGGGGAAGGAGTTAGTATCATATATTTACACTATGTCTATATGAGAAAAAGGTGACATCATTCGGCGATGTGCAATGATAATGAATGTTTTATCCTTATATGGATCTTTAAAATTCATGGATGTATTTTATAATGTATCTTATTAGTAATTTTTTGATCATGTAATGTGAGTCAATGTTGGATCTAAGGGAAATTCCTCCATAAAACTTCAAATTTAGTCAAGTAGGGGGATTAACTCCTCTCTTACAATGTAAAAATCCTTGTTGGTCTACTTTATTACCAAATATAAATCACCATTAAATTTATAGTTGTCCAATGGTATTTGAAGTGATAGTTTTAGCCTTATAAGGTGGGCCTAATACTCCACATAATTATTTATGAAACCTTCTGATAATATGAGGATTAAGGTAGGACTTCCTTTTCTAGGGAGATAATCATGACTCCTAAGCCAACATTGTTGAGCTTGGGTTCTTCCATTTTCTTCACTATTGGGATTCTAGATATGTCTTAAAAATAAATTTACGATTATTTTGGGGTCATATTGAATAGGGAAGACCTATTAATCAGTTAATTTAGTATTTGATGATGATTAATATGTAGAAAGATGTTCTATAAGGAAGTATGCCAAAGCCTGGACATTCATCACATTATAAGGAATAAAATTATTGTCAAATAGATGCAAGATCCCCTTCCACCATGACAAATGTTTAGAAAATATAAAAAGGATGAGGATGTATTTGAGTGAGTAGTTGTGAGAGACCAAATAGAATTCTTGTTTATATAGGTACTGCCTCATCTTATAAATTCTAAATATTAATTCCCTGTATATTTACTCAATATTTGAATAATGAGTTTCAATATCATTTATAGTTCGATTAAGACAATAAAGGCTATTTTCATTCCCAAAATCATTATTTAGTGTAATGAAAGAAACCATCAATCATTCTAGGGAAGTCACATACAAAATAACCAGTTTACATTCAAAAGGTGACATTAGAACTAGTGGAATCAAGAGATATTTACTGATACTGTCGAATTCTTCTGGATAGTTTTCAATCCATTGATATATGACCCCCTTTTATCAACCGGATGAGGGGAAAACATTTACCTATGAGGTTTTCTATAAAGAACCAAATTTAGAAAAGGTGTCCCTGAAATCCTCTCAACTCTTTAAGGTTTCAATGATGTGACTTAATAAGGATATCCTTGGTCTTCTCAGTTTTGACATCGATGCCTCTATGGTGTATGACAAAGCCAAGGATCATTCCTGAAGTCACCAAAAAAGAACATTTCAAGGATTCATATTCATGAAATTCTATCATAGTTTTTCAAAGAATATCTCAAGATTATTCAAGTGATCAGAAGATTGTCCTTAATTAACCAAAAAATAATCAACATAACATTACATGAATTTACCCAAGAAGGGTTTTAATATTAAATGCATGGTGTGTTGGTGTGTGACACTGATATTCTTCAAGAAACATGTTATTACCCATTAGAAAAACACTCCCTAGGGGCCCTGAATGAGGTGGATTATTCATATTATGGGGACATTTGGATTTAGTTACACTGTAAATTGATATCCATGATTGAAAGAGCCTAATATACAGTTGTCGTATAAATCAATAGTTCCATGATTGGTAATGAGAAGTATTCCTTTGGATAGTTCTGGTTGAGATATATGAAATTGATGCAGACCCTGATTTTCCCAATTTTATTCCTTAAACTTCAAGGATACAAAGCATTATGTCCCTATTTTTTGATACTATATGGACATGAGGAGGAGACGGGCGATCGGGCGAATGGGAGAACCCTATCTCCCTGTGTCTTCGTCGGCCCCGGCGACGGTCCCTCCCCCATCGGGGGTGGGGGGACCTTCAGGGTCCTCCAAAGCCCTTCATCCCTTTTTCAAACACAGATTTTCTTCCTCTTTTTACTTCTATCTCGCTGAATTCGAAGGTCTCAGAGCTGCTTGATGGGCTTCCAAACCTCCAGTTGTCATCTTATAAGTTATAGGCCTCTTCGGATTTGTTGAAACACACACTGGTTACTAGATTTCATGGACGTCGTCTATCAGTTGATTCATTTGACAGGTTTGTCTTTGATGCTTGGGGTTTGCAGGATTGGGCGATGGTGGGTCTTATGGACTATCAGCAGATAATGGTGCGGTTTTCTTCAGAATCTGATCTTATCCAGGCATGGGAAAATGCTCCTCGAGTCTTCAATGGTTTCAAATTTTCTCTTCTTCGGTTGACCTTCGACTTGCACATGAAGCGAGATTCCCCCACGATGGTGATTTGGGTTAGTTTTCCCATCCTCCCTCTTCCATTTCAAAATCCATCTGTGATGCGTATGCTATGAAACCTGATAGGTAGATATCTATGCTCGGATAGCCACACAGAGGCGCTTTGTCACCCAGTTAATCCACATATTTGTGTGGAAATGGATATGTCCAAGGATCCGTTTGAGTATGTGTGGGTCACCGTGGGTGAAGAATATAGATGTAAACAGAGGGTGATTTATGAGTCATGGATGGATTTCTGCTCAGGTTGCAAGTGGATGGGTCATGCATTGAGTTTCTGTCGTAAGGAGCTTCGAATGAAGAACATGAGAAGTGTATTTGGATAGAGCAAGGAGAGGGAACCACTGGTTGAGATAGAGGGGGCGGTTCCGGGATCTTCGTTGAAGGATGATAGCAAGGGGAAGGAAATTTCACTTGATAAACAATTTAGGGAGGAGGTCCTAGAAGGTAGTCCATCAGGTAATGGTGTTTTCGGTATTGAGGTAGAATCTAACAGGAGGGAGGATGGTTTTTGTCAGCAGGGTGTGGACAGTGGAGAAAAACGGGTGCCTTGTTGTACCAAGGAGGCTTGTGTGGAGGCTGTGAGACAGACCTCCTCGATGATAGAAGTGGTTGGAGAGGCAATAGTTGTTTAGATGGATCTTATGGACATGGGGATGGAGGAAGTTTCGGTTCATCTTGAAGTAGCTGGAGGGGAAAGCACGCCCCGATTACTGGCAGATTAGGAGTATGTATCACTAGTCGATGTGGGGTCTGGTAGTAGTTCTTACAAGAGGGGGCGACATGGTCAAAGTTCTTTAAAGGTTAATCAGGACAACCAAAGGCATGCATCTATTCCCCTGAATAACAGATTTGAAGGTCTGCTTGAGGATGCTTCCGGTTCCACGCATATTATTCTTTTTGACACTGGGGGAGGGCATAAGAATGATTGCAATGGGGGTGAATTCTTTCACTCGGAAGCTGGAACACTATCTGAGGAGAATGGAAGTAAATCAAGGAGGAGGAGAAGGAGAGACTACTCATCCTTGCCTCCCCCTTTGGGGACCAGATCTTCCAGGAAGTTAAATGGGAAAAGGGGGACCTCGGAGGAGGTGGGCACTCGGATGGCAGGTGTCCAGGGTGGGAATCCATTGGAGTTATTGCTTAGCGGTGAGGAGGAAGTTTCTGAACAGGTGTTATGGCTAAATGCTTTGGAGCAGGAGGTTGCTTCCATGATGGGGAGAACCTTAAGGGAATCCTTCAATGAGGAACAATATGATTGGATTCACAAGCAAGAACTAATCCTTTTTTGGGGTTTCAACAAAGGGAAGATCAACATTGAGGAGTATATACAATCATGGGACCAAATGGCCTCGAAATTTGAAAATATCCTATCAGATTCCCTAAACATATAGGTTTCTTCTTTATATTGGCAATTGTTTTGGTATATGGTCTCTGGTATGCTTATTTTTATCTTCAATGCTCCTAGTAAATTGGGTGGGTTTTTATATCTGGGTTGGGGTGTCTTCGGTCTGGAATGTTTGGTTCTCTGTGTTGTGCGGTTTGTGGTGTTGTTCTTTTCTTTATTCGTAGATGGCAATATGCTTGGATCTGCTTCAGATGGGGATTGAGATCTTTCTGACACTGATGCATCTCATTTGGATTTGGAAGTCTGAGAGGGTATGGCTTTTCCATCAGTACCAGGACCATGCATCCTTGCATGGGACAGCAAGCTGAGTGACATGGCATCGGTGAAAGTTTCTTACCATGTTGCAACTGCTGGGGTGAGGTAGATCTGGTATGTTGTTTTGGTTACTTTTGGGTTTGGTTTCTATGATTGTAAGGTTGGGATTCACGGTTTCTCACTTTTCCTTAAAAGTGTTTCTTAATAAAAATAATAATTTTCAGTCAGTCAATCTTATTCATTACCAATAATATGTTGTCTACCCTTTATAGATACTTAACTTACCAAATGAATTTGTTTCTATATTCTTGTCAACTTTAGCCTCAATTTTATCATCATGAGTCGGGTGTGTCCTTCTGGATACCTTTTTTTGTATCTCTGGCAATTTTCTAGTAAGCCTAGGTGGTGAGTGGCCACCTCAGGATCTAAACATGGAAATTATTTGTAATTATAGGAAAACACATCCTGATGCTTCTTCCAAAAGGAAGTATATACCAATTGTTCCTCAAAATAAATGGTTGTACTGATCAATGTGGGTTGGGGTCCTCCTCTATACCCAAATATATTTACCTGATATCATCAACGGTGGTAGAGAAACATTCCTCAAATAATATAGGGGAATCCTTATGGTATTCCTCCTCATATTATTCATACTACTCTTCCTCTTCCACCTTTTCCTTATCTAGATGGAGAATTTCGTGATCCGCTAAAATTTCTCCGAGTTAGGAGAGGAGTCAATATTTTGACCTCCAAGAGATAAAGTAGCCTCTTATAACCTGACTAATGATGTGGAGTCTCTTTGAAGATCTATATGGGAGAATACATGTATACAATTATTATCTTAACTCTCTCTTGGTGACATGACAGCTCCTTCATATTCAACTAATAAGATAGGGAGACATTTAATTTCATGTGATGGAATAATAGTGCTTTCATCCATAATACTACCACTTTTTGGATAGTTGAAGACTTATTCAGTGCAAATGGTATTAGTGTCCATGATTGGTATCATTAATGTTGATGAAAATGTTCCTGAATTTGAGACAATTCATTCAATATGATTGATGGGAATCATATACTCTTCACTGAGCTTTTTGAAGGGATTGAAATGGGTTATTTATAGACCATTTGAGTCATTGATTTGATAAAATTCATCAGTCATGGGTTATTTACCTTCACTTTGGTATAATCATGAATCGATGTATTATGATTCTCATGATTTTAATGGGGATTTATCACCATTAAACATCCCAATTTTACTATTAATACAGTACTTGAGACACTGGTGGTATGATGAGGGGATTTTCATGTGTTCAGGTAACCAAATACTTCCCAGCAGGTCATTGAAGTATGTATCTTACTGAATAAAACAAAATTCAAAGTCCTATATGAGGTCCCTGAACTAGGTATTTTTATTTATTCTACTAAGAGTCTTTTTCTTTCCCTTGTCGTAACCCTATAGCATTGGAGAAGAGGGGTACAAGTGGCCATATTGTAACCCAAATAATGAAGTGTTTGAACTAGAATGAGGTTTACATCTAAGCCATTTTCAATGAAAACCCACTGGATATCAACATCATATATCCTGCTTGAAACTTTTAATGGTATGATGTGTCCATGTATAATGGTGTTTTAGTCATTATCTTTGAAATAAATTATTATGTGTCATTATAAATGATCAATATCTTTACGATATACTTTGGTAGAGGAAACATCATCTTCAAACTCTTGAGGGATCAACAAGGCCTCTATGATCTCTTCATAGAGTTATTTAGACAAATTGAGAGTATCCAGAATCTAATGCTTGTACAGTACTAGGGAAAATTTCTTTATAATATAATATTTATGATTTATAGGTTTGTAACTTACAACATGAGACTACTCTTTTTCGGGAACTCTAGGGGATAATGTACTTGATGTGGGAAGATCATGCCTTGTAACAATATCTGATGGGACTCATATCTTTTGGTGGTTAGTCTGAGTAGGTCTACCTGCTCTTTGAGTTTGATTAGGATGTTATATCCCCCTATTCAGTAATTCAGGGTAATCATGTTATATCAACTCCATACATTGGCAGGGGGACTTTCCCACTTATTATGTTCCAACAACAGGTCTCTCGCATGAGTTTTAGTACCAAAGATAGTCTGAGCAGGGACATGGTATGAGTGATTATTTCTACTACAGCCATGTCTTCCACTGTATCCTTTTCCTTAGAGAACTCCTCCACTAAATCCACAATCAAATTCATGGAATTGCGGTTAATGGTCATATTCATCATCATAGAAAGAATATATTAAGTGAATTACATTAATGAAATAGGATATAAACTCCTCATTTGATGAGGATTTTGTCTAGAAGGCCGACTGTGAGGATACCATTTATCTTGGAAATGACCTATCACTTAGTACTGTAGGAATGAAGTCTAATATATTCAAATCCAAATTTTTTCTTTGTAATAATTTTATATTTTGGTCTTTGTTTCCTAACAATCCAATTCTGTAATTTTTTATAATACGGGCCTTTACTGGTCCGCAATGTTGATGAAGTTGACTATTCCACTGAAGAAGCAGCTAGGGGAATAGCTCATTGATTCAATTGTACTTAGAGAATATCATGAGACCGTTTCATTGCCTTTATAACCATTTCATAACCGAACTTATGCATACCTTTGATATTATCTTCCTTCCATTTATTCTCCCTCTTTATATTGGTGGTAGAAACACATGTTACTTACACTAACAATTTTCCTAGTTTCTCTTTCCCAGACTCCACTATTTTTTAGAATGTTTTTGAAAACACTGAATTATTCAATTGTGTTACCAAATGTCAAGTGGAAGGAGAAATAGCTTGGGATATTTTTGAGAACATCCAATCCATTCCTCTTGGTATTTGAAAACATGATCAAGTTTTTCTCCAAAGTTGAGATGAAGTAACTAGGGACTTGGTCGTCTCCGAAATAATAATAAAAATTCTTCATCTCCTCAACCCGTTTTCACCTTTTCCCCCATTTTTCTCCTTGAATAGGTTGTCATTGTTTTTGACACTTAGGTGGGGGTTCCACATGATTGGACATAATATTTGGAGCTAGAGATGGTGTAGGGGTTGGATTAATCATGACTAAGAAAACCACTTCATTCCATGTTCTCTTCCCCTAAGTTGATGAAACTACTTGGGACTTATCCTTAGTTCATGAGATTAAGGATGATGTAGGTTTAGGAAGTGCATTAACCCCTTCCAACAAGCAATGAAATCTGAGGCCATATCATTATCTCATTGTTTTCATTTTTAGAGGTCAAGTATTTTTATCTTCTTTATTGTTGAATTTAATTGGATGGTAAAATTATGGTGAAGATATTCCCATCCTATAATTTATCGATCCAGAAGACTGTTGTTCCATACAAAGGCTGGTCCCTGTCATTTTTGCAAGAAGCACCCAATATTAGCTTCTTATTTTGTTGGGGTCCCCATCATGAGTTCACAATAGGAAACAAAATGGGTCAAATGCTACACCAGGCCACTTGGGCCATTAAAAATTGGAAATATAGGGTTCTAAAAATTTGGAAAGGGAGTGGTCGAATCAACCCATTCATGGTAAGGCTTCTTTTATAGTTGTACCGGCACACACTACTCCTTCCTATATTCCAATTGATATGTTAGTGTCTCAATGTATTTGATGACCCCCTGAGGAATGTCTAGTTTAAAAGGATCTTAAATAGGGGGAAAATAGTTTGGTCCATTTATGGTGGATTTTATGGTATATTCCATGTGTAACCTATTGGGGCAGGTCTATGAGGATACTCCTGGCCCTATTACGGTTGTGTTCCCAATGGAGGGAACACCCAATCTATTATTGTGGGATCCAAAAATGTTTTTTGTATGAACTCCAGGTTGAGTGGATGTTTCATCTTCATTTCAATTATAGATATGAATCTTCATTTTTGAGGTATGCTAGTTGGGAGTGCGTTCTAAGGTTCTACATATAGAACATATCAGGTAGGGTTGTTTCCCAAGAGTATTTATGAATTGATTTCCCTCAACACCATCCCTTCTTTCTTCTACTAAGTGAACCTTTCCTCCAGTGTGAGGAGTTCATCCTATTTAGAAGGTGGGTTATCTACTTAATTTTCTTTATTCTTTTCCTCAGATAATGCTAATTGATGTGGAGGCACTAGAATATTCAATGGATCTCCCAAATTCATAGTGATCCTTCAGTTCCAGTTACACAGACCTCCTTCCATAATTTTAGTGTGAACCATATTATGAACCAAAACTTTCTCCTCCTGCTCTAATATATTGGACTCATGGTTCATAGAATCTTTATGGGTGTTGTTAACAACATTCACCGATGCATAACACATTGTTATTATTTCAGCATCTTCATTGAGAGATTTATTTTTTTCATCTACAACAAGGCCTCATCCTTCCCTCTGTTAGTCCTCTTGGGATTTTTTTATGAAGGGTGATCCAAAAGGAATCTCAATAATTTTTTTCATATGGTTTCCAAGTTAGGAAACTATTTCATAGGATATGATGAGATGGGATTATCTATTTTTTGGTGTTCCCCTTAATCGAGATAAGATTTTCTTCCGCTGAAGAGGAGGTTAAGGTAAAAAAGCCCTGAGCCCTACTGGTTGGGGTTGTTCCTATTCCATTTTATAGACCATGAAGGTTCTTGTTAAAAATACCCCTATCCCTATGGGATTGGGTTTCTCTAATACCATCATGGATTCTGCTACCATTCATGATTTCCCAATTTTTTAGAGTCATGTATGAACAAGTGATGGATGCATGGTGTAACATACACCTGATCTACTTTCCACAGAAGATATTTGATATATTTTCAACATTTTACCTCTATGAAGGTTTACTTACCTCAAGAGGGAGTCTTGGTTGATCTTTTCTTATGTCTAATGAAAAATTATTGTGATGAATCGCTATCACTGGGATCAATGTTTGCAAGTGTTAGTCAGGGATGGTTTTTGTTGAGTGCACCAGCTGTCGCAGATTGATTTTTTTATTGAATCCATCCTAAAGCTATGACATTACACACCATCACCTTTGGTAGAAATTTATAATTGGGGAGAGAAGGGAAGTGAATCCCCTTATGCTCCCCCCATAATCTGATCTGAACACCATATAGGGAATTTGTGATCAGCTGACACAAATCTTTTAACGCGTCAGGACATGCCCATTGAAGGGATTCTAGATATTATCCCAATTTGGGTGTTGTGCAGCTAGGAGGGAAGTAAATTTAATTTTATATTATATTTACATAACGTGGATTTGATACTCATTATAAGGAAGTAATTTTTCTTTTTTGTGATGAAGAGTATTCCATACATTGAAGTGGATTTCCTGACCACAATTTTCTAGACACACCTATGGAATTATTTATTGGGGAGTGGATAAATGTGAAAAAATGACTGGTATATTGTCCTTGGAATACAATATATTCATGTTAAAAAAGTATTCTTCATCTTTTTTTAAATGTTACTCATCCTGGTCTAACCAAGGTGGAATTTTATCTGATGATTTGTTGTAAATAGCTGGATCGATAGAGTCTACATCATCTATCAAACTAGATGGAAAGAGATCCATGTGTGGTTCATAGAATGACATTTTCCTAGGGATTTTTATCTGGTTGAGATAGGATGTAAATTTTCAATTATAAGGCATCAAGCATGACAAACCAAATCGTCCCAAGATCCTCATGGTATGAGAGATTTATCATCATTATATTAGTAAGGGGAGGACCTTATTGTAGAAATGAAACACTAATGTGGAGATGTTATTCGCAATGAATGCCATCATGGGGAGGACTACCATTCTGACCTGATGCTGGACTACAAGGAGATTTGCTGTAACATATAACCTAGGGAGGACCTTCAGGGTGGATGATTGAAAGGCGGGGACCTTCTTTCTATTTTAACATCATGTCATGCAGATGGATGATGTGGTGCTCATCAGGAGTAGGGATCTTGAGATCGAACAAGTCATGACTAAATCCTTCATGTTATGATGTCTAATGAGGGCCTTCAAAACTATTTCTAAAATTTCCATAATTTGGTAATGGAAAATTAGGATCCAAATCTGTCATAAATAAGCACATGATGGATTCAAGAACTCTAGAATTATGTAGGGTGAAGTTGTATTCAAACTCTTAATTTTCCAATCATCTTTCATAATACATCTTTTTGGATGTATTCTTGTGGGTAGTTGGGGATGCTTTCTATGGAATGATGTTTTTAAATTTGGAAACTTTTTTAATTATCTCCTATATTACTAACAAAATTTACCAACATGTCTATAGAATTTTCGTAGGGGTGAGTGCCAGCCATAGTGTTTCCACTAGGATAGATAGATATCCTCCAGTTGGAATGGGAGTGTGGTCCCAATTCAGTTGTATTTATATAATGGGGAGGTTTATCCCATTACCCTCATATAAAGGATCATATGTGTGTGTATTGTCCAAAGTGAAATGTTCATGAGTCACCCAAATTATGGGTATGGAGTTTTGTGTCCACCCCTCTACCACTACCACTGCTATTATTATGTCCTGGATGGTTTGTAGGATGTGGGTAGAAATTTTCATCTACCCCTTCACCATTATAAGGATGTTTTTGTTAACTTCATCATCTATAATGGAGATATAATTTAATTATGAGGATTGATCAAGGGTTTGTGCCTACTCCTACCTTCAATTTCCTGTCGGTATATATAAAATGTACTCAGGTGTGGGGGAAGAGGTGTGGGTATACCCCATATTTTTCAAGGATTATCAGTTGGTTTCTATGATTATTTCTAGATAATCATAATGGAAGGATGGATGGATGAATATGGATGTGTGCACCTAGTGGAAATTTTCCACAATAGTTTTTTGGGTGCGATTCCCTAGATTATTCCAAATGGGTTTTTGGGCGGTTTTTTTGGTGTTGGTTGGTGATTGAGTATGCTCACTATTTTACATCAAAAATTTTTGAAAATATTTTCCATAGGGGATATAGGTGTAGTCCTATTCCCTATTGAATTTTCACTATCCTCAGTGGGCTGTCTTGTATGCCTGGGTTTGGAGACTAAGGATAGGATTTGAAGGACCACACCCCCATCATGTTACGGGTTCACTGCTACGTGAATTTGGTGAGAAATACAACAAGAAGGATCCCTTTGGAGGGACCCTATGTCTTCTAGGTGAGACAATTTGTGGAATATTGATCTATCCACCTAGGATAAGGGAGGAGTATATTACCACATTCCTTGGATAAGTTCCTAAAACTGTTAGATATAGTAAATTTTAATATCTTCTTCTAGACCACCATCCATTATTGGGTGGATGAAAGGTGAGGATTCATTAGTTTGAGGGATTTTAGAGATACCTCTATGGTCAAGATGGTACCATTTTGGCAGTACTACCAAACTACTGCATTTGAGACCTAGAGTTGAAGATGTTCTCTGTTTAGTAAAGGATCCCTCTTGAATGGTAGCTAAGGCATACATCTTATTGAATTTGTGAGATTCCATTATATCTAAGGGAGTTTTGATAGAAAATGACTGAAATTTAGGTGAAATACAAAAACAAGGAAACCTTTTCAATGAATAATCTCAATAAAAAAAACTCATGCGGAATTGATTTTTTTGGATCCATGTTTGGACCACTCCAATTTTTAAGAGCGTGATGGGACATGACATGTGGGTAACACAATTATTTTGGTTAAGGATTCACATTGGGTTCACCATTTTTGTTTCCACATGGAAAATATTACACCCTTATGATTGATTGTGGGGGTTTGAGAATTTTACAATAATTCATTTCAATTTCACTCTCTCTGGATGGTTTCTAATAGGTTTTTTTAACTGGAAACACCCAATGATTCCCTTATTCAATATGTTTCATAAACCTACCTTCTAAAGGTTTATGATTGTTGGGAAATGGTCCAAAAATACTCAAGGAATCATATTGATTGAGAGGAAGGGATGTCATGCTCATCACACCCTATTAGAGATAATTGTTTCCTACTATGGGACTCTATTATAGATGTAAGACATATCTTCGAATCCTTTATTAAATCCCAAGAATAACTCATGTTGCACTGTATTAAAAATGAATTTATTGATTGTATTGATTCTATGATAATCAGTATGTATCTGAGGTTCACTATAGATGGGGAAATATGTATTTAACATAGGTTATCCTTTAATGTTACCCTTTTGTATGTGGAATAAAGACTACATAGTCAATCATCACTACAATGTTGGTTTAAGAAGACGAGTGGGTAGCTCTGGAATTTATCATCATCTAGGGATACGAGATTTGATATTGAGATCAGACCTATGAGATAGGCTTCCTATGTATCCTTGTTAAAGGAATCATGACGCATGTTGTTTGTTCCACTTAACAGGACATATCACACCTTTTAAGTTCATGTGATGGGGACCAAACCATGCAATTTAACGTTATGCAGAAAGGATATTTAGGAAAATGATGCCTAGAGAAGGGTTAGTGTGGGAATTATATTGAAGTAGCCCAAGGAAACTATAAGGTGTATGGCATCTTGGGTCGGTGAAGACCCTATTTGGAATGTTTCCAATATAATATCAAGGTGAATTTTGGGTTTTAGGTTTGGACCTCATAGAGGCTTCCTACGTATACCACATGGATAGAAATAAAATCCCACATAGTTTGATGAATTTTAGGATACACACCTCTATACGATCTCTAAAGGGTTTTCTGATAGGGGAATGTGTCCCTTTTAAAAGATATGACATGGTTTTTTGAATTACACATTAGAGGAGGGCCATGTGTTTGGAACCATGGGGAATGTTTTAACTCATGGTGATTTAGTGGTTTGGTCGGGGATTACACCTAGGAGGATTCTCTAGGTAGTGATGAGGATAGTTAGGTATTATAACAAATGGGGGTACCAAAATATGGATACAAGGCTTTGAGGAACCACTCCTACAGAGGACCTTTGATGGAAGGTGGGAGGAAGATCCAAAAATTATTTTCTACCAAGACATGCATCTGACTGTGCGGTCGTCGTGATCATCACTAACCACTAAGACCATGAGAGTCATGCTTGGATCTGAGAAATAAGGAGAAGAATAAGATATGGAAAACAACATGATCCTTCTTCCACTGGAGGAAGAGTCTGGGTCTATAGGAGGAAAAGAATGGAATTTGGTGTTCCCATCTCTTTTCCCATTTTCATAAATAGGATTGTCACATCTGACTACCCATCTAGATATGGACCATAATAAATTCTATGGGATTACTAAATGAGGGATGCTCTAATCCTAATTCTAGTGGAATAGAAGATAATTAGTCACAAATCCCTATCAAAGGTAAATGAAAGTGTGATCCCCACTCCCTTGTGTCTGAAATGATAAGTCTCTAGTCTTAGATCTAAGAAGGGAAGAACATCTTCACCCTCATGTTTGGGACCAAGACATACATCGCACTACCCATAGGGTTGTGGTACTAATTAATAAAGGGATGTATAAATACAAAAAAATTGAGAAACCTACCCATCAGGTGGGACAAGCGTGGGACTCCTTCGACCAAAGGAATGCATAACTGAATGGGAGACACACTGGAGTGTCTCTTGCTATGGTTTTGTATGTCTGGAGGCTTCAGTGGAGGTTTTAATTTGGTCCCTATCAGAGGAGAGATAAATAAGAAGAGTATCCACGCCATTAGTTGATTGAAATAGGTCTTAGAAGGTGGCTTGTGAAGGTTAGGGTTAGGTGAGAAGATAGTGGTTCATGCATGGTTGACATGTGAGGAACTGGAAGTTCTTTAGCCAGGGTGGGACCCTATAAGATGAGAGATCAAGAGGAAGAGGATCCATACCATTAGTGGATTGAAATAGGTCTTAGAAGGTGGCTTGTGAAGGTTAGGGGTGGGTGAGAAGACAGTGGTTCATGCATGGTTGACCTGTGAGGAACCAGAATTTCTTTACACAGGGTGGGACTGTGCGAGCTAGAGATTCCATGGATGATGGACAACCTAGGAAACAAAACATGGGAGAGGCCTTGCTCTAGGAACCAAGGGTTTCTTTAGGTTCCCCAGAAAGGGTCTCACATAGGTCCCAGTTTTGGGAAGGGACATTCGCGCTAGTTCTTGTCAACTAGGGGGAAGGGATCCTCATGTAAGTGTCTTTTTATTTAGACCCTAGAGGGAAAATGATACCACTATCCCCCTTAGTTATATCTTATATCAAGTTTTGGAGAGCTACCTGAAAGTTTTTTATGGATTCAGAGAAGGGGCTGCGTGATCAAAGATATGAGGTTTCTTTCAGTTTTCTAATTCCTTAAATGAGGATCCCCAACATCTTATTTATAGAAAAACACATGTCCTTGGGTGAAGGAAGTTTCTCACATAGGTAACCCACGTAGGTTTTGTATGTGGGTTCCTCACATAGGGGTGGCTTCATTCAGTTCCGCATAGGTAGGGCATGTGCGAGCCTCTTGGCGTGCATGCCTAGTGCACGCAAGCAGATTTGTGTAAGTTCCCTTAATCCTTTTTTGGACCACTTCACATCTTTATTTCTTGAGGTATTTATTATTAAATTTTTTCATCCCCATGTGATAAAAGGAGTTTTAACAACACAAAAAACCCCTATGAAAACCCAAAAAACCTAAAAACAATTAAAACTTCCAAAAATCTAAAATAAATGCTAAAAACCTTAAAATACCCTAATGACCTTTAAAACCCTAAAATCCACAAAATCATTAAAAATCATTAAAACCATAAAATACTAAAAAATATAAAAAAATGCATAAAAAAATAAAAACCCTTAAACCCTTGAAAAACCCCACGAAAACCTAAAAAACCTAAAAACACTTAAAACCCTAAAAACCAAAATAATGCTAAAAATCCTAAAAGACACTAAAAACCCTAAAAACCCATAAAAACCAAAACCCCCCAATAACCTTAAAAGATCATAAAAACCCATAAAACCCTTAAACCAATGAAATCCCTTTATAACCCTAAATGAATTACAAAAAAAAATAACTTAAATCCCAAAATAAAAACAAACTCTAAAACAAAAATAAAGCAAAAACCTTAAAACCCTAAAAAATATCTAAAACCCTGAAAATCCCAAAAAACTCTTAATACCCATAAAAATAATAAAAAACCATTAAACCCCCAAAAAATAAAAAAAACAGTAAATCCTAAAAACCGTGAAAACCCTAAGAAAAAAAATTAAAAACCTAAAACACTCTAAACCCCTAAAAACATAAACATCTCCAAAAACTCTAAAAACGCTAAATACCCAATGAAAATACAAAAAATCCATAGAATTGTAAATGAAACATATAAACCCTACAAACCCCTAAGAAATCCTTAAAATCCTAAAAAATATTTAAACCCATAAAAAATATAAAAAATACTAAAAAGAATAAAAGAGCCTAAAAATCCTAAAACCCATAAAAACCACAGAACCCATAAAAACCTAAAAAACCTAAAACCAATAAAAACCCCTAAACCAATAAAAAATATAAAAACCCTTTAAACCCCATAAATTTTTTAAAAACTCTAAAAGACCTCTAAACCCCTAAAAACTCAAAAAAAACCTTTACAAACAAAAAAAATACATAAAATCTAAAAATCCCTAAAAACCATCAAAATCCCAAGAAACCCTAAATAACCATAAAAGTCCATAAAATACCTAAAAATTTATAAAAACCCCTAAAACACAAAAAACCCACAGAGAACATTAAAATCCAAAAGACACTTAAAACCTCTAACAACCTAAAATTGTGAAAAACAATAAAACCCTAAAAGATCCTAAAAATACAAAAACCCCACAAAACACATAAAATCTACTAAAAAACGTAAAAAATACTAAAATCCCATAAAAATAAAAATAAACTCACTAAAAAAATAAAAACCCTTCAAACCAATAAAAATGTTAAAATACTATAAAAAAAATCCACTAATAAAAACAAACCATAAAAAACCTATAAATCCCTAAAAACCATGAAAATCCTTAAACCCCATAAAAAAGAATAAAATCCTAAAAAATAACTAAAAACAATTCAAAACCTAAAAAACAGTAAAAACCCTTAAATCTGCTATGAAAACAATCAAAACCTTAAAATACATAAGACCCCTAAAAACCTAAAAATGCTAAATAACTCAAAAAAAATCATAAAACCCACAAGAAACCATTCAAGTCCCAAAAACCCCGAGAAAACCATAAAAATACTTTAACATACCTAAAAACCCCAAGAAATTCAAAAACCATGAAAAACCCTGAAAACCCTAAGAAAAACTAAAAAATCTAAAAATAATTAAAACACCTAGAAATTATTAAAAATGATAAAAACCCAAAAAACCCAAAATGACCCAGAAACCACTAAAAACACTTAAAACACTAAAAACCCAAAAAACCATGAAGACCCCAAAAAAACTTTAAAAACACTAAAAACAATAAAACCATACAAAACCACTGAAAACTTTAAAAACCCTTCCAACCCCTAAAAACATCAAAGACAATAAAAACCCCCTTAGAACCCTAAAAACTAAAAAATATTGAAAAAACCAAAAATACCCTAAAACCCTTAAAAATACCTAACACCCTCTACATCTCTGAAAAAATTAAAAAAAATTCGGAAAAAAAAATTCATAAAAATCCCTAAAAACAAAAAAACATAAGAAAAACATGAAAACCTAAATCAATTAAAACCACTAAATTCAAGAAAATGTTAAAAACCTTGGAAACCCCAAAATAACCTAAAAACCATAAAAACCCATAAAACCATTAAAACCTTTAAAAACCTTAAAAAGTCATATAAATCATAAAAACCCATGAAAAACTCTAGAACCCCTGAAAACACTAAAAACATTCAAAAAACATTGAAACCCTAAAAACCTCAAAAAATCCGAAAATAAAAAAACCATATAAACCATAAAAAACCAACCACCCTTTAAATCCCTCAAAACCTTACAAGCCATCAAATCAAAAACAAATCCCTAAAAACACATAAAAACATAAAAAACCCAAAAAACCCAAAAATCCCCTAAGAAAACCTTAAAAACCCAGAAAACAATGAACACCCCTAAAAAATAATAAAAACCCCAAAAAACCCAAAAAACCATAAAATCCCTAAAACAGTAAAAACCCTAAAAAACATAAAAATCTTTATAAACAACTAAAAACTATAAAAAAACCTTTAAGATAATAAACGTTCCAAAAACTATAAACAACCTTATACTCCCTAAAAACTAGAGAAACCATAAAATAATAAAAACCTAAACCCCCATTAAATAATAAAACCATCAGAATCCCTAAACCCATAAAAAAACAAAAAAAAACAAAAAAAAGACCTAAAAATCCCTAAAGAAGTAAAAAACAGTAAAACCCAAAAAGAAACCTAAAAAACATAAAAACCTAAAAATATTTAAAACCCCTAAAAAACTAAAAAATATATAAAAACCTTAAAAAACCCTAAAAACATTTAAATCCCTTAAAACCTTAAAAAAATTAAAAACCCTAAAAAATACTAAAACTATAAAACCCATTTAAACCCCAAAAATGTTAAAAAAAAACTCAGAAAACCCAAAAAACACTTAAAACCCCAAAAAAACATAAATACAAAAAAAACTTAAAAACCCAAAAAAACCAAACCCCCTCAAAATCACAAAAAACCCTAAAACCGTAAAAATTCTATAAAAATAATAAAAATGCCGAAAAACATAAAAATATCTAAACCCCCCAAAAAAACAATAAGAAAACATTATAAAATTAAAAACACTTTAAACCTCTAAAAACACTAAAAAAATATAAACCATAAGAGGTCCTAAATACCTTAAAACCCTAAAAAACTCAAAATCCCAAAAAAAACCTAATACCAGAAAAATCCTAAAAAATCCCAAAAAAAATAAATAAAAACATGAAAACCCCTAAAAATAATTAAAACCCCTAAAAAACAAGAAAACACCTAAGAAACTCTTAAAAAACTAAAAACACTAAAAACCCTAGAAAATTCTATAAACCCTAAGAGACCCTAGAAGTCCTAAAATCCCAAAAAACAATAAAAATACCTAAAAACCAAAAAACACATAAATCCTTAAAAACCCACAAGAAAAACTAAAATCTATTTAAACCTCAAAAAATGTTAAAAAACTCAAAAAAACCCTAAAAACCTAAAAAACTCAAAAAACATAAAAAATAAAAAAATCCCTAAAACCCCCAATAATCCCAAAAAATCCCTCAAATCCCAAAAAGAATAAAAACCAAAAAAAATCCTAAAAAATCACTAAAAATCACTAAAAATGTAGAACACACTAAAAACCATCAAAACCCCCCAAGAAACCCTCAAAAACATAAATGCACTTAAAAACCCTAAAACCCCCAAAAAATGTTAAAACCCCAAAAATCCTAAAAACCCCAAAACCCCTAAAAACCATAAAAACTACTAAAAACATCAAAAACCCTAATACCCCATAAAAACTGTAAAAACCCACTAAAACTATAAAAACCCATTAAATATCTAAAAATCACTAAAAAATATAAAATCATTAAAAACCATAAAAACTCAGAACACCCCCTAAAAATCCATAAAAACACTAAAAACCCTAAAAACCCTAAAACCCTAAACCCCTCAAATTCCCCAAAAACACTAAAAACCAAAAAATCCAAAAAATCACAACAAGTCCCTAAAATATAAAGAAACCATATAAACGTTGAAAAACCATATGAAACTCTTAAAAACCTTAAAAATATTAAAACCCATAAAACCCTAAAAAATCCCAAAATGTTAAAACCATAAAAACCATAAAACCCCTTAAATCCCTAACAACCAAATTGTAAGAACCCGGATCTTTGTTCAGGTATGTTTTTCCTTTTTTCTGGAGTTTTTAAGAAAAATGGATTTTCTGGAAATTTTCAAAGTACACGTCGTGTACTCTGATCCGGCTCGAAGCCGTGTGTTGGCTATGCTCGGGCCACACACACAGTGTGTAGGGGTGACGTGGAGGCCGATTTTTGGTGGAGTATGGAAAGGACCCAGTACACACCGTGTACTCTAAAATTACACGTTGTGTACATTTTTTCACTAAACGGACCGGGGTCGCACCTAACCCCAATTTTCATCTTCTTTATCAGTTTTCGTCCCCCCGAGAGCGACCGTACGACCGGATCTTCGACGGGATCCTGCCTCACCATCCGTTCTCTGATTTAAGCACGGTCGATTGCATTGGAATCGCAGCGGTGAGTTATTCCTTCTTCTTGGGCCTTGTTTCTTGATTCCTCCCTGTTTTCAAGTTATCGTGGGATGAACTTTTAGTGTGTTTTCTCAGATCTACGTCGTTATAAGGAGAATCTGTCGTCGAGGTTCACGTATATCGATCTCCTAGGATTGAGGTAGGTGGTTTGTGCCTTTTTGTAGAAAGTTGATGAATATTATCTACAATTTCCACCAATACCCTTGAACGAGGTATTGCGTGTTTCTTGTTTTTCCCTTGTTACTTGCCTACTTTTCTTGATTACTTTATTAGAGGTTATTGCTTGTGATTAGAGTAATTTTTTTGTGATCAGATTGCCTTGCCATGATTTTTCTGCCTGTTTGGCATTTTACAGTTTCCATGCCTAGTTGTAGGATAGTGGAACTGTTGTTTTATTATTACTATTGAGCCTTAGTTGATAGCCAATTAGTTCTTGAGGTTTATTTGGACGTTATACGTGCGCTGAGCATGTTTAGTTATACTCCGGACTGTGAGAACCTAGAGTAGTAGACCAAAGGGAGAATTGACGGAAGGGATTCTCCATAGTGTCTTTTAATTACGATGCGAGACCACAGGGGGAATTGACGTTGAGTGCTTCCCCAGAGAGTTTGTAGATCCACGACGTGGGCCACAGGGGGAATTGACATTGAGTGCTTCCCCAGAGATCCATTAGCACGATATGAGACTATAGTGGGAATTGATGGTGAGTGCTTCCCCAGAGAGTCTGCTTAATTACATAGATTAACCAGAGGGGTGAGACTATGTGTGACTCCCAAAGGGTTGCTAGTACATAGAGGTTAAACCATAGGGGTTAGACTGTGAGAGCTACCCAGAGGGTTACCTGTTTTTTTCTTGTTGCTGACTGCTTGCTTGTGTGCTTTACTTGTTAGAACTGTGGATTGTAGATGCTTGTGCTTTTCTGTTTACTGCTTCTTGTTTTATTACTGCCATGTATTCATTGACTGTTAGACACAAGTCTTTGGGTGATTGCCTACTGGGATTGTATCTCAAACCCTATTTGGGCCATTCTTTTGGGCCCAAGCATACTATGTTTCTGAAGGTATAGACAAGGGAAAGCGCCCTTCTTCTTCAGGATCTTGACTGCACCAGGAGCTGGGGAGCATGGGACCGAGTCATGGCTCGCGATGCTGAGGAGCTTACTTTGTTTTTCTTTTGGACTTGGTTTCAGTTTTATTTCAGCACGTTGTTGTGTTTGATGTTTTCCTTAGATACTTGTACCTGCTGCATCATTGCCATCATAGTTATATATCTACATTGTTTCCGCTGTTTGGTTTCTATTGTTATGCATGTTGTTTACTGCTTCTGTTGTTTATTGTTGCTTTCTTAACTTTTATACCTTACCGAATGAGGGAATAGTTTCCCCACCGACTCACCAAGGCCCTCGCTGCTAGTCGGTAGCCTCTGGCGTTCGGGGAAACACGCTTGAGGTCATGTGGCGAACCAGGTACGGGGCACCAGTGGAGGGGCTCCGGACTCGGGACGTTACAAAGTGGTATCAAATGATTTCTTTTCTCTTTCTTTACTATTTGGATACCTTAGTTAGGGATAGGAAGGATTCGGTACTTGGCATTAAGCTGTGATCGGGAGTAGCTAACACGTGTACAAGGAAAAGCCACACTACCTTGTTAATTGCAGTTGCTGATTCTGAGATTTTATAGTTGATCTGATTTCATCGAGAGTGATTCACATGGCTTGTGCTATTACTGTTTTTATATTGCAGTTCTATTTCTATCACAACACGATGAGATGAGGGTATGTCATCTCATGCATCATATAGATACTTGTAGGAATCACATGCCATGCATTCTTGACATGCCATCTAGGGTGCATTAGTAATTTCATATTATTGTGATAGGATCTGAGTAGATTATACATGCTGTTGTGATAGATGCTTGATAGATTCTCTGCTGTTATGTTACAAAACTGTTGTTTTGTTCCTTTCTTAAAATGAACGCCAAATTTTGGTTCTTGAGGTGTTATGGGCCCTCACGGATCGGAATTTGACATCTTTTCCCTTGTTTTTAGTGTTTCTGAAATTATTCGCAGTTTCTGAGCTACTACCCAGAAAAACCCAGAATACACGTCGTGTACTTTTTAGATACACACCGTGTAGTATTCAGGCCGTGTCACTGACCGTGTGGGCAGAACACGGTGTCGTGGGAGTAACTTCGGGAACACGCCGTGTACTATTGGTACACGCCGTGTGAGTTCGGAGCCGTGTACCCGTCCATGTCACTAACAACACGGGCCGGGAAAGCTCGGATAGAACACACCGTGTCCTTAGGGAACATACCCTGTAGTCCTATCCAGGTACCCGGCTGTGTCACGAACAACACGGGTCGGCGTGACCTTCTTTTCCACACGCCGAGTTTGTTCGGAACACGCCTTGTAGGCTTTCCCAGGTACCCGACTGTGTCACGAACAACACGGGACGGTGGCACCTTCACCTATACATGTCGTGTTTGTTTGGAGCACACCGTGTAAGGTTCATCCATGTAGACGGCCGTGTGCTTAACAACACGGACCGTTGAAGCCTTGTCTAGTGCATGCTGTGTTTGTTTCGAACACGCCGTGTAGTCTCGGGTTGAGTCGGATCATGTGGGTTAGCCGTGTAAGGAGACTTGGGTAGGGGAATAGTTTTCTAAGTACATTCCATGTGTGGGGGTCAACACGCCATGTAATTTGAAGTGTACATGACTTGTGGGGTGAGAGTACATGCCCATGTCTATAGCTTAAGAAGACATGCCGTGTAGTTTTTATACACGCCGTGTAGTCAAGTTTTGTAAACGTTTGTGTTTTTCTTCCCCTGTTCCGGTTTGTACCCTTGTGTTCTTTGTCCTTGTTTTCCTGATCTAAGGTGTGCTTTTGATCCTTCAGAGCTATGCCTCTGTGACGTCATCCGGCCGTACTTCTATCGTCAGGCAGTGATCAGACGCCAGACAGGGCTGATCAAGGACTTCCTGTCGATCCCCCAGCCGAGCAAGCCTTGGCACCAGTTGTTGTACCAGTCATGGGAGCTGATGCACAGTTCAGGGAAGGTTTCATGAGGACGATTCAGGCCTTCCAGGGAACATCGCCTCCTGCCTCGTCTATGGAAGACATGACGCGGGTCTTTTAGTAGCAGCATCCTCCCACTATCTCGGGGGAGGTAGGACCTCAGGCTATAGAGTCATGGCTAGAATCCATGCAGAATATATTCAATAATATGGAGACTCCTCCAGAGAGGCGGGTCAAGCTCTCCACCTACATGCTCCAAGACTCTGCCAAGAGGTGGTGGGACGTGATCTCACAGGCGGGTCAGCACCAGGCTCTGACTTGAGAGGAGTTCCAGCGCGTGTTCTACGACTACTTCTACCCAGAGACCCTGATGGCCGATCAAGCCCGGGAGTTCATTATCTTAGAGCAGGGTAATCTATATGTCATGGAGTATTCCTCTTGTTTCACTAAACTTCAGCATTTTACACCCCTTTGGGATGGGAGTGGTGTGTTTTTGGTGAGGAAGTTTGAGGATGGACTCAGGAGGGAGATTCGCTCACAGGTGATCATCTTCCAGCTGACTTCCATTACATCCATCGTCAACCAGATATTGATTGCGGAGCGCAATCTGAGAGACTCGGGAGCTACGAGTTAGGGTGGTTCTGCTTCTAGAGCTAGTATTCCTCTAGATGACAGCATGAATCACTATAGAGAGCCTAAATGCGGTAATCCGAGGAAGCGAGATATATCCTCAGGAAGCCAAGTGACATGCTGCCAGTGTGGCCAGTCAGGGCACACAAGGCCGCAGTGCCAAAGGGACCCCGTTGAGTGCCAATCTTGCAGCAAGATGGGTCACCTTCAGTGTTTCTGCCAGGTCTTCTCACCAGCAGGTGGTGACCAGGGTTCTTCCATGACTCCTCATTCAGGAGAAGCACTGCCAGTTTCTCACCAGTCGGGGAACTGGAGTTCTTTCGGCCGTTTAGGCCAAGGAGGAGTTTGAGGTCGTGGCGGTCAGCCACCAGTTCCTCGGCACCAGCAGGGCGGTTCATCTCAGAGTGGTCATCCAGGGGCGCATAGCTGCGGTACAGACCAATCTTTCGTCATGGATCAGACTTATCAAGAGCAGGATCCCGACCCTTCTACTGTTCGAGGTATTATTTTAGTGGCCTCGGTTTTATCTTCAGACCTTTTCGATACTGGTGCTACGCATATCTTTCTCTCTGTTGCGGTTGTGGAGAGCCTTGGACTCTGCATCTTTTCTTCTACTGACTCGTTGACACTAGACACACCTTTGGGAATGAGGACATCTAGTGCACGCCAGTGTAGAGAGTTTCATCTCGAGGTTGCAGGGTATCGCTTCTTATGGGATCTCTATGTCCTAGAGATGACAGGATATGATGCCATCCTTGGAATGCATTGGTTGATTCCCTTTCAGGCAGTTGTCGACTGTTATCGCCACATAGTGAGTTTTGTTTCACCAGATGGCGAGTCCTTTCTTCATAAAGGAGAGTGGGGCGTTCGGGCGAGTCAGATAGGACTTGAGCATCTCGGGCTAGGAGGGGTGACAGCCCAGATTGCTAGTCTTTATCTGGATGATCAGGGGACTCTAAATTTGGACTTTCCTCCAGTGGTGGATCGCTTCAGGGACGTCTTTCCAGAAGACTTTTCAGGTTTTCCTCCAGAGCATGAGGTAGACTTCTCTATTGAGCTCATTCCAGGAGCGGAACCGGTGTCCATTCCTCCCTATAGGATGGCCACACCTGAGTTGCAGGAGCTCAAGAAGAAGTTGGAGGAGCTACAGGCTAAGGGTTTCATCCAACCCAGTACTTCTCCTTGGGGTCCGCCTGTCCTGTTTGCAAAGAAGGAAGATGGTACCCTGCGGCTTTGTGTGGATTATCGGAAGCTGAACCAGTTTACGGTCAAGAACTAATATCCCTTACCGATAATTGATGACCTTTTCAATCAGATTTGAGGATCTCGGGTGTTCTCGAAGATCTACTTGAGGTCCGGTTTTCATCTGTTGCGCGTTAGACCATCAGATATACCTCTAACAGCCTTCAGGAGAAGGTATGGTCTATACGAGTATACAGTCATGCCGTTCGGTCTCACGAACGTGCATGCAGTTTTCATGGCACTGATGAACCGAGTGTTCCATCCTTACTTGGAATCCTTTTTCGTGGTCTTTATAGACGATATCTTGGTGTAATCTCACACCCGACACGACCATGCCACACATCTTGAGATCGTTCTGAGTACACTGAGAGAACATCAGCTTTATGCTAAACTCTCAAAGAGCCACTTCTGGATGGATCAGATTCAGTTCTTGGGTCACATCATCTCAGAGGTAGGAGTATCAGTGGACCCATATAAAGTGAGAGATGTAGTTTCCTGGGAGAAGCCGGAGAACGTCTTTGAGGTACAGAGTTTCCTAGGTCTTGCTGGATACTACAGATATTACATTCAGGAATTTTATCGTCTAGAAGCACCTTTGACAGGTCTGACCAAGAAGGGGCGATGTTGTTATGGTTAGATTCTTGTGAGTCAGCCTTTCAGGAGCTGAAAGGGAGGTTGACGTCAGCACCGATACTAGTCTTACCAGAGCCAGGCAAGAACTACATTGTTTACCGTGATGCTTTAGGTATCGGGCTGGGAGCTGTGCTTATGCAGGAAGATGGAGTCATTGTGTATGGGTCTCGGCAGCTGAGGCCACATGAGAGGAACTACCCTACACACGATCTGGATTTGTCAGCTGTTTTTCATGCCTTACGCTATTGGAGACACTATCTTTTGGGAGAGCACTTTGTGGTCTTCACTGACCACAAGAGTCTCAAGTATATCTTCACTCAGCGTGATCTGAATCTGAGACAGCACAGGTGGGTTGAATATCTACATTCCTTTGACTTCGAGCTTGCCTATACGCCGGGAAAGGGCAACGCCGTGGAAGATGCGTTGAGCAGGAGAACTCATATTCAGGCAGTTCAGGAGGCTAGTAGTGACTGGAAGCTGATGGAGCTGTTCTCTAAGATGCATCTAGAGGTGCACGATAGACGGGGATAGACCTTTCTATCTTATGTAGATGTTACCTCCATGCTACTTGATCTGGTATGGATGAGGCAGCTATCAGACTCAGATGGCTTAGTCCTGTGGGAGAGTGTGTCAGGAGAGGACCCTCTTCCTGGATGGACAGTGGGAGAGGATGAGATATTGAATTTCCAAGGACGCGTATGGGTGCTAGTAGACATACGCGAGGAGCTGATGCGGGATTTCCATTCCTCGGTTTGGGCAGTTCATCCTGGTGTCACCAAGATGTATCGGAATCTTCATTGCCAGTACTGGTGGCCAGGTATGAATAAGGATGTTGCTGGTTTTGTCATGAGATGTTCTACTTGTCAGCAGGTGAAAGCAGAGCATCAGCGACCAGCGGGGCTCTTACAGTAGTTACCCATTCCGGAGTGGAAGTGGAACGATGTTGTGATAGACTTCGTGACTGGGTTTCTGAGATCACCTTGAGGTAACGATGCTGTTTGGGTTGTCATCGACAGACTTACAAAGGTTGCTCACTTCTTGCCGATCAAGGAGACCTTCAGTGTCGATGATCTGGGAAGACTTTACATCAGGGAGAGTGTGCGTCTGCATGGAGTTCCACGCTCTATTGTTTCAGACAGAGATGCGCACTTCACCTCTCAGTTCTGGCAGTGACTTCAGAAGGCCTTGGGTCCATAGGTACTTTTGAGTATAGCATACCATCACCAGACTGATGGCCAGTTCGAGCGCACGATCCAGGTGCTTGAGGATATGCTCTGAGCTTGCATCCTTGACTTTGGAGGTTCTTGGGAGAAGCATATTCCTCTAGTGGATTTCGCCTACAACAACAGTTTCCAGGCGACCATTCATATGGATCCATACGAGGATTTTTAAGGTAGGCCATGCTGATCACCCTTATATTGGCTGGAGGCAAGAGAGGTAGCTTTGCAGTGACCTTGTCTCATTCAGGAGACCTCAGAACAAATAGAGCTGATTCTGAAGAGGATGACTACGGCACAGTCTCGACAGAAGTCTTATGCTGATCAGCGGAGACGACCTCTGGAGTTCGAGGTAGGGGATCAGGTGTTCCTGCGCGTCGCACTGAGGCTGGGACACAAGAGGATTTGGAGACAGGGTAATTTTTCACCGCGGTACGTCGGACCATTTTAGGTTGTGGGGAGAGTGGGACCGGTCGCCTATCGGTTGCAGCTACCTCAGAGGTATCGGGCCATGCACGAAGTCTTCCACATATCCCAGCTCCGACGTTACTTATCAGACCCGTCTCACACCTTTCAGCCCGAGGAAGTCAATCTTGAAGCGGATGCGTTGTTCGAGGAGAATCCTATCTGGATTATCGATCGTAGTACGAATGTTCTTCGTGGGCAGTTTGTTCCTCTGGTACGAGTGCTATGGCAGCACGGGCGAGTATAGGATGAGACCTGGGAGAGGGAGGCCAATGTACGATCAAAGTGGCCGGAACTGTTCGGGGATTCATCTTCTACGCCCCATTAGGGAAATTCGGGGACGGATTTCTTTAAGGGGGGGATGTTTGTAAGAACCAGGATCTTCGTCCAGGTATGTTTTCCCTTTTTTCTGGAGTTTCTAAGAAAAATGGATTATTTGGAAATTTTCAAAGTACATGCCGTGTAATTTCTGAGTACATGCCATGTACTCTGATCTGGCTCGAAGCCGTGTGCTGGATGTGCCCGGGCCACACACACAGTGTGTAGGGGTGACGTGGAGGCCGATTTTTGGCGGAGTACGAAAAGGACCCAGTACACACTGTGTAATCTAAAAGTACACGCCGTGTACTTTTTTTTCACTAAACGGACCAGGGTCGCGCCTAACCCCAATTTTCATCTTCTTCTTCAGTTTTCGTCCGCCTGAGAGCGACCGTACTTCCGGATCTTCGACGGGATCCTGCCTTGCCGTCCGTTCTCCGATTCGAGCATGGTCGATTGCGTTGGAATCGTAGCGGTGAATTCATCCTTATGCTTGAGCCTTGTTTCTTGATTCCTCCCTGTTTTCATGTTATCTTGGGATGAACGTTTTGTCCGTTTTCTCAGATATACGTTGTTCTAAGGGGAATCTGTCTTCGAGGTTCACGTATATCGATCTCCTAGGATCGAGGTAGGTGGTTTGTGCCTTTCTGTAGAAAGTTGATGAATATTATCTGAAATTTCCACCAATACCCTTGAACGGGGTATTGCATGTTTCCTGTTTTTCCCTTGTTACTTTCCTTCTTTGCTTGATTGCTTTACTAGAGGTTATTGCTTGTGATTAGAGTAATTTGTTTGTGCTCAGATTACCTTGCCATGCTTGTTTTGCCTGTTTGGCATTTTCCAGTTGTCATGCCTAGTTGTAGGATAGTGGAACTGTTTTTTATTATTACTGTTGAGACTTAGTTGATAGCCAAGTAGTTCTTGGGATTTACTTGGACGTTATACGCGCGCTGATCATGTTTAGTTATACTCAGCACTGTGAGAACCTAGAGTAGTAGACCAAACGGATAATTGACGGAAGGGCTTCTCCAGAGTGTCTTTTAATTACGATGCGAGACCATAGGGGGAATTGACATTGAGTGCTTCCCCAGAGAGTCTGTAGATCCATGACGCGGGCCACAGGGGGAATTGACGTTGAGTGCTTCCCCAGAGATCCTTTAGCACGATACGAGACTATAGGGGGAATTGACGGTGAGTGCTTCCCTAGAGAGTCTTCTTAATTACGTAGTTGATCCAGAGGGGTGAGACTGTGTGTGCCTCCCAGAGGGTTGCTAGTACTTAGAGGTTAAACCATAGGGGTTAGACTGTGAGAGCTACCCAGAGGGTTACCTATTTTATTCTTGTTGCTGACTTCTTGCTTGTGTGCTTTACTTGTTAGAACTGTGGATTGTAGCTGCTTGTGCTTTTCTGTTTACTTATTCTTGTTTTATTACTTCCATGTATTCATTGACTGTTAGAAAAAAATCTTTGGGTGATTGCCTACTGGGATTGTATCTCACACCCTGTTTGGGCCATGCTTTTGGGCCCAAGCAGACTATGTTGCTACAGGTATAGACATGGGCAAGTGCCCTTCTTCTTCAGGATCTTGACTGCACCAGGAGCAGGGGAGCATGGGACCGAGCCGTGGCTCACGATGCTGAGGAGCTTACTTTGTTTTTGTTTTGCACTTGGTTTCAGTTGTATTTCAGCACGTTGTTGTGTGTGCTGTTTTCCTTAGATACTTTTACCTGCTGCATCATTGTCATCATAGTTATATATCTACATTGTTTCTACTGTTTGGTTTCTTTTGTTATGCATGTTGTTTACTTCTTCTACTGTTTATTGTTGTTTTCATAACTTGTATACCTTACCGAATGAGGTCATAGTTTCCCCACCGACTCACCAAGGCCCTCGCTGCTAGTCGGCAGCCTCTGGCGTTCAGGGAAACGCGCTTGAGGTCATGTGGTGAACCGGGTACAGGGCACCAGTGGAGGGGCTCCGGACTCGGGACGTTACACCAATAAACTATAAAAATACTAAAAAGGCCTAAATCCCTAGAAACGTAATAAAACCCCCTAAAAATTCATAGAAAACCTAAGAAAAACATAAATCATAAAACTCTAAAAACCTAAAAAATGCTAAAAACTCTAAAAAACCCTAAAAAATAAACCCCTAAAAACCAAAAAACCCCTAAAAGCATAAAAACACCTAAAAAGTCATCAAAACCCTAAAAATCCACTGAAAACTCTTAAAACCCATTAAACCTCTAAAAAAATAAAAAAACTCTAAAAAACATTTAAAACTATAAAAACTCAAAAAACCTTAAAACCCAAAACAACCATAAATATAAAAAAAATACCCCAAACCCCCCAAAATCCCTAAAAACATGAAAAACCAATAAAAATCAGAAAAATTATCTCAAAATACATTAAAACATAAAAAACCCAAAAAACCCCAAAGAACCCTATGAGAATCAAAAAATGATAAAAAAAACACTAAAACCCTTAGAAACCCTCAAAAACACTAAAAACCCAAATAACCCTTAAAAGACTATAAAACCCATAAAACCCACTAAAAACCATAAAAACCCCAAAATAACATAAAAACTCTAAACCCCTAAAAACTATAAAAACCCAACCCCCCTAAAAACATCAGAAACCTCTAAAAACAATTAATCCCATAAAAAACTCAAAAAAACCCTTAAATCCCAAAAAAACAATAAAAACCCTAAAGTCCTAAAAACCCGCAAAATCACTAAAAAACCTAAAAAATCGTAAAAATCATCAAAAATAACTAAAAAACATAAAAAATCATAAAACCCTTAAAAACATAAGTAAAACCTTAAAAATGAAAAAAGAACTTAAAACCCCTAAAAACATGAAAAACACTAAAATCCCTAAAAACCAATAAAACCCTAGAAAACCGTCAAAATCCCTAAGAGACCGAAAAAATAATAAAAAACATAAAAAATAACTAAAAGTTCCTAAAAATTTTAAAAAACCTTAAAACCAGGAGAAAACATTATTAAAACCTTATAAACTTAAAAACACCTAAACCCGAAAAAAATAAATATCGTTAAAACCCAAAGACCCTAAAAATATAAAAAATAAAAAAATGATAAAAACCTCTAAAAACCATTAAAAAAATAAAACCCATTAATAAGATAAATACCACTAAAAACTTTAAAACCCATTAAACAACTAAAATTATAAATATCTCTACAAACCATAAAACCCCTAAAAACCCAAAAAATCTATAAAATCACTAAAATTGCACAAAAATCCTATGAAATTTTTTAAAACATAAAAAACATGGAAAACCACTCATAAAACCATAAAAACCTCAAAACACTTAAAACCCATAATAAATCTAAAAATTTCTAAAACCTGAAAAGACCCTTTATCCCTAAAACCCACTAAAAACAAAAAAAACCCTAATAACTTGAAACCTCTAAAACTGAATAAAAATAATAAAAAACCACTAAAAATTATATAAACCGTTTTAAACCCTAAAAACAATAAAAAACTCTAGAAAAAAATTAAAACCCAAATAAACTAAAAAATTATAAAATCCAAAAAACCATAAAATCCCTAAAAACCCAAAAGAAAACAAAAACCATTGAAATACCTAAAAACAATTAAAATCCTAAAAAATATGTCAAAATCACTAAAAACCTAAAAAACCGTAAAACCCTAAAAACCCTATGAGAACTTGAAAACCCTAAAAACACTTTAAACCCATAAAAACCTAAAAAAATAAAAACCAGGAAAACCTCTAAAAACCCAAAAAACATACAATAAATACCCTAAAACCCCAAAACCCCCCAAAAAATAAACTAAATATCTTAAAACCCATTAAACCCATAAAATAATTGAAAACCACTAAAAAAATAACACCCAAAAAACTCAAAGAAAACCTTAAAATCCCAAAAAACCAAAAAAAACCTAAAAATCCAGAAAATCACAAAAAGAACTAAAAATCCCTGAATATCCAATAATCCATAAAAATCCTAAAACTCGCAAAAATAATACAAAATCATTTGAAACCCTAAAAACCCGGAAAACCCCTAAGAAAACCATAATAACCGAAAAAAACATAGAACCCTTAATATCCAAAAAAAACTCTAAAACCCCATAAAACACTTAAAACCCTAAAAACCAAAAAGCCTAAAATCCCTAAAATGATTTAAGCCCTAAAATCCCATGAAAACCTAAATAAATACTAAAAACTCTACAAAACCATCAAAAATATAAAATGTTAAAAACCTTTAATAAACCTTAAAATCCCTAAAACCACAAAAACCCTAAAATCACAAAAAACTGTCAAACCCCAAAAAAACCAAAAAACCCAAAAAAACCTCAAAATCTATAAAACCCTAAAAACTCATATAAACCTAAAAAAATATCTATAAATCCATAAAAAACATAAAAACCCAAAAATCCATAAGAAAACCTTAAAACTAAAAAACACATAAAACCCCTAAAAACCCTAAAAGATGTTATAACACTAAAAAACCTAAAAATCACTGAAAACCCTAAAACCATAAAAACCCTAAAAATGTTAAATATATTAAAATCCCATAAAAACCCAAAAAACCACTAAATAATATAAAAACCCTTTAAACCCCTAAAAATGTTATAAACACTAAAAGCCTTAAAACCCATAAAAACTCAAAAAACACATAAAAATTATAAAACCTAAAAACCTTAAAAATACTAAACCCCCAAAAAATCACTAAAAATACTAAAACCATAAAAATACAAAAAATACCTGAAATGTAAAAAAACCCCTGAAGAACCATAAGAATACCTAGAAAACCAAAAAACACTTAAAACCCTTAAAAACCAAAAAATGATAAAACCACTAAATACCCTAAAAACTATAAGGACCCTAAAAACCATAAATCCCATAAAACCATAAAAACATAAAAACCCAAAAAACTCAAAAACCCCATTAAACCTCTTAAATGTTTAAAATTGCAAAAAAAACATAAAAAATAAAACTGAAAAAGACCCTAAAAATGAAAAAATAATAAAAACATCAAAACACTAAAACTGTAAAGCCCCGAAAAATTTAAAAAATAAACTAAAAACGATAAAAATACTAAAAATACCTAAAACCATAAAAAACTTAACATACATGAAATACACTAAGAAATCCTTGAAAACCTAAAAAAACTTAAAACCCAAAAAAACATAAAAAAGGCTAAAACCCCTAAAAACCCCTAAAATCCCTAAAAACCCTTTTAAACCCTAAAAACATTAAAAAAACATAAAAACCTTTTACAACCCTAACAACCCATAAAAACACTAAAACTGAATAAAAACTCCGAAAACCATTTAAACCCCTAAAAACATAGAACACAGTAAAAAAATTAAACAAACCCAAAACCCTCAAATTCACTAAAAAAATCCGAAAACAGCATTAAATCCTAAAAAAACCAAAATATACCTAAAAACATAAAAATACCTAAAACCACTAAAAACCCTAACGAAACCTTAAAAACCTAAAAATAACTAAATCCCCTAAAAACCTAAATACCCTAAAAACTATAAGAACCCTAAAAACAATGAAAACCTCTAAAAACTTTAGTAGCCCAAAAAACCCCTAAAAACCCATAAAATGATAAAAAACACTATAAACTCTAAAAACCATTTAGACCTAGAAAAATGATGAAAAACTCTAAAACCAATAAGAACCCTAAAAAATTCAAAAAACCCTAAAAATCCAAAACCCCAAAAACCCTAAAAACCCAAACCCACAAAATCGCAAAAAACACTAAAAATCAAAAATGATCTTAAACATCCCTAAAATTTCTAAAAATGTTGAAATCCATAAAAACCCTAAAAACCCCTGAGAAAAAATAAAAATACTAAAAATATTTTAAACCCCTAAAACCCTAAATAATACTAAAAACCCTAAAAAACAAAAAACCCTAAAACCCCTCAAAATCTATAAAAAATACTAAAACCCATAAATATCCTAAAAATCCATACAGTTATGTGAAAACATAAAAACCCTAAAAACCCTAAAAAACCTAATAAAAGCATAAAAACATAAAAGACATAAAACCGATAAAAACTTAAAAAACAATAAAAACCATGAAAACCCTAAAAATGACCTAAAACCCAAAAAAACCAAAAAAAACTATAAAATCTGCTAAAAACCAAGAAACCCATAAAACCAATAAAAACACTAAAATCCACAAAAAACTCTAAAAACCGTTTAATCCCATAAAAAAGTTGAAAAACTATAAAAAACATAAAACCCTAAAAACTAAAACTCCCACACACAAAAATCCAAAAAGACTATAAAAACACAAAAAACCCAAACAACCCCAAACCCCTCAAAACCCATAAAAACCCTAAAACCATAAAAATCAAAAAAATCACGAAAAATACCTAAAAATGTAAAAAAAAAACCCTAAGAAACAAAAAAAACATAAAAAATTAAATTAACTTACCATAAATGATTTTATTTTATTATAATTCTTATAGAAACGTACATAAATAGTACCCACAAAAGAATATGTCATGGTGGTCTGAAGTAATAGTGTCCCATGGCATCTTCTTAGAAAAAAATTATCCCCTCAGTGGGAAATGTCCCTAGACTATAGAAATATGAGGTCCTTGCATGCGGAACCACCTTGGTTGATAGGAAATCTGCTATCATGTTACCTTCGCGCCCCATGTGTGAAATTTCCATGTAATTGTCTATGAGTTCTTTACGCATTCTGATGGTATACATAATAGTCTAAGGTATACTTCCACTTCCTTTTAGTACATTGTAAATTATCATGGAGTCGGTCTTAGCTACTTAAAAAGTGATGTTCCTCTGATGACATGTTTTTGTTCCCATGACCAGATCTAGTGCTTCAGCTTGCATAGAATCACCTCATACAAAGTAGGTTGAGAATGCCGCTATGACCGAACCCCACTAATCCCTGATCAACCCTCTTATGCTCATATTTCCTCAGTGGAAATACCCATATGTATTAATATTTATACCTTGATTATGTGGAATCCAAAATATCCACCTCCCCTTATCAGATGCAGCATACATATTGTATATAGGAAATGGTGAAAAGAGAGGATTTATTGAGGGGGATGCCTCACATTCCATACATAACCTTGTCAGATTAAGAATATAATTTCTGGTTTTGATAATAATACATATTTTGGTACCTGTTGAATTATTATGTAAAGCATCATTTATTTCCACCAAGATGCACCATCATCCTACAATGAGGATCACCTCTCTCCCTTTTCTTTTTGGGACTTTTTCTCACAAACCTTGAAACTATCTATTAAGGAATGATTCATTCCAATAATCCTAATTAGACCACCCTAAAAACCTCTAAAATTATTCCACACCCAACTGGCCCATTCTCTTTCAAATAAAAAATGTTTAATCAATTCGATTTTAGGAATTATACAACATTGACATTATGATGCCAAATCAATACCCATCACCTGGATGTTTTCCTCGGTAGCAAGAGCTTTGTTCTTAAAAGTGATAGCATGAAATTGAACATTGTAGGAATCTTCTTACACTACAGTATTTCCCCCCATGTATCTTTGTTATTTAGGTTCGTTCACATTCTATTAAATTCTTTTGTTGAGAATACTCCCAACACAGAAATGATAAAGAAACATTTATCTAGGTCATCATTCCAGATAATGTTGTCGAGAAACTCATGTTGGTTCTCATTAAGGATCACATATAAGAATCTCGAATAGCCGTAGGCTGCCCTGAATGATATTCTAGGAATTAGATATCTTTGGTACCACAACATCCCTCACTCTAAAACCCTAAAACACATAAAAAGCCCAAAAAATCATGAAACCCCAAAAAAATCTAAATATCCCTAAAAATGTAAAAAACCTAAAACCCTGAATACCCGAAGAAAACCATAAAAATCAAAAAACACACAAAACCGTTAAAACCTTAATAAAATCAAGAAATACGAAAGAACCCTAAAAGGCCCTAATAACCTAAAAACCCCAAAAAACCCAAAAAAACACCTAAAACCCATAAAACCCCTAAAGACCCATAAAAACCTAAAAACACAAAAAATATAAAAACCCTTTAAACCCCTTAACATTTCAAAAAACTATAAAAAAACTTAAAATCCCTAAAAAACTAAAAAACCCCTAAGAACCCAAAAAACTATAAAAACACTAAAACCCGAAAAACCCTAAAACCCCTAAAAATCCATAAAACCCTAAAAACCATAACAATCCTAAAAAGCACTAAAACTTATTATAAATGTAAAAAATCCTAAAAACCGTACAAATCAAAAGAAAACTGTAAAAGTAAGCAAACACCTAAATCCCATAAAAAATGCTAAAATTCCTAAAAACCCTAAAAAACTATAAATACCATAAAACGATAAAAACCCCCAAAATCCTAGAAAACCCCTTGAACCCCATAAAATACATAGAAAACCACTAAAAATCTAAAAACCCTTGAATCCCCTAAAAGTGTTAAAAACACAAAAAACCTCGAAAACCATAAAAAACAAATACACCATAAAAACCCCAAAACTCATAAACGACCTAAAAACCATAAAACCGCTAAGAACCCTCATAATCCCTTAAAACCATAAAACCACCCAAAAAACAAAAAAAAATCCATAAAAATACCTTGAAACCATAAAAACCCTAATACAACCTTAAAACCCAAAAAATACTTAAAACCCTGAAAAACTAATAACACGATAAAAACCCCAAAAACCCAAAAAACCCAAAAAACGGTAAAAACAAAAAAAAAAGCACTTAAAACACTTAAAACTCCTAAAAACCCATACAAAGTCTCAAACCAAAAAAATCTAATTCATCTTTAAAAACCAAAAAATATTAAAAAACCTCAAACCCCTAAAACCCTCAAAATCCATAAAAACAATAAAAAACCATGAAAATATAGAAAAGCCTTAAAAATCCGTGAAATTGTAAAAAACCCTAAAATGTACGAAGAAAATATTAAACGTCTAAAACCACATTAAATCCCAAAAAGCTAATTTTTTTAAAAAACTATGATACACTAAAAACCCCCAAAACAACAAAAAACTCTAAAAACCCTTGAAAACCCTAAAAATATTAAAATACACTAAAAACATAAAAACCATAAAAACTAAAAAGGCACTCTAAAAAACCAAAAATCCCAAAAAACAACTAAAACCTCTCAAAACCCCTTAAAACCATAAAAATCCTAAAATCCATAAAAATACCTCAAAATATAAAAATACCTAAATACCATGAAAACATTAAAAAACAAAACCAAAACCAAAACCCCTAAAAACCTAGACCCCAAAGAGACCAAAATAATGCTAAAAACCCTAAAATACCACTCAAAACCTAAAAAACACTTAAAAACCTATACCCCAAAAAATAAAAATAATGTTAAAAACCCAAAATCCCAAAAAACTACTAAACCCATAAAAACCCTAAAACACCAAAAAACCCTAAAAACTCTCCAAACAATAAAAACCCTTTAATTCCACAAAAACATTAAAGGCCCTATAAACCCCAAACCCCTAAAAATCCCTAAAAACATTAAAAACCCATAAAAATCCAAAAAAAACCCTAAAAATATCAAAAAAAAATTAAAAAACCAAATACCCCTGAAAAACACTTAGAAAACATTAAAAACCTAAAAAAAGTAAAACCACCCAAAGAAACCTAAATTACTAAAAACCCTAAAAACCCAAAAAACCACTAAAAACAAAAAACCCTAAAACCATAAAAACTATAAAGACTCCTCAAAACCCTAAAAATCACAAAAAAATCAAAAAATTCTTTAAACCACTAAAAATATTAAAACACTCTAAAATACTTTTAAAACCCATAATAATTTTAAAAAAAATCTAAAAACCCTATAACTGTAAAATACCCTAAAACCAAAAAAATATCCATAAAAATTATAAAAATCCAAGAAAACCATAAAAATACCTAAAAATATAAAAACATTTGGAAAACCCTAAGAAAACCTTAAAAATCTAAAAACGTAAAATTCATAAAAAGGAAAAAAATTCCAAAACCCTAAAAGAACATTGAAAACCCAAAAAATTCGAAAAAACCTAAAAACCCTAAAAGTCCCTAAAAGGGTAAAAAACTATAGAAAACCTGAATCCCTAATAATACAATAAAAACTCTAAAAACCCTAAAGATCAATAAAACCCAAAAAAACCAAAAAACACAAAAAATCGTAAGAACCCACTAAAAACTATAATAACCCTTTAAACAGTTAAATACGTTCAAACACTTGAAAAATCATTAAAATCCTAAAACTGAAAAAAAAAAATAAAACCATAAACCCCTAAAAATCCTGAAAACTCAAAAATCCTAAAAACCCTAAAAACCTTAAAAATACTAAAATACACTAAAAATCCCTAAAAACTAAAAAACCATAAAACCCTTAAAAACCCCAAGAAATATTAAAAACCTAAAAGCACATTAAACCCCTATAACCCTAAAAATGCAAAAGTTCAAAAAATATTAAAACCCTAAAATCCCTAAAAACCCTCAAAATCCCTAAAATAAAAAAACAATACAATTTTTAAAAATTCCCTAAATATGCATAAAACAGAAGAAACTACAAAAACCTTGAAAAACCCCTAATAAAACCTTAAAATCATAAAAATATATAAAACCACAAAAAACATAAAAAATGCTAAAAACCGTAAAAGACACTAAAACACTAAAACCCCTAAAAACTATACAAACTCTAAAAAACATTAAAACCCTAAAAACACATAAAAACCTAAAACCCCCACAAAAACATAAAAACCCTAAAAAATATAAAAAACCATAAAACCCTCAAAATCCCAGAAAATGCAAAAACCATAAAAAATATTAAAAAACCCTAAAAAATTTAAAACCCAAAAAAATCGTGAAAACCTAGAAAAAAAATTAAAATCCTAAAATAATTAAAAACCCAATAATTCTTAATAATCGCTAAATAACCACAAAACCCTAAAAACCCATAAAAGACATAAAATCCATGAAAACCCAAAAATCAGATAAATATCATAAATAATCCCTAAATATCATTAAAAACAAAAAAAATCCAAAAACCCCTAAGATACCATTAAATACCTAAAAACTATTAAACCCCCTAAAAACAAAATAAAATGCTAAAAACTCTGAAAGACCCTAAAACCCAAGAAACCTCTAAAATCCATAAAATATTATAAAAACCTTAACAAATTTAAAACCTATAAAATACTTAAGAACCACTAAGAACTCTAAAAACCATATAATCCCATGAAAATGTTAAAACTGCTAAAATATCTTAAAGACCCTTTAAAACTCCAAAAACCCCCTTAAAACATAAGGAACCAAAAAACCCCCAAACCCCTCAAAATCCCAAAAAACCCTAAACAACCCAAAAAATCATAAAAAATCCCTTCAAATCCCAAAAAAAAGTAAATACCCTATAAACCCTGAAAAACACTATGACAACCTCAAAAACCTAAAAACTCTGTAAACCCTTAAAAACGTAAAAAGTGATTAAACCCCTAAAAGGCCATAAAAACCCTAAAAACCATAAATCCAAAAAAACCCACTAAAAACCATAAAAAACATCAAGCCCCATAAAAACCATTAAAACCACTCAAAACACTACAAACCCTTAAAAGCCTAAAAACGTTAAAAAAATTCTAAAAAACCATAAAACCCATAAAAACTCATATGAAAACCCCAAAAAATAAGAAAACATAAAAAAACCATAAAAATCTAAAAACTATAAAAAACCCATAAAACCCCTCATAATACCTAAAAACAATAAAAATTAAAATATCCCAAAAAATCACTAAAAATACCAAAAACATAAAATACATAAAAACCATTAAAACGCCAATAAAAAACTAAAACCTAAAAACACTTAAGACCACTAAAATCATTAAAAAAATTAAAAACCCTAAAAAATCTATAACAACTAAAAACCCATAAAAACCATAAAAACCTCAAAAAACCCTAAAAACGCTTGAAAATCATAGAAAACCTAAAAATCAATAAAAAAGTAAAAAAACCATAAAAAAAATCAGAAAACCCTAAGAAAAATTTAAAAATCTAAGAACACTTAAAACACCTTAAAAAACTAAACTCTAAACTCCAAAAAAGATCATAAAACACTAAAAACATTAAAACCCTAAAAACTATGAAAACCCCAAAAAACATTTAAAACTCTAAAAACCCATAAAAATACTATAAATCAAGTAAAAACTCTAAAAACCCTTCAAACCCCTAAAAAAGTAAAAAACTATAAAAAACATAAAAACACTAAAAAATAAAAAAAATAAAAAAACAAGAAACTAAAAAAACCTTCCCCAACCTAAATCATATAAACCCTTAATATTCCTAAAAACCCAAAACACAATAAAAATTCATAAAAATCCCTAAAAACACTAAAAATGTAAAAAAACATAAAACATCTAAAAAACCAAAATAAAATCATAAAATCCTAAAAATTATTAGAACCCCAAAAACGCAAAAAAAAACATTAAAACCCTAAAACCCCCAAAAGACAATAAACCCCTAAAACCCCCTAAAACTATAATCTCCCTGAAACCCTTAAAAACCCTAAAAACCCTAAAAACCATAAATATCCATGATAAACAAAAAAAACCTTTATACCCCTAAAAATACTAAAAAATATAAAAAACATAAAACCCCGAAAAAATAAATAACCCATAAAAACCAAAAAACCAAATAAACCCCAAAAATCTTAAAAAGATCCTAAAACCCATCAAAATCTCACAAAAACGTAAAATTCATATAAATCCTAAAAAATACCTAAAATACATGAAAACATAAAAATCCCATGTATCCATAAAATCCTCTAAAGAACATTAAAATTGAAAAAATTACTTAAATTCTCTAAAAACCTAAAAAATGCTAAAAACACTAAAAACCCATAAACCCCAAAATCCCTAAAAACATAAAACCCCTAAAACCCCTAAAAGCCCATAACAATCATGAAAACCCACTAAAAACTATAAAACCATTTAAAAAACTTAAAATTATACAAGCTCTAAAAAACCTTAAAAACCCTAAAAAACAAAAAAAATACGAAAACACAGAAAACCCTAGAAAACCCCCAAACCCCCTTAAAAACCCTAAATCTCTAAAAAAATAAAAAAAAACACCTAAAATTACCAAAAAATAGAAGAAACCATAAAATACCAGAAATTACCTTATAAAACTATAAATAATTAATAAAATTTACACCCCCCCAAAAACCTAAAAATACAAAAAACCCAAAAACTTTAAAAAACCTAAAACCAAAAAAACCCCCTTAAAACCATAAAACACCAAAACCCTAAAATATAATAAAAATACGATAAAAAATTAAACCCCAAAAACCTTAAATGACTCTAAAGCCATAAAAAACCTAAAAAATCACATAAAACCTAAAAACCCAAAAAATCCAAAAATAACTCAAAAAACCATAAACCCCAAAAAACCTAGAAAATCAAAAACCCCATTTGAAATCCCAGAAAACCATTAAAATAGAAATAATATAATTAAACGCAAAAAATACTTAAAGGCATAAAAAACCCTAAAAAACACCAATAACTCAAAGAAAACCTAAAAAACCTAAAAACATTAAAACCCTCAGAAAACAAAAAAAATACTAAAACCCTAACAAACCTACAACTCTAAAATTTCTCAAAATCCTAAAAAAACAAGAAAACATGAAAATACGAAAAAAAGAAAAAAAAATTCTCCAAAAACAAGAAAAAGCCTAAAACCACTGAAGAACCAAAAGAAAACCTAAAAAACTAAAACCACATAAAACATGATAAAAACCTAGAAAACAATAAAATCCCTAAAACACCTAAAAACTCTTAAACCCCCCCCCCCCCATAATCCTTAAAAAATCCATAAAACCCATAAAAATTCTATATAAAATCAAAGAACCATGTAAAGACCTAAAAATACTAAAAAAATCGAAAAACCTTAAAAAAAAAAAACTAAAGAAAAAACTAAAACCCAAAATCCTAAAAAACAGCAAAAACCCTAAAACCCCCCAAATCCCAAAACACAATAAAAACCATAAAATTTATAAAAAATCCCTAAAACCCATAGATATTTAAAAACCTTAAAACCTAGCGAAAAAAATAAAAACATAAAAACCCAAAACACATTAAAACCCTAAAAACCTAAAAATATAAATATACTAAAACCCCCTTAAAATCCTAAAACATATAAAACCCCTTATAACATTAAAAACCCTAAAACCCTAAAATCCCTAAGAACCCACTAAAAACTTTAAATACCCATTAAACCCATAAAAACATTTAAAAAATATAAAAAACATAAAAACACTAAAAAACAATAAAACCCCCTAAAAACAAAAAACATAAAAACCCAATAAACCATAAAAGACCCTGAAACCCATCAAAATCATTGAAACCCTAAAAAAGTAAAAAAATTAAAAAATAATGAAAAATATTAAAAATGTTAAAAAAACCTAAAACCCTACAAATCACTAAGAAAACCTTAAAAACCTAAAAAACATATAACCCCAATAAACCATTAAAACTCTAAAAATCCCAAAAATCATGAAGAATCCATAAAATACTCAAAAATACATAAAGTCCACAAAAAGGAAAAAAACCTAAAAACCTTGAAAACACTAAGAAAATAATAAAAACCCAAAAAAAAATTAAAGCCCCAAAAAAACCTAAAATATAATAAAACCCAAAAAGACCAAAAAATCCCTAAAAACCATTAAAAACCATAAAACCCCTAAAACCATAAAAACATTAAAACCCCATAAAAACCTTAAAAACCAATAAAAATATAAAAAACCATTATACCCCTAATTAAATTAAATACACTATAAAAACCATAAAAACAAAAAAAAAACAAAAACCCCCTAAAAACCTTTAAAACGTTGACATCATAAAAAACCTAAATGTCCCAAAAAACCCTAAAAATCCCTTAAAAACCCTTAAACATTAAAAATCTAGAAAACTATAAAAACCCTTAAAACCCAATAAAAACTCTAAAAACCCAAAAAATCCTAAAACTTTTAAAAACAATTAAAACCATAAAACCCCAAAAAACACAAAAAACCCTGAAACTGAAAAAACCATAAAAACCCAAAACAACAATAAAAATCATAAAACCCTAAAAATCACATAAAAAAATAAAAAACTATAAAAAACCAAAAAAAAACCCATAAAATATAAAAACCAAAAAAACCATTTAAAAGACATATGGAAACCTTAAAAAGAAAAAAATACTTAAAACCCGTAAAACCTAAAAAATCTATAAAAACCTTAAAAACACTTAAACCCCCAAAACCCTCAATATCTCTAAAAAACCTAAAAAAACTAAATATGAAACAACCCCTAAAAAACTAAAAATATAAAAAACCCAAACATACACTTCAAAACCTTAAAATCATAAAAAAACATAAAACCCCTAAAAACTTAGATAACATTAAAATCCATAAAAGAATATAAAAACCATAAAACCTTAAAAACCTCTAAACCCATAAAAAATAAAAAAACATTTAAAACAACTAAAAACCCACAAAAAACTGTAAAAGGCCACAAACCCCTAAAAACGTTAAAAAAATATCCAAACCATAAAAACTCAAAAAACCCCTTAAAATTAAAAAATTAATATAAGAGTAAGAATAATAAAAACACCTCTCAAATTTCAAACTCATGAAAAAATCCAAAAATATCATATGATATCCCTAAAAATTCCTAAAATTTTAAATATTATAAAAAACCTAAAAACCCCAAAGATAACCTTAAAAACCTAAAATCAGTTAAGGACACTAAAAATGTAAAAATGCTAAATACCCTAAAACCCTAAAATTCATAAAAATCATTAAAACCCCTAAAACACCCTAAAAACAAAAAAAAAACCCAACAAAAACCATAAAAACCCACTAAAAACTCTAAAACCCATTAAACCCCTGCAAAAGTCAAAAAACTCTAAAAAACTATAAAAACCCTAAAAACTGAAAAAAAAACCAAAAAACCCAAAAAACCCACACAAAACCCTAAAACCATAAAAACCCTAAAACCCATCAAAAGTTCCATGAAAACCCTAGAAATTCCTAAAAATTCCTAAAAATAAATAAAAATATAAAAAACCCCTAAAAACCATTAAACCCCTAAAAACCCTAAAAACCACAAGAAAATATTTAAAGCACAAAAACACTTAAAACCCGTAAAATACATAGGAAACAAAAAACACCCTAAAAATATCTAAAAACATAAAACCCTAAATACCTTAAATACCAATAAAAACCATAAAAAACACTAAAACCCCATAAAACTCAAAAAACTAGTAAAAATATAAAAACCCGTTAAACCCTTAAAAATAATAGAAACTATTATAATCCATAAGACCCTAAAAAACTCAAAAAACGTTAAAAACCTCAAAAACCATAAAACCCCTAAAACATGAAAAAACCCTCAAAATCACTAAAAACCCTAAAAACAATAAAATCCTAAAAAAATATAGAAAAATGTAAAATATCCTAAAAACCTTAAAAACACCTATGAAAATATTAATAAACTAAAAAACATAAAATCCATAAACACATATAATATTTTAAAACCCTAAAAAACCCAAAAAAACACTAAAAATACGTAAAAATCTAAAACCACTAAAATTATTTAAAAACCTAATAAAACCCAAAAAAACAAAAAATCACACATAAAAATATAAAAGTGCTTTACACACCTAAATTATTAAAAATCTCCAAGAAATCATAAAACCCCTAGAAACTGAAAAAAAATCAAGAAATAAACCCAAAAAACCCAAAAATAAACAAAAAAACCCCTAAAAATACATAAAACATTAAAACATAAAGACACTTAAAACCACTAAAATCAGAAAAATTATAGAAAACCGAAAAAACACTAAAAATTACTAAAACCAGTAAAAACTATAAAACCCCTAAAAACATTAAAAACCCTATAAGCCCATAAAAATCCTAAAACCAATAAAAATTATAAAAACACTTTAAACCCCAAAAATTGAAAAGAAAACTTTAAAAAGTATAAAACCCTAAAAACTCTAAAAACCCTAAGGCCCAAAAAAACTCTAAACCCCCTCAATATCCCTAAAATACCAACAAACCCATAAAAATCTAAAAAATACCAAAAAATCCAAAAATATATATAAAAATCCAAAAAACCATGAAAAACCCTAACAAAACAAAAAAAACATTAAAACCCTTAAAACTCCTAATAAACCTAAAATTGTTAAAAACTAAAAAATTCCCAAAAACCCTTAACGACTAAAAAAACTAAAACTCCTAAAACCATAAAAAACTAAAAACCCATAAAAACTCCAAAAATTGACTAAAAACTTGAAAAAACAGTTAAACCCCTAAAAAAATAAAATAAAAATCTAAAAACCTTAAAAACACTAAAAAAATAAAAAAACCCTAAAAACCTAAAAAATATTAACAAACCATAAAACCATTAAATTTACATAAAACCCTAAAATACCAAAAAACATAAAACCCATAAAATATAAAAATAATAAAAACCCTAAAAAATTCTAAACCCATAAACCCCTAAATAAATTAAAAACCTAAAAAACCACTAAAACTCTAAAAACCATTTCAACCCCTAAAAATATTTAATAACTCTAAAAAAAATTAAAACTCTAAACAAATAAAATACAAAAAACCTAAAAAAAATAAAATACCTAAAACACTAAAAACCATAAAACCCTTCAAAATACCTAAAAACCATAAAAACCATAAATATCCAAAAAAATCCCTAAAAATCCCCAAAAACATAAAAACCCTAAAACTAATTAACCATAAAATCCTAAAAAATCCAAAAAATCCATTAAAATGTAAATACCCTAAGACCCTAAAAAACCCTAATAAAAACATAAATACATAAAAAACATAAAACCCCCAAGAATCCTAAAAATGAAAAAACCCTTGAAACCATTAAAAAGACACTAAAATACGCAAATACCTATAAAAACAAAAGAAAACCCAAAACCATAAAAAATCCCTAAAACCCCATCAAATCACTAAAAACCCACTAAATACTCAAGAATCACTGAAACACCAAAAAACATTAAAATTATAAAAAAACAATAAAACCCTTAAAACTAAAAAGTCCCTAAAATAGAAAAAAATAATAAAAACCCTAAAAACCATAAAATCACTAAAAATCCAAAAAACTCTCAGAATCAAAAACCATAAAAACAATAAAAAACCTCAAAATCCTTTAAAATACCTAAAAATTTAAAAAACTCTCAAAATATTTCAAATCCTAGGAAAACCATAAGAACCTAAAAACACTTAAGACCACAAAAAATCCTTATATATTCTAAAAACGCTAAAAATCCGTAAAAGACACTAAAAGCAAACTCAAAACTCTAAAACCCATTTAAGCCCCTAAAATTTAAAAATAAAAATAAAAATGTTAAAACCCTTAAAAATAGAAAAAACCTTAGTTAACCAAAACCCCATAAAACCCAAAACACCTTAAAATTACAAAAAATCCCTAAATATACCTAAATACAATAAAAATCCTAAACAAATCCATAAAAATCTCTATAAATATGAAAAAACCTAAAAACCCTAAAAACCCATTAGAAAATAAAAAAACCTAACAACCCTAAAACCCGAATAAACCTTAAAACCCTAAAAACCAAAAAATTCTATAACTCGCTAAAAAATATAAAAAAAATAAAAACCCTAATAAACTAAAATAAACTAAAAACATGAAAAACCATAAAACCAAAGATCTCTTATAAAACCCTAAAAACACTTGAAATCCATAAAAAACACTAAAAACCATAAAAATTATATAAAATCCTTAAATATCACTAAAAACATAAAAACACTAAAACCCTGAAAACCACCAATAAAATGTTAATAACATAAAAAAATTAAAAACCTAAAAATGATAAAAACCCAAAAAATCCCTAAAACCCTAAAAACCCATAAAAATGATAAAATCCCTAAAAGCACTCAAAATCCCTAGAAACCTTAAAAATATGAGTTCAACAAAACTTCTTTTCTTCTCAATTGAACACTGATTGCTCAATTTTTCCAGAGGAGGCCTTCAGTGGACAAATTTGATAGGATTATTTTTAGATCTTTAGATCTACAGTATAGGGCTATTATAGGCTTACTTGATAATAAGAATATAAATATTCTGTTCTTATTGGAGGAAGACATGATTGAAGCTAGGTCAGCTACGCCTCAAAACTTTAATCGTTCCCATTTGTATCTTCATTGATAGTCTTATTATTTCCATATGAAGAAGGATTCTCCCTTAGTGGGATTTTAGGTGAGTTTTTCCAATCTTCCTCTTCCATTCCAAAATCCATAAATAATTAGGAAGCTTGGGAACATGGTCGATAGATATTTTTTTTCTGATAACTGAATAGAAGTTTTATGTCACCATGTGAATCCCTGCGTGTGTGTGGAAGTCGTTGTTTTCAATAGAGCCATCTGAATTTCTTTAGATTACAGTAGGAGATGAATATCATTGTATGTAGCAGGTGGTTTATGAGTCATGGGTTGATTTTTGTACTGATTGCAAGTGGTTGTGTCATGAATCGGTGAATTGTAGACGTCTGTATCTCCAAATAGTCAAGATAAAGGCTATCAGTATTGGTGGAAGTAAGGATTTTGTACTAAAGACTATAGATGAGCTTGTTGGGAAGGGGAAAGAGAGTGTGGACACTAAGACAAATGAATAACATAGTGAACTTCAGGATAACCCCTAGGTGGTAGATTTTTTCCATAGGGTGAGAATGGACTCTTGCCTATCTATGGAGGTACCCTTTAGATTAGATGTATCCGAAGAGAAATCTGAAATGTAAGTTACTTGAGGTCCCCCAAGGTAGCAGTGTACTTATAGGGGAAGGTTACGAAATGGGTGGATCATATGATGAAGTGGTGTGTGCAGGGAGTGGTAATAATGGAAAAGTAGAAGCATATAAAATACTAAGGGATTCCCTTATAGGAAGTGCAACTTTGAGTATTGGTTCAGATGGTGAGGTTGTGATTAGGGTAAGTCCCAGAAGGGATGTTGTTACTATTGTGTTGGTAAACCATTTTTCATAGCTGTTGAACTATGTGCCAGAGGATGGCTTGGACAGGGCTTTCATGGATGGGATTAAAGTTTCTAGAAATTTACCTAATGATGGATACTTTTCAACAGGTGATTTGGAGGAGGAGATACTGGATGACCAGCTCCCAAGACTATGTAGGAGAAAGAGTAAGAGGGGAAATTGTAAAGGGGGAAGGAATACTCTTTCCTACCTCTACTGATGGAGACATGATGAATAAAGTATATGAATGAAAAGAAAATAATCAATGATACCCAATATATCACGAAGGATACTTTCCAGAAGTAGGAATATAATGTTATACCCAAATAATCCTTGGTACTGCTCATGAGTTCAAATGAGGAAATTGACAGAAGTGTTCTGAAAATTAATGCTCCTGACAAAGTGGCTGAAAAATGGTTGCAAGGGCCCTAAGGGTTTATCCTAATTAGTAATAGGGCACATGGATTGATAAGAAGGATCTCTTCTTAATAAGGGGGTTTAAAAAATCAGAATTAAGGAGTACATCCTATCCTGGGAAAAGCTGGCATCGAGGTTTGAAGATCATCTGAAGAAGGAACCTGACACTCTGGTAATCTCTATCTCATGGAAACTTATTTGGTCTATTGATACTGGTCAGCTGAAGTTTCATTTTAATGACTTTCTTATTTCCTTTTGTGCGTAAACTATGGTTTATAACTTTTTCATTAAAAGTGTTAGATAATAAAAAAAGTAATTTTGAGTGCTAATAACCCTAAAAATCCCTAAAAAGACCTAAAAATATGGGTAAGAATAAAAATCCCTAAAAACCTATAAATCCCTAAAAAACCTTAAAAACATAAAAACACTTAAAACCCCTCAACAAATAAAAACACGAAAACTAATAATAATCTTAAAATCCCAAAAAACAACTAAAAACCTCCTAGTCCCTAAAAAAACAAGAATCCTAAAAATGATATAAAAATCCATAAAAACATGAAATACCATAAAACCTGGAAAACCCCTAAGAAAACCTTATAAACCGAAAAACACATAAATCCTCTAGAAACCTATCACACATGGAAAATCCAAAAAAAAACCTAAAAACCTAAAACCCCCTAAAACCCCCCAAAAAAACCAAAAAACCCCTAAGAATCAAAAAAACCCAAAAACCCCATAAAAACAAAAAAAACCGCCAAAAAAATCTAAAAACCATTTAAACCCTTAAATACGCTGAGAAAATGAAAAAAATATAAAAAATCAATAAAAATAAAAAAACCCTAAAACAAAAATTAACTATAAAACCCCTAAAACCATAAAACCATGAAACCCCTCAAAATCCATAAGAACCTTAAAAAAATAAAATTCCTTAAAAATTCAAAAAAAAATAAAAATGCTAAAAACCTCAAAAACATTGAAAAATGATCAGTAAACCTTAAAAACTGAAAAAATTAAAACAAATAAAAAACTAAAAATCGAAAAAACCCAAAAAAATCACTAGAAACCATAATAGCATAAAATCCCCTAAAAACATAAAAACCCATAAAACCCATAAAAATCACAGAATCCAACTAAAAACTTAAGAAAACCCTTTAAACCCCTAAAAATGTTAAAAACTATAAAAACAATTAAACCCCACCAAAATCTCAAAACACCCCTTAGAACACCAAAAAACCAAAAAACCAAAAAACCAAAAAACAATTTAAACTCCTAAAACTCCTTAAAATCCATAAAATCCCCAAAATCCTATAAATCCATATGAATCCTAAAAATGATCTAAAAAAATCTAAAAATTTAAAAACCCCCTAAAACCTAGAAAACCCCTATGAAAACCTTAAAGATCATAAAATACATAAGACCCCTAACAATGCTAAAATCCCTAAACACCCTAAAAACCCTAAAAATATTTAAAAACCCACAAAATTCCAAAAAATCATAACACATCACATAAAATCTGAAAAATGTAAAAATCTCTAAAAACCTTGAAAAATACAATGAAAACCTTTAAAACATAAAAAATTAAAACACCTAAAAAAATAAAAAAACACTAAAAACTCAACAAACCAAAAAAATGCTAAAAATCCCAAAAAACAAAAAAAAACCCCAAAAACCTAAAAAATCCTAAAATCCCATAAAACCTTAAAAATACTAAAAACTCTAAAAACCATTTAAACCCCTAAAATGTAAAAAAAAACTCTAAAAACCATAAAAACCCTAAAAACTAAAAAACCCTTAAAATAAAAACCCTAAAAACACTGTAGCCCCTCAAAATACCTCAACTGTAAATAACATAAAAATAGACTAAAATATTTAAAATCCAAGAAAAGTGCTATTAAAAAAATAAAAACCTAAAAAAAACATAAACCCCTAAAAAACATTACAATTCTAAAAAACCAAAAAACCATAAAAACAATAGAAACCCCAAAAAACCCCATTAAAGACAATTTTTTTTAAAACTATAAATCCCATTAGAAACCCTAGAGACCTAAAAAACATTAAAAAATAAAAAAAACATAAAACCCTAAAAACCGTAAAAGCCCATAAAAACCTTCAAAATCTCTTTAAACCCTAGAAAGCTTAAAAATCAATAAAAACCCTAAAAATTTATAAAAAAATAGAAACAATAAGAAAACCATACAAACCCATAAGAAAACCATGGAAAACCAAAAACACTTAAAACCTATAAACAAACAAAAAAAATTCTAAAAACCCTAAAACCAATAAAAACAAAAAACCCCAAAACCCCTCAAAATCCATAAAAATCCTAAAAACCTTAAAAATAAAAAAAATCCCAAAGATCCCTAAAAATGTAAAACACCCCAATACCTTGAAAACCCCTCAAAAAACATTAAAAACATAAAAACACTTAAAATAAATAAAACCATAAAAATTATAATAACCCTAAAAACCAAAAATGTCTCTAATACCCCTAAAAACCATAAACACCCATAAGGAACCCTAAAAACACATAAAATCCCTAAAGATCACTAAATACATTAAAATACCTTTAAACCAAAAAAACATATAAAAACACTAAAAACCATAAAAACCCTAAAAAAACTCAAAATCCATAAAACCCTAAAAACATACAACCCTAAAAACCCAAAAAAACCAAGAACCGACAGAAAACATAAAAACCCTAAAAACCAATAAATATACTACAAAATTCCTAAAAATCCCAAGAAAATGTAAAAACATCTAAAACCCTAAAAAGCCTAAGAAAAATTAGAAATATAAAAACAATTAAAACCCCTAAAACCCCTAAAACACTGAAAGCTCTAAAAACCAAGAAAACACTCAAATCCCAAAAAACCATAAAAATAGAAAAAATAAAAAAGAACTAAAAATCCCAAAAAAGTTAAAAACCTCTGAAACCCCTAACAAAACCTTAAAATATTAAAAAAATTAAATACCCTAAATAACCTGAAAAATTCTAAAACCCATAAAAACCATAAAAGACGCCCAAAAAAAGAAATACCTTTAAAAACTATAAAAATCCCTAAAAAAATTTTAACCCCTAAAATGTTAAAAAATCTATAAAATACCCTTAAATTGAAAAAAAATAAAAATAACCCCTAAAAACCCAAAAACCCAAAAACCCAAAAAACCCCTAGAAACCCCTTAAAACCCTCAAAATCATTAAAAACCCCAAAACCATAAAAAAACCGAAAAACCCTAAAAACCCTAGAAACCCTTAAGGTAACCATAAAAACTTGAAAAAACATAAAACAAATAAAAAAATAAAACTTTTAAAAAATATAAAAAACCTTAAAAGCCCTTAAACCCTGAATAATCCTAAAAGGCCCTGAAAAATCAAAAAAAAATCATAATCTCCAAACAAAACCTTAAAAATCTAAAAATAACTAAAAACATCAAAAAAACCCAAGAACGCCATAAAAACATATAAACACTTAAAATAACTAGTAAATAAAAATATCCTAAAAACCCAAACCCCCTAAAAACTATAAAATCCCTAAAATCATAAAAAACCTTTAAACCCCTACATCCAATAAAACCTCTAAAAACTCTTTTAACCCATAAAATGATAAAATACTAAAAAACATTAAAAACCCTAAAATACTAAAAAAACATAAAACCTTACAAAACCATATAGACCATAAAAACCATAATGACCAAAAAACAATAAAAACCCTCAAAATCAATTAATCCCCTTGAAACATTAAAAATCATAAAATAGTCCAAAAAAATCCTAAAAATGTCGAATACATGAAAAACTCCTTTCAAAAAACATCAATAGATAAAAACACTTAATACCCCGAAAAAGCTAAAAAAAAATAAAAAATCCCTAAACAGCCCTAAAACCCCCAAAAACCTAAAAACCCATAAAATCCCTAAAACCCCTAAAAACCATAAATACCATAAAAATTCTAAAAAAGGACTAAAAAACCCTAAAACCTTAAAAAAAACCCCAAACCTTAAAAACCATGAAAACCCCTAAAACGTAAAAAACCCTATAAAACCTTAAAAACCCTAAAACCCCAAAAAAATTCACTAAAAACCGAAAAACCATAAAACCCAGAGAAACCCTAAAAACCCTAAAACCCCTCAAAATCCATAAAAACAATAAAAATCTTTAAAAATCTCTAAAAATTCCATTAAACATAAAAAATACTAAAACCTATGAAACCCCTAAGAAAACCATAAAATCCTAAAAAACCATAAAATTGCAAAAAACCTAAAAAACTCTAAAAACCCAAAAAATTCACAACAATCCTAAAATCCATAAAACCCCATTAGAGTATTAGAAACCCTAAAAACCCTAAAAACCATAAAAACCCTAATCCATTAAAAATTATAAAACCCCTTTAAACCCCTAAAAATGATAAAAACTCTAAAAAAACATAAAACCAAAAAACATAAAAAAACCTTAAAATCCAAAAAATTTAAACCCTAAAACCCAAAAAACACAAAAACCAATCAAAATCCATAAAAACCATAAAACGGAAAAAACTTCTAAGAAGTCCCTAAAATCCTAAAAAACATAAAAAACCAAAAAACCCAAAAAACCCTAAGAAAACCTTAAAACCCTATAAACACTTAAAACCCCTAAAAATATTGAAAATGATAAAATCCCTAAAAAACATTAAAAACCCAAAAAACACTAAAAACCTTAAAATACCCTAAAAACCATGAAAAACCAAAAAACCCTGTAAAACCTTAAAACCCATTAAAAAATCCAAAAAACCACTAAACCCATAAAAATTTAAAAACTATAAAAACCTTAAAAACTCAAAAAAAAGATTAAAAACCCAGAAAATCAATAAAAATCCTTAAAAACATAAAAACATCTAAAAACCATCAAAAGCCCTAAAACCCCTAAAAACCTATAAATATCCTAAAATTATCTAAAAATATAAAAATTTAAAAACCCATAAAAACCCTAATAAAACCTTAAAAAATAAAAACACTCAAAACCCCTAAAAACATAAAATGGCTAAAAACACTAAAAACCCAAAACCCCTAAAAATCACAAAACCCTTAAATTCCTTTAAAAGTGCTAAAAACCCAGAAAATCCCTAAACAAACACAAAAAACTATAAATACTATTTAAAATTCTAAAAATGATAAATGTAACTCTAAAAACCATAAAAACTATAAAAAAAAACAAAAAACCCTAAAAAAACTATGAAAACCAAAATAACCAAAAAAACCCTAAAACCCTCAAAATCCCTAAAACCATAAAAACCATAAAACCCCAAAAGGCCCCAAAAATCCCTAAAAAAGAAAAAAAACAAAACTCCTAAAAAACCTAAGAAATACTAAAAAAACATAAAAACACTTTAAACCATAAAAAACCATAAAAATGTTAAAAACCATAAAAATCCTAAAAACCACTGAAACCCCTAAAAATCCAAAAAACCCCTAAAAAATAAATAACCAAACAAGTAACCAAAAATCCCTAAAAATATAAAGAACCCTAAAAGTACAAAAAAACCAATGTAAACCTTTAATAACCTAGATACACTTAAAACCCCTAAAAACCTAAAAAGGCTAAAAACTCTAAAAGACCCTAAAACCCTTAGAAACCATAAACCCCCTTAAAACCTAAAAACTCTAAAAAATATTAAAATACCTAAAGTTAAATAAAAAATATAAAAACCCTTTAAACCACTAAAAACATAAAAAAATATAAAGAACCCCAAAATCGTAAAAAATCCGAAAAAAACTCTAAAACCCAAAATAAGTTTAAAAACCCCTAAAACCCTCAAAATACTAATAAACCCATAAGACTATAAAATCATAGAAAAAACCTTAAATTCCTAAAAAAATAAGAAACCATGAAACCCATTAAAATGATTATGAAATCACTTAAAGCCCAAAAATGCTTAAAACCCACAGAAAACATAAAATACACCAAAACCCCTAAAACCCGAAAACATCCTAAAAAACATAAAAGACCTTAAAAACCTTAAAACAGACACCCCTAAAAACCATAAACACCCTAAAACCCCATAAAACCCTAAAAACCACTAAAAACACTAAATTCCCTTTATACCATTAAAAAATTAAAAACCCCAAATCGCCTAAAAACTGTAAAAACCCACTAAAAAATCTAAAAACACATTCAACACCTAAAAACGTTAAAAACTCTGAATAAAATTTAAAACCCTAAAAACTCAAAAAAAAAACCCTAAAACCCTTCAAAATCTCTAAAACCCAAAAAAATGAAATCCTAAAAAATCCCTAAAATCTATAAAAACCTAAAAACCCCTAAAAATCATGAAAAACCTAAAAACACGTAAACCCCTAAGATTCCTAAAAGGGCTTAAAATCCTAAAAACCCAAAATCCTTCAAAATCTATAAAAACCCTAAAATGATAAAAATATTTAAAAAGAATTAAGAATCTCCAAAATCTGGAATACCAATTAAATCCCTGAGAAACCTAAAAGATCCTTAAAAACCTAAAAAAATAAAAAACTCTAAATAACGTTAAAATGGTAAAAATCCTAAAAGACCCTAAAACCATAAAACCCCCTAAAAATGTAAAACCCTTAAAAACATTAAAATCCAAAAACTTGTAGACCCCCTATATTTGGTAAAAACTCAAAAAACTCATGAAACTACTATTTGTTTTTGAAAAAACACTTAAAAACCACCCTAAAAACATGAAAAACCCCTTTAAACAAAAAAACCAAAAAACCATAAAAAACCCAAAAACCTCTAAAAATTCATACAAACCCTAAAAACACATAAACAATTTCACGAAAATACAAAAAAATATAAAAAGACCTAAAATCCCTGTTAAACCCTATGAAAACATTCAAAACCAAAAACACCAAAAACCTCAAAATAATCTAAAAACACTAAAAACATAAAAACCCTAAATACCCCAAAACCATTAAAAACTATTAAAAACCATAAACCCTGAAAAACAATAAAAACCAATAAAAATTGAAAACCCCACTAAAAAAATTAAAAAACTCTATAATCCCATAAAATCGTTAAAAACACTAAAAACCTTAAAACCCAAAAAAATAAGAAACATAAAAACCCAAAAAAAACCATTAAAACCCCAAAACCACTCAAAGTCCCTAAAATCCTAAAAACCCTAGAAATCTTAAAAATCAATAAAAATACATAAAAACCTAAAAACCCTAAAACCTTCGAAACCCCCTAAGAACACCATAAAAAACTAAAAGCACTTAATCCCATAAAAACCAAGAAAACTATAAAACCCTTTGAAAACATAATAAACCCTAAACCCATAAAACCCATAAAAACCATAAAAACCATAAAACCCCCTAAATTCCAAAAAATATAGTAAAAACTAAAAAAACCATTCAAATCCCTAATCAAATAAGAAAACTCTAAAAAACATAAAACCCCTAAAAAATTAAAAAAACACCTAAAACCCAATGAAACAATGAAATCATTAAAACCCAAAAAATACAAAAAACCCAAAAAATCCCAAAAAAATCAAAAAACCACAAAAATATTACAAAATAAATAATAATCCATAAAAACTTAATACCCTAAAACCTTGAAGATTCTTTTAAAAACATAATAACCTAAATACACATAAAACAAAAAAAAAACTAAGTATGATAAAAACCATAAAAACACTAAAAACACTAAAAACCCATAAAATCCTAAAAGTTAATAAAACCTCTAAAACCATTTCAGAAATAAAAAAGTCAAAAACTCTGAAAAACCATTAAAACCGTAAAATATTTTAAAAAACCAAACAAAAAACAAAAAAACCCTAAAAACCCAAAACAGACTCAAAACCCCTAAAAACACTAAAACACCAAAAAATCCTAAAGAACACTAAAACACCCTAAAAATGTACAAAACCCTAAAACCATAAATACCCTTAATAAAATTTTAAAATTACAATTAAAACCTCTAAAAAACCTAATAACTCTAAAACTCTTAAAAACCATAAAAAACAAAAAAAAATCCATCAAAATTTTAAAAATTTCAAAAACTCTAAACACTAAAATATTCAAAAAAATACCAAAAAATCCCTAAAAATGTAAAAAACCCGAAAAATCGTGAAATCCCATAAGAAACCATTAAATACCTAAAAACACTTTAAACCCCTAAAAACCTAAGAAATGATAAAAGCCCTAAAACCCAAAAGACCCTCAAAGAACCTAAAAACACTAAACCTGTTAAAACTACAAAACCACTAAAATCATTAAAAACCCTAAAAACCAAAAAAGCTAAAAATCAACTAAAAACACTAAAACACCTAAAGACTCACTAAAATCATTAAAAAAAATAAAAACCTTAAAACCCCTAAAAACAAAAATCCTAAAAAATGAAAATACGATAATACACTAAAAACAATAACAACCCTATAAACCGTCAAAATTCATAAGGTCCTTAAAAATTCATAGAAATCGTAAAAATACCTAAAATTCCAAAAATATAAAAAACCCTAAAAACCTCATAACGATTAAGTAAACCATAAAAACCTAAAAAAACTTCAAACCTTAAAAACCTTAAAAAATGGTAAAACCCTAAAAACCAAAAAAACCCAAAAACACCAAAATGAATTAAACCCCAAAAAAATAATAAAAACCACTAAAATCCCCAAACCCACTAAAACTCTAAAAACTATTTAAAACTCTAAAAGCATCAAAAACATTAAGAAACCTAAACACCACAAAAAACTCAAAAAACCCTCTAAAACCCCATAAAAACCATACAAAACATAAAAAAACATAAAAATTACCTAAACATCCTCAAAATCATTAAATACCCAAAAAACCGTAAAAATCATAAAAATTCCCTAAAATCCTTAAAAATATAAAAATCTTTCAAAAAATATCCTAAAACCCTTAAAAATCATAAAAAACCTAAAATTGCTAAAAACTTTACACCCTATAAAACCCTAAAATCGATCAAAATCCAAAAAACCATAAAAACCATAAAAAATTTAAAAATCCAAAAAATACCTAAAATTACATGATATTATAAAGAACCCTAAAAACCCAAAAAATCATAAGAAAACCTTAAAACCCTAAAATTATTTAAAACCCATAAAAACCAAATAATTCTTAGAACCCTAAAAACTCTAAAAATCCATAAAATCCACAAAACCCATAAAAACCATCAAAACCCTAAATATCCATAAAAACATATAAACCAGTATATACTACAATATGCCTTTAAATGAAAAAAAATGTTAAAAACACAAAAAACCAGTAAAAACCCTAAAAAATCAAAAGAACCCTAAAATCCAAAAAATAAAAAAATCCTAAAACCCAATAAACCCTTAAAACACCTTAAAATCAATGAAAATACTAAAAAATTAAAAATGCGAAAACATCCCAAAAAATCTTTACAAATAAAAAACACTAAAAATCCTGAAAACCCCTAAAAACCATTAATACAAAAAACAATTAAAACCCTTAAAAACATAAAAACCATAAAAACCATAAAACCCTAGAAAACCATAAAAACCCTAAAACCACAAAACCTGTAAAAATCTTAAAAAGCATTATAACCAATTAAAACCCTAAAAACCATTAAAACTCTAAAATCCCCCAAAAATTATTAAAAACCTCTAAAAACCATAAAATATCCTAATAATGAAAAAGAACCCCCAAACCCCCAAAAAAACACAAAAACCCTATAAAACCTTAAAATCCTCAAAATATATAAAACCCGTAAAAAGAATAAAAATCCTAAAAAATCCCTTTAAATCCCAAAAACCGTATAAAATCATAAAAAACCTGAAAACCCCAAAGACAATATTAAAAACCTAAAAACACACAAACGCCAAGAAAAAAATAAAAACCAATAAAAATATTTAAAAACCTAAAACCATTAAAATCCCTACAAACCATATAAACCTATAAAAACCAAAAAACCCTTAAAACCCCCTTAAAACCATAAAACCCCACAAAAACTATAAAACCATTTAAATTCCTAAAATTGTAAAAGAATTATAAAAATCATAAAACCCTAAAAAAATAATAAACACCCAAAAAATACGTAAAAACACTTAAAAACCTAAAGACCCTTTAATTCCTTAAAAATCCTTAAAAATACTAAAAAAGACCTAAAAATCCATAAAAATGTATAAAACCCGAACAAAATATTAAATACCCAAAATAACCTAAAACCCCCAAAAAAACTAAAAAATGATAAATATAATTAACCCATAAGAACATTAAAACCATAAAACCACAAAATCCCTAAACCCCTTAAAACCCAGAAAAATCATGAAAAGCCCTATAAATCCCTAAAAATGGAAAAAACCTTAAAAACACTTTAAACCACTCTGAAAACCTTAAAAACCTAAAAACACATAATACCCATAAAAACCCTAAAAAATAAAAAACCCTAAAAACTATAGAAAACCTTAAGTACCCTAAAGACAATAAAACCCCTAAAAACCTAAACAACCCTAAAAACCCATAACCCCCCCCCCCCCCAATACACTAAAAACTCCATAAAATCTTGAAACCCCTGAAAACATTAAAAAACACAAACAAAACCCTAAAAACAAATAAACACCCAAAAACCCATAAAACCCATAAACCACCTCAAAATCCCGGAACCCCCCAAAACTATAAAAATCCAAAAAACCCTAAAAATACCTAAAAACATAAAAAACCTCAAAACACTGAAAATCCCTAAAAAACCACAAAATAATTTAAAAATATAAAAAACCTACAAATTCTAAAAACCCCTAAACCTAGAAAATTCAAAAAATCCCAATTAACCATAAATTCCAAAAAATTACTTACAAACCCTTAAAACGTAAAAACCTTGAGACCCTGAAAACCCCAATGAAATTCATGAAGACATAAAAAAACATAAGACCTCCAAAAAACTAAAAGATGAAAAAAACCCTTAAAATCATTAAAAATACCTGAAAAATCCCAATATCTATAAAAACTAAAAAACTCTAGAACCATAAAATAACCAATAAAACACCACAAAATCCCTTCAGACCTAGTAAAAACATTTAAACTGCTTAAACCCCAAAAAAAATTAAATAACAATATAATAAAAAAACCCTTAAAACAAAAATGTCCCTAAAATACTAAAAAATAATAAAAACCCTAAAACCCTAAAAATCCTGAAAATACCTAAAAGTTAAAACACACTTAAAAAGTTCAAAACCCAAAGAAAACCTTAAGAACCTAAAAACACTTAAAACCCCCAAAAAATCCTAAAAATTGCTAAAATCCCAAAAAAAATATTTAAAAGTCTCTAAAACCCAAGTAAAAAAAATCTAGAACCATTTAAACCCCTAAAATTGTTAAAAATTATAAAAAAGTTAAAACCCTTAAAAACTCAAGAAAACACTAATTACCCAAAACCCCCTAAAAACCCCAAAACACCCTTAAATCCCACAAAATCACTAAATAAACATGAAAACTATAAAAAATCATAAAAAATGACTAAAAATATCAAAAAAATTGAAAATACATATAAACCCTAAAAACCCCTTAAAAAATAAAAAAACTTAAAAACCCTAAAACCCCAAAAAAACATAAAACCCCAAAAACCAAAAAAGCTGCTATAAACTGCAAAAAAAACTCTAAAAACCATTAAACCCTTAATAATGATACAAAACTCTAAAAAAATTAATACCCATAAAAAATTAAAAATAAACATCAAACACAGAAAAACCCAATAAAACTAGAAAGTACTTATTAAACCCAAAAAACACTCAAAATCCTTAAAACCCCTAAAAAACATAAAAATTCTATATAATCCCTAAAAATTTCTAAAAAAATAAAAACACTAAAACCCCCAAAACCACAAAAAAATGTTAAAAACCTAGAAAAACAATGAATACCTAAAAAATCTAAAAAACTAAAAAAATTAAGATACCCTAAAACCCTAAAAACACATAAAAACAATAAAATCCCTGAAACCCCAAAAAATATTTAAAAACCCTAAAAGTCCATAAAAATCCAAAAATCTACTAAAAATGAAAAAAAACCTTAAACCCTAAAGAACCTAAAGAAAAACCCAAAAACATAAAATCACGTAAAGCCCAAAAAACTAAAAAAATGCTAAAAACCAAAAAACCCCCTAAAACCCCTAAAACCCCTAAAGCCATAAACACCCCTATAAACATTAAAATCCTAAAACTCCATAATAAACCTCAAAACCAACAAAAAAATCTAAAACCATATAAAACCCTAAAAATATAAAACCTCGAAAAAACCATAAAAACCCTAAAAAACTTAAAAATATTAAAAGAAAATAAAAAAAACATAAAACCCCAATACCCCCCTAAAACACCTCAAAGCCCTTAAAACCCTAAAACCCATAAAATCCTAAAATCACTAAAATTTCTAAAAACCTGAAAACCATAAAATCCCAAAAAACTCTTAAAAACAATAAAATTCTAAAAGCACATAAAACCTATAAAAAAAATGAAAAAACGCTAACAATGCCAAAAAACCCTAATAAACCTAAAAATCTCTCAAAACCCTAAAAACCATAAAAACCATAAAACTTCCCAAAAAATCCCTAAAAACATAAAAAACCATAGAACCCATAAAAACCCTTTGAAAACTTTAAAAAAATAAAAAAGTTAAACCCCTAAACACCCTTAAAATGATATAACCCCTAAAGACAAAAAAAGACCCCAAAACCCAAGAAAAACCTAAAAACCATAAAAACTATAAAAAAATATAAAATACCCTAAAAACAATAAAAACTAATTAAAAACTCTAAAAAACCTTTATACAATGACAAATATTAAAAAACATTAAAAACCATAAAAACCATAAAAACCAAAAAAATTTAAAAAACCACTAGAAACCTAGAAAACCATAAAAACCACAAAACTCTAGAAAACTTAATATCCATAAAACCCTAAAAACCAATTAAAATCTTAAGATTTCCTAAATCTCCCAGAAAACATAAAAATGCCTAAAAACATAGAAGACCCTAAGAAATCGTAAAAACATAAAAATGTATAAAACCCCTAAAAACCTCAAAACAAAAAAATCATAATAATTATAAAACCCCAAAAAAAACTAAATCCCTCATATTCCCTTAAAAGAAAAAAAATAAGATTCCTAAAAATTATATAAAAATCCATAAAAACATGAAAAACCATAAAACCCAAAAAACCCCTAAGATAACCATATGAACCTAAAAACACATAAATCCTATAGAATCCTAAAACACACTAAAAATCCTTAAACCCCCTAAATATACTTGAAAAATCCTAAAACCGCAAAAAACCAAAAAATTTAAGAATCTTAAAAACCATAAAACCCAATAAAAACCAAAAAACCCACCAAAAACTCTAAAAAACATTTAAACCCCTAAAAATATAATAATTATAAAAACGCAAAAAACTATAAAAACCCCTATGAAAACCATAAAAACCTAAAAAAATTAAAACACCTATAAAAACAATAAACCCAGAAAACCTGGAAAAACACTAAAAACCCTAAAAGAATAAAATCCCTTAAAAACATTATGAACCCTAAAACCCATAAAATCCATATAATCCCACCAAAAACTCAAAAAAACCTTTTAAATCTTTATAAATTTAAAAAACTTTAAAAAACATTAACACCCCAAATAATCTCAAATAACCCTTAAAACCCCAAAAAAATTCATAAAATCATAAACCCTTAAACTCCTAAAAACACTTAAAATCTATAAAATCCCTAAAACCCTAAAACCATATAAATCATAAAAATATTATGAAAATTTATAAAAATTTAAAACCCCCTTAAAACCTAGAGAACCCTTACAAAAACCGTAAAAGCCATAAAATATATAAAACCCTTATAAATGCTAAAATCCCTAAAAACCATAAAAACACTAAAAAACCTTAACCCCTCCCCCCCAAATTACAAAAAGTCCTAAAGAATCACTATAAACCAAAAAAAAGTAAAAAATCACTAAAAACCTTAAAAAATACAATAAAACCTTAAAAAATAAAGAAAATTAAAACACCAAAGAAACATAAAAATCCTTAAAAGTATACAAAACCTAAAAGACCATAAAAACTCCTAAAAACCAAAAAACCTTAAAAAATTCCTCAAACCCCATAAAAACACTAAAAACTCAAAAAACCATTTGAAACCCTAAAATGTTGAAAAATCTAAAAAACCATAAAACACTAAAAACTAAATAATCCTTAAAACAAATACCAAAAAACCCATAAAAACACTGTAGCTCTTCAAAATCCACAAAACTGTAAAAAGCTTATAAATACCATAAAATCCCTATAATCATATAAAAATAAAATAACCATGAAAACAACTATTAAAAACATAAAAACCAAAAAATTACAATCCCTTAAAACCCTAAGAATACTAAAACCCCAAAAAAAACTAAAACCCTAAAAACCATATAAACCAATAAAACACTAAAAAACCCTAAAACCCACTAAAATTATAAAACCTATTTAAATAAAAAAATATTAAGAAACTCTAAAACCCATTAGAAACAATTAAATCATCAAAAAAATCATAAAAAACAAAAAACATCATAATACCCTAAAACCGTAAAAGCCCCTAAAAACCCTCAAAATCACTTTTAACCCTAGAAACTATAAAAATCATTAAAAACCCTAAAAAACTAAAAAATGTAATAATAATAAAAAAACATGAAAACCACTAAGAAATCCATAGAAAACTAAAAACACTTTAAACCTCTAAAAACCAAAAAAAAAATTCTAAAAACCATAAATCCCCTGAAAATAAGAAACACAAAACCCTAAAAATCATTAAAAACCCCTAAAAATCCAAAACAAAATCCATAAAGATCCCTAGAAATTGAAAACACTGTAAAACTCAGAAAACCCCAATGAGAACTTCAAAAACAGAAAAATTCTTAAAATACAAAAAAAACCTTAAAAAATGATAATATCCCTAAAAACCATAAAAGACCCAAAAATCCCTGCAAACCTTAATAAATGATAAAACCCATAAAAACCCATAAATCCCTAAAAATCACTAAAAAATCGAAAACCTCTTTAAATAAAAAGAAACATATAAAATCACTAAAAAACATAAAAAAACATAAAAAACATAAAATCCCTAAAAACCCTAAAAAAGTTATAACCCATAAAATACATAAAAACTCTAAAAACCAATAAATATACTAAAAAAGCGCTAAAATTACCTAAAAATGTAAAAACCTCTAAAAACCATAAGAAATCCTAAGAAAAAATTAATAATATAAAAATAATTAAATCCCCTAAAATGATAAAAGCTCTAAGAATCCTAAAAACCGTTAAAACACTCAAATCCGAAAAAACACTTAAAATAAAGAAATCATAAAAAGAATTAAAAATCCCCAAAAAGTTAAAAACCCTTGAAAACCCCTAAGAAAACCTTAAAATCCTAAAAACAATTAAATACCCTAAATAACATAAAAAATACTAAAACCCATAAAAACCATAAAATAACCCAAAAAAATAAAAACCCAAAAAAACAATAAAATCCCTAAAAACACTTTAACCCCTAAAATTAAAAAAAATCTCTAAAAAACCTTAACCCCAAAATATCAAAAAAACCCCTAAAATTCCAAAAAACCATAAAAAGTCTAGAAACTACTTAAAACCCTCAATATTATTAAAAAACTAAAAACTATAAAAATTCCTAAAAATACTAATTAGGTACTAATGTTCAAGAGTTTTTTGTGGTGGAATTGGACCATTGGGATTCCACTCTAAGTTCAGAGGGTGGCACCTGCAACTAGTCCAGGTCATGGATCACTGAGCCTGAATTTGTGGGCTAGTATTCTAGTTGTACTGGGGGAACATGGATTTCAATAGGTGACTTCTGTTTAGGGAAAGTGGATGGTCGGTTTCAACCAGAGCCCATGGTGAGTGACATTCTCAAGTGATTGAGGAGCGACATGAATCTTTCAGATGTTGTCATTTCTTCAAGCAGGGAAGGTACATGTGGATTTATGGGGGGGATTTTTCTGCTGGTGGGATGCTTATTTCTTCTATTGGGAGTCTGAAGAAGAGGTAGGAATCTTTTCCAATCATCAACTAATTTAAAGGGATGGATATTGATGATGAGTTTCAAGGGTCTTTCATTGTTGATGTTGGGAGTATGATGTCTGTTATACAGGCACAGTGTCAGGTGCATGTTGTCATTGCTGGGCATGGTGGAGGGAGTGTAGCCCAGAATTCCAGTGAAGTCAGGCTGATGTTGGAAACCACTAGGTGCTTGGATGGTGCTGTTGAGCAGAAGAAAAAGGCGATGTAGGGTCTTTTGGATGATCAAGATTTCCCGAGTGGAAGTGTGGAGCCTAATCATGATCATGTCTTCTAACCTTCTTGCTAGAGGAAAGTAAGCAAGATTCCTAGAGAGGAGGGTCAATTAACTTTTACTCTACCTGATGTTGAGGTGGACAACACAGTTGGGAGAACTGGTGATGTGGTTTCTCCAACTTTGAAGGAGGATAAGGTCATGCGGCTTTTTATGGTTGATATGGTGACCCCTACTTGTCTGGATCTCGAGGAACCTTCCCTGGTAGTTCCTAGCATGCCGCAGTGCCAGTTTCATGATGACGGTTCCCTTAAACAGGAAGCCTCCTTCATCCCCGGTCAAGAAATTATTTTAGAGGATAGTAGAAGAATGAACCACAATATGGCCATGATCATTAAGTAGATGGCCTTTCTAGAGGAGGCCTTTTCATATGGGGAGGAATAAAATATGCAGGGTTCTATTTAGATCCCTGAAAGAGGAATCTGAGGAAGGACTAATCTACTTTACCAAAGATTGTGTCCATGAGAGCCTCTTGCGAAGCTTAGAAAAATTCCTATGGCAGGGGAGGTCGGTCTGTCAAGGAGCAGCTGAATGTGGAGAAACAAAATCTCAGGGAGTGTTACACTACCTTTCTAAAGCAATATGAATCATATGAATGGGATTCGGTGGGGCTGGATGCTTCCTCTAGTTATTGTGCTGATTGGGATCCATATGGGGGTGGAGACGTTTATTTGTAGTTCTTATTTATTTCACTTCAACTTTTCATGTTATTAGGGTTTTGGTGTCTTGGTGGGTACAAGGTTTTTTGGTGTGTTTCGTTTGACCATACCCCTCCCTTGTCTACTTTTCTTTTCTTTTATTAATTTTTGGGGGGCTAGGAATAGCCTCACCCCACGCCTTCCTTTCCCAAAAAATTCCTTGAAACCCTAAAAACCCTAAGGAAGCCATAAAACCCTAAAAACATAAGAACTAATAACCTAAATTGGTAAAAAATATATAAAATACATGAAAAACACTTAGACCCAGAATAATCCCAAAAGGCCCCAAAATACCATAAAAATTCAAAAAAATCCAAATAGAACCCTAAAAACTTAAAATCCCTAAAAACCTCAAAAAACCACAAAACACCATAAAAACATAAAAAAACTTAAAACCACTAAGAAATAAAAGAATCATAAAAACCAAAACCCCCTAAAAACCATAAGAATCCTAAAAATATGAAAAAGACCCTAAAATCCCATAAAAACCATAAATCCACTAAAAACTCTAAACAACCTATTGGCCCTTAAAAATGTTAAAAATACCAAAAACCATTAAAAACCCATAAAGACACAAAAAATCATCTAAACCCCCAAAAAAGCTTAAACACCCTAAAAACCATAAAGACCATAAGAACCATAAAAACCCTAATAACCCTAAAAATCCTATAAACCCCTTGAAACTATAAAAATCCAAAAATATACTGATAAACCATAAAAATGTAAAAAAAGTGAAAATAGACTTAGGAAAACCTTCAATAGATAAAAACACTTAAGACCCATAAAAACTTAAAAAAATATAAAACCACTAAAAAACCAAAAAACCAAAAAACCCCAAAAATTCCCTAAAAATCCTTAAAATCCATAAAAGACTAAAAACCATAAAAATGGTAAAGGGTCCAAAAAACCCTAAAAATCATAAAAACCCCGTAATCCCTCCAAATCCCTAAAATTCCTATGAAGAAGGATATGGCGGTGCTCTCTCCTGGTGCTCTCTTCCCCTCGAGGTGGCTTCTAGGGTTTCTGTCAGGTTCCCATGAAGATGGCAGTGCTCGTACTTTTCCCCTTCCCTCTCAGCCTTGCGGGGGGTGCTTGTGGTAGTGGAAGGCTGATTCAGAGTATCTCGGTGCGGTATTGGATCTTCGGCATTTCCATGGGGCGTTGCTGATCGGGGTTTCTGCAATCTTCCCGGCCCTTCCCTCTCGTGCTGTTGGAGGTAGATCTTGGTGTGGATTGGGGTTTCAGCAACGGAGGACCTCATCTACGTTCTCGGAGGTGACAGGTACCCATCGGCTTTGGCAAGCGATGAAATTGACTAGTGTGTCAGCACTGCATCCCTTCTCAGCCGCTGCTCTTAAGGGGAGATCTTGTCAACAACAATCTTCAACGGGTTTCTCCAGCTCAATGGTGAAAGGAAACGACAACTTTTTCTTCTTTCAACTCTCTGATTTCCATTCCCGCATTGTAGAAGGTTTGTTTTATGTTATGGTTCGATCCTTTCCACAGTTCATGAATCAAATGCCGGTGTGTTATCTTCCTAATCTCTTGGCTTCGTCTCTGCTCCATGGTGTTGATTCTGGATCTGGTCAGACCTTTTGGAATTCCATGTCCTCCTATTTCTTGGTTCTAATGTTGGCTATGAATCATCCAGTTTTTCTGAAATGGGATAGATGAGTTTTGATGTGCACTTGTTGGTGGTATGCGGTTAATTTTGCTATGAGGTGTGGAATTATTTATGTGGTTCGGTCCAATGGCCTTGATTGCTGGATGCTGAGCTGTGATTCCTTGGGAGATGATGGGTTCAGATGTGCTGGCTGCTTTTTTTTGTGTTGCACATTGTTGGGAGCTAGTTGGCTTGGAGTTGGTGATGTTTTTGTTGTTATTGCATGCATTTTGGTGTCTTCGTTTGTCGGAGGTTGTTGCTGGTTTCTTGGGCAGATGAGTTTGGCTTGGTTTTCTGAGCAGTAGTTGCGTCGATGCTGCAGTTTTGGTATTACCTATAGTTTTCTGTGCTATGGTTGGTTTGGTTGTGATTTGTTGCGGGTGTTGGTCTCTCGTTATGGATGTTGGTGCTTGGCGATGGTTGATGTTTTGCTGCGTGGTGGCAAAGCTAGTTTGGTTGTGGTTCGATGTGAATGATGTCTATTGGTTCTATTGAGTGGTGTTGCACTTTGTTCCTCCTTTGGGTGTGGTGGAGCTCTAGCTTCGTCTCGAAGTGATGAGGGGGAGATTTATGAATCTCGTGCTGATGGTTCTGTGCTGATGGTGATGGATCTTCTTGGTGAGAAGGTGCTGGATGCTGGTTTTTTTGAGTTTGGATGCTGGTCTTTGGTTGGTTGTAAGCTGTTGGTTGCTGGTGAATGCTGGATGATGGAGCTTCTCATGGTGGAGCTTCTTGGTGAGAAGGTTTGGGATGCTGGAACATGTGAGGTTGGATGCGGGTCACTGCTTGGCTGTGAGTTTTGAATGCTGGTTTATGCTTGGATGGGAAGTGATAAAGGGGTGATGGAGCTGTCGGCTGCTATAATTGGCTGAGAAGGTGATGAAGTTGCTGTGATTTTGGCATTGTGTCTTTTCTTCTTTTGATTTTTCTTTTTTTTGCGGTCTTTAGGTGTGTTTTGTTAAAGGCTTTTGGGTGTGGGTTTATTGACCCCACCCCACCCTTGTATATAGTGTCTTTGTGTCTTTTTTCTAATAAATTTTTTTGGGGGGGGGGTCAGGAATAGCATGGCCTCTAGCGTTCCTTGCCCTAAAAGTCCTAAAATAGAATTCAAATACAAAAAATCCATAAAAATCACAAAAAATCTAAAAATTCATAATAAACCTGAAAAACCCAAAGGTAATCGTAGAAACATAAAAACACTTAAAACCTATTCAAAATAAATAATATTAAAACCCAAAAATTCCCAACAATCCTTAAAAACCATAAAACCCTGAAAAACAATAAAAACCATAAAAACCATAAAAACCCATAAAACCCCTAAAATCACATTAAATCCCTAAAACATAAAAAAACTCTAGAAAACCTTAAAAACCTTAAAAACCCTTAAAAACAAAAAAAACAAATCAATGAAACCCCATAAACCATAAAACCTTGAGAAACCCTAAAAACCATAAAACCCCTCAAAATCCTTAAAAACAAAAAAAAACAAAAAAACCCTTAAAAATTTTCTAAATACCCAATAAATATAAAAAATCCTAAAAACCATAAAAACCCTAAGAAATCCATAAAAACCCAAAAACACACAAAAACTCTAAAAACCTAAAAACTCTAAAAACCCAAAAAAGTCCTTAACAGCCCTAAAAACCATTAAAACCTTGAAAAGCATTAAAAACCCTAAAAACAAAAAAAATCTTGAACCATTGAAAACTCTAAAACCCATTTAAACCCCTAAAATTGATAAAAACTCTAAAAAATCATAAAACCAAAATAATGAAAAAAAACAAAAAAATCCAACAAATTAAAACACTAAAACCCAAAAAAACACCAAAACACATCAAAATCCATAAAAACATTAAAATGAAAAAACACCCCTAAGAAGGCCCTAAAAATCTCCAAACACGTAAAAACTCAAAAAACCCCTAAAAACCCTAATAAAACCTTAAAAATATGTTATCAATTAAAACACCTAAAAACTTGAAAATGATAAAAACCCTAAAAAACCCTAAAAACCCAAAAAACACAAAAAATCATAAAATCCCATGAAAACATGAAAAATCTAAAACCCCCAAAAAATCCATAAAAACCATTAAAAAAAATAAAAAAAACCCCATTAATGCTATAAAATTTGAAATACTCTAAAAAAACATAACCACTAGAAAAACTACAAAAACCCAAAAAAATCATTAAAATCCCTAAAAATCATAAAAATATATAAACACCATCAAAATATGTAAAAACCCATAAAAATCCTAAAAAACACTAAAAACATAAAAAAATAAAAAAAAAACCCTCAAAAAACCTAAGAAAACCTTAAAAAAATAAAAACACTCAAAACCCCTAAAAATGCTAAAAACACTAAAAACCCAAAAAACCCAAAAAAAGAAAAAAAAACCCCTAAATACCTTTAAAATCGTTAACTCCCTGATGGTTGCGACTTGTGTTATATTTCCTGAACTTCTACTTCCCTTTCAAAATTTCTATATTATTTCAATGCTAGGGAATATAGTGGGGAGGTTCCTTTGTGTGGATAGTAGGACTAGGGCCCTCTGTCATCCTGTTGCCCCAAGGGCCTTCATTGAGGTTGATACATTGAAGGATCCGGTGGATGTTTTATGGATTTATGTGGGGGAGGAACTCCATTGGAAGCAACCAGTGATTTTTAAATCATGACTTGTATTCTGTTCTATCTGTTAGAATTTTGGGCATAATGCTCTGTCTAGTATTTGTACTGACTCTGGTAGAAGTGGTTTAAATCTGGCTCAGTTTAGTTCTGGTGAGAGAAATCAAATTTTTGTGGAAGCGTAGTAGGTTAAGAGGGTGACCGGGATGTTTCCCATTTATCCAATAGTTTCTGTAGTCTTTGATCGAATCCAGACATATTTGATGATTAGAAGTGATATGGAGGTGTAAATTATTGACTCGGGTGGTTTCAGTTTAAATTTGGCTGGAAGAATTTGTGAATCGGGAGTTGCTGTCTCTTAAGCAGTGGATAAGCTTTAATGGGGAAATCTATCTTGTATAGATGAGGTTTTCGGAAGTGGTGAATTATTAGGGAGATGGATGGGGAAGGGGAAGGTTTCTGAGCAGCCAGATTGGACTGGAGATTACCATCAGAAGGCCCTATGCTGCTGTCCTTGGGAGGAGAGGTTATGGACTGGAGGAAGGGCAGTGGGGGTTCCAATAGTAGCCTACTACTGGACACAAATGTTTTTTCTTTGTAAAATAGGTTTCAGGACTTAGCCTCAGCTGAGACGGTTGGTGATGCCGCTGTGCAGGCGGGAGAGCCAGAGCAGGGGGATTTAACTGAGCTGGAAATGAGAGATGGGGATGGGCAGGAGTTGATTTTGGTTGGGAAGGAGATGATCATGGTAGAGGTTCAGACCAGTGACCCTGGGGAGAGATGCCCTAGTTGGCACCCAGACCCCTAGATGTTATACACTGGGAGCTGTGATGCAGAGAGGGTTGACATGGGGGCTATGTCAAGTTATCTTGATGATGAGGCTGGCTCTATTTTTGTGAAGGTATTGGCTGGACATCCCCCATCAGATCCTAATTCTGGCTCTGCTTATGTGAAGGATCCGGCTGGGATCCCTCTACTGGAGCCCAAAATTGATGAAGGTGGGATGGCCCCAAACTTGAAGAATGCCACGGTTAATTATGGTGTTCCATCTACCGAATACCACTGTGTGCTTCTCCATGACATGATGATGTTTTAATGGGAAAGGTCTCCCCATGAAGAAGAGTCCAAAAGATTTGGGGAGAGGTTTGCGGAGGATGACTGCAGAATAAATGCTTCTATGGCTAGGTCTAAGTAAGAAAGGAAAAAATCTTCAAAAAATGGATGACGCATCTCCTGGGACAGGAAGCAAGGATGGTAACAAAGAGGCCTCAAGTGCAGCCAGTGATGGATTCCTACATGAGAAGGTAGTTCTTGAGGATGGATTCATCTCTTCCCCCCCCCCCACACTCAAAAAAAGGTTGTAGAGGGATTACTCTACCCTTCCAAGACACATGGTGACCCGGGCCACCACCAGGGCGGTCAAGCTAAAGCTTAAAGTTAATAAGTGGGAGTGGCCTTTGCGAAATGAAGTGTAGGAGAGGTCCATAGATAAATATTATCTATGCTCAGAATTCAGGAGGATTATGAGTTGGGATGGGACTCTATGGATACAGGAGTTGACTCATACTTTTTCTTTTCTTACTTGGATGCTGGTCTTGTTGCAAGCATTGGATATCTCGGTGTGGAACTGGACGATTTTGGAGGTGACATCAACTGGCATGTTCTCTTTTGTGTTTTTTGGATTTTTTTGGGGTGTGGGTCTTGGGTTGTGTTGGGGTTTAGGGTGTGGTCTATTTGGCCCCGCCCCTCCTTTGTAGTGTCTGTGTTTTATTTATATATTTTTGGGGGACCCGAAATAGTCTTTCGTGACATCTTCCTTTCCCCAAAAAACCATAAAACATTAAAAACCATAAACACCTAAAATCCCAAAAAACCCCAAAAAATCCTTAAAACCCCTATAAACACAAAACACCTAACAAATAACCAAAAATCCCTAAAAATGTAAAAAATCCCAAAAATAAGAACAAACCCATGTAAAACATCAATAACTAAGATACAATTAAAACCCATAAAAACCTAAAAACATGAAAAATCCGAAAGGACCCTAAAACACTTAGAAACCATAAAACCCACTAAAAACATAAAAACAATAAAAACACAAAAAACCAACTAAAAACTCTAAAAACCCTTTAAACCACTAAAAAATAATAAAGAACCCCAAAACCCTAAAAAATGAAAAACTAACTCTAATCCCCAAAATAAATATAAGAAACCCAAAACCCCCCCAAAATCCAATTAAAACCTAAAGACCATAAAATCCTAGAAATCCCATAAAATTACTAAAAATATAAGAAGCCCTAAAACCCCTAAAACCATTAATATATCCTTAGAAGCCATAAAACACTTAAAAGCCACAGAAAAAATAAAATAAACTAAAACCCTAACAACCCTAAAACATCCAAAAAACCTAAAGGAACCTAAAAACCATAAAAAACCCCCCTAAAAACAATAAACACATTTTAAACTCCAAAAGGTCCCTAAAAACTACTAAATCCCGTGAAAACCCTAAAAACACTTAAACCCATAAGAAACCCAAAAGTGATCAAAATCCTAAAAAACCCTAAAACCCCAGCAGATTCTGGGCTGATGATGGGGGTGATGAGCAAGGTCATGGAGAGGAGGCCCATGGGTCCTCTAACAGTGGCACCCCTGATGAGGAGAAGGTGGTTGGGAATGTGTCTGAACCCACGAAGAAGCCTGTTGGTAGGCCTCCTAAGAATAAGGGAAGGAAAGGCAAAGGGAAATACATCAATCCCCCATCCAAGAAGAAGAAACGTTCTACTGGGGGTGGGAGAACCTCTTCTTAATGAAGATCATTTTCTGGAACTGTAGAGGGCTGGGAAATTTACCAACGACCCATGCCCTTAAGCATTTAATTTTATCCAACAAACCAATGCTTCTTGGGATTTCAGAACCTATGAATAGATATGATAGTTGGAAGGGACTTAATTGGCAGAAGTTTATATATTCTCTTGTTTCTCATAATAACATTGAGAGTGGTATGGAGACTCTTTGTGTTCTCAAGAATGATAATATTCAATTGTTATCCTTTGAGAGAAGACCTCAATTCATCACACTACGGATCCAGAATTATGACTCCATACATACAATTTATTTTGTATATACCTCATGTGTCTACACTAGGAGAAGGAAACTATGGAGTGATATGATGAGCATCAGTGAGAACACTCATTACAACTAGGTTGCGGTTGGTGATTTCATTACAGTGCTGAGGCCAGATGAAAGGGTTGGATCATCTTTCTCACACATCATTGTAGAGGAATTCTCTTGTTGCATTGACCAGTGCAATCTAGTGGAACTCCCTATTGTGGGTGATCGCTTCACATGGGGAAGTTACACCATCAATGGGAGGAAAGAAATTAAATTAGATAGATGTTTCTTCCAAATCAATGATAGAAGTTCTTCATGTGCGATATCTGAAACTACTCCCCCTAAGTTCAATTCAGATCACAGACCCTTGATGATTGAAATCAATGATAATAACCGTAGGTCCTCTCCTTTTTCCTTTCAAATTCAACAATGCCTGGCTCACCATCCCTGGATACAGGGAAGTGGTTGTTAATGGGTGGAGTATCACTTTTTATGGAAGACCATACTTTGTTGTGGAGGAAAAGCTCAAATGAATAAAGAGTCTTATTAAGGAATGGAGTAAGACCTCTTTCTCCAAACTCGATGATGACATCATGGCTGCTGAATCCCAGCTTGCTCACTGTTAAAGAAACAATCAGCAGTAACTCACCCCCTCTAGAGAGGAAATGCAGCTTCACTCTATGTTGGATGAGATTTTGGCTCTATAATAGAAGCTGGATAGAAATCAATTTAGCTTGGCCTGGCTCAAGTAAGGGGATAGGAATTCCAAATTCTTTCATCGTCTTCACAGGGAGAAAAATCAAAGAAGGTTCTGAATGTCATTATGATTAATGGGCCTCCTTTTCATTTGAACATGAAATCTCCAATGCTGTGGTTGTTCACATAAAAGCACTCTACAATGATGGAGGGCATGAGAAGACCCATAGAAGTTTTGCATCTATTGATCCTGGAATTAATAATCAGAAGAATAAGCGTCTTACTGATGCCCCATTTGAGGAGGAAGTCAGGTCTGCTCTTTTTTCTCTAAATATAGACAGCACTCCCATCCCATATAGATTCAGTAATAACTTCTTCATGTTATATTGGGTTATTTTACATGTGGAGGACACTAATGATGTCAGATAATTCTTTATCTCCTACTCTATCCCTCACAGAATGAATTCCAACTTCCTTGCTCTACTGCCAAAGAAATAGAATGCTATAGATATAGGGGAATTTCGTCCTGTGGCAATTGGAAACGCTATACCTAAGATAATAAGTAAAATTATGGCGATCAGGATGGGGAATATTGTTGGTGGGAAAATCACCCCAAACCAATTTGGGTTTTTCCTAGGACGTAATATTCAGAGATTCCTATATTCTTCATCGGAGGGTATCAACATCATGAGGAAAGACTCTAAGTATGGAATCTTTTCTATGAAGCTATACATCTCAAAGGAATTTGATACGATCAAATGGAGCTTCATTTTTATTGTTCTCAGTAGGTATGGCTTCTCCACCTATTTTATAAAGATGATCCACACTATCTTGTCCAGTGTCAGGATCTCTTATCTTGTTAATGGATCCCCTAAGGGATTATTTCATTGCTCTCGCGGCATCGGGGAAGGTGACCTGATTTTTGGACTCCTCTTTGCTCTGGTTGAGGATTAACTTAGCAGATGCATAATTTATCTTTTTCAGGTTTGTTTTTATGCTCCGATAAAAGCAGGGAAAAATATTTATGTGCCAACTCATCTTCTATATGCAGACGAAATTCTCCTTTTGGGGAAGGATGGTAGGTGTACCCTATCCTCAATTAAATCACTTATACAACATTATGAAGAGGTTGTGGGGCAATCGATTAGTTGGAAAATTTCCTCTATTATTTTTGGAAATGGGATTTCAGCCTCCAAGTAACGCAGAATTGTCCGAAATCGTGGTGTCATGAGGGGTTACCTCACTTTCATGAACCTGGGGGTTCCCTTGTTCTAGGGGATGGTGAAAAGTGGATACCTTGAGGGAATTTCACTAAAAATCACTCAGCAACTTGCGAGATGGAAAGGAAAATGTTTATCTTAGGCGGGAAGAATTTTCCTAATCAACTCTGTTATTACATCCATGTTTGTGCATGTGTTCTCCATTTATAGATGGACGACAAGTCTCATAAAGAGCTTTCAAGAAAAAATCAGAAACTTCGCATGGATGGGTTGCATAAATGAGAAGAATCTTTTATCTGTGGCATGCAAAGAATGCACAAAGCCCATCGAAATGGGTGGGCTGGGCATTAAGAAGCTTAGGAAATTCAATGATGCCTTAATTAGTAAATTTACATGGAATCTTTTCAACCCGAAAGACAGGAGTCTTGACTTCTTGTGGGAAAGTTTCACTTCTAAACAATGTGAGGAATTCCCAGGCTTCATTCCTTCTTCAGTCTGGACCACAATTAGGTCCTCTAGAAGCATTATTTCTAACTCTAAATGTTTGGTCTCAAGGCATTTGGCTTTGAATTGTTGGAAGACCACCTGGCTTGATCGGCCCATCCGTGAATCTGTCCAACCCCCTCAGAATTTTAAGCATGGGTCCATTGCTGATCTCAACAATAACATGAGCAAGATTGAAAGCATCATGTCGCAAAATATTATCGGACAAATACAATGTTACAACTTCATGGATATGGACTGTCTTATTTGGAAGCCCAATATAGTTGGGCTATTGAGTGTTAAAGAGTTTTACCAGTTTGAATGTGAGCATGGAATTCAACCCCCTGCTTGGCTCTCTAAAGTTTGGAGGCCCTTCATTCCCCACTTCCAGCCACCTTCTAGTGTGGAAAATCTGGAGAAATATATTTCCAGTTCAAGAGCAGTTGAAAAGAGCTAGATGGTGCATGGCCTCTGCTTGCCCGATCTTTCTGCAGGATGAGGAAAATGTGCAGAAAATGTTTCTTAATTGTCGATTTGCTGCTGGTCTTTGGGAGTATTTGCAGGGTATTTTCTAGTTGAAACTCTGCACGGACAGCACGATGTCTGCTGTTTTCAGTAGTGTTGTCGGTGTGCAATGCAGTCAATAGGTTTCCAACCTGCTTCCTGCCGTTGTTGTGGCCCTTGCCGCTTTTGTGTGGGTAGCCCGGAATAAAGTGGTTTTTGATAATGCTTCATGATACCTCTGCAATGGTATGGTGGTGATACACAAAGCCGTCCGCATGGAATCTCATATCCAAGATGGTACGATGGATAATGATGTTAATGATCTTATTGTGTTGATAACTCTCGAAGTTTCTGGAAGATGCATGAAACCAAGGGACTTTAAATTCATTTGGTGGATTCCACCAATCCCAGAATGGATAAAAGTCAATGTGGATGGTGCTGCCCTGGGTGCGCCTGGTCTCTCTGGTTGTGGTGGTTTTTTCCAGACGTATAGAGTCTTTGTTAATGGATTCTTTTATCACTTCATTGGGAATGGGTGTGCACATGAAGCGGAGCTTTGGGCCTGGATTAAGGTTGTCCAGTTCACAGTTCACTTTAGGTGGAAGCAGCTATGGATTGAATCTGACTCGATGTTGGCGGTGGAATCCCTCAAGAGAAAAACAAGGAAAATCCCATGGAGGCTCCTCCCACAATGGGTTGAGTGTCTGAGGACTTCTCAGGGTATGACCATTATGGTCACACATGCACACAGGAAAGCGAACAAGGTGGCAGACATTCTCTCCAAGAAAGCAATTGAGGATAGATGTTCCATGTGGTCATTTGTAACACCAGATTTTTGTACTCCCCTTGTGGACTCAGACATGAAGGGTGACTTGCATACTCAGTTGTGCCGACCCTCCCTATAAAGCCTTGTACTTGCTTTTTTTGTTAATAAATTTTGTGGGTCCGGGAACACCTGGCCCCAATCCTATATTTCCTAAAACCCCCCAATTCCCTAAAAATCGTAAAAATGAAAAAAAACTCTTTAAAAATAATTAAGAATAAAAAAACCCATAAAAACCCTAAAAACCCCCTAAAAACCCTAAGAAAACAAAAAAAAACCTAACAAAATAAAAACTCTAAATAACTTAAAAATGGTAAAAATCCTAAAAGACCATAAAAATCCAAAAACCCCAAAAAATCTATAAAAACTTAAAACTATTAAAAACCCCTAATAACCATAAAACACCTAGAACTTCTAAAAACACTAAAAACCCGTTATTGTCCTATTTTTTAAAAAAACACTTAAAAACCTTAAAAACCCTAAAAAACAAAAAATACCTTTAAACCCAAAAATTCACAAAACCCTAAAACGCCTAAAAATTCCTAAAAACACAAAAAACAAAAAACTAAACATAAAAAAGTCCTGAAAATACAAGAAAATTAAAAAACCCAAAAACCCACGATAAACCCTAAGAAAACATTCAAAACCTCTAAACATTGGAATCCTCTAAAATAATCTTAAAAGGCTAAAAACATAAAACCCCTAAAATACCCCTAAACCATTAAAAACAATTTAAAACAATAAACACGTAAAAATAATAAAAACAAATAAAAACTAGAAAACTCCACTAAAAAATTAACAAATAAATCCCTTTAAACCCATAAAATCGTTAAAAACACTAAAAAACCTTAAAACCCCTAAAAATCTAAAAACCCTAAAAACCCAAAAAATAAAAACAATTAAATACCAAAAAACCCCTAAAATTCTCAAAAACCCAAAAACCATAAAAATCTTAAAAATCCATAAAAAATATAAAAATGTAAAAAACCCTAAAACCCAAAAGATCTCCTAATAAAACCATAAAAAACTAAAAACACTTAATCCCATAAAAAACCAAGAAAACTATAAAACTCAAGAAATCCTAATAAACCCTACAACCCTAAATACCATAAAAACTATAAAACACTATAAAATCCTAAAAATCAAGTAAAAACACCAAAAACCCTTTAAACCCCTAATCACATTAGAAAACTCTAAAAAACAATAAAACCCAAAAAAATAAAAAAAAAACATAAAAACCAAATAAACCATAAATTCTATAAAACCCTAAAAATCCCAAAAACCCTAAAAATCCCAAAAAACCTAGAAAAACCAAAAACCATAAAAATCTATAGAAACTTAAAACCCTAAAAACCATGAAAATTATTTTAAAAAACATAATAACATAAATAAACATAAAACCCAAAAAACCAGAGTATTCTAAAAATCCTAAAAACCCTAAACCCCGTAAAACTTCAAAAATCACTAAAATATCTAAAAACTATTTAAAAAATAAAAATTTTAAAAACTCTAAAAAACCATTAAAATCCTAAAAAATTTAAAAAACCCAAAAAAACTAAAAAACCCAAAAACCCCAAAACAAAATCAAAAACCCTAAAACACTAAAACCCCCAAAAATTATTAAAATACACTAAAACACCCTGAAAATGTAAATGGCCCTGAAAACCCTAAAAAACATTAAGAAAACTGTAAAAACATAAAAACAATTAAAACCCCTAAAACCCTAAAAAACGCAAAAACCATTAAAAACCATAGAACCCAAAAAAATCCTCAAAATTATAAAAATTCCTAAAACCATAAAAAACTTTACAATTCCCAAAAAAATCCCAAAAAAACCCCTAAAAATGTAAAAAACCAAAAAAATACTAAAAAACCCTAAGTAAACCATAAAAACCAAAAAACACTTTTATCCCCTATAAACCTAAGAAATGATAAGTACTATTAAACCCAAAATACCCTAAAGGAACATAAAAATAATAAACCACTTAAAAAAACCACTAAAAACATTAAAACGCAAAATCCAACAAAAAACCTAAAAACCAACTAAAAACTCTAAAACACCTTTAGACACCTGAAAATCATTAAAAAAAGAGAGACCATAAAAACCCCTAAAAACATAAAATCCGTAAAACATAAAATACCATTATACCCTAAAAACCCTAAAAACTCTATGAACCCCCAAAATCCCTAATATCATTAAAAATCCAAAAAAATCCTAAAAATCCCTAATAAATACTAAAAATATATAAAACCCTAAAAAACCTAGAAAATGATAAAACCCATAAAAATCCAAAAAACCCTAAATTAAATAAAACCCCTAAAAACCATAAAAACCCATAAAACCCTAAAACCCCCTGAAACTCTAAAAACACATTAAACCCCTAAAGACTTCAACAACATTAAAAAACCTAAACACTAATAAAAAACTCAAAAAAACCCCTAAAACCTCATAAAAACCATAAAAATCCCAAAACATAAAAAATACAACAACATCCTCAAAACCATTAAAACCTTTAGAAACCATAAAAATCCTAATAATTCCATAAAATCCCAAAAAATCTAAAAATCATTCGAAAAACATAAAACCTAAAAATACATAAAACCCCAAAAAACCATGAAAAATGCTAAAAATCATAAAACACTTAAAACCCAAAAAACCCTAAAATCCATCAAAATATGAAAAAACCCATAAAAACATACAAACCATAAAATTACAAAAAAAAATCCTAAAATTACATTATATTATAAAGAACCCTAAAACCCTATGAAAACCTTAAAACACTAAAATTACTTAAAACACTTAAAAACCAAAAAATTAGAAGAACCCTAAAAACTCTAAAAACCATAAAATCCATAAAATCCCCTAAAAACCTTAAAAACACCTAAAATGCTGTAAAAACCCTTTAAAACAACTATAAACTATAATATCCCTTTAAACACATAAAGATGTTAAAAAACACAAAAAAACCATAAAAACAATAAAAATTCAACAAAACCCTAAAATCCGAGAAACAAAAAAACCCTAAAACCCAGTAAACCCTTAAAACACATTAAAATCCATGGAAACCCTAAAACCCAATATAAATATGAAAAAACCAAAAAAAATACCAAGAAATAAAAAACAGTAAAAATCTTGAAAATCACTTAAAACCCCATTAATGCATAAAAATAATTAAAGGCCTTAAAAACTTAAATACATTAAAAACCTTATAAACCCTAAAAAACCATAAATACCCTAAAAACATACAACTTGTAAAATCGATAAAAACCATTAAAACCCATTAAAACCCTAAAAACAATTTAAACTCTAAAATCCCACAAAAAATGTTAAAAAACTCTAAAAATCATAAAAACCCTAAAAACTCAAAAGAACCCTAAAAACACAAAACATCCATAGAAACCCTATAAAAATGCAAAAACCATCAAAATATATAAAAGCCTTAAAAACCATCAAAACCCTAAAAATTCCTTAAATATCCCAAAAATGTAAAAAATAATAAAAACCTTGAAAACCCCAAAGATAATCATAAAAACCTAAAAACAAATAAAACCCCTAAAAACATAAAAACCACTGAAAAGACTAAAAGTAATAAAAAACAATAAAACCCTAAAAACCATATAAACCCTTAAAATCAATAAAACCCCTAAACCTCATAAAAACCCTAAAACCGACAAAAACTATAAAACCCTTTTAACCCCTAAAATTTTAAAAAACAATATAAAAACCATAAAAACACTAAAAAGCTCAAAAAACACCCAAAACCCCCAATAAATATATAATTAATAAAAACAATAAATACCCAATAAAAACCCCTTAAAAATACTAAAAAAGACATAATAATACCTCCAAAAGTAAAAATCCCAAGAAAACATTAAAAAGATAAAAAAACCAAAAACACATAAAAAACTAAAAAATGATAAAAACCATTAACCCATAAGAACATTAAAACTATAAAACCAAAAAATCCCTAAACCCTTTAAAAAACCAGAAAAATCATGAAAAGCCCTATAAATCCCTAAAAATGAAAAAAAACCCAAAAAACACTGTAAACGCCTCACAAAACCTTAAAAACCTAAAAAAACCTAAAAACCAGACAAAAAATAAAAAAAATAAACCCTAAAATCAATAGAAAACCTTAAGCACACTAGATACTATAAAACCCCAAAAACCTAAACAACACAAAAACCCCATAAACCCCCCCAATCCACTAAAACTCCCAAAACCCTTTAAACCCCAAAAAACATTAATAAACTCTAAAACCGTTAATAATAGTAAAAACACAAAAAAACCATAAAAACTCCAAAAACCATAAAAGCCTAAAACACATAAAACCCATAAACCCCATAAAAATCCATGAACCCCCTAAAAATATAAAAATCCTAAAACCCAAAAAATACCTAGAAATATAAAAAATTTGAAAGCACTAAAAATCCATTAGAAAAAAAAACACAAAACTATTAATAACTATAAAAAAACTAAAAATGATGAAAACCCTAAAAAAACCCTAAAAACCATTAAACCTATAAAATCCATAAAAATCCAAAGTAACCATAAAATCCTAAAAATTAATAAAAATACCTTAAAATGTAAAAGCCCCGATACCCTGAAAACCCCAAATAAAAACATATATACATAAAAAACCATAAGACCCCCAAAAATCCTAAAAATGAAAAAAAATCCCCTTAAAAAAATTAAAAAGACCCTAAAACCCTAATACTCATAAAAAAACCAAAAAACATTAAAAAATCTAAAAAATAATAAAAACCCTTAAACCCCTAAAAATACTAAAAACACTCATAATCAAGAAAAACCATAAAAATAATAAAAATCCAAAAAATACCTATAAAACCCTAAAAATGTAAAACACACTTAAAATATTTAAAACCCTAATAAAACCTTAAGAACCTAAAAAGACTTAAAACCCACAAAAAATCATAACAATTTCTAAAAACCCTAAAAAATCCATAAAAGACACTAAAAACCGACTAAAAACTCTAAAACCCATTTAAACCCCTAAAAATGATAAAAATTATAATAAAATATTAATACCCTTAAAACATAAAAAACACTAATTACCCAAAACCCCAAAAAAACCCAAAAAACCCAAAACATCCTTAAATCCCATAAAATCACTAAATAAACTTAAAAACTATAAAAATACTAAAAAATCATTAAAAATATCTCAAAATGTGAAAAACCCTATAAACCTAGAAAATCCTTTAGAAATGAAAAAAACTCAAAAAACCTAAAACCCCTAAAAACCATAATACCACAAATAACCAAAAAACTGTTATAAATTGCTAAAAACTCTAAAAATCATTAATCCCTTAAAAATTCTACAAAACTCTAAATATATTAAAACCCCTAAAAACTAAAAAAACTTTAAACCCCAAAAATCCCCCATAAAACCAAAACGCCCCTATAAATCCCTAAAAACACTCAAAATACATAAAAACCCTAAATCCATAAAAAATCTATATAAGCCCTAAAAATTTCTAAAAACATAAAAACATAGAAACCATAAAAACCACCAAAAAAATGTTAAAAACATAGAAAAACATTAAAAATTTAAAAAAACATAAAAAAAATAAAAAACCCTAAAAACCTAGAAAACCATAAAAAAGATAAAATCCCTAAAACCCCACTGAATCCCTAAAACCCCCAAAAATCAATAAAAATCCAAAAATCCTTTAAAACCTAAAAAACTTTAAAACCCTAAAGAACCCAAAGAAAACCCCAAAAACCATAATTCACTTAAATCCTTAAAAAACCTTAAACTGCTAATAACCCCCCTAATCTAAAAACCATAAACACCCCTACAAACCTTAAAAATACAAAGACTCCATAATAACCCTTAAAATACACTAAAAATTCTAAAACCATATAAAAACCTAAAATTTTCAATCCCCAAAAAAACAATAAAAACCCTAAAAACACTAAAACCCTGAAAAGAAAATCCCAAAAAACCTTAAAATCCCAAAACCACAAAAAATCCTCATAACCCTTAAAAGGCTAAAAACCATAAATATTCTAAAATCCCTAAAAATATAAAAACCCTAAAAATCATAAAATCCTAAAAAAATCTAAAAAACATTAAAATTAAAAAAACCCATAAAACCTTTAAAAAAACTCAAAAATCAGTAATGACCTCAAAAACCCCTAAAACCCTAAAAACCCTAATAACCCTCAAATTCCCTCAAAACCCTAAAAACCCTAAAAACCCAAAAACTTCCCAAAAAATACATAAAAAAATAAAAAACCATAGAAAACATGAGAAACCCTATGAAAACCTTGCAAACCTAAATACACTAAAACCACCAAAACTCCCTTAAAATTCCAAAAACCCTAAAAACGCTAAAAAACCTCAAAACATATAAAATACCTAATAACCATAAAACTTATAAAAACCATAAAATACCCTAAAAACCCTTAAAAACTGACTAAAATCTCTAAAAACCCTTTAAAACCCTAAAAACTTTAAAACAATAAAAACCATAAAAACCAAAAAAAATCAACCACTAAAATCCATGAAAACCATAAAAACCATAAAAACCATAAAATCCATAAAATCCATAAAAACTCTAGAAACCTCAATATCCCTAAAAACCCTAAAAATCCATAATAATCTTAAAAATTCCTAAAAATCCCTGAAAAAATAAAAATTCCTAAAAAAATAGAAAACCCTAAGAATCCATAAAAACATAAAAACACTTAATATCCTTAAAAATATAAAAACAAAAAAAATAATAATATTAATAATACCACAAAAACCACAAAAACCCTCATAGTCCCTAAAAAGATAAAAATAAGAATCAGAAAAATGATATAAAAATCCATAAAAATGTGAAAAACCATAAGACCCATATAACTCCTAAGAAAACCATATGAACCTAAAAACACATAAATCATGTAGAAAACTAAAACACACCTATGAACCTTAAAACCCCTAAAAGACCGGAAAACTAAAAACACCAAAACACCAAAAACCCCTACGAACCTTCAAAACCCTAAAACGAAATAAAAAACCAAAAAAAACACCAAATACTATAAAAACCATTTAAACCCCTAAAGACGTTGAGAAACATTAAAAAACATATAAAACATATAAAAAAATCAAAGAACCCCTAAAACCAAAAATAACCATAAATCCCCTAAAACATTAAAACCAAAAAACCCTCAAAATCCATAAAAACATAAAAAAATAAAAATCCTTAGAAAGCCCTAAAAATGTAAAAAAGATAAAAACATCAAAAACATTAAAAACCCCTAATAAAACCATAAAAACCTAAAAACAATTAAATCACCTAAAAAATAAAAACCAAAAAACCTGAAAAAAACACTAAAGACCCTAAAAGCATAAAATCCCCAAAAAACATTAAAAACCCTAAAACCCATAAAAAAATAAAAACCCACTAAAAACTCAAAAAAAAACCCTTTAAACCCCTAAAAATGATAAAAAAATGTAAAAAACATTAAAAACCGAAAAAAATTCAAAAAAAATCCCCAAAACCCCCAATAATCCATAAAACCATAAAACCATAAAACCCTTAAAATCCATAAAATCCCTAAAATCCTAAAAAATAAAATAAATCCTAAAAAGGTTCTAAAAATATATAAAAAATTTAAAACCCCCTAATACCTAGAAAACCCCTAAAAACATAAAAATCATAAAATACATAAACCCCAAAAAAGATAACATCACTAAACACCCTAAAACCCTCAAAATCCTTAAAAAACCCACAAAATTACCAAAAATCTAAAAAAGAACTAAAAAACCCAAAAAAGAATAAATCTCTAAAAACCATGATAAATACAATGAAACCCTTAAAAAATATAAAAATTAAAACACCTAAAAAATAAAAAAAGATTACTAAAAACTCCAAAAAATCCCAAAAGTCCCTAAAACCCCCTAAAATTAAAAAACCCCAAAAACCAAAAAAAAAACCTAAAAACCCGTAAAACCATTTAAAAACTATAAAAACTCTAAAAAAACCTTTAAAACCCTAATTTGTTAAAAAAATCTAAAAATCCATAAAAACCCTAAAATCTAAAAAACCCTTACAACCCCAAAAAACTGAAAAAACCCAAAAAACACTATAGCCCCTCAAAATCCGTAAAACCGTAAAAAATATATTAAAACCCTAAAATACCTAAAACCTTAAAAAACCCAAGAAACCTTGAAAAACACAATTAAAACCATAAAAACCTAAAAAACCCCTTAAAAACCTAACAACACTAAGAACCCAAAAAACCAAATACCCAAAAAACCATAAAAACCCATAAAAACATTAAAAACCCCTAAAACCCACTAAAAACAATAAAACCCCTTAAAAACTATAGAACAAGGAGTTGGAGGCCTCAGTATATCAGATCACTTGTGATGACTGATTCCCTTCCCTCCCAGGTTGAATACAATGGTGGCTCATGCACCTCTCCCCCACTTTGCGGGGGAGGGTCCTCCCTTTGAGGACTGATCCTTCACTCCTTTACCATCCCCTAAGTTGATGTCCTCCTTCCCATAGATGGTACTTTTACCAAAGGTTCCAGATCTTTTTTAAGGTCGACAGAAGCTCCCTATTTTACTCTAGAAGTTCAACGAAGCCTCAACTCTTAATCTTCTAACAACGGTTGTGAGGTTTCTAAAGTGGCACCCCCCCGGTGGACACATTTGACATGTTTGTTTCCAAGATTTGGAATCTTCAAGATCGTGCAACAATAGGTCTGGTTGATGGCTCTCACATTATGATTCTCTTCGCATCTTAGGAGGATCTAATTCTTGCTAGGTCTTAGGCACCTCGAAGATATAATGGCATGCGCTTCTCCCTCTTCCGGTGGAGGTTTGAACTTCATCTAAAGCTAACCCCCCGATGGTTGCGATTTGGGTTAGGTTTCCTGAACTTTGCCTACTGTTTAAATATTTCTCTATAATTTCAATACTAGGGAATTTGGTGTGGGGTATCCTTTGTGTGGATAGTAGGACATGTTCCCTCTTCCATCCTGTTTCCCCAAAATCCTTCATTGAGGTTGATGTTTCAAAGGATCTGGTGGATTCTGTTTGGATTGCTGTGGGGGAGGAACTCCATTGGAAGTAACCAGGGATTTTTGAATCATGGAATTTCTTTTGTTCATCCTGTTGGAATTTTATGAATAATGTTCAGACTGGAGGTTGTGCTTCATCTGGTAGGAGTGGCATAAATCTGGCTCAGTTTGGGTCTGGTGAGAGAAGATGGAATTTGGTGGAAGCACAAGAGGTCAGGGGAGTGACCAAGACCTATTCTTATCAGCCAATGGTTTCTATGGTTTTTGATTTTCCCAATACATATTTGATCATTGGGAGTGATTTAGAGGTGTAAATGGTTGATTCAAGAGTCTTCAGTTTGATTTTGGATGGGAACGTTTGTGGATAGGGAGATACTGACACTGAGACAATGTGCACAATCGAAGGGAGGAACTTCATTTGAATAGTTGATAATTCTGGAAGTGGTGAGCTATCTGGGAGAGGGAAAGAGCAGAAGAAGGTGGCTATGTGGGCAGACTGGCCTGGACATGACCAAAATGAGGGACCCCTGATGCAGTCCCTGGGCAGGGTGGTTATGGACTAGAGGAAAGGCAGTGGGGGAGCCAGCAGTAACATGTTGCTGGATGCGAATGATGGCACTCTGTCAAATAGGTTTTAGGATTTAGCCTCTGATGAGATGGTAGGAAATGATACTGTATAGGGGGAATATCCTGAGCAGGGGGAGCAGGATGTGATGGATATTATTATTGGGAATGGGTGGGAGATTCTTATGGCTAGGCAGGAGATGATCTTGGTAGAGGAGCAGACCCTTGATCTTGAAGAGGGATGACCTTGTTGGAGCATAAACCCCATGGTGCTGTCAACTGGGAGTGGTGACACGGAGAGGGTTGACATGGGGGTTGTTCCAGGTTCTCTTATTGATAAGGCCAATGCTATTCATGTGGAGGGTCTGGCGGGAATTCCTCCACTAGAGTCCAATTCCGGAACTGCTTATGTGGAGGATTAGGCTGGGCTCCCTCTACCGAAGTCCAAAACTGATGAAGGTGGGTTGTCCCCAGACATGAAGAAGGAAATGGTTTTTTATGGTATCCCATTTTATGAAGGCCACTGTTTGCTTCTCCATTACATGATGATGGTTGAATTGACAAGGTTTCCCATTTAGAATGAGGCTAAAAGACTTGGGGAGAGGTTTCCTAAGGATAACTATAGCATAAATGTTTCTATGGCCAGATTCATGGAGGAAAAAAAGCAACCAATAGGGGATGGAGCATCTCCTGGTACATGAAGCAAAGAAGGTACCATTGGGGACTCAAGTGTGGATAGTTATGGAGTTTAACATGAGAAGGATGTTCATGAGGATGGTTTCATATCTACCCCCCCCCCCTCTCTAGGAAGTATAGGAAGGATTACATTGCTCTTCCAAGACCCATGGCGACCCGGGCCACCTCCCGGGTGGCCAACCTGAAACTTAAAGTAAACAAGTGGGATCGGCCTTCACAAAATGCAGAGCAGGAGAGGACAAGAGAGAAACTCTTAGATATGCTCAAAATGCAGGAGGATTATGAGTCGGGATGGGACTCTATAGATGCAAGAGTTGAATCAGACTTTTTCTTCGCGGACATAGATGCTGGTCTTGGTGTATGTTTTGAACCTTTCAGTGTGGAACTATATGACTTTGATGGTGAAATTGACTGACTGGTTCCCTTTTTTTCTTTTGTACTTTTATGGGGTTTGGGTTGTGATGGGGTTTAGGGTGTGGGCTATTTGGCCCCGCCCCTCCTTTTGTTTTGTGGTGTCTGGTTTTTCTTGATACATTTTAGTGGGACCAAGAATGGTCTATCCCCACATCTTCCTTTCCCTATAAACACCAAAAATATTAAGAAACTATAAAACCCATTAAAAACCCCAAAAATTTCAAAAAAACATAAAAACCAAAAAACACCATAAAAACCTAAAAACTATAAAGTCCCTTAAAAACCCTCAAAATCTATTTTAACCCCAGAAACCATAAATAACTTTAAAAATCCTATTTTTTTTTAAAAAATGTAGAAAAAATTAAAAACTAAAAATCACCTAAGAAAACCATAGAATAATATAAACACTTTAAACCTCTAAAAACCCAAAAAATAATCTAAAATACCTAAAACACCAAAAAACAAAAAAAACCCCAAAAAATAATCAAAATCCATAAAAATGATAAAAATCCAAAACAAAATCACTAAAGGTCCCAAAAAATGTAAAACACCCTAAAACCTTGAAAACTCCTATGAAAACATTAAAAACATAGAAACCCTTAAAATACCTAAAAACCCTAAAAATTGATGATAACCTTAAAACCAAAAGAATACCCTAAAACACCTAAAACCATAAAAAACTATAAAACTATTAAAAACCCATAAAATCCCTAAAAACAAAGAAAAACTCTAAAATCACATTAAACCAAAAAAACATATAAAACACACAAAAAAACAAAAAACACTAAAAAACTCAAATTCTCTAAAAATCCTAAAAAACATAAAGCCCTAAAAAAACTATAACCCACAAAATAAATAAAATCCATAAAAAACAATTAATATCCTACAAAAGTCTTAAAAATACCTAAAAATGTAAAAACCGCTAAAAACCCTAAAAAAGCCTAAGAATAACTTAATAATATAAAAACAATTAAAACCCCAAAAACCACTAAAACAGTAACATCTCTAAAAACCCCAAACAACCATAAAAACACTCAAATCCCAAAAAACCCCTAAAAATATAAAAAATAATTAAAAGAACTAAAAATCCCAAAAAATTTAAAAACCCCTAAAAACCTTAAAATCCTAAAAAAATTAAATAACCTGAAAATGCTAAAACCCATAAGTACCATGAAAGACCCCAAAGAAACCAAAACCCCTAAAAACTATAAAATCCCCTAAAAACACATTAGACCCCTAAAATGTTAAAAATCCTATAACAAACCTTAAAACCAAAAAAAAATAAAAAAACCCTAAAAACCCAAAAATCCATAATAACCCCAAAAACCCATTCAAACACTCAAAATCATAAAAAAAAATCTAAAAATCCCTAAAAACCTAGTTAACAAAGTAAACCCTTTAAAAACCTTAAAATCCATGAAACCCCTAAAAACCAATAAAAATATGAAAAAACCAAAAAATACGCACAAATAAAAAACAATAAAAATCCGGAAAATCCATAAAAACCATTAATGCATAAAAACAATTATATCCCTTAAAAACCTAAAAATAATAAAATCCTTGAAAAGCAAAAAAACACAAAAATACCCTAAAAACCATAAAACATGTAAAATTCATAAAAACCATTAAAACCCATTAAAACCCTAAAAACCATTAAAATTCTAAAATCCACCAATTTTTTTAAAAAAACTCTAAAAAGCATAAAAACCCTAAAAACTAAAAAGAACCCTAAAAACCCAAAAAATCCCCCAAAACCCTATAAAACCCCAAAAACCATCAATATATATATAAATCATTAAAACCATCAAAATCCTAAAAATTCCCTAAATATCCTAAAAAAAATGTTAAAAATCATAAAAACCTTGGAAACCCCAAAGATAATCCTAAGAACATAAAAACACATAAAACCCCTAAAAACATAAAATTTAAAAAAAAGACTAAAAAAATAAAAAAAAATTAAAACCCTACAAACCATATCAACCATTAAAAAAAATTAAACCTGTAAACCTCATAAAAAAACCTAAAAACCCATGAAAACTATAAAACCCTTTAAACCCATAAAAATTTAAAAAACAATATAAACCCATAAAAAACTTAAAAATCTCAAAAAACATCCCAAAATAGAAAAAAACGATTAAATCAATAAAAACTCTAAAAACCCTAAAAAGAATAAAAATCCTTAAAAATCCAAAAAAAGACATAAAAATACCTAAAAACATAAACAATCATAAGAAAACATTAAAAAGATAAAAAAACCAAAATACCATAAAAAACTAAAAATGATAAAAACCATTAAACCCTAAGAACATTAAAACCCCAAAACCCCAAAATGCATAAACCCTTAAAAAATCCAGAAAAATCATGAAAATCACAATAAATCCCTAAAAATGTAAAAAACTCTAAAAACATTGTAAACCACTCAGAAAAGCTTAAAATACAAAAAACACTTAAAAACCACACAAAAAATAATAATAAAACCTAAAATCCATAGAAAACCTTAAGCACACTAAATACTATAAACCCCTAAAAACCTAAACAACCCTAAAAAACCATAAACCCCCAAAACCACTAAAAACTCCAAAAACCCTTTTAAACCCCTAAAAACATTAAAAAAACTCTAAAACCCTTAATAACACTAAAAAATAAAAAAATAAAAACAAAAAAACCATAAAAACCCTAAAACCCATAAAACCCATAAACCCCCTCAAAATCCCTAAACCCCCCAAAACTATAAAAATCATAAAACCCAAAAATTACCTAAAAATATAAAAAACCTAAAAGAACTGAACATCCCTATGAAAAAAAAACAAAATAATTACAACCTGTAAAAAACAAAAAATGCTGAAGACCCAAAAAACCCAAAAAACCCATAAACCTATAAAATCCTAAAAAATCCAACTTAACCATAAAATCCTAAAAATTCATAAAAATACCTTAAAATGTAAAAACACTGATACATTGAAAAACCCTAATAAAAACATAAATACATAAAAAAAAATAAGACCCCCAAAAGCCTAAAAATGAAAAAAACCCTTAAAACCATTAAAAATACCCTAAAACCCTAATACCCATTAAAACAAAAAAAACACCAAAACCATAAAAGAAATCTAAAACCCCACAAAATACCTACAAAGACACTGAAAACTCAAAATCCCCTCAAACCTCAAAAAATATTAAAAAATCTAAAAAATAATAAAACCCTTAAAAACTCAAAAGCCCCTAAAATACAAAAAATAATAAAAACCCTAAAAACCCTTAAATCGCTAAAAATCCCAAAAACACTCTAAATCAAGAAAAACCATAAAAACAATAAAAATCCTAAAAAATCCCTATAAATCCCTAAATTTTTAATACACACTTAAAACCATAAAAACCTAAAGAAAACCTTAAGAACCTAAAAATACTTAAAACCCCCAAAAAATCCTAAAATTGCTAAAACCCCTAAAAATCCATAAAAGACACTAAAAACCAGCTAAAAACTCTAAAACCCATTTAAACCCCTAAAAATGTTTAAAATTATAAAAAATATTAAAACCGTTAAAAAACACAAATAAACCCTAATTACCCAAAACTCTAAAAAACCCAAAACACCCTTAAATCCAATAAAATCACTAAATAAACCTGAAAGCTATAAAAATCCAATAAAAGTGAAAAAAAATCTCTAAAATTTTGAAAAACCCTATATACCCAAAAAATCCTTTAGAAAAGAGAAAAACCTAAAAAACCTAAAACCACTAAAAACCATAAAACCCCAAAAAACCCAAAAAACTCTTATTAATTGCTAAAAACTCTAAAAACCATTAAACCCTTAAAAATGCTAGAAAACTCTAAAAATATTAAAACCACTAAAAACTAAATATAATTTATAAACCCAAAAAATCCCCCACAAAACCAAAAATCCCCTATAAAACCCTAAAAACACTCCAAATAATTAAAAAACCCTAAAACCATAAAAAATTATATATAAGCCCTAAAATTGCTAAAAACATAAAAACACCGAAAACCAAAAAACCACCAAAAAAGTTTAAAACATATAAAAACATTAAAAAATTAAAAATTCTAAAAAACATAAAAGACCTAAAAAAACCTATAAACCTAGAAACCCATAAAAATGATAAAATCCCTAAAACCCCACAGAATACCGAAAAACCATTAAAATCCATAAAAATCCTAAAAATATCTTAATACATAAAAAAACTTTAAAACCCTAAATAACACAAAGAAATCCCCAAAAACCAAAAAACACTTAAATCCCCCAAAACCTAAAAATGCTAAAAACCAACCCCCTATACAAAAAATAATCTAAAAACCATAAAAACCCCTAAAAACTTTTAAAAAATAAGACTCCATAATAACCCTTAAAATACACTAAATTATAAAACCATATAAAACCCTACAATTTTTAATCCCCCAAAAAACGATAAAAACATTAAAAACCCTAAATATGTGAAAAGAAAATCCAAAAAAAACATAAAATATAAAAACCTTAAAAAAACTCGAAAACGCCTCCAAGCCCTTAAAACCCTAAAACCCATAAAAATCGTAAAATACCTAAAAAATCTAAAACCATAAAAAGCCTAAAATCCTTAAAAACTCAAGAAAACAATAAAATTAAAAAACACATAAAACCAATAAAAAACTAAAAAATTGGTAACAACCCCCAAAAACTCAAAAACCCCAAAAACCCTAAAAACCCTCAAATTCCCTTAAAACCCTAAAAACCATAAAAACACTAAAACATACCAAAAATACAGAATAACATAAAAAACCATAGAAACCATGAGAAACCTGAATAAAATCTTACAAACCTAAATACACATAAAACCCCTAAACGCCCTTAAAATTCCAAAACCCCTAAAACACAAAAAACCCCAAAACACCTAAAAACCCTAAAAACCATAAAACCTATAAAAACCATAAAATAACCTAACCCCCCCCCCACTAAAAACTCAAAAAACAATTTAAAACATTATAAACCTTAAAAAACATTAAAAACCATAAAAAAAATCAAAAAACAATAAAAACCATGAAAACCATAAAAGCTCTTGAAACCTCAATATCCATAAATACACTAAAAACACATAAATTTCCTAAAATGTCCTAAAAATCCCTAAAAAAATAAATATCTCTACAAACATAGAAAACCCTAAGAAATCATAAAAACATAAAAAAACTTAAAACCCCTAAAAATATCAAAAAATATATAATATTAATAATATTACCACAAAAAAACTAAAACCTTCATAGTCCCAAAAAAGATTAAAATAAGAATCTGAAAAATGATATAAAAAACCATAAAATGTGAAAAACAGTGAAACCCTAATAACCCCAAAGAAAACATTATGAATCTAAAAACACATAAATCCTATAGAAATCTAAAAAACAATAAAAATCCAAAAAAACCCTAAAACACTTGAAAACTCCAAAAACACAAAAAAACCAAAAAACCCCTATGGACCTTAAAAACCCTAAAACCCCATAAAAACCATAAAAACCACAAAAACTATAAAATCAATTTAAACCCCTAAGGACATTGAGAAACTTTAATAAAATATAAAAAACAAAGAAAAATAAAAAGAAACCCTAAAACTCAAAATAACCATAAATCCCCTAAAACCATAGAACCTGAAAGCCCTCAAAATCCATAAAAACCTTTAAAAATTGTTTAAAAAGATCTATAAATGTAAAAATGCTAAAAACCTCCAAAACACTAAAATCCCCTAAGAAAACCATAAAAACCTAAAAACAATTAAATCACCAAAAATCCTAAACACCCTATAAACCTGAAAAACACTAATAAACCTTGAAGCATAAAATCCCCCAAAAAAATTTAGAAACCCTAAAACCCATAAAAAACATAGACACCCACTAAAAACTCAAAAAAACCCCTTTAAATCACTATAATGGTTAGAAACTATAAAAAACATTAAAACCATAAAAAATCTCAAAAAAACCCCTAAAACCTCAAAAAACCCATAGAACCATAAAACCCTTAAAACTCCTAAAAACCCTTAAAATCCATAAAATCCCCAAAATTATAAAAATTAATAAATTCGAAAAAAGTTCTAAAAATATCTAAATATATAAATACCCCATAAAACCTATAAAAACCCTACAAAATCCATAAAACCATAAAATATATAAACCCCTAAAAAGATAAAATCCATAAACACCCTAAAACCCTCAAAATCTATAAAACCCACAAATTACAAAAAATACAAAAAAGAACTAAAAATCCTAAAAAAGTAAAAATATTTAAAAACCTTGAAAAATTCAACGAAAACCTTAAAAAAATTAAAATTAAAACACCTAAAAAACATAAAAATCACAAAAAACTAAACAAATCCTAAAAGACCATAAAAACCCTAAAAATGAAAAAAACCCCCAAAATCATTAAAAATCCTAAAACCCATAAAAACCTTAAAAACTCAAAATACGCCAAAAACCCTTTAAAACCCTAAAATGTTAAAAAATATAAAAATCCATAAAAACCCTTAAAACCCCCAAAAACACTATAGCCCCTCAAAATCCCTAAAACTGTAAAAAACATACAAATACCCTTAAATCCCTAAAAACATATAAAACCCAAAAAACCATGAAAAAACTTTTAAAACCATAAAAACCTAAAAAACCTAAACCCATAACAATATAACAATACTAGGAACCCAAAAACACCAAAAACCCATAAAAACCATAAAACCCCATAAAACATTAAAACCCCTAAAACCCACTAAAAACTATAAAACCCGTATAGGCACCAAAGAAGAAAGAGATGGAGGCCCCAACATCTTAGATCCCTCATGATGACTGATTCACTACCCTTCTAGGTTGAAGATGATGGCGGCTCATGTGCCTCTCCCCCACTCTTTAGGGGAGGGTCCTCCCTCTGAGGATTGCTCCTTCACTCCTTTCTCATCCCTGGCATGCATCCCTCCTTCCTGCGGATAGTGATTTTCATGGTGGTTTCAGATCTTTTTGAAGGTCAACCACATATCCCTCTTTCACTATAGGAGTTCAAAGAAGCCTCAAGTCTTTATCTTCTGACTCTGGTTGCGAGGTTTTTGAAGTGGCGCCCCCTGGTGGAAACTTTTGATAGGTTTGTTTCCATGATTTGGAATCCTCAGGATTGTGAACAGTAGGTCTGGTAGACGGATCTCACATCAGGATTCACTTCACGTCTGAGGAGGATGTGATTCTCACGAGGTCCGTTGTACCTTAAAGCTATAATGGTGTGCTCTTATCCCTATTTAAGTGGAGAATTGACCTTCATCTGAATCATAACACCCCGATGGTTGCGACTTGGGTTAGGTTTCAAAAACATCCCCTCCTTTTTCAAAATTTATCTACAATTTCAATGTTATGGAATCTGGTGTGGAGGATCCTCTGTGTGGATAGCAGGGTGTATGCCCTCTTCCATCCTGTTTCCCCAAGGGCCTTTATTGAGGTTGATGTTTCAAAGGAGATGGTGGATTCTGTTTGGATTGTTCTGGGGGAGGAACTACATTGGAAGCAACCAGTGATTTTTGAATCATGGCATGACTTCCGTTCTTCCTGTTCAAATTTTGGGAATAATGTTCAGAATGGAAGTTGTGATAGCTTTGGTAAGCATGGTATAAATATGGCTCTGTTTCTGTCTGGTGAGAGCAGACTGAATTTGGTGGAAGCGCAGGAGGTCAGGGGAGTGACCGAGCCCTCATCCAATCAGCCAATGGTTGCTACGGTCTTTGATCTTCCCAAGAAATATTTGATGATTAGGAGTGATATATAGGTGGAAATGGTTGATTCCGGTAGCATCAATTTGATTTTGGATGGGAACGTTTTTTCACAGGGAGCTGCTAACACTAAGGTAGTGCGCACAATCGAATAGAGGAACTTGATTTCTATAGGTGAGAATTATGAAAGTGGTGAGCTATCAGAGAGAGGGAAAGAGTAGGAGAAGGTGGTTGAGTAGGCTGACTGGCATGGGCATGACCAACAGGACGGGCCCTAATGCAGTCTGTGGGTGAAGTAATTATGGATTGGAGGAAAGTCAGTGTGGGATCCTGGAGTAGCCTGTTGCCGAATGAAAATGATGTCGCTCTGTCAAATAGGTTTCAAGAATTTTCCTCGGATGAGATAGTTGGTAATAATGATGTGCAGGGGGGAGAGATAGAGCAAGGGGAGGTAGTTGGGCTAGAGATGAGAGCTGTGGATGGGGGAGAGGCTTATGGTTGGGCAGGAGATGATCTTATTAGAGGAGGACACCCTTGATCTTGAAGAGGGATTCCCTAGTTGGAGCATAAACCCCATGGTTCTCTCTACTGGGAGTGGTGACGTGGAGAGGGTTGACATGGGGGTTGTGCCGAGTTCCCTTGATGATGAGGCTAGCACTATTTGGGTGGAGGGTCTGGTAAGACTTCCTCCACTGGAGTCTAATTCTGGCACTGTGTTTGTAGAGAATCTGGCTAGGCTCCCTCTATCAGAGTCCAAAATTGATGAAGGTGGGTTGGCCCCAAACATGCAGAAGGCAATGGATGTTTATGGTGTCCCGTATTCTAAAGACCACTGTGTGCTTCTCTATGACATGATGAGGGTTGAATGGACCAAGTTTCCTCTTGAGAATGAGGCTAAAAGACTCGGGGATAGGTTTTCTGAGGATGACCATAGGATAAATTTTGTTATGGCTCGATTTAAGGAGGAAAGAAAAAAGAATCAAAAGGGGGATGGAGTATCTCATGGGACAGGAAGAAAAGATGGTACCATAGGGGCCTCAATTGCGGATAGTGGTGGTGTTTTACATGAGAAGGAAGTTCATGAGGATGGTTTCATCTCTACCCCCCCCCCCTCAAAGGAAGCAACGAAAGGATAAATTCACTCTTCAAAGACCAATGGAGACTCGGGCCACCTCCCTATCAGCTAAGCTGAAACTTAAAGTTAACAAGAGGGAGTAGACTTCATGAAATGTAGAGAAAGAGATGACTAAAGAGAAACTCTTGTATATTCTCAGAATACTGGAGGACTATGGGTGGGGATGGGACTCTATGGATGCAGAAGTTGAATCTAAAATTTTCTTTGCAGACATGGATGATAGTCTTGGTGCATGTTTTAGACCTTTCAGTACAGAACTATGTAACTTTAGCGGTGACATTAACTGACTTGTTCTCTTTTGTTCTTTTGGAATTTTTTGGGGTTTGGGTTTTGCGTTGTGATGGGATTTAGGGTGTGGGCTGTTTGGCCTCACCCTTTCTTTTGTTTTGTGGCATCCACTTTTTCTTTATACATTTTGGGGGGGGATTAAGAATAGTATAGCCCCATATCTTCCTTTATCTATAAACAATGAAAATATTAAGAAACTATAAAACCCATTAGAAACCCTAAAAATATCATAAAATTTTAAAAACCAAAAAACACCATAAAACCCTAAAAACTGTAAATTCCTCTAAAACCCTCAAAATATCTTTTAACCCCAGAAACCAAAAAATACATAAAAAACCCTAATTTTTTAAAAAATGTAGAAACAATAAATAAACTGAAAAAATCCCTAAGAAAACCATAAATAAATAAAAACACTTAATACCTCTAAAAAAATAATCTAAAAAATCTAAAACAACTAAAAACAAAAAAACCATCAAAATCCATAAAAACACTGAAAATACAAAACAAAATCGCTAAAGGTACATAAAAATGTAAAAAACCCTAAAACCATGAAAAACCCTGGGAAAACATTAAAAATATAAAAACACATAAAATACCTAAAAACCCTAAAAAATAATATTATGTTTAAAAATAAGAAAAAAGACCCTAAAACCCCTAAAAACGAAAATAACCCATAAAACCAATAAAAACTCATAAAATCCATAAGAACAACCAAAAAAATCTAAAATCCTGTTAAACCAAAAAAAACATATAAAAACACTAAAAAACATAAAAACACTAAAAAACTCAAAATCCCTAAAAATCCTAAAAAACATAAAACCCTAAAAAAACAATAACCCGCAAAATAAATAAAATCCCTAAAAACCAATAAATATCCTACAAAATTCTTAAAAATAACTAAAAATTTAAAAACCTATAAAAACCCTAAAATTCCTAAGAATAATTTAATAATATAAAAGCAATTAAAACCCATAAAACCCATAAAACACTAAATGCTATAAAAACAAAAAAAACTCTAAAAGCACTCAAATCCCATAAAAAACCCTAAAAATAATAATTAAAAAGAACTGAAAATCTCAAAAAAAAATTAAATACCACTGATAACCCCAATTAAAACCTTAACATCCTAAAAACAATTAAATACCATAAATAACCAGAAAAATGCTAAAACCCATAAGAACTGTAAAAGACCCCAATAAACCAAAACCCATAAAAACTATAAACCCCCCCCCCCCAAAATAACTTTAAACCCCTAAAATGTAAAAAATCTTTAACAAACCTTTAAACCTAAAAAAATAAAAAATTTATAAAAACCCAAAAAACCATAATAACCCCAGAAACCCCTTAAAAGCCTCAAAATCATTAAATACACTAAAAACCCAAAAACCCATAAAACCCCTAACAACCCTAAGGAAACCTTAAAAACCTAAAAATATTAAAACAACGAAAAACCTAAAATGGTAAAAAAATTAATAAACCTAAAAAACCCTTAAACCACGAATAATCCAAAAAGGATCCCCAAAACCCATAAAAATCCAAAAAACACTAAATAATACTCTAAAAACATAAAAACCTCTAAAAACCTTGAAAACCCTCAAGAACACCATAAAAACTTATGAACACTTAAAACCACATGAAAATAAAAATATCCTAAAAACCCAATGCATCTAAAAACCATAAAACCCAGAAAAACCTTAAAAACCCATAAAACCCCATAAAAACACAAAATCCAGAAAAACCACTAAAAACAATTTTAACCCTCGATAATGTTAGAGGTAATAAAAACCAATAAAAACCCTAAAAGTCAAAAAAACCATAAAAATCTAAAAAACCATCAAGACTCTATAAACCATAAAGACCGTAAGTACCATAAAAACCCTGAAAACCCTTAATATCATTTCAACCCCTTGTAACATTAAAAATCCTAAAATAGACCAAAAAACACTAAAAATGTAAAAAAAAATTGAAAAAATCATTTGGAAAACCTTTAATAGATAAAAAAACTTAAGACTCATAATGACAGAAAAAATCTAAAAGCCCAAAAAAACCCTAAAACTCCTAAAAACTCTAAAACCCATAAAAATCCCAAAAAACCCTTAAAACCAAAAAAAAAATCTAAAATGGCCGCAAAAACCCTAAAAACACTAAAAACCTCAAACACCCACAAAATCCATAAAAATACTCGAATATAATGCCAATACGAAAATCCCTAAAAATCACTAAAATTGTAAAAAACCATAATAACCCTGAAAACCCCAATGTTAAACTTAAAAATGTAAAATCACTTAAAACTCTAAAAATTTAAAAAAATTTATCAACACAAAAAATACCAAAAAACCCTAAAAACATAAAACACTTAAAACCATAAAAACCCTAAAAACCGCAAAATCCCATAAAACCCCTAAAATCCATTTAAACCACTAAAAATGTAAAAAACATGAGGAAACCTTAAAACCCTAAAAAACCCAAAACAATCACTAAAACCCCGAAAACCATAAAACCTTGAGAAACCCTAAAAACCATAAAACCCTCAGAATCCATAAAAAAAAGTAAATAAAAATACTAAAAAATATCTAAATATCCATATAAACCAAATAAAACCTAAAAACCATGAAAGCCCTAAGAAAACTTTAAAATCCTAAAAACACATAAAACCCTAAAAGACCCTCAAAAACTCTAAAATCCCTAAAAATCACTAACAATCCTAAAAACTATAAAAAAGCTGAACCACTAAAAATTATAAAACCCATTTAAACCTCTAAAAATGATATAAACTCTAAAAAAAGCTTAAAACCAAAAAAACTGAAAAAATACTAAAAACCCAAAAAATTAGAACCCTAAAACCTAAAAACCATAAAACCGATAAAGATCCATAAAAAACATAAAACACAAAAAACTCCTAAGAAGGCCCTAAAAATCCCAAAAAACATGAAAACCTAAAAAACCCCCAAAAACCCAAAGAAAAAATTAAAAACATGTAAACAATTAAAACCACTAAAAATCCTGAAAATGATAAGAACCCTAAAAAACCATAAAAACCCAAAAAAACACAAAAAATCATAAAATCCTCTAAAAACTATGAAAAATCCAAAATACCCATAAAAACTAAAAAACCCAGTTAAAAAATCCAAAAACTCATTAAAACCATAAAATCATAAAAACTCTAAAAAACCATAAAAACCCTAAAAACCCACAAAAACCCAAAAAAAAATCCCTAAAAACAACAAAAACATTTAAAAACCATAAAAATCCATAGAAACCATAAAACCCTTAAAAATAAATAAAATCACTAAAAAGATAAAAAACTATAAAACATGAAAAACCCTAAGAAAACCTTAAAAAAATAAAATCACTCAAAATCCCTAAAAATATAAAATGACTAAAGACCCTAAAATCACAAAAAACCCTAAAAATCACAAAAACCCATTAATAACACTAAAAGCACTACAAAACTAGAAAATCCCTAAACTGCCACAAAAAACTATAAAAACTATTTAAAACTCTAAAAATAAAAAAAACCATAAAAACCATAAAACCCTAAAAACTCGAATAAAACAAAAAACACTAAAAACAATAAAAACCAGAAAATCCTTAAAAACAATAAAACCCTTGAAATCCATAAAATCCTAATAACCATAAAACCCATAAAAATATCAAAAAATCACTAAAAAATAAAAAACAAAAAACTTTGGAGAAACACCTAAGAAATCCATAAAAACCTAAAAACACTTAATACCCAAAAAAACCATATAAACGTTAAAAACCCTAAAACCCATAAAAACCCTAAAAACCCCACAAAATCTTTAAAACCCCTAAAAACATAAAAATCCTTATAAATAAACAAAAATATTAAAATATGTATAAAACCATAAAAATACAAAAAAAAACTCAAAGTAAACCTTTAAAACATAGATACACATAAAACACCTAAAAACCTAAAATGCTAAAAACCATAAAGGACCCTAAAACCCTTAGAAACCATAAAACCCGCAAAAAACCTAAAAACCCTAAAAATGCATAAAAACCCTAAAATCCAACTAAAAACTATAAAAACCCTTTGAATCACTAAAAACATAAAAAAAATATAAAGAACCCCAAAACCCTAAAAACATAAAAACCATAAAAACCTAAAAACACTTAAAACCCTAAAAAACATAAAAAATTCTAAAAAATCCTAAAACACCCAAAAACCCTAAAATCAATAAAACCCCCTAAAAAATTAAAAACCCATAAAACCCCAAAACCAAATGAATCTCTAAAACCCATTAAACCACTAAAAATGTCAAAGACATTAAAAAACCTGAACACCACTAAAAAAATCATGAAACCCCTAAAAACCCCATAAAAACCATAAAAAACCCAAAAAACCCTAAAGAAAACCTTAAAAACCTAAAATTACTTAAAACCCCTAAAAACCAAAATTTTAAATGAACCCTAAAAACTCTAAAAAACCATAGAATCCATAAAAATACCTAAAATCTTAAAACCCCCTAAAATATCGTAAAAACCTATAAAACCAATATAAACTATAATATCCCTTTAAACACCTCAAAATGATAAAAAAACACAAAAAAAACCAAAAAAAAATTAAAAAACTCAAAACAGAACCCTAAAATCCACAACCCATAAAATAAAAAAACCCAATAAACCCAAAAAACACCACAAAATCTTGAGAACAATAAAATATAACAAAAATCTGAAAAAAAAACACAAAAATATCTTTAGATAAAAAAACACTAAAAATCTTGAAAATCCAAAAAAAAAACCATTAGTACATAAAAAATCAAAACCCTTAAAAACATAGAAATAAAAAAACCTTAAAAACCCTAAAAAAACATAAAAACAATAAATAACATAAAACCAATAAAAATATTAAAAATCATTAAAACCCATTAAAGCCATAAAAACCATTAAAACTCTAAAATCCCCCAAAAAGTGTTAAAAACACTAAAAACCAAAAAAACCAAAAAACACTAAAGATCCCTAAAAATCCAAAAAAAACCAAAAACCCCTATAAAACCCCCAAACCCTAAAAATATATAAAAACATTTAAAACCATAAAAATAAAAAAAATATCCCTTAAAATACCAAAAAACGTAAAAAATAAAAAAATAAAATTGAAAACCCCAATGAAAATCTTAAAGCATAATAATACATAAAACCCCTAAAACATTAAAATCACTAAAAATACTAAAAAACCTAAAAAAAATTAAAAAACCTACAAACCATATAAACCACTAAAAACAATAAAACCCATAAAAACCCTAAAAACCCACAAAAACAATAAAACCCTTTAAACCCCTAAAATTTAAAAAAAAATTAAAAACGTTAAAAACCCTAAAAACCCAAATAAAATAACCAAAAACCCCCAAAAAAATTAAAATTCGTAAAAAAACTAAAATCCCATAAAATCATTAAAAATCATAAAACCACCAAAAACACCCAAAAAAACATAAAAACCCCTAAGTAAACCATAAAAACCTAAAAAACCAAAACCCCCTAAAAACTAAAAAAATAATAAAAACCATTAACCCCTAATATCATTAAAACCCTAAAACTACAAAATCCCTAAACCCCTTAAAAACCAGAAAAATCATGAAAAGCCCTATAAATCCATAAAAATGTAAAAAACCCCTAAAAACACTGTAAACCACTTAGAAAACGTTAAAAACAAAAAAATACATAGAATCTATACAATCCCAAAAAAATAAAAAACACTAAAAACCATAGAACACCGTAAGCACCGTAAAAACTATAAAACCCCTAAAAACCTAAACAACCCTAAAAACGTATAAAACCTTTCAAAACAACCAAAAACCACAAAAAACTCTTTAAAACCCTAAAAAACATCAAAAAACACTAAAACAATTAAAAATAGTAAATACTCAAAAAAACCATAAAAACATAAAAAACCGTAAAAACCCATAAAAGCCCATAAACACCTCAAAATCCCTGAACTAAAAAAAATATAAAATACTAAATATTCTAAGTATCCCTAAAAACATAAATAACTTAAAAAACTGAAAATACCTAAGAAAAAACCACAAAACAATTAAAACCCGTAAAAACCCTACAAATGCTAAAAACCCTAAAGAACCCCAAAAACCCCAAAACATACAAAATCCCTAAAAATCCTAATTAAACATAAAATCCTAAAAATTCATTGAAATCACTTAAAACATAAAAACATGAGAACCTAAAAAACCATAGGGAAAAAATAAAGACATAATAAAAATAAGACCCCCAAAAAACCTAAAAATGAAAAAAATCCCATAAAACCGTTAAAAAGACCCTAAAAACCCTAATACCCCAAAAAACCAAAAAAACCTGAAAACCATCAAAAACCTATAAAACCCCACTAAATCCATAAAAACCTACTAAACTCAAAAACTCATTAAAACCCTAAAAAAATTAAAAATTATAAAAAATTATAAAACCCTTAAAAAATCAAAAGACCCTAAAATACAAAAAAATAATAAAAACATTAAAATCCATAAAAATCCTAAAAACACTCTGAATTAAAAAAACCATAAAAACAATAAAAAACCTACAAAATCTATAAAAATACCTAAAAATGTAAAACACACTTAAAACCTTGAAAACCCTATGATAACATTAAGAACCAAAAAACACTTTAAACCCCCCAAAAATCCAAAATATTGGTAAAAACCCAAAAAATCTTTAAAATACAGTAAAAACCAACTAAAAACTCTAAAACCCATTAACAACCATACAAATGATAAAAATTATAAAAAAATTTAAAACCCTTAAAAAAATAAAAAAAAACCCTAATTACCCATAACACCGTTAAATCTCACAAAATCACTAAATAAACCTGGAATCTATAAAAATCCTAAAAAATCCCTAAAAATATATAAAATGTGAAAAACCTTATAATCCCTAAAAACCCATTAGAAAAGAAAAAAACCAAAAAACCTTAAAAAAACTAAAAACCATAGAACTCCAAAAAAAATACTATAAAATACTAAAAACCTTAAAAACCATTAAACCCTTAAAAATGCAACAAAAATCTATAAACATTAAAACCCATAAAAAACTAAAAATAAACTATAAACCCAAAAAACCCCCATAAAACCCAAAATCCCTTATAAAACCCTAAAAACACTCAAAATCCTTAGAAACCCTAATAACCATAAATGCACATAAATCGCCATAAATTGCCAAAAAACCTAAAAATGATAAAAACCAAAAAAACCCAAACCCCAAAAACCCAAAAAACCTCTAGAAACCTTAAAAAACCTAAGACTCTATAATAACCCTTAAAACCCACTAAAAACTCTACAACCATATAAAACCCAAAAAATTTCAACCCCCCAAACCATACGACCATAAAACGACTAAAAACAAGAAAAGAAAATTCCAAAACCTATAAAACTCCAAAAGCCCCCAAACCCCCCTAAATCGCCTCAAATCCCTTAAAACTGAAAACACCGAAAAATCCTAAAATCCATAAAATTTTTAAAACCCTAAAATCCTAGAAAACACTTAAAAACAATAAAATTCAAAAAACACATAAAACCTATAAAAAACTAAAAAATCACTAACAACCCCAAACAACCCAAAACCCTAAAAACAATAATATAATTTAAAATCACTAAAAACACTAAGAACCATAAAAACCATAAAAACCTTAAAAAATCCCAAAAAATCCATGAAAAAATGAAACACCATAGAATCCACGAAAAACTCTAAGAAAACTGTACAATCCTAAAAACAATTAAAACTGCTCAACACCTTTAAAATGCTAAAACCCCTAAAAACAAAAAAACCCCAAACCCCAAAAAACAGAAAAACCAAAAAACCAAAAAAACTATAAAAAACATAAAATACTCTAAAACCCCATAAAAATCCAGTAAAAACTCCAAAAATCCATTAAAACAAGATAAACATTAAAAAAATTAAAAACCGTAAAAAACAAAAAAAAAACATTAAAAACCTAGAAAGCCATAAAAACTATAGAAACCTCAATATCCTCAAAATCCCAAAAAACCCATAAAAGTCCTAAAAATTCCTAAAAATCCCTGAAAACATAAAAATCCCTAAAAAGATAGAAAATCATAAGAAAAATTTAAAAAAATAAAAAAAATATAAAACCCGTAAAAACCTCAAAACAAAAAAACTAATAATAATCATAAAACCCCAAAAAAAACTAAAACACCCGTAGTCCGTAAAAACAAAACAAAATAAGAATCCTGAAAATGAAATAAAAATACATAAAAATTTGAAAAACCATAAAACCTAGAAACCCCTAAGAAAACCTTATGGACCTAAAAACACATAAACCTCTAGAAACCTAAAACACACTAAAAATCTTAAAATACCCTAAAATACCTAAAAACCACTAAAATTTAAAAAATCAAAAACCACCTATGAATATTAAACACCCTAAAACCCCATAAAAAACCACCAAAAGAAATAAAAACCATTAAAACCACTAAGACATTGAGAAAATGTAAAAAACATTAAAAACATATAAATAAAAAAAATCATAAACCAAAAATAAACATAAAACCCCTAAAACCATAAAAACATAAAAACCCTCAAAATACATAAAAAACATAAAAAACCTAAAATTCCTTAAGAATAAAGAAAAAATGTAAAAATGATAAAAACCTCCAAAACACTAAGAACCCCTAATAAAACCTTAAAAACCTAAAAACAATTAAAACACCTAAATAACTAAAAACCTAAAAAAACTATAAAAATCCTAAATGGATAAAATCCCCAAAAAAACATTAAAACTCTAAAACCCATAAAAACCATAGAATCCCTCTAAAAACTAAAAAACCCCCTTTAAACCCATAAAATGTTAGAAACTATAAAAACATTAAAACATCAAAAAAATCTCAAAAAAACCCTAAAACACAAAAAAACCATAAAAGAAAAAAAGCATAAAACCCATTAAAACTCTTAAAATCCCTTAAAACCAATAAAATCCAAAAAATATATAAAATCCTAAAAATCCATATAATTCCTAAAAAAGTTGTAAAAATCCATAAAATTTTTAAAACCACTTACAGCTTAGAAAATCCCTATGAAAAGCATAAAAACATTAAAATACATAAAAACACTGAAAAATGCCAAAATCCATCAAAACCCTAAAACCCCTCAAAATCCTTAAAAAATCCAAAATTCCAAAAAAAAATTCATAAAAGCACTAAAAACACAAAATAAGTAAAAATATATAAAAACCTTGAAAAATAAAATGAAAAACTTAAAACATAAGAAAATTAAAACACCCAAAAACCATAAAAATTACTAAAAACTATACCAATCCTAAAAGACCCTAAAAACCCCTAAAACAAAAAAAAATAGCAAAAAAAATTAAAATATCATTTAACCCCATAAAAACACTGAAAACTATAAAAACCCTTTAAAAATCCCCAAAAACCCATAAAAACCTTAAAAAAATCAAAATACTCTAAAAACCCTTTAAAACCCAAAAATGTTAAAAAATCTAAAAATCCATAAAAACCCTTAAAAGCCCTAAAAAACAAAAAAAAATCCCTAAAAACACTATAGGCCCTCAAAATCACTAAAACTATAAAAAACATACAAATACCCTTAAATCACTAAAAACATATAAAACCCAAAAAAACCATGAAAAAACTATTAAAACCATAAAAACCTAAAAAGACCTAAACCCATAACAATATTACAATACTAGGAACCCAAAAACACCAAAAAAACCTAAAAACCATAAAACCCCATAAAACATTAAAAACCCCTAAAACCCACTAAAAACTATAAAACCCATATAAACACCAAAAAAGAAAGAGATGGAGGCCCCAAAGTCTCAAATACCTCACGATGAAGGATTCACTACCCTCCCAGGTTGAAGATGATGGCGGCTCATGCGCCTCTCCCCCACTCTGCAGGGGAGGGTCCTCCCTCTGAAGATTTCTCCTTCACTCCTTTTTCATCCCTGACGTAAATCCCTCCTTCCCGTGGATGGTACATTTCCCGATGGTTCCAGAGCTTTTTGAAGGTCGACGACATATCCCTCTTTCACCATAGGAGTTCAAAGAAGCCTCAAATCTTCATCTTCTGACTCTGGTTGTGAGGATTCTGAAGTGATTCCCCCTGGTGGAAACTTTTGATAGGTTTGTTTTTGTGATTTAGAATCCTCAGGATCGTGCAACAGTAGGTCTGGTTGATAGCTCTCACATTAGGATTCACTTCACGTCTGAGGAGGATGTAATTATCGTGAGGTTCACTACACCTCAAAGCTGTAATGGTGTGCGCTTATCCCTATTTCAATAGAGCATTGACCTTCATCTAAATCATGAGACCCTGATGGTTGCGACTTGGGTTAGGTTTCCCAAACTTCCCCTCCTGTTTTAAAATTTCTCTATAATTTCAATGTTATGGAATCTGGTGTGGAGGATCCTCTATGTGGATAGAAGGACACATGCCCTCTTCCATCCTATTTCCCCACGGACCTTCATTAAGGTAGATGTTTTAAAGGATCTGGTGGATTCTCTTTAGACTGTTGTGGGGGAGGTACTCAATTGGAAGCAACCAGTGATTTTTGAATCATGGCAGGACTTCTGTTCTTCCTGTTCAAATTTTGGGAATAATGTTCAGACTGGCAGTTGTGATGGATCTGGTAGGCGTGGCATAAATCTGGCTCAGTTTTTGTCTGGTGAGAGAAGACATAATTTGGTGGAAGCGCAGGAGGTCAGGGGAGTGACGGAGCCCTCATCCAATCTGTCAATGGTTGGTACGATCTTTGATCCGCCCAAGAAAGATTTGATTATTATAAGTGATATGGAGGTGGAAATGGTCGATTTAGGAAGCATCAGTTTTATTTTGGCTAGGAATGTTTGTGGATAGGGAGATGTTGACACTAAGGTAGTGCGCACAATCGAAGGGAGGAACTTGATTTCTACAGTTGAGAATTCTCGAAGTGGTGAGCTATCAGAGAGAGGGAAAGATTAGGAGAAGCTGGCTGAGCAGGTTGACTGGCATGGACATGACCAATAGGGGGGCCCCTGATGCAGTCCATGGGTGAAGTAACAATGGAATGGAGGAAAGTCAGTGGGGGAGCCTGCAGTAGCATGTTGCCGAATGAAAATGATGTCGCTCTGTCAAATAGGTTTCAAGACTTTTCCTCGGATGAGATAGTTGGTAATGATTATATGTAGGGGGAGAGCCTGAGTAAGGGGAGGTATTTGGGCTAGAGATGAGAGCTGGGGATGGGGGGAGAGGATTATGGCTGGGCAGGAGATGATCTTGGTAGAAGAGGATACCCTTGATCTTGAAGAGGGATGCCCTAGTTGGAGCCTAAACCCCCTGGTTATCTCCAATGGGAGTGGTGACGCAGAGAGGGTTGACATGGGGGCTGTGCAGAGTTCCCTTGATGATGAGGTTGGCACTCTTTGGGTGATGGGGCTGGCTGGACTTCCTCCACTGGAGTCCAATTCTAGCACTTCATTTGTAGAGGATCTGGCTGGGCTCCCTCTATCGGAGTCCAAAATTGATGATGGTGGGTTGGCCCCAAACAAGCAGAAGGCAATGGTTGTTTATTGTGTCCCATCTTCTAAAGACCATTGTGTGCTTCTATATGACATGGTAAGGGTTGAATGGACAATGTTTCCTCTTGAGAATGAGGCTAAAAGACTTGGGGATAGGTTTGTTGAGGATGACCATATGATAAATGTTGTTATGTCTAGATTTAAGGAAGAATGAAAAAAGCATGAAAAGGGGGATGGAGTATCTCATGGGATAGGAAGCAAAAAAGGTACCATAGGGGCCTCAAGTGCGGATAGTGGTGGAGTTTTACATGAGAAGGAAGTTCATGATAATGGTTTCATCTCTTCCCCCCCCCCCAAGGAAGTAGGGGAAGGATAAATTCACTCTTCAAAGACCAATGGAGACCCGGGCCATCTCCCCAATGGCCAAGCTGAAACTTAAAGTTAACAAGCGGGAGTGGACTTCATGAAATGTAGATAAATAGAGGACCAAAGAGAAACTCTTGGATATTCTCAGAATTCTGGACGACTATGAGTGGGGATGGGACTCTATGGATGCCAGAGTTGAATCCTACTTTTGCTTTGCGGACATGGATGATAGTCTTGGTGAAGTTTTGGACCTTTCAGTGCAGAGCTGGATGACTTTACTGATGACATTAACTGACTTTTTCTCTTTTGTTCTTTTGGAATTTTTTGGGGTTTGGGTTTTGGGTTGTGATGGGGTTTAGGGTGTGGTCTGTTTGGCCTCGCCCTTTCTTTTGTTTTGTGGCATCCACTTTTCCTTTATACATTTTGTGGGGGACTACGAATAGTCTGGCCCCACATCTTCCTTTACCTATAAACAAAGAAAATATTAAGGAACTATAAAACCCATTACAAACCCTAAAAATCTCATAAAAACTTAAAAACCAAAAAACACCATAAAACCCTAAAAACTGTAATGTCCTCTAAAAACCCTCAAAATATCTTTTAACCCTAGAAACGAAAAATTTCATTAAAACCCCTACTTTTTTAAAAAATGTAGAAACAATAAATAAATTGAAAACCCCCCTAAGAAAACCATAGATAACTAGAAACACTTAATACCTCTAAAAAACAAAAAATTCTAAAAAACCTAAAACACCTAAAAACAAAAAACCCAAAAAACCATCAAAATCCATAAAAACACTGAAATTGCAAAATAAAATCGCTAAAGGTACTTAAAAATGTAAAAAACCATAAAACAATGAAAAACCCTAGGAAAACATTAAAAATATAAAAACACAAAATATTCCTTAGAACCCTAAAAAATGATAATAACATTAAAAACAAAAAAAACCCTCAAAACCCCTAAAAACCAAAAAACCCCATAAACCAATAAAAACCCATAAAATCCCTAAAAACAACTACAAAAATCTAAATTATTTTAAACCAAAAAAACATATAAAAACACTTAAAAACATAAAAACACTAAAAAAATCAAAATCCCTAAAAATCCTAAAAAACATAAAACCCTAAAGAAATTATAACCCACAAAATAAATAAAATCCCTAAAAAAAATAAATATCCTACAAAAGTGTTAAAAATTACTAAAAATGTAAAAACCTCTAAAATCCTAAAAAGCCTAAGAATATTTTAATAATATAAAAACAATTAAAACCCATAAAATCCATAAAACGCAAAAAGCTATAAAAACCATAAAAACCATAAAACAATCAAATCACATAAAAAACACTAAAAACAATAATTAAATAGAACTGAAAATCTCAAAAAAGGTTGAAAACCCCTGAAAACCCCTAATGAAACCTTAAAATACTAAAAACAATTAAATAACCTAAATAACCAGAAAAATGCTAAAACCCATAAGAACCGTAAAAGGCCCCAAAAAACCAAAACCCATAAAAAATTGAAAAGCCCCTAAAAACTTTAAACACATAAAATGTTAAAAATCATAAACAATCCTTAAAACCTAAAAAAAAATCCTAAAATCCCAAAAAACCATAATAACCCTAGAAACCCCTTAAAACCGTAAAAATCATTAAATACCCTAAAAACCATAAAACCCCTAAAAACCCTAACAACCCAAAGGAAACCTGAAAAACCTAAAAATAATAAAACAACGAAAAACCTAAAATGGTAAAAAAAATTAAAAACCCTAAAAAACCCTTAAACCTCAAATAATCCAAAAAGGCCCCCAAAAAACCCACAAAAATCCAAAAAACTCTAAACAATACTCTAAAAACATAAAAACCCCTAAAACCTTGAAAACCCTCAAGAAAACCATAAAAACCTATGAACACTTAAAACCACATGGAAATAAAAATATCCTAAAAACCCGATGCATCTAAAAACCATAAAACCCCACAAAACCTTAAAAACCCTTAAAACCCCATAAAAACCCAAAATCCAGAAAACCCGCTAAAAACAATTTTAACCTTCAATAATGTTAAAGAAATTAAAAACCAATAAAAACCCTAAAAGAAAAAAAAACCATAAAAATCTAAAATACCCTAAAGACTCTATAATCCATAAAGATCATAAGTACCATAAAACCCTTGAAAAACCTTGATATCATTTCAAACCCTTGTAACCATAAAAATCCTAAAATAGACAAAAAACACTAAAAATGTAAAAAATTGAAAAAGCATCTGGAAATCCTTTAATAGATAAAAACACTTAAGAATCATAATGACATAAAAAAATCTAAAATCCAAAAAAAAACCCTAAATCCCCGAAAAACTCTAAAACCCCTAAAAATCCCTAAAAACCATTAAAACCAAAAAATCGAAAATAGCCCTAAAAACCCTAAAAACCTCAAACACCCTCAAAATCCCTTAAAATAATCAAATATAAGGTAAATATAAAAATCCCTAAAAATCACTAAAAATTTTAAAAACCATAATAACCCTGAAAAACCCAAAGGTAATCTTAAAAATGTAAAAATACTTAAAAACACTAAAAATTTAAAAAATTCTAAGAACACAAAAAATCCCAAAAACCCCTAAAAACATAAAACTCTTAAAAACCATAAAAACCTAAAACCCCTAAAAACCCATAAAACCCCTAAAATCCATTTAAAACACTAAAAATGTAAAAAACTCTAGGAATCCTTAAAAACCCTAAAAAACAAAAAACAATCACTAAAACCCCCCCAAACCATTAAACCCTGAGAAACCCTAAAAACAATAAAACACTCAGAATCCATAAAAACAAAAAAAAAGAAAATAAAAATACTAAAAAATCTCTAAATATCTCTATAAACAAAAAAAAATCCTAAAAACCATGAAATCCCTAAGAAAACCTTAAAATCCTAAAAACACATAAAACCCTAAAAAACCCTCAAAAACTGTAAAATCCCTTAAAATCACTAACAGTCCTAAAAACCATAAAAAACCTTAACTATTAAAAAGTATAAAACCCATTTAAACCCCTAAAATGATATAAACACAAATAAAATTTTAAAACCAAAAAAAATTAAAAAATACTAAAAACCCAAAAAACTAAAACCCAAAAACCTAAAAACCATAAAACCGATAAAAATACATAAATACATAAAACAAAAAAAACTCATAAGAAGGACATAAAAATCCCCAAAAACATGAAAACCTAAAAACCCCCCAAAAACCATAAGAAATCATTAAAAACATGTAAATAATTAAAACCCCTAAAAATCCTGAAAATGATAAAAACCCTAAAATCCCATAAAGGCCCAAAAAAACACAAAAAAGAATAAAATACTCTAAAAACCGTGAAAAATCCAAAACACCCATAAAAACCACAAAACCCATTTAAAAAGAATCCAAAAAAATCATTAAACCCATAAAATTTTAAAAAGACTAAAAAACCATAAAAACCCTAAAAATCAAAAAAAAAACCCAAAAAATCCTTAGAATCCCTAAAAACAACAAAAAAATTTATAAACCATAAAAATCCCTAAAATCCCCAAAAATCCATAAAAATACTTAAAATCACTAAAAATATAAAAAACTATAAAACATGAAAAACCCTAAGAAAACCTTACAAAAATAAAATCACTCAAAATCACTCAAAATCCCTAAAAATATAAAATGACTAAAGACAATAAAATCACAAAAAACACAAAAAAAAAAACAAAAACCCATTAATAACATTAAAATTACTAAAAAACTAGAAAATCCCTAAACTGCCACAAAAAACTATAAAAACTATTTAAAACTCTAAATATAATAAAAAACCATAAAAACCATAGAACCATAAAAACTCAAAAAAACACTAAAAACCATAAAAACCAGAAAATCCCTAAAAACACTAAAACCCTTGAAATCCATAAAATCCTAATAACCAGAAAAACCATAAAAATACCAAAAAAACCCTAAAAATAAAAAACAAAAAACTTCAGAAAAAAAAAATAAGAAATCCTAAAAAACCTAAAAACACTTAACAACCAAAAAACCATATAAACGTTAAAAACACTAAAACCCCTAAAAACCCTTAAAACCCTACAAAATTCTTTAAAACCCCTAAAAACATAAAAATCCTTACAAATCACCAAAAATATTAAAATATGTATAAAACCATAAAAACACAAAAAAACTCAATGTAAACATTAAAAACTTAGATACACATAAAACACCTATAAACCTGAAAATTCTAAAAATATTAAAGGACCCTAAAACCCTTAGAAACCATAAAACCCCCAAAAAACCAAAAAACCCTAAAAATGCATAAAAACACTAAAATCCACCTAAAAACTATAAAAACCCTTTAAATCACTAAAAACATAAAAAAATATAAAGAACCCCAAAACCCTAAAAACATAAAAAACCTTAAAAAACAGCATAATGACTAAAAAACCATTAAAACCTAAAAACACTTCAAACCCAAAAAAACATAAAAAACAATAAAAAACCTAAAATACCAAAAATATCCTAAAATTAACAAAACCCTCTAAAAACAATAAAAACCCGTAAAACCCCAAAACCAAATGAATCTCTAAAACCCATTAAACCACAAAAAACATCAAAGACATTAAAAAACCTGATCACCACTAAAAATTCATGAAACCCCTAAAACCCCATAAAAACCATAATAACCCAAAAAAACATAAAAAATATTGAAACATCCTCAAAATCATTGAAAACCCTAGAACCCATAAAAATCATAAAAATTTCTTAAAATATCTAAAAAATCTAAAAGTCCTCTAAAAACATAAACCCTAAATACAATAAAACCCACTTAAAACCCTAAAAATGGTAAAAACCCTAAAACCCCTAAAACCCTAAAAACCCTAAAATCCATCAAAATATGAAAAAACAATAAAAATTATAAAAACAATAAAAATAAAAAACAAATCCCTAAAATTATATGATATTATAACGAACCATGAAAACCATAAAAAACCCTAAGAAAACAACAAAACCCTAAAATTACTTAAAACCCCTAAAAACCAAAATTTTCTAAGAACCCCAAAAACTCTAAAAAACCATAGATTCCACAAAAATACCTAAAATCTTAAAACCCCTTAAAATATCCTAAAAACCAATAAAACCACTATAAACTATAATATCCCTTTAAATAACTCAAAATGATAAAAAACACAAAAAAAAACATAAAAACATTAAAAAATCAACAGAACCCTAAAATCAAAAAACCACAAAATACTAAAACCCAATGAACCCAAAGAACACCATAAAATACTTTAAAACCATAAAATACAGCGAAAATATGAAAAATAAAACAAAAAATACATTCAGATAAAAAACACTAAAAATCTTGAAAATCCCAAAAAAAACCATTAGTACATAAAAAAATTAAAACCCTTAAAAACATAAAAATAAAAATAAACCCTTAAAAACCCTAAAAAACATAAAAACTATAAAAACCATAAAACCAATAAAAACATTAAAAACCATTTAAACCCCTTAAAGCCATAAAAACCATTAAAATTCTAAAATCCCCTAAAAAGTGTTAAAAAACACTAAAACCCTGAAAAAAAAATAAAACTCAAAAGATCCCTAAAAACCCCAAAAAAAAACAAAAAACCCCTATAAAACCCCTAAACCCTAAAAATATATAAAAATCCTTAAAACCATAAAAATAAAAAACAATCCATAAAAATACCAAAAAACGTAAAAAAATCCAAAAAAACCTTGAAAACCCCAATGACAATCTTAAAAACCTAAGAATAATAAAACCCCTAAAAACATTAAAATCACTAAAAATACTAAAGAACCTAAAAAAAATAAAAACCCTTCAAACCATATAAACCACTAAAAACAATAAAACCCCTAAAACCCCATAAAAACCCTAAAAACCCACAAAAACTATAAAACCCTTTAAACCCATAAAATGTAAAAAACATTTTAAAAACGTTAAAAATCCTAAAAAACTAAAAAAACAACCAAAAACCCCCAAAAAACATTAAAAATCGTAAAAAAACTAAAAACCCTTAAAATCATTAAAAATCATAAAAAAGACCAAAAAATCCCAAAAAAAAACCCCTCAAGAACCCTAGGAAAACCATAAAAACCTAAAAAACCAAAACCCCCTAAAAACTAAACATATAATAAAAACCATTAACCCCTAATATCATTGAAACCCTAAAACTACAAAACCCCTAAACCCCTTAAAACCAAAAAAATCATGAAAAGCCCTATAAATCCATAAAAATGTAAAAAACCCCTAAAAACACTATAAACCACTTAGAAAACGTTAAAAACAAAAAAATACGAAGAATCTATACAATCACAAAAAAATAAAAAACACTAAATACCATAGAACACCATAAGCACCCTAAAAACTATAAAACACCTAAAAACCTAAACAACCCAAAAAACCTATAAAACCCCTCAAAAAACTAAAAACACCAAAAGTACATTAAAACCCTAAAAACATTCAAAAACACTAAAACCATTAAAAATAGTAAAAACTCAAAAAAACCATAATAACATAAAAAACCGTAAAAACCCTAAAACCCATAAAACCCATAAACCACCTCAAAATCCCTAAACTAAAAATGGCTAAAAATACTAAATATCCTAAAAATCCCTAAAAAAATAAATAACTTAAAAAACTGAAAATACCTAAGAAAAAAACCAAAAAACAATTAAAACCCATAAAAACCCTACAAATGCTAAAAACCCTAAAAAACCCTAAAAACCCCAAAACATACAAAATCCCTAAAAATCCTAATTAGCCACAATATCCTAAAATTTTTTAGAAATCCCTTAAAACATAAAAACATGAGAACCTAAAAAACCCTAAGAAAAATATAAATACAATAAACATAACACCCCCAAAAAACCGAAAAATGGAAAAAAATCCCATAAAACCGTTAAAAAGACCCTAAAAACCCTAATACACAAAAAAACCAAAAAAACCGTAAAACCATAAAAAACCTCTAAAACCCCACTAAATCCATACAAACCTACTAAAAACTCAAAAACCCATTAAACCCCTAAAAAAATTAAAAAATATAAATAGTTATAAAACCCTTAAAAACTCAAAAGACCCTAAAATGCCAAAAAATAATAGAAACCTTAAAATCCATAAAAATCCTAAAAACACTATGAATATAAAAAACCATAAAAATAATAAAAAAACTTAAAAAATCCATAAAAATACCTAAAAATGTAAAACAAACTTAAAACCTTGAAAACCCTATGATAACATTAAGAACCTAAAAACACTTCAAACCCCCCCAAAAAATCCTAAAAATTCTAAAAACCCAAAAAATCGTTAAAATACACTAAAAACAAACTGAAAACTCTAAAACCCATTAACAACCATAAAAATGATAAAAATTATAAAAAATGTTAAAACCCTTAAAAAATTTAAAAAAACACCCTAATTACCCATAACACACTTAAATCTCACAAAATCACTAAATAAACCTGTAATCTTTAAAAATCCTAAAATATCCCTAAAAATATATATAATGTGAAAACCCATATAATCCCTAAAAACCCATTAGAAATGAAAAAAAACCAAAAAAACCCAAAAAAACACAAAAAACCAAAGAACCCCCAAAAAAATGACTATAAAATACTAAAAACATTAAAAACCATTAAACCCTTAGAAATGCAACAAAACTCTAAAAACATTAAAACCCCTAAAAAACTAAAAATAAACATTAAACCCAAAAAAACCCCATAAAACCAAAAATCCCTTATAAAACCCTAAAAACACTCAAAAATCACAAAACCCATAATTACCATAAATGCACATAAATCGCCATAAATCGCCAAAAAACCTAAAAATGCTAAAAACCAAAAAACCCCAAACCCCAAAAACCCATAAAACCTCTAGAATCCATAAAAAACCTAAGACTCTATAATAACCCGTAAAACCAAATAAAAACTATAAATCTTTATAAAACCAAAAAAATGTAAACCCCCCAAACCATAAGACCCTAAAAACACTAAAAACACTAAAAAGCATAAAATCCTCTAAAAACTGTGAAAAATTGAAAACACCATAAAAACCACAAAACCCATTTTAAAAAAAATATAAAAACTCATTAAACCCATAAAATTTTAAAAACTCTAAAAAACCATAAAAACCCTAAAAACCCATAAAAACCCATAAAATCCCTAAAATACCTAAAAACAACAAAAACATTTTAAAAACTTAAAAATCCCTTAAAACCCTAAAACCCCATAAAAATGCTTAAAATCACTAAAAAGATAAAAAACTATAAAACATGAAAAACCCTAAGAAAACCTTAAAAAAATAAAATCACTCAAAATCCCTAAAAATATAAAATGACTAAAGACCCTAAAATCACAAAAAAACTCTAAAAATCACAAAAAAACCCATAAATAACATTAAAAGCACTAAAAAACTAGAAAATCCCTAAACTGCCACAAAAAACTATAAAAACTATTTAAAACCCTAAAAATAATAAAAAAAACATAAAACACTAAAAACTCAAAAAAAAACAAAAAACACTAAAAAACCATAAAAACTGGAAAATCCCTAAAAACACTAAAACCCTTGAAATCGATAATATCCAAATAACCATAAAAACAATAAAAAATCCCAAAAAACCCCTAAAAAACAAAAAACAAAAAACTTCAAAAAAAAACCTAAGAAATCCTTAAAAACCTAAAAACACTTAAAACCCAAAAAAACATATCAACGTCAAAAACCCTAAAACCCCTAAAACCCTAAAACCCCCAAAAAATCATTAAAACAACTAAAAACTCAAAAATCCTTAAAAATCACCAAAAATATTAAAATACGTATAAAACCATAAAAATACAAAAAAACTCAAAGTAAACCTTCAAAACTTAGATACACATAAAACACCTAAAAACCTAAAATTTCTTAAAACCTTAAAGGAACCTAAAACCCTTAGAAACCTTAAAACCCCCAAAAAACCTAAAAACCCTAAAAATGCATAAAAACTCTAAAATCCAACTAAAAACTATAAAAACCCTTTAAATCACTAAAAACATAAAAAAATATAAAGAACCCCAAAACCCTAAAAACATAAAAACATAAAACACCCTAAAAACATAAAAAACCCTAAAAAACATCATAACGACTAAAAACCCATAAAAACCTAAAAACACTTAAAAACCTAAAAAACAATAAAAACACTAAAAACCCTAAAACCACAAAAAACACTAAAATCAATAAAACCCTTTAAAAAAAATAAAAAACCATAAAACCCCAAAACCAAATGAATCTCTAAAACCCATTAAACCACTAAAAACGTCAAAGACATTAGAAAACCTGAACACCACTAAAAAAATCAAGAAACCCCTAAAACCCCATAAAATTCCTAAAAACCCAAAAAACATAAAAAAAATATTGAAACACCCTCAAAATCATTTAAAAACCTAGAAACCATAAAAATCCTAAAAATTTCCTAAAATCTCTATAAAATCTAAATGTCCTCAAAAAAACATAAACCCTAAAAACAATAAAAACCCCTTAAATCCCTAAAAATTGTAAAAACTCTAAAACTGCTAAAACCCTAAAATACCCTAAAATACATCAAAAACTAAAAAAACAATAAAAAACATAAAAACCATAAAAATAAAAAATCAATCCCTAAAATTTTATGATATTATAACGAATCATGAATACCATAAAAACCCCTAAGAAAACCTTAAAACCCTAAAATTACTTAAAACCCCTAAAAACCAAAATTTTCCAAGAACCCTAAAAACTATAAAAAACCATAGAATCCATAAAAATACCTAAAATCTTAAAACCCCCTAAAATATCATAAAAAACTATAAACCACTATAAACTATAATATCCCTTTAAACACCTCAAAATGATAAAAAACACAAAAAAACCATAAAAAAATTAAATAAATCAACAGAACCCTAAAATCCAAAAACCATAAAATACTAAAACCCAATAAACACAAAAAACACCAGAAAATAATTATAAACCATAAAATACAACATAAATCTGAAAAAAAACCAAAAAATACCTTCCGATAAAAAACACTAAAAATATTAAAAATCCCAAAAAAAAGCATTAGTACGTAAAAAAATTAAAACCCTTAAAAACATAAAAATAAAAAACCATAAAAACCCTAAGAAAACATAGAAACCCTAAAACCAATAAAAACATTAAAACCATTAAAACCCATTAAATCCATAAAATCCATTAAAACTATAAAATCCCCCAAAAAGTGTTAAAAACACTAAAACCCAATAAAAAACAATAAAACTCAAAAGATCTCTAAAAACCCAATAAAAAAAACCAAAAACCCCTATTAAACCCCCAAAACCTAAAAATATATAAAAACCCTTAAAACATAAAAAAAATCCCTAAAAATACCAAAAAACATAAAAAATCAAAAAAAACCTTGGAAACCCCACTTACAATCATAAAACCCGAAAAATAAATAAAACCCCTAAAAACATTAAAATCACTAAATTGACTAAAAACCTAAAAAAATTAAATACCCTACAAACCATATAAACCACTAAAAACAATTAAACCCTTTCAACCCCTAAAATGTAAAAAAAAATTTAAAACGTTAAAAACCCTAAAAAACTCAAAAAAAAAAACAACCAAAAAACCCAATAAAACATTAAAATTTGTAAAAAAAACTAAAAACCCTTAAAATCATTAATAATCATAAAAAAAGACCCAAAAATCCGAAAAATCCTAAAAAAACCTAAGAAAACCCTAACAACCTAAAAAAACAAAACCCCCTAAAAACTAAAATAATAATAAAAACCGTTAACCCCTAATATAATAAAACCCTAAAACTACCAAATCCCTAAACCCCTTAAAAACCTGTAAAATCATGAAAACCCCTATAAATCCATAAAAATGTAAAAAACCCCTAAAAACACTGTAAACCTCTAAGAAAACGTTAAAAACCAAAAAATACGTAGAATCTATACAATCCGAAAAAAAAATAAAAAACACTAAAAACCATAGAACACCATAAGCACCCTAAAAACTATAAAACCCCTAAAAACCTAGACAAACCTAAAAACCTATAAAACCCCTCAAAACAACTAAAAACACCAAAAACCCTTTAAAACCCTAAAAACAATAAAAAACACTAAAACCATTAAAAATAGTAAAAACTCAAAAAAAACCATAAAAACATAAAAACCCGTGAAAAGCCTAAAACCCATAAAAACCCATAAACCACCTCAAAATTCCTAAACTAAAAACCACTATAAAATACTAAATATCCTAAATATCCCTAAAAGCATAAATAACTAAAAAAAAGAAAATACCTATGAAAAAATCACAAAACAACTAAAACTCGTAAAAATCCTACAAATGCTAAAAACCCTAAAAACCCTAAAAACCAAAAAACATACAAAATTCCTAAAAATCCAAATTAACCATAAAATCCTAAAAATTATTAGAAATCCCTTAAAACATAAAAAATGAGAACCTAAAAACCCCTAAGGAAAAAATAAACACATAATAAAAATAAGACCCCCAAAAACCTAAAAATGAAAAAAATCCCATAAAACCGTTAAAAAGACCGTAAAAACCCTAATACCCAAAAAATCCAAAACAAACCCAAACCATAAAAAACCTCTAAAACCGCACTAAATCCATAAAAACCAACTAAAAACTCAAAAACCCATTAAACCCCTCAAAAAATTAAAAAATATAAAAAATTATAAAACCCTTAAATACTCAAAAGACCCTAAAATACCAAAAAATAATAAAAACCTTAAAATCCATAAAAATCCTAAAAACACTCCAAATAAAAAAAATAAAAAAAATAAAAATGCCTACAAAAATCCATAAAAATAACTAAAAATGTAAAACACACTTAAAACCATGAAAACCCTATGATAACATTAAGAACCTAAAAACACTTCAAACGCCCCAAAAAATCCTAAAAATTTCTAAAACCCCCCAAAAACATTAAAATACACTAAAAACCAACTAAAAACTCTAAACCCCATCAACACCCATAAAAATGATAAAAATTATAAAAAATGTTAAAACGTTTAAAAAAAATAAAAAACCCCCTAATTACCCATAACACCCTTAAATCTCACAAAATCACTAAATAAACCTAGAATCTATAAAATTCCTAAAAAATACCTAAAAATTTATAAAATGTGAAAAACCCTATAATCCCTAAAAACCCATTAGAAAAGAAAAAAACATAAAAACCCTAAAAACTCTAAAAAACATAGAACCCCAAAAAAAACTACTATAAAATACTAAAAAAAATTAAAAACCATTAAACCCTTAAAAATGCAACAAAACTCTAAAAAAATTAAAACCCCTAAAAATCTAAAAATAGTCTTTAAACCCAAAAAAAACCCAATAAAAAAAATCCCTTATAAAACCCTAAAAACACTCAAAACCCTTAAAAACCCTAAGAACCATAAATGCACATAAATCGCCATAAATTTCCAAAAAACCTAAAAATTCTAAAAACAAAAAAACCCCAAAAACCCATAAAACCTCTCAAATCCTTAAAAAACCTAGGACTCTATAATAACCCTTAAAACCCACTAAAAACTCTAAAACCTTATAAAACCCAAAAAATCTCAACCCCCCAAACCATAAGACCCTAAAAACACTAAAAACAAGAAAAGAAAATCTAGAAACCCATAAAACTCCAAAAGCCCCCAAACCCCCCTAAATTGCCTCAAATCCCTCAAAACCGCAAACCCCTAAAAATCCTAAAATCCAAAAAATTTATAAAACCCTAAAATCCTAAAAAACACTTAAAAAAAATAAATTTCAAAAAAACACATAAAAACTATAAAAAACGAAAAAATCACTAACAACCCCAAAAACCCCAAAACCATAAAAAACATAATAACATTGAAAATCACTAAAAACCCTAAGAACCATAAAAACCATAAAAACCTTAAAACATCCCAAAAAATACCTAAAAAAATAAAACACCATAGAATCCATGAAAAACTCTAAGAAAACCATATAATCATAAAATCAACTAAAACTGATAAACAAATTCAAAATGCTAAAACCCCTAAAAACAAAAAAAACCCAAATCCCCTAAAAAACGAAAAAACCGAAAAACCAAAAAACCTATAAAGATGTAAAATACTCTAGAACCCCATAAAAATCCACTAAAAACTCTAAAAATACTTTAAACCCCGATAAAAATTAAAAACAGTAAAAACCATAAAAAATAAAAAAACATTAAAAACATAGAAAACCATAAAAACTCTAGAAACCTCAATATCCCTAAAATCCCAAAAACCCATAAAAGTCCTAAAAATTCCTAAAAATCACTGAAAACATAAAAATCCCTAAAACATAGAAAATAATAATAAACCTTAAAAAATAAAAACACATAAAACCCCTAAAAACCTCAAAACAAAAAACTAATAATAATAATAAAATCCCAAATAACAACTAAAACCCCCGTAGTCTGTAAAAATAAAACAAAATAAGAATCCTAAAAATGATATAAAAATACATAAAAACGTGAAAAACCATAAAACCTAGAAACCCCTAAGAAAACCTTATGATCCAAAAAACACATAAATCCTCTAGAAACCTAAAAAACACTAAAAATATTAAAATACCCTAAAATACCTAAAAACCACTAAAACTTTAAAAAATCAAAAACCACCTAAGAATCTTAAACACCCTAAAACCCCATAAAAAACCACCAAAAGAAATAAAACCATTAAAATCACTAAGACATTGAGAAAATATAAAAAACATAAAAAACTATAAAAAAAATCATAAACCAAAAATAACCATAAAAACCCTAAAACCCTAAAACCATAAAAACCCTCAAAATACATAAAAAACATAAAAAACATAAAAATCCTTAAGAATACCTAAAAAATGTAAAATTGCTAAAAACCCCCCAAACACTAAAAACCATTAATAAAAACTTAAAAACCTAAAATCAGTTAAAACACCTAAAAAACTAAAAACCTGAAAAAACACTAAAAATACTAAATCGATAAAATCCCCCAAAAAACATTAAAACCCTACAACCCATAAAAATCATAGAATCCCTCTAAAAACTCAAAAAAACCCTTTAAACCCATATAATGTTACAAACTATAAAAACATTAAAACAACAAAAAAAATCTCAAAAAAACCATAAAAACACAAAAACCATAATAGAATAAACCCCATTAAAAAACCTAAAATCCAAAAAATCCCTAAAATCATAAAAGTCCATAAAAATCCTAAAAAAAGTTCTAAAAATCCATAAAAATTGTAAAACCAATTACATCTTAGAAAACCCCTATGAAAAGCATAAAAACATTAAAATACATAAAAACCCTAAAAAATTCCAAAATCCATAAAAACCCTAAAACCGATCAAAATCCTTAAAAAACCCAAAATTACAAAAGAATCCATAAAAGCACTGAAAACACAAAATAAGTAAAAATATCTAAAAACCTTGAAAAATACAATGAAAAACATAAAACATAAGAAAATTAAAATACCCAAAAACCATAAAAATTACTAAAAACTATACCAACCCTAAAAGACCCTAAAAACCCCTAAAACAAAAAAATAGCAAAAAAATTTAAAAATTCATATAACCCCATAAAAACCTTAAAAACACTGAATACTATAAAAACCCTTTAAAAATCCTCAAAACCCCATAAAAACCTTAAAAAACTCAAAATACTCTAAAATCCCTTTAAAACCCAAAAATGTTAAAAAATCTAAAAATCCGTAAAAACCAGTAAAAGCCCCAAAAAAACAAAAAACAAAATCCCTAAAAACACTATAGGCCCTAAAAATCCCTAAAACCATAAAAATCATACAAATACCCTTAAATCACTAAAAACATATAAAACCCAAAAACCATGAAAAAACTATTAAAACCATAAAAACCTAAAAAAACCTAAACCCATAACATTCTAACAATACTAGGAACCCAAAAACACCAAAAAAACCTAAAAACCATAAAACCCCATAAAACATTAAAAACCCCTAAAACCCACTAAAAACTATAAAACCCCTATAAACACCAAAGAAGAAAGAGATGGAGGCCCCAAAATCTGAAATCCCTCACGATGACGGATTCACTACCCTCCCAGGTTGAAGATGATGGCGGCTCATGTGCCTCTCCCCCACTCAGCAAGGGAGGGTCCTCCCTTTGAGGATTTTTCCTTCACTCCTTTCTCATCCCTGACGTAAATCCCTCCTTCCCATGGATGGTTCTTTTCCCGATGGTTCCATAGATTTTTTAAGGTCGACTTCATATCCCTCTTTCACCATAGGAGTTCAACGAAGCCTCAATTCTTCATCTTATGACTCTAGTTGTGAGGATTCCGAAGTGGTTCCCCTGGTGGAAACTTTTGATAGGTTTGTTTTCGTGATTTGGAATCCTCAGGATCGTGCAATAGTAGGTCTGGTTGATAGCTCTCACATCATGATTCACTTCACATCTGAGGAGGATGTAATTCTCGTGAGGTTCACTGCACCTCAAAGCTGTAATGGTGTGCCCTTATCCATATTTCAATGGAGCGTTGACCTTCATCTGAATCATGAGACCCCGATGGTTGGAACTTGGGTTAGGTTTCCCAAAATTCCCCTCCGGTTTCAAAATTTCTCTATAATTTCAATGGTATGGAATTTGGTGTGGAGGATCCTCTATGTGGATAGCAGGACAAATGCCCCCTTCCATCCTATTTCCCCAAGGGCCTTCATTGATGTTTATGTTTCAAAGGATCTGGTAGATTCTCTTTGGATTTGTGTGGGGGAGGTACTCAATTGGAAGCAACTAGTGATTTTTGAATCATGGCAGGACTTCTGTTCTTCCTATTCAAATTTTGGGAATAATGTTCAGACTTGGAGTTGTGATGGATCTAGTAGGCGTGGAATAAATCTGGCACAGTTTTTGTCTGGTGAGAGAAGACAGAATTTGGTGGAAGTGCAGGAGGTCCGGGGAGTGATTGAGCCCTCATCCAATCTGCCAATGGTTGCTACGGTCTTCGATCTGCCCAAGAAATATTTGATGATTAGGAGTGATATGGAGGTGGAAATGGTTGATTCAGGAAGCATCAGTTTTATTTTGGCTGGGAACGTTTGTGGATAGGGAGCTGCTGACACTAAGGTAGTGTGCACAATCGAAGGGAGGAACTTGATTTCTATAGGTGATAATTCTGGAAGTGGTGATCTATCAAAGAGAGGGAAAGAGTAGGAGAAGGTGGCTGAGCAGGATGACTAGCATGGGTATGACCAACAGGGGGGCCCTTGATGCTATCCATGGGTGAAGTAACTATGGAATGGAAGAAAGTCAGTGGGGGAGCCAACAGTACCATGTTCCCGAATGAAAATGAAGTCGCTCTGTCAAATAGGTTTCAAGACTTTTCCACAGATGAGATAGTTGGTAATGATTATGTGTAGGGGGTAGAGCCTGAGAAAGGGGAGGTGGTTGGGATAGATATGAGAGCTGGGGATGGGGGGAGAGGGTTATGGCTGGGCAGGGGATGATCTTGGTAGAGGAGGATACCTTTTATCTTGAAGAGGGATGCCCTAGTTGGAGTATAAACCCCCTGGTTCTCTCCACTGGGAGTGGTGACGGGGATAGGGTTGACATGGGGGCTGTGCAGAGTTCCCTTGATGATGAGGCTGTCACTCTTTAGGTGAAGGGTCTGTCTAGATTTACTCCACTAGAGTCCAATTCTAGAACTGCATTTGTAGAGGATCTGGCTGGGCTCCCTCTATCGGAGTCCAAAATTGATGAAGGTGGGTTGGCCCCAAACATGCAGAAGGCAATGGTTGTTTATGTTGTCCCATCTTCTAAAGTCCATTGTGTGCTTCTATATGACATGGTGAGGGTTGAATGGACCAAGTTTCCTCTTTAGAATGAGGCTAAAAGACTAGGGGATAGGTTTTCTGAGGATGACCATAGGATAAATGTTGTTATGTCTAGATTTAAGAAGGAATGAAAAAAAAGCATCAAAAGGGGGATGGAGTATCTCATGGGACAGGAAGAAAAGAAGGTACCATAGGGGCCTCAAGTGCGGATAGTGGTAGAGTTTTACATGAGAAGGAAGTTCATGATTATGGTTTCATCTCTTCCCCCCCAAAGGAAGCAGGGGAAGGATAAATTCACTCCTCAAAGACCAATGGAGACCCGGGCCACCTCCCCGATGGCCAAGCTGAAACTTAAAGTTAACAAGCGGGAGTGGAATTCATGAAATGTAGAGAAAGAGAGGACCAAAGAGAACTCTTGGATATTCTCAGAATTCTGGATGACTATGAGTGGGGATGGGACTCTATGGATGCTAGAGTTGAATCCTACTTTTGCTTTAAGAACATGGATGATAGTCTTGGTGCAAGTTTTGGACCTTTCAGTGCAGAACTAGATGACTTTACTGATGACATTAACTGACTTGTTCTCTTTTGTTCTTTTGGACTTTTTGGGGTTTGGGGTTTGGGTTGTGATGGGGTTTAGGGTGTGGGCTATTTGGCCTCGCCCCTTCTTTTTTTGTGGCATCCACTTTTTCTTTATACATTTTGGGGGGACTAAGAATATTTTGGCCCCACATCTTCCTTTACCTATAAACAAAGAAAATATTAAGAAACTATAAAACCCATTAGAAACCCTTAAAATCTCATAAAAACATAAAAACCAAAAAACACCATAAAACCCTAAAAACTGTAATGTCCTCTAAAAACCATCAAAATATCTTTTAACCCTAGAAACCAAAATTTTCATTAAAAACCCTACTTTTTTAAAAAATGTAGAGACAATAAATAAACTGTAAAACCCCCTAAGAAAACCATCGATAACTAAAAACACTTAATACCACTAAAAGACCAAAAATTCTAAAAACCTAAAACACCTAAAAACAAAAAACCCAAAAATCCACCAAAATCCATAAAACACTGAAAATGAAAAATAAAATCGCTAAAGGTACTTAAAAATGTAAAAAACCATAAAACGATGAAAAACCCTAGGACAACATTAAAAATATAAAAACACATAAAATACCTTAAAACCCTAAAAAATGAGAATAACTTTAAAAATAAAAAAACCCCTAAAACCCCTAAAAACCAAAAAAATCCATAAAACCAATAAAAAACCATAAAATCCCTAAAAAACTAAACAAATCTAAATTTCTGTTAAACCAAAAAAACATATAAAAACACTAAAAAATATAAAAACACTAAAAAACTCAAAATCCCTAAAAATCCTAAAAAACATAAAACCCTATAAAAACAATAACCCACAAAATAAATAAAATCCCTAAAAACAAATAAATATCCTACAAAATTCGTAAAAATAACTAAAAATGTAAAAACATCTAACATCCTAAAAATCCTAAGAATAATTTAATTATATAAAAACAATTAAAACCCATAAAACCCATAAAACACTAAAAGCTCTAAAAACCATAAAAACTCTAAAACACTCAAATCCCATAAAAACCCTAAAAATAATAATTAAACAGAACGGAATATCTCAAAAAAGTTGAAAACCTCTGAAAACCCCTAATAAAACCTTAAAATACTTAAAACAATTAAATAACCTAAATAACCAAAAAAATTCTAAAACCCATATGAACCGTAAAAGGCCCCAAAAAACCAAAACCCATAAAAACATGAAAAACCCCTAAAAAAACTTTAAACCCCTAAAATGTTAAAAATCTTTAGCAATTCTTAAAACCTAAAAAAATAAAAAAAAATCCTAAAAACCCATAATAACCCCAGAAACCCCTTAAAACCCTCAAAATCATTAAATACCCTAAAAACCATAAAACCCCTAAAACCCCTAAAAACGCAAAGGAAACCTTAAAAACCTAAAAATATTAAAACAATAAAAAACCTAAAATGGTAAAAACCTAAAAAACCCTTAAAACCTCGAATAATCCAAAAGGCCCCCAAAACACCCACAAAAATCCAAAAAACTCTAAACAATACTCTAAAAACTTAAAAACCCCTAAAAACCTTCAAAACCCTCAAGAAAACCATAAAAACCTATGAACAATTAAAACCACATGAAAATAAAAATATCCTAAAACCCAATGCATCTAAAAACCATAAACCCCTAAAAACCTTAAAAACCCTTAAAACCCCATAAAAACCCAAAATCCAGAAAAACCGCTAAAAACTATTTTAACCCTCAATAATGTTAAAGATAATGAAAAACAATAAAAACCCTAAAAGAAAAAAAACCATAAAAATATAAAAAACCATAAAGACTCTATAAACCATAAATACCATAAGTACCATAAAAACCCTGAAAACCCTTAATATCATTTCAACCCCTAGTAACCTTAAAAATCCTAAAATAGACAAAAAAACACTAAAAATGTTAAAAATTAAAAAAATCATGTGGAAAACTTTTAATAGATAAAAACACTTAAGAATCATAATGACATAAAAAAATATAAAAGCCCAGAAAAACCCTAAAACCCCTAAAAACTCTGAAACCCCTAAAAATCCCTAAAAACCATTAAAACCAAAAAAAATCTAAAATGGCCCTAAAAACCCTAAAAACCTCAAACACCCTCAAAATCCCTAAAAATAATCTAATATAAGGAAAATATAAAAATCCCTAAAAATAAATAAAAATGTATGAAATCATAATAACCCTGAAAACCCCAAAGGTAAACTTAAAAACGTAAAAATACTTAAAAACACTAAAAATTTAAATAATTCTAAGAACACAAAAAATCCCAAAAACCCCTAAAAACATAAAACACTTAAAAACTATAAAAACCCTAAAACCCTAAAAACCCATAAAACCCCTAAAATCCATTTAAACCACTAAAAATGTAAAAAACTCTAGGAAATCTTAAAAAGCCTAAAAAACCAAAAACAATCACTTAAACCCCCAAAACCATAAAACCCCAAGAAACCCTAAAAACTATGAAACCCTCAAAATCCATAAAAACCAAAAAAATAGAAAATAAAAATACTAAAAAAATCTCTAAATATCCCAATAAACAAAAAAAATCCTAAAAACCATGAATTCCCTAAGAAAACCTTAAAATCCTAAAAACACATAAAACCCTCAAAAACTATAAAATCCCTAAAACTCAATAATAATCCTAAAAACCATAAAAAACCTGAACTATTAAAAATTATAAAACCCATTTAAACCCCTAAAAATTCTATAAACACTAAAAAAAGTTTAAAACCAAAAAAACTGAAAAAATACTAAAAACCCATAAAATTAAAACCCTAAAACCTAAAAACCATAAAACCGATAAAAATCCATAAAAAACATAAAACACAAAAAACTCCTAAGAAGGACCTAAAAATCCCCAAAAACAAGAAAACCTAAAAACCCCCCAAAAACCATAAGAAAACAATAAAAACATGTAAACAATTTAAACCCCTAAAAATCCTGAAAATGATAAAAACCCTAAAAAACCATAAAAACCCAAAAAAACACTAAAAAGAATAAAATCCTATAAAAACCGTGAAAATTCCAAAACACCCATAAAAACCAAAAAACCCATTTAAACAAAGTCCAAAAAAGCATTAAACCCATAAAATTTTAAAAAGTCTAAAAAACCATAAAAACCCTAAAATCCCATAAAAACACAAACAATCCCTAAAATCCCTACAACAACAAAAAAATCTAAAAACCATAAAAACCCGTAAGAACCCTAAAAACCCATAAAAATACTTAAAATCACTAAAAAGATAAAAAACTATAAAACATGAAAACCCCTAAGAAAACCTTAAAAAAATAAAATCACTCAAAATCCTTAAAAATATAAAATGACTAAAGACCCTAAAATAACAAAAAACACTAAAAATCACAAAAACCCATTAATAACATTAAAAGCACTAAAAAACTAGAAAATCCTTAAACTGCCACAAAAAACTATAAAAACTATTTAAAACTCTAAATATAATAAAAAACCCATAAAAACCATAAAACCCTAAAAACTCAAAAAAACAAAAAACACTAAAAACCATAAAAACCAGAAAATCCCTAAAAACAGTAAAACCCTTGAAATCCATAAAATCCTAATAACCAAAAAAACCATAAAAAATCCCAAAAAATCCCTAAAAAATAAAAAACAAAAAACTTCCGAAAAAAACCTAAGAAATCCTTAAAAACCTAAAAACACTTAAAACCCAAAAAAAAACCATATAAACGTTAAAAACACTAAAACCCCTAAAAACCCATAAAACCCCACAAAATCCTTAAAACCCCTCAAAACATAAAAATGCTTACAAATCACCAAAAATATTAAAATATGTATAAAACAATAAAAACACAAAAAAACACAAAGTAAACCTTCAAAACTTAGATACACATAAAACACCTATAAACCTGAAAAATATAAAAACATTAAAGGACCCTAAAACCCATAGAAACCATAAAACCACCAAAAAACCTAAAAACCCTAAAATGCATAAAAAACCGTAAAATCCACCTAAAAACTATAAAAACCCTTTAAATAACTAAAAACATAAAAAAATATAAAGAACCCCAAAACCCTAAAAACATAAAAAAACCCTAAAAAACATCATAACGACTAAAAAACCATAAAAACCTAAAAACACTTAAAACCCAAAAAACGTAAAAAACACTAAAAACCCTAAAATCCCAAAAAATCCTAAAATCAATAAAACCCACTAAAAACAATAAAAAACCATAAAACCCCAAAACCAAATGAATCTCTAAAACCCATTAAACCACTAAAAACTTCAAAGACATCAAAAAACCTGAACACCACTAAAAAATCAAGAAACCCCTAAAACCCCATAAAAACCATAATAACCCAAAAAACATAAAAAATATTGAAACATCCTCAAAATCATTGAAAACACTAGAAACCATAAAAATCCTAAAAATTTATTATAATATCTAAAAAATCTAATAGTCCTCTAAAAACATAAACCCTAAATCAATAAAAACCCCTTAAAACCCTAAAAATGGTAAAAACCCTAAAACCCCTAAAAAACTAAAAACCCTAAAATCCATCAAAATCTGAAAAAACAATAAAAAACATAAAAACCATAAAAATACAAAACAAATCCCTAAAATTACATGATATTATAAAGAACAATGAAATCCATAAAAACCCTAAGAAAACCATAAAACCCTAAAATTACTTAAAACCCCTAAAAACCAAAATTTTCTAAGAACCCTAAAAACTCTAAAAAACCATAGATTGCATAAAATACCTAAAATCTTAAAACCCCCTAAAATATCGTAAAAACCAATAAAACCACTATAAACTATAATATCCCTTTAAACACCTCAAAATGATAAAAAACACAAAAAAACCGTAAAACATTAAAAAATCAACAGAACCCTAAAATCCAAAAACCATAAAATACTAAAACCCAATAAACCCAAAAAACACCATAAAATACTTGAAAAACATAAAATACAACAAAAATCTGAAAAAAAAACAAAAATACCTTCAGATAAAAAAACACTAAAAATCTTGAAAATCCCAAAAAAAACCATTAGTACATAAAAAAATTAAAACCCTTAAAAATATAAAAATAAAAATAAAAACTTAAAAACCCTAAAAAAAATAAAAACCATAAAAACCATAAAACCAATAAAACATTAAAAACCATTAAAACCCATTAAATCCATAAAAACCATTAAAACTCTAAAATCCCCCAAAAAGTGATAAAAAAAACTAAAACCTAGAAAAAAAAATAAACTCAAAAGATCCCTAAAAACCTAAAAAAAACCAAAAACCCCTATAAAACCCCCAAACCATAAAAATAAATAAAAAACCTTAAAACCATAAAAATAAAAAATAATCCATAAAAATACCAAAAAACGTAAAAAATCAAAAAGAAACCTTGAAAACCCCAATGACAATCTTAAAAACCTAAAAATACATAAAACCCCTAAAAAGATTAAAATCACTAAAAATACTAAAGAACCTCAAAAAATTAAAAGCCCTACAAACCAAATAAACCACTAAAAACAATAAAACCCCCAAAACCCCATAAAAAACTTTAAAAACCCACAAAAACAATAAAACCCTTTAAACCCCTAAAATGTAAAAAACATTTTAAAAACGTTAAAAATCCTAAAAAACTCAAAAAAACCCAAAAAACATTAAAAATCGTAAAAAAACAAAAACCCCTTATAATCATTAAAAATCAAAAAAAGACCAAAAAATCCCAAAAAACCCTAAAGAACCCTAAGAAAACCATAAAAACCTAAAAAACCAAAACCCCCTAAAAACTAAAAAAATAATAAAAACCATTGACCCCTAATATCATTAAAACCCTAAACCAACAAAACCCCTAAACCCCTTAAAACCATAAAAATCATGAAAAGTCCTATAAATCCATAAAAATGTAAAAAACCGCTAAAAACACTGTAAACCACTTAGAAAATGTTAAAAACCAAAAAATATGTAGAATCTATACAATCCCAAAAAAATAAATAACACTAAAAACCATAGAACACCATAAGCACCCTAAAAACTATAAAACTCCTAAAAACCTAAACCACCCTAAAAACCTAGAAAACCCCTCAAAACAACTAAAAACACCAAAAACCCATTAAAACCCTAAAAAAAATTCAAAAACACTAAAACCATTAAAAATAGTAAAAACTCAAAAAAAAACCATAAAAACATAAAAAAACAGTAAAAACCCTAAAACCCATAAAAACCCATAAACCACCTCAAAATTCCTAAACTAAAGAAGACTAAAAATACTAAATATCCTAAATATCCATAAAACATAAATAACTTAAAAAAAATGAAAATACCTAAAAAATCTCAAAACAATTAAAACCTGTAAAAACCCTACAAATCCTAAAAACCCTAAAAACCCTAAAAACCCGAAAACATACAAATTCCCTAAAAATCCTAATTAACCATAAAATCCTAAAAATTACTAGAAATCCCTTAAAACATAAAAACATGAGAACCTAAAAAAACCTAAGGAAAATATAAAGACAATAAAAATAAGACCCCCAAAAAAGCTAAAAATGGGAAAAAATCCCATAAAACCGTTAAAAAGACCCTAAAACCCCTAATACACAAAAAACCAAAAAAACCCCCAAAACCATAAAAAACCTCTACAACCCCACTAAATCCATAAAAACCTACTAAAAACTCAAAAACCCATTAAACCCTTAAAAAATTAAAAAATATAAATAATTATAAAACCCTTAAAAACTCAAAATACCCTAAAATACCAAAAAATAATAAAAAACTTAAAATCCATAAAAATCCTAAAAACACTCTGAATAAAAAAACAATAAAAAGAATTAAAAACCCTAAAAAATCAATAAAAATACCTAAAAATGTAAAACACACATCAAACCTTGAAAACCCTATGATAACATTAAGAACCTAAAAACACTTCAAACCCCCCAAAAATTCCTAATAATTGCTAAAAACCCAAAAAATCGTTAAAATACACTAAAAACCAACAAAAAAACTCTAAAACCCATTAACAACCATAAAAATGATAAAAATTATAAAAAATGTTAAAACCCTTAAATAAATAAATAAACACCCTAGTTACCCATAACACACTTAAATATCACAAAATCACTAAATAAACCTGGAATCTATAAAAATCCTAAAATATCCATAAAAATATATAAAATGGGGAAAACCCATATAATCCCTAAAAACCCATTAGAAATGAAAAAAAAACCAAAAAAAACCCAAAAAACACTAAAAACCATAGAACCCCAAAAAACAAAAAACTACTATAAAATACTAAAAAAAATTAAAAACCATTAAACCCTTAAAATGCAACAAAACTCTAAAAAAATTAAATCCCCTAAAAAAATAAAAATAAACATTAAACCCAAAAAACCCCATAAAACCAAAAATCCTTTATAAAAAACTAAAAACACTCAAAATCCTTAAAACCCCTAATTACCATAAATGCACATAAATCACCATAAATCGCCAAAAAACCTAAAAATTCTAAAAACCAAAAACACCCCCAAACCCCAAAAACCCATAAAACCTCTAGAATCCTTAAAAACTTAAGACTCTATAATAACCCTTAAAACCCACTAAAAACTCTAAAACCTTATAAAACCCAAAAAATGTCAACCCCCCAAACCATAAGACTCTAAAAACACTAAAAACAGGAAAAGAAAATCCCAAAACCTATAAAACTCTAAAAGCCCCCAAACCCCCCTAAATCGCTTCAATTCCCTTAAAACCGTAAACCCCTAAAAATACTAAAATCCATAAAATTTCTAAAACCCTAAAATCCTAAAAAACACTTATAAACAAAAAAAAAATCAAAAAACACATAAAACCTATAAAAAAATAAAAACTCACTAATAAACCCAAAAAACCCAAAAACCCTAAAAACCATAATATCATTTAAAATCACTAAAAACCCTAAGAACCATAAAAACCCTAAAAACCATAAAACATCCCAAAAAATCCCTCAAAAAATAAAACACCATAGAATCCACGAAAAACTCTAAAAACCGTACAATCCTAAAAACTATTAAAACTACTAAACAACATTAAAAATACTAAAACCCCTAAAAAACCCCAAAACCCCTAAAAAATGAAAAACCAAAAAACCTATAAAAACGTAAAATACTTGAAAACCCCGTAAAAATACACTAAAAACTCTAAAAATAATTTAATACCAGATAAAAATTAAAAAACATTAAAAACCATAAAAAACAAATAGACATTAAAAACCTAGAAAGCCATAAAATCTCTAGAAACCTCAATATCCATAAAATCCAAAAAAGCCAAAAAAGTCCTAAAAAATTCCAAAAAATCCCTGAAAACATAAAAATCCCTAAAAACATAGAAGATCATAAGAAACCTTAAGAAAATAAAAACACATAAAACCCATAAAAACCACAAAACAAAAAAACTAATAATAATCATAAAACCCCAAAAAAACAACTAAAACCCCTGTAGTCCGTAAAAACAAAACAAAATAAAAATCCTAAAAATGATATAAAAATACCTAAAAACGTGAAAAACCATAAAACCTAGAAACCCCTAAGAAAACCTTATGAACCTAAAAAAACATAAATCCTCTAGAAACCTAAACCACACTAAAAATATTAAAATACCCTAAAATACCTAAAACCCACTAAAACATTAAAAAATCAAAAACCGCCTAAGAATCTTAAACACCCTAAAACACCATAAAAAACCACCAAAATCAATAAAAACCATTAAACCCACTAAGACATTGAGAAAATATAAAAAAAATAAAAAACCTATATAAATAAAAAAAATCATAAACCAAAAATAACCATAAAACCCCTAAAACCATAAAACCATAAAAAACCTCAAAATAAATAAAAAACATAAAAAACATAAAAATACTTAAGAATAAATAAAAATGTAAAAATGCTAAAAACCCCCAAAACACTAAGAACCCCTAATAAAACCTTAAAAACCTAAAAACAATTAAAACACCTAAAAAACTAAAAACCTGAAAATCACTAAAAATCCCGAAAGGATAAAATCCCCAAATAACATTAAAACCCTAAAACCCATAAAACGCATAGAATCCCTCTAAAAACTCAAAAAATCTCTTTAAACCCATAAAATGTTAGAAACTATAAAAACATTAAAACAACAAAAAATCTCAAAAAATCCCTAAAACGCAAAAAACCATAAAAGCATAAAACCCATTAAAACTCCTAAAATCCCTTATAATTGATAAAATCCCTAAAATCCTAAAAATCCATATATATCCAAAAAAAGTTGTAAAAATCCATAAAATTTTTAAAACCACTTACAACTTAGAAAACCCCTATGAAAATCATAAAAACTTTAAATTACATAAAATCCCTAAAAATGCCAAAATCCATAAAAAACTAAAACCCCTCAAAATCCGTAAAAAACCAAAAATTCCAAAAAAAATCCATAAAAGCACTAAAAACAAAAAATAAGTAAAAATATCTAAAAACCGTGAAAAATACAATGAAAATATTAAAACATTAAAAAATTAAAACACCCAAAACCATAAAAATTACTAAAAACTATACCAACACTAAAAGACCCTAAAAACCCCTAAAACAAAAAAATTAAAATAATCATATAACCCCATAAAAACCATAAAAAACAATAAAAACTATAAAAACCCTTTAAAATTCCTAAAAACCCATAAAAACCTTAAAAAACTCAAAATACTCTAAAAACACTTTAAAACCCTAAAATGTAAAAAAATCTAAAAATCCATGAAAACTTTTAAAATCCCCAAAAAACCATAAAATCCCTAAAAACACTATAGGCCCTCAAAATCCCTAAAACTGTAAAAAACATACAAATACCCTTAAATCCCTAAAAACATATAAAACACAAAAAACATGAAAAAACTATTAAAACCACAAAAACCTAAAAAAAACAAAACCCATAACAATCTAACAATACTAGGAACCCAAAAACACCAAAAAACCCTAAAACACATAAAACCCCATAAAACATTAAAACCCCGTAAAACCCACTGAAAACTATAAAACCCCTATAAACACCAAAGAATAAAGAGATGGAAGCCCCAACATCTCAGATCCCTCGTGAAGACTGATTCACTACCCTCCTAGGTTGAAGATGATGGCGGCCCATGCGCCTCTCCCCCACTCTGCAGGGGAGGGTCCTCCCTCTGAGGATTGATCCTTCACTCCTTTCTCATCCCTGACGTGCATCCCTCCTTCCCGCAGATGGTTCTTTGCCCGATGGATCCATAACTTTTTGAAGTTCGACTGCAAATCCCTCTTTCACCATATGTGTTCAACGTAGCCTCAACTCTTCATCTTCTGACTCTGGTTGCAAGGTTTCTGAAGTGGCACCCCCCAGTGGAAACTTTTGATAGGTTTGTTTTCGTGATTTGGACTCCTTAGGATCGTGCAATAATAGGTCTGGTTGAAGGCTACCACATCATGATTCACTTCACATCTGAGGTGGATGTGATTTTCACGAGGTCCACTGCACCTCAATGCTGTAATGGTGTCTGCTTCTCCCTATTTCAGTGGAGAGTTGACCTTAATCTGAATCATAACACACTGATGGTTGTGACTTGGGTTAGGTTTCCCAAACTTCCCCTCATGTTTCAAAATTTCTCTATAATTTCATTGTTATGGAATCCTGTGTGGAGGATCCTCTATGTGGATAGCAGGACACATGCCCTCTTCAATCATATTTCCCCAAGGGCCTTCATTGAGGTTTATCTTTTAAATGATCTGGTGGATTCTCTTTGGATTGTTGTGGGGGAGGAACTCAATTAGAAGCAACCAGTGATTTTTGAATCATGGAATGACTTCTGTTCTTCCTATTCAAATTTTGGGAATAATTTTCAGACTGGAATTTGTGATATCTCTGGTTGGCGTGGCATAAATCTGGCTCATTTTCTATCTGGTGAGAGCATATAGAATTTGGTGGAAGCGCAGGAGGTCAGGGGAGTGACTGAGCCCTCATCTAATCTTCCAATGGTTGCTACGGTCTTTGATCTGCCCAAGAAATATTTGATGATTAGGAGTGATATGGAGGTGGAAATGGTCGATTCTGGACGCATCAGTTTTATTTTGGCTGGGAATGTTTGTGGATAGGGAGCTGCTGACACTAAGGTAGTGCGCACAATCGAAGGGAAGAACTTCATTTCTATAAGTGATAATTCTGGAAGTGGTGAGCTATCAGAGAGAGGGAATGAGTAGGAGAAGGTGGCTGAGCAGGCTGACTAGCATGGGCATGACCAACAGGGGGGCCCTGATGCAGTCAATGGGTGAAGTAATTTTGGGCTGGAGGAAAGTCAGTGGGGGAGCCTGCATTAGCCTGTTGCCGAATGAAATTGATGTCGCTCTGTCAAATAGGTTTCAAGAGTTTTCCTCGGATGAGATAGTTGGTAATGATGATGTGCATGGGGGAGAGCCTAAGCAAGGGGATGTAGTTGGGGTTGAGATGATAGCTGGGTATGGGGAGGAGAGGCTTATGGCTGGGTAGGAGATAATCTTGGTAGAGGAGGATACCCTTGATCTTGAAGAGGGATGCCCTAGTTGGAGCATAAACCCCCTGGTTCTCTCCACTAGGAGTGGTGACGTGGAGAGGGTCGACATGAGGGTTGTGCCGAGTTCCCTTGATGATGAGGCTGGCACTATTTGGGTGAAGGTTCTGGCTAGACTTCCTCCACTAGAGTCTAATTCTAGCACTGCATTTGTAGAGAATCTAGCTTGGCTCCCTCTATCGAAGTGCAAAATTGATGAAGGTGGGTTGGCCCCAAATATTCAAAAGGAAATGGTTGTTTATGGTGTCCTATCTTCTAAAGACCATTGTGTGCTTCTCTATGACATGATGAGAGTTTAATTGACCAAGTTTCCTCCTGAGAATGAGGCTAAAAGACTAGGGTATAGGTTTACTGAGGATGACCATAGGATAAATGTTGTTATGGCTAGATTTAAGGAGGAAAGAAAAAAAGCATCAAAAGGGGGATGGAGTATCTCATGGGACAAGAAGCAAATATGGTACCATAGGGGCCTCAAGTGAGGATAGTGGTGGAGTTTTACTTGCGAAGGAAGTTCATGATGATGGTTTCATTTCTACCCCCCCCCCCAAACCATAAAAATATATAAAAAACCTTACAACCATAAAAATAAAAAATAATCCATAAAAATACCAAAATACGTAAAAAATAAAAAAAACATGAAAACCCCAATGACAATCTTAAAAACCTAAAAATACATAAAACCCCTAAAACATTAAAATCACTGAAAATACTAAAGAACCTAAAAATATTAAAAACCCTACAAACCAAATAAACCACTAAAAACAATAAAACCCCATAAAAACCTTAAAAACCCACAAAAACAATAAAACCATTTAAACCCCTAAAATGTAAAAAACATTTTAAAAACGTTGAAAATCCTACAAAACTCAAAAAAAATAACCAAAAAACCCAAAAAACATTAAAAATCGTAAAAAAACTAAAACCCCTTAAAATCATTAAAAATCATAAAAAAGACCAAAAAATCCCAAAAAACCCTAAAAACCCTAAGAAAACCATAAAAACCTAGAAACCCAAACCCCCTAAAAACTAAAATAATAATAAAAACCATTAACCCCTAATATCATTAAAACCCTAAACCTACAAAACCCCTAAACCCCTTAAAACCAGAAAAATCATGAGAAGCCCTATAAATCCATAAAAATGTAAAAAAGCCCAAAAAACACTTTAAACCACTTAGAAAACGTTAAAAACCAAAAAATACGTAGAATCTATACAACCCCAAAAAAATAAAAAACACTGAAAACAATAGAACACCATAAGCAACCCAAAAACTATAAAACCCCTAAAAACCTAAACAACCCTAAAAAACTATAAAACCCCTCAAAAAAACTAAAAACACCAAAAACCCATTAAAACCCTAAAAACATTCAAAAACACTAAAACCATTAAAAATAGTAAAAACTCAAAAAAACCATAAAAACATAAAAAACCGTAAAAACCCTAAAACTAATAAAAACCCATAAACCACCTCAAAATCCCTAAACTAAAAAAGAATAAAAATACTAAATATCCTAAATATCCCTAAAAACATAAATAACATAAAAAAAGAAAATACCTAAGAAAAAAACCACAAAATAATTAAAGCCCGTAAAAACCCTACAAATGCTAAAAACCCTAAAAAACACAAAAAACCCCAAAACATACAAAATCAATAAAATTCCTAGTTAACCATAAAATCCTAAAAATTCTTAGAAATCCCTTAAAACATAAAAACATGAGAACCTAAAAAACACTAAGGAAAATATAAAGACAATAAAAATAAGACCCCCAAAAAACCTAAAAATGGAAAAAAATCACATAACACTGTTAAAAAGACCCTAAAAACCCTAATACACAAAAAACCAAAAAACCCCAAAACCATAAAAACCACTAAAACCCCAATAAATCTATAAAAACCTACTAAAAACTCAAAAACCCATTAAACCCCTAAAAAAATTAAAAAATATAAATAATTATAAAACCCTTAAAAACTCAAAAGACTCTAAAATACCAAAAATTAATAAAAACCTTGAAATCCATAAAAATCCTAAAAACACTCTGAATAAAAAAACCATAAAAACAATAAAATAACCCAAAAAATCCATAAAAATACCTAAAATGTAAAACACACTTCAAACAATGAAAACCCTATGATAACATTAAAAACCTAAAAACACTTCAAACACCCCAAAAAATCCTAAACATTGCTAAAAACCCACAAAATCATTAAAATACACTAATAACCAACTAAAAACTCTAAAGCCCATTAACAACCATAAAAATGATGAAAATTATAAAAAATGTTAAAACCCTTAAAAAAATAAAAAAAACACCCTAGTTACCCATAACACACTTAAATATCACAAAATCACTAAATAAACCTGGAATCTATAAAAATCCTAAAATATCCCTAAAAATATATAAAATGTGAAAAACCCATATAATCCCTAAAAACCCATTAGAAATGAAAAAAAAACAAAAAACACTAAAACCCATAGAACCCCAAAAAACAAAAAACGACTATAAAATACTAAAAACAATAAAAACCATTAAACCCTTAAAAATGAAACAAAACTCTAAAAAAATTAAATCCCCAAAAAAACTAAAAATAATCATTAAACCCAAAAAAACCCCATAAAACCAAAAATCCCTTATAAAATCCTAAAAACACTAAAAATCCTTAAAACCCCTAATTACCATAAATGCACATAAATCGCCATAAATCACCAAAAACCCTAAAAATGCTAAAAACAGAAAAAACCCCAAACCCCAAAAACCCATAAAACCTCTAGAATCCTTAAAAACCTAAGACTCTATAATAACCCTTAAAAGCCACTAAAAACTATGAAACCTTATAAAACCCAAAAAATGTCAACCCCCCAGACCATAAGACCCTAAAAACACTAAAAACAAGAAAAAAAATCCCAAAAACTATAAAACTCCGAAATCCCCCAAACCCCCCTAAATCGCCTCAAATCCCTTAAAACCGCAAACCCCTATAAATACTAAAATCCATAAAATTTGTAAAACCCTAAAATCCTAAAAAATACTTAAAAAGAAATAAAAAGACATAAAACTCATAAAACCTATAAAAAACTAAAAAATCACTAATAAACCCAAAAACCCAAAAACCCTAAAAACCATAATATCATTTAAAATCACTAAAAACCCTTGGAACCATAAAAACCCTAAAAACCTTAAACATCCCAAAAAATCCATAAAAAATAAAACACCATAGAATCCACGAAAAACTCTAAAAAAACCGTACAATCCTAAAAACAATTAAAACTACTAACAAACTTTTAAAATGCTAAAACCCCTAAAAACAAAAAAAACCCCAAAACCCCTAAAAAACTAAAAAACCAAAAAACCAAAAAACCTATAAAAACGTAAAACACTCAAAACCCCATAAAAATACACTAAAAACTCTAAAAATACATTAAAACCATATAAACATTAAAAAACATTAAAAAACATAAAAAACAAAAAAAAACCTAGAAAGCCATAAAATCTCTAGAAACCTCAATATCCCTAAAATCAAAAAAAAACCCATAAAAGTCCTAAAAAAGTCCAAAAAATCCATGAAACCATAAAAATCCATAAAAACATACAAAATAATAAGAAACCTTAAAAAAATAAAAACACATAAAACCCATAAAAACACAAAACAAAAAAACTAATAATAATCATAAAACCCCAAAAAACAACTAAAACCCTCGTAGTCCGTAAAACCAAAACAAAATAAAAATCCTAAAAATGATATAAAAATACATAAAAACGTGAAAAACCATAAAACCTAGAAACCCCTAAGAAAACCTTATGAACCTAAAAACACATAAATCCCCAAGAAACCTAAAACGCACTAAAAATTTTAAAATACCATAAAATACCTAAAAACCACTAAAACTTTAAAAAATCAAAAACCGCCTAAGAATCTTAAACACCCTAAAACGCCATAAAAAATCACCAAAAGCAATAAAAACCATTAAACCCACTAAGACATTGAGAAAATACAAAAAAAATAAAAAACCTATATAAATAAAAAAATCATAAACCAAAAATAACCATAAAACCCCTAAAACCATAAAACCATAAAAAACCACAAAATAAATAAAAAACATAAAAACACTTAAGAATAAATAAAAAATGTAAAAATTCTAAAAACCCCCAAAACACTAATAACCCCTAATAAAACCTTATAAACCTAAAAACAACTGAAACACCTAAAAAACTAAAAACCTGAAAAATCACTAAAAATCCTAAAAGGATAAAATTCCCAAAAAACATTAAAACCCTAAAACCCATAAAACCCATAGAATCCCTCTAAAAACTCAAAAAAACCCTTTAAACCCATAAAATGTTAGAAACTATAAAAACATTAAAACAACAAAAAATCTCAAAACACCCTAAAACACAAAAAACCATAAAATCATAAAACCCATTAAAACTCCTAAAATCCCTTAAAATCGATAAAATCCCTATAATCCTGAAAATCCATATAAATCCTAAAAAAGTTTTAAAAATCCATAAAATTTTTTAAACCACTTACAACTTATAAAACCCCAATGAAAATCATAAAAACTTTAAAATACATAAAAACCCTAAAAATGCCAAAATCCATAAAAACCCTAAAACCCCTCAAAATCCTTTAAAAACCCAAAATTCCAAAAAAATCCATAGAAGCACTAAAAACCCAAAATAAGTAAAAATATCTAAAAACCTTGAAAAATACAATGAAAATCTTAAAACATAAAAAAATTAAAACACCCAAAACCATAAAAATTACTAAAAACTATACCAACCCTAAAAGACCCTAAAAACCCCTAAAACAAAAAAATAGAAAAAAAATTTAAAATAATCATATAACCCCATAAAAACCATAAAAAACACTAAAAACTATAAAACCCCTTTAAAATTCCTAAAATCCCATAAAAACCTTAAAAAACTCAAAATACTCTAAAAACACTTTAAAACCCTAAAATGTTAAAAAAATCTAAAAATACATTAAAACCCTTAAAATCCCCAAAAAACCAAAAAATCCCTAAAAACACTATAGGCCATCAAAATCCCTAAAACTGTAAAAAACATACAAATACCCTTAAATCCCTAAAAACATATAAAACACAATAAACCATGAAAAAACTATTAAAACCATAAAAACCTAAAAAAACCAAAACCCATAACAATCTAACAATACTAGGAACCCAAAAACACCAAAAAACTCTAAAACCCTTAAAACCCCATAAAAAATTAAAAATCCTAAAACCCACTAAAAACTATAAAACCCATATAAACACCAAAGAAGAAAGAGATGGAATCCCCAAAATCTCAGATCCCTCGTGATGACTGATTCACTACACTCCGAGGTTGAAGATGATGGAGGCTCATGCGCCTCTCCCCCATTCTGAAGGGGAGGTTCCTCCCTTTGAGGATTGCTCCTTCACTCCTTTCTCATCCCTGACGTGCATCCCTCTTTCCCGCGGATGGTTCTTTGCCTGATGGATCCAGATCTTTTTGAAGGTCGACTGCATATCCCTCTTTCACCATTGGAGTTCAACGTAGCCTCAAATATTCATCTTCGGACTCTTGTTTCAAGGTTTTTGAAGTGGATCCCCCCAGTGGAAACTATTGATAGGTTTGTTTTCGTGATTTGGACTCCTCCGGATCGTGCAATAGTAGGTCCAGTTGACGACTCTCACATCATGATTCACTTCACATCTTAGGTGGATGTGATTTTCAGGAGGTATGCTTCACCTTAAAGATGTAATGGTGTCTGCTTCTCCCTATTTCAGTGGAGCGTTGACCTTCATCTGAATCATAACACCCTGATGGTTGTGACTTGGGTTAGGCTTCCCAAACATCCCCTTATGTTTCAAAATTTCTCTATAATTTCATTATTATGGAATCTGGTGTGGAGGATCTTCTATATGGATAGCAGGACGCATTCCCTCTTCCATCCTATTTCCCCAAGGGCCTTCATTGAGGTTTATGTTTTAAATGATCTGGTGGATTCTCTTTGGATTTTTGTGGGGGAGGAACTCAATTAGAAGCAACCAGTTATTTTTGAATCATGGAATGACTTCTGTTCTTCCTGTTCAAATTTTGGGAATAATGTTCAGACTGGAAGTTGTGACGGCTCTGGTAGGTGTGGCATAAATCTGGCTCATTTTCTATCTGGTGAGAGGAGACAGAATTTGGTGGAAGCGCAGGCGGTCAGGGTAGTGACCAAAACCTCATCCAATCAGCCAATGGTTACTACGGTCTTTGATATGCCCAAGAAATATTTGATGATTAGGAGTGATATGGAGGTGGAAATAGTCGATTCTGGCAGCATAAGTTTTATTTTCGCTGGGAACGTTTGTGGATAGGGAGCTGCTGACACTAAGGTAGTGTGCACAATCGAAGGGAGGAACTTCATTTCTATAGGTGATAATTCTGGAAGTGGTGTGCTATCAGAGAGAGGGAAAGAGTAGGAGAAAGTGATTGAGTAGGCGGACTAGAAAGGGCATGACCAACAGGGGGGCCCTGATGCAGTCCATGGGTGAAGTAATTATGGACTAGAGGAATGTCAGTGGGGGAGTCTGCAGTAGCCTGTTCCTAAATGAAATTGATGTCACTCTGTCAAATAGGTTTCAAGACTTTTCCTCGGATGAGATATATGGTAATGATGATGTGCATGGGGGAGAGCCTGAGCAGGAGGAGGTAGTTGGGCTAGAGATGAGAGCTGGGGATGGGGAGGAGAGGCTTATGGATGGGTAGGAGATGATCTTGGTAGAGGATGATACCCTTGATCTTGAAGAGGGATGCCCTAGTTGGAGCATAAACCCCCTTGGTTCTCTCCACTAGGAGTGGTGACATGGAGAGGGTCGACATGAGGTCTATGCCGAGTTCCCTTGATGATGAGGCTAGCACTATTTGGGTGAAGGGTCTGGCTGGACTTCCTTCACTGGAGCCTAATTCTAGCACTGCATTTGTAAAGGATCTAGCTTGGCTCCCTCTATCAGAGTCCAAAATTGATGAAGGTGGGTTGGCCCCAAACATGAAAAAGGAAATGGTTATTTATGGTGTCCCATCTTCTAAAGACCATTGTGTGCTTCTCTATGACATGATGAGGGTTGAATTGACCATGTTTCCTCCTGAGAATGGGGCTAAAATACTAGAGGATAGGTATACTGAGTATGACCATAGGATAAATGTTGTTATTGCTAGATTTAAGGAGGAAAGAAAAAATGCATCAAAAGGGGGGTGGAGTATCTCATGGGACAAGAAGAAAATATGGTACCATAGGGGCCTCAAGTGAGGATAGTGGTGGAGTGTTACATGCGAAGGAAGTTCATGATGATGGTTTCATTTCTACCCCCCCCCCCCCAAAGGAAGCAGGGGAAGGATAAATTCACTCTTCAAAGACCATTGGAGACCCGGGCCACCTCCCCGGTGGCCAAGCTGAAACTTAAAGTTAACAAGCAGGAGTGGACTTCATGAAATGTAGAGAAAGAGACGACCAAAGAGAAACTCTTGAATATTCTCAGAATACTAGAGGACTATGAGTGGGGATGGGACTCTATGGATGCAGGACTTGAATCCGACATTTTCTTTGCGGAAATGGATGATAGTCTTGGTGCATGTTTTGGACCTTTCAGTGTATAATTGGATGACTTTGGCGGTGACATTAACTGACTTGTTCTCTTTTGTTCTTTTGGACTTTTTGGGGTTTGGGTTTTGGGTTGTGATGGGGTTTAGGGTGTGGGCTATTTGGCCTAGCCCCTTCTTTTGTTTTGTGGTATCCACCTTTTCTTTATATATTTTGGGGGGACTAAGAATAGTCTGGCCCCACATCTTCCTTTACCTATAAACAAATAAAATATTAAGAAACTATAAAACCCATTAGAAACCCTAAAAATCTCATAAAAACATAAAAAAAACAACACAAAACCCTAAAAACTGTAATGTCCTCTAAAAACCCTCAAAATATCTTTTAACCCCAGAAAACAATACTTTCATTAAAAACCCTAATTTTTTAAAAATTGTAGAAATAATAAATAAACTGAAAAAACACCCTAAGAAAACCACAGATAACTAAAAACACTTAATACCTCTAAAAAACATAAAAAATCTAAAAAACCTAAAACACCTAAAAACAAAAAACCGAAAAAACCATCAAAATCCATAAAACACTGAAAATACAAAACAAAATCGCTAAAGGTACTTAAAAATGTAAAAAACCCTAAAACCATGAAAAACCCTGGTAAAACATTAAAAATATAAAAACACATAAAATACACAAAAACCCTAAAAATGATAATAACTTTAAAAAATTTCCCTCAAACCCCTAAAAACCAAAAAAACCCATAAAACCAATAAATACCCATAAATACCTAAAAATAACTAAAAAAATCTAAAATCCTGTTAAACCAAAAAAACATATAAAAACACAAAAAAATTTAAAAACACTAAAAAACTCAAAATCCCTAAAAATCGCAAAAAACATAAAACCCTAAAAAAACTATAACCCACAATATAAATAAAATCCCTAAAAACCAATAAATATCCTAAAAAATCCTTAAAAATAACTAAAAATGTAAAAGCCTCTAAAAATCCTAAAATGCCAAAGAATAATTTAATAATATAAAAATAATTAAACCCCATAAAACCCATAAAACACTACAAGAAATAAAAACCATAAAAACTCTAAAACACTATAATCCCATAAAAACCCTTAAAATAATAATTAAAAAGAACTGAAAATCTCAAAAAATGTTAAAAACTCCTGAAAACCCCTAATAAAACCTTAAAATCCTAAAAACAATTAAATACCCTAAATAACCAGAAAAATGCCAAAACCCATAAGAACCATAAAAGGCCCCAAAAAAACCAAAACACCTATAAATTAGAAAAACCCCTAAAAACTTTAAACCCCTAAATTGTTAAAAAAACATTAACAAACCTTTAAACCTAAAAAAATAAAAAAAATCCTAAAAACTTAAAAAACCATAATAACCCCCAGAAACCCCTTAAAACCCTAAAAATCATTAAATACCCTAAAAACTACAAAACCCCAAAAACCCCTAACAATCCTAACAAAACCTTAAAAACCTAAAAATATTAAAACAACAAAAACCATAAAATGGTAAAAAAATTAAAAAATCTAAAAAACCCTTAAAGATTGAATAACCCAAAAGGCCCCCAAATAACCCCTAAAAATCCAAAAAACACTAAACAACACTCTAAAAACATAAAAACCCCTAAAAACATTGAAAACCCCTAAGAACACCATAAAAACCTATGAGCACTTAAAACCACATGGAAATAAAAATATCCTAAAAACCCAACGCATCTAAAAACTATAAAACCCCTAAAAATCTTAAAAACCCTTAAAACCCCATAAAAACCCTAAATCCAGAAAAACCACTAAATAAATTTTAACCCTCAACAATGTTAAAGATAATAAAAACCAATAAAAACCCTAAAAGACAAAAAAACCATAAAAAGCTAAAAACCATCAAGACTCTATAAACCATAAAGACTGTAAGTACAATAAAAACCCGGAAAACCCTCAATATCATTTCAACCCCTTGTAACCTTAAAAATCCTAAAATAGACCAAAAAACATTAAAAATGTAAAAAAATTGAAATAAGAATTTGTAAAACCTTTAATAGATAAAAACACTTAAGACTCATAATGACATTAGAAATATAAAATCCTAAAAAAACCCTAAAACCCCTAAAAACTCTAAAACCGAAAAAAATCCCTAAAATCCCTTAAAACCAAAAAAATCTAAAATGGCCCTAAAAACCCTAAATACCTCAAACACCCTAAAAATCCATAAAAATACTCTAATAGAATGCAAATATAAAAATCCCTAAAAATCACTAAAAATGTAAAAAACCATAATAACCCTACCCTGAAAAACCCAAAGGTAAACTTAAAAACATAAAAACACTTAAAAACACTAAAAATTTAAAAAATTCTAAAAACACAAAAAATCCAAAAACCACTAAAAAAATTAAACACTTAAAAACCATAAAAACCCTAAAAACCCTAAATACCCATAAAACCCCTAAAATCCATTTAAACCACTAAAAATTTAAAAAACTCTAGGAAACCTCAAAAACCCTAAAACAACCAAAAAAAATCAATAAACCCCCAAAACCATAAAACCCTGAGAAACCCTGAAAACCATAAAACCCTCAGAATCCATAAAAACCAACAAAAAAAGAAAATAAAAATACTAAAAAATCTCTAAATATCCCTACAAACAAAAAAATCCTAAAAACCATGAACGCCCTAAGAAAACCTTAAAATCCTAAAAACACATAAAACCCCAAAAAACCCTCAAAAACTCTTAAATTCCTAAAAATCACTAACAATCCTAAAAACAATAAAAACCTGAACCATTAAAAAGTATAAACCCCATTTAAACCCCTAAAAATTCTATAAACTCTAAAAAATCTTAAAACCAAAAAACCTGGCATGGGCATGACCAACAGGGGGGCCCTGATGCTATCCATGGGTGAAGTAACTATGGAATGGAGGAAAGTCTGTGGGGGAGCCTGCAGTACCATGTTGCCAAATGAAAATTATGTCGCTCTGTCAAATGGGATTCAAGACTTTTCCTCGGATGAGATAGTTGGTAATGATTATGTGTAGGGGGGAGCCTGAGCAAGGGGAGGTAGTTGGGCGAGATATGAGAGCTGGGGATGGTGAGGAGAGGCTTATGGCTGGGTGGGAGATGATATTGGTAGATGAGGATACCCTTGATCTTGAATAGAGATGCCCTAGTTGGAGCATAAACCCCCTGGTTCTCTCCACTGAGAGTGGTGATGCAGAGAGGGTTGACATGGGGGCTGTGTAGTGTTCCCTTGATAATGAGGCTGGCACTCTTTGGGTGAAGGGTCTGGCTGGAATTCCTTCACTGGAGTCCAATTATAGCACTGGATTTGTAGAGGATCTGGCTGGGCTCCCTCTATCGGAGCCCAAAATTGATGAAGGTGGGTTGGCCCCAAACATGCAGAAGGAAATTGTTGTTTATGTTTTCCCATCTTCTAAATACCATTGTGTGCTACTATATGACATGGTGAGGGTTGAATGGACCAAGTTTCCTCTTGAGAATGAGGCTAAAAGACTAGGGGATAGTTTTGGTGAGGATGACCATAGGATAAATGTTGTTATGTCTATATTTACGGAGGAATGAAAAAAGCATCAAAAGGGGATGGATTATCTCATGGGACAGGAAACAAAGAAGGTACGGTAGGGGCCTCAATTGCGGATAGTGGTGGAGTTTTACATGAGAAGGAAGTTCATGATTATGGTTTCATCTCTTCCCCCCCAAAGGAAGCATGGGAAGGATAAATTCAATCTTCAAAGACCAATGGAGACCCGGGCCACCTCCCCGATGGCCAAGCTGAAACTTAAAGTTAACAAGCGGGAGTGGACTTCATGGAATGTAGAGAAAGAGAGGACTAAAGAGAAACTCTTGGATTTTCTCAGAATTCTGGATGACTATGAGTGGGGATGGGACTCTATGGATGTCAGAGTTGAATCCTACTTTTGCTTTTCGGACATGGATGATAGTCTTGGTGCAAGTTTTGGGCCTTTCAGTGCAGAACTGGATGACTTTACCGATGAAATTAACTGACTTGTTCTCTTTTGTTATTTTGGACTTTTTGGGGTTTGGGGTTTGGGTTGTGATGGGGTTTATGGTGTGGGTTGTTCGGCCTCGCCCCTTCTTTTGTTTTGTGCATCCACTTTTTCTTTATACATTTTGGGCGGACTAAGAATAGTCTGGCCCCACATCTTCATTTACCTATAAACAAAGAAAATATTAAGAAACTATAAAACCCATTAGAAACCCTTAAAATCTCATAAAAACATAAAAACCAAAAAACACCAAAAAACCCTAAAAACTGTAATGTCCTCTAAAAACCCTCAAAATATCTTTTAACCATAAAAACCAAAAATTTCATTAAAAACCATACTTTTTTAAAAAATGTAGAAACAATAAATAAACCGAAAAACCCCCTAAGAAAACCATAGATAACTAAAAACACTTAATACCTCTAAAAAACAAAAAATTCTAAAAAAGCTAAAACACCTAAAAACAAAAAACCCAAATAACCATCAAAATCCATAAAACCACTGAAAATTCAAAATAAAATCGCTAAAGGTACTTAAAAATGTAAAAAACCATAAAACCATGAAAAACCCTAGGAAAACATTAAAAATATAAAAACACATAAAATACCTTAGAACCCTAAAAAATGATAATAACTTTAAAAACAAAAAAACCCCTAAAACCTCTAAAAACCAAAACAAACCCATAAAACCAATAAAAACCCATAAAATCTCTAAAAACAACTAAAAAATCTAAAATTATGTTAAACCAAGAAAACATATAAAAAAACTAAAAAACATAAAAACACTAAAAAACTCAAAATCCCTAAAAATCATAAAAAACATAAAACCCTAAAAAACTATAACCCACAAAATAAATAAAATCCCTAAAAACAAATAAATATCCTACAAAAGTCTTAAAAATAACTAAAAATGTAAAAACCTCTAAAATTTTAAAAAGACTAAGAATAATTTAATAATATAAAAACAATTAAAACCCATAAAACCCATACAACACTAAAAGCTATAAAAACCATAAAAACTCCAAAACACTCAAATCCCATAAAACCCCTAAAAATAATAATTAAAAAGAACTGAAAATCTCAAAAAATGTTCAAAACACCTGAAAACCCCTAATAAAACCTTAAAATACTAAAAACAATTAAATAACCTAAATAACCAGAAATATGCTAAAACCCATAAGAACCGTAAAAGGCCTCAAAAAACCAAAACCCATAAAAACCTGAAAACCCCTAAAAACATTAAACCCCTAAAATGTTAAAAATCTTTAACAATCCATAAAACCTAAAAAAAAAATCCTAAAAAACCAAAAAACCGTAATAACCCCAGAAACCCCTTAAAACCCTCAAAATCATTAAATACCCTAAAAACCATAAAACCCCTAAAACCCCTAACAACCCAAAGGAAACCTTAAAAACCACAAAATATTAAAACAATGAAAAACCTAAAATGGTAAAAATTTAAAAAACCTAAAAAACCCTTAACCCTCGAATAACCCAAAAGGCCCCCAAAAACCCCATAAAAATCCAAAAAACTCTAAACAATACTCTAAAAACTTAAAATACCCTAAAAACCTTGAAAACCCCTAAGAACACCATAAAAACCTATGAGAACTTAAAACCACATAGAAATAAAAATATCCTAAAAACCCAATGCATCTAAAAACCATAAAACCCCTAAAAACCTTAAAAACCCTTAAAACCCCATAAAAACCCTAAATCCAGAAAAACCACTAAAATTTTTTTAACCCTCAACAATGTTAAAGATAATAAAAACCACTAAAAACCCTAAAAGACAAAAAAATAGCTAAAAATCATCAAGACTTTATAAACCATAAAGACTATAAGTACCATAAAAACCCTGAAAACCCCCACTATCTTTTCAACCCCTTGTAACCTTAAAAATCCTAAAATAGACCAAAAAAACATTAAAAATGTAAAAAAAATTGAAAAAATCATTTGGAAAACCTTTAATAGATAAAAACACTCAAGACTCATAATGACATAAAAATTATAAAAGCCCCAAAAAACCCTAAAACCCCTAAAAACTCTAGAACACAAAAAATCCCTAAAATACCTTAAAACCAAAAAAAAATCTAAAATGGCCCTAAAAACCTTAAATACCTCAAACACCCTCAAAATCCATAAAAATACTCTATTATAATGCAAATATAAAAATCCCTAAAAATCACTAAAAATGTAAAAAACCATAATAACCCTGAAAACCCCAAAGGTAAACTTAAAAACACTAAAAATTTAAAAAATTCTAAAAACACAAAAAATCCAAAAACCCCTAAAAACATAAAACACTTAAAAACCATAAAAAACATAAACACCCTAAAGACCCATAAAACCCCTAAAATCCATTTAAACCACTAAAAATGTAAAAAACTCTAGGAAACCTCAAAAACCCTAAAAAAACCAAAAACAATCAATAAAACCACCAAAACCATAAAACCCCGAGAAACCCTAAAAACAATAAAACCCTCAAAATCCATAAAAACCATCAAAAAATGAAAATAAAAATACTAAAAAATATCTAAATATCCCTATAAACAAAAAAATCCTAAAAACCATGAATACCCTAAGAAAACCTTAAAATCCTAAAAACAAATAAAACCCCAAAAAACCCTCAAAAACTCTAAAATCCCTAAAAATCACTAAAAATCCTAAAAACCATAAAAACATGAACCATTAAAAAGTATAAAACCCATTTAAACCCCTAAAAATGCTATAAACTCTAAAAAATCTCAAAACCAAAAAAACTAAAAAAACACTAAAAACCCAAAAAATTAAAACCCAAAAACCTAAAAACCATAAAACTGATAAAAATCCACAAAAAAACATAAAACACAAAAAACTCCTAAGAAGGCCCTAAAAATTCCCAAAAACATGAAAAGCTAAAAAACCCCCAAAACCATAAGAAAAAATTAAAAACATGTAAATAATTAAAATCCGTAAAAATGCTGAAAATGATAAAAACCCTAAAAAGCCATAAAAACCCAAAAAAAACACTAAAAAGCATAAAATCCTCTAAAACCCGTGAAAAATCCAATACACCATAAAAACCATGAAACCCATTTAGAAAAAAATACAAAAACTCATTAAACCCATAAAATTTTAAAAACTCTAAAAAAACCATAAAAATCCTAAAAACCCATAAAAACCCAAAAAAAATCCCAAAAATCCCTAAAAACAACAAAAACATTTAAAAACCTTAAATATCCCTAAAAACCCAAAAACCCCATAAAAATACTTAAAATCACTAAAAAGATAAAAAACTATAAAACATGAAAAACCCTAAGAAAACCTTAAAAAAATAAAATCACTCAAAATCCCTAAAAATATAAAATTACTAAAGACCCTAAAAGAACAAAAAAACCCTAAAAATCCCAAAAACCCATTAATAACATTAAAAGCAGTAAAAAACTTGAAAATCCATAAAATTTGAAAAAAAACAATAAAAACTATTTTAAACCCTAAAAATAATAAAAAAACCATAAAACACTAAAAACTCAAGAAAAAATAAAAAACACTAAAAACCCATAAAAACTGGAAAATCCCTAAAAACACTAAAACCCTTGAAATCGATAAAATCCTAATAACTATAAAAACCATAAAAAATCCCTAAAAATCCCTAAAAAAGAAAAAAAAACTTCGGAAAAAAACCTAATAAATCCTTAAAAACCTAAAAACACTTAAAACCCAAAAAAACCATATAAACGTTAAAACCCCTCAAACCCCTAAAAAACCTTTAAAACCCCACAAAATCTTTAAAACCCCTAAAAACATAAAAATCCTTACAAATCACCAAAAATATTAAAATATGTATAAAACCATAAAAATAAAAAAAAAACTCAAAGTAAACCTTCAAAACTTAGATACACATAAAACACCTAAAACCCTAAAATTGCTAAAAACCTTAAAGGACCCTAAAACCCCCAAAAAACCAAAAAACCCTAAAAATTCATAAAAATCCAAAAATCCAACTAAAAACTATAAAAACCCTTTAAATCACTAAAAACATAAAAAAATATAAAGAACCCCAAAACCCTAAAAACATAAAAACATAAAAAACCCTAAAAACATAAAAAACCCTAAAAAACATCATAACGACTAAAAAACCATAAAAACCTAAAAACACTTAAAACCCTAAAAACACTAAAAACAATAAAAAACCCTGAACCCAAAGAAAACACTAAAATCAAAAAAAACCCCTAAAAACAATAAAAACCCATAAAACCCCAAAAACAAATGAATCTCTAAAACCCATTAAACCACTAAAAACGTCAAAGACATTAAAAAATCTAAACACCACTAAAAAAAATCAAGAAAACCCTAAAACCCCATAAAATCCATAGAAACCCAAAAAAACATAAAAAATATTGAAACATCCTCAAAATCATTGAAAAACCTAGAAACCATAAAAATCCTACAAATTTCCTAAAATATCTAAAAAATATAAAAGTCCTCTAAAAACATAAACCCAAAAAACAATAAAAACCCCTTAAAACCCTAAGAATGGTAAAACCCCTAAAAGTCCTAAAACCCTAAAAAACCCTAAAATCCATAAAAATCTGAAAAAACTATAAAAAACAAAAAAACCACAAAAATAAAAAACAAATACCTAAAATTATATGATATTATAAAGAACCATCAATACCATAAAAAACCCTAAGAAAACCTTAAAACCCTAAAATTACTTAAAACCCCTTAAAACCAAAATTTTCTAAGAACCCCAAAAAATATAAAAAACCATATAATCCATAAAAATACCTAAAATCATTAAACCCCCTAAAATATCATAAAAACCTATAAAACCACTATAATCTATAATATCCCTTTAAACACCTCAAAATGATAAAAACACAAAAAAAACCAAAAATACATTAAAAAATCAACAAAACCCTAAAATCCAAAAACCATAAAATACTACAACCCAATAAACACAAAAAAAAAACCAGAAAATACTTTTAAACCTTAAAATACAACAAAAATCTGAAAAAAAAACCCAAAAAATACCTTCTGATAAAAAAACACTAAAAATCTTGAAAATCCCAAAAAAGCATTAGCACATAAAAAAATTAAAACCCTTAAAAATATAAAAATAAAAAAAACCTTAAAAACCATAAAAAACATAAATACCATAAAAACCATAAAACCAATAAAAACATTAAAAACCATTAGAGCCCATTAGAGCCATAAAACCATTAAAACTCTAAAATCCCCCAAAAAGTGTTAAAAACACTAAAACCCAAAAAAACAATAAAACTAAAAAGATCCCTAAAAACCCAAAAAAAACCAAAAACCACTTTAAAACCCCCCAACCCTAAAAATATATAAAAACCCTTAAAACCATAAAAATCAAAAAAAAATCCCTAAAAATACCAAAAAACGTAAAAAATCAGAAAAAACCTTGAAAACCCCACTGACAATCTTAAAACCCTAAAAATAAATAAAACCCCTAAAAACATTAAAATCACTAAAAAACTAAAAAACCTAAAAAAATTAAAAACCCTACAAACCATATAAAACACTAAAAACAATAAAAACATTTAAACCCCTAAAATGTAAAAAACATTTTAAAAACATTAAAAACCCTAAAAACTCAAAAAAACCAAAAAACCCAAAAAACATTAAAATTCGTAAAAAAACTAAAAATCATTAAAAATCATAAAAAAGACCCAAAAATCCCAAAAAACATAAAAACCCTAAGAAACCCATAAAAACCTAAAAAAACCCCCCTAAAAACTAAAAAAATAATAAATACCATTTACCTCTAATATCATTAAAACCCTAAAACTACCAAATCCCTAAACCCCTTAAAACCCTGAAAAATCATGAAAACCCCTATAAATCCATAAAAATTTTAAAACACCCCTAAAAACACTATAAACCACTAAGAAGATGTTAAAACCCAAAAAATACGTAGAATATATACAATCCCAAAAAAATAAAAAACACTAAAAACCATAGAACACCATAAGCACCCTAAAAACTATAAATCCCCTAAAAACCTAAACAACCCTAAAAACCTATAAAATCCCTTAAAACAACAAAACAACAAAACACCAAAAACCATTTAATACCCTATAAACAATAATAACACTAAAACCATTAAAAATAGTAAAAACCCAAAAAAAACCATAAAAACATAAAAAACCGTGAAAACCCTAAAACCCATAAAAACCCATAAACCACCTCAAAATACCTAAACTAAAAAAGACTATAAAATACTAAATATCCTAAATATCCCTAAAAACATAAATAACATAAAAAAACTGAAAATACCTAAGAAATGAAAACACAAAATAATTAAAACCCGTAAAAACCCTACAAATGCTAAAAACCCTAAAAATCAAAAAACATACAAAATCCCTAAAAATCCAAATTAACCATAAAATCCAAAAAATTCCTAGAAATAACTTAAAACATAAAAACACGAGAACCTAAAAACCCTAAGGAAAAAATAAATACCAGAAATATGCGAGCATGAGTTGGTTTCCCAACCCATGCCCCAAAAGTTTATTAAAAATAAAAATCCAACAGCAAGGTGAATACATGAGGTGCAATGTTTTTGCACCAACTGGAATTCAGATGATTACAAAATAAATGATAAACAAGAGAAAGCACCTGCCATCCATTTTGGGTTTGTTTTAACCAGCATCGTCCAAACTCAATCCCTTCAGAGAGGCGTGCCTTAGTCTCCGGCCACCGCCGAAGTTACAGCAGCTGCTTCACCAGAGAAATTCAGATCTGAAATTTCTGCACAATAAACAGGTATTATATCGCATGAAACTCAAAATGCTATAATGAGTATTCCCCTTCATTCTAGGAATCCCAATCTGAAAATTCTGCACAAAAACCAGGTATTTGTATCTCATGAGACTAACAATGCTGCTAGTCCAGTAGGACTATAGGCATTCAAATCTGAAAATTCTGCACAAAAACCAGGTATTCATATCTCCTGAAACTTCAGCAGCACAAAAAAATGCTGCTCTACACTAGATCAGTAGGTGCATCCGCAGCGATCCAACATAATGAGACAGCGCTATTCCCACCGAAGCTGAGAATAATCAAATTCAGGGTTCCGATCGAGCTCAAATTCCACCCTATCAAACATACGCTCCCTCGTAATGAGATAATCATCGACAGATATTTCTTTATTACAATATTTTCTATAAGATAACCTTGCTTCCTCCTCAATCCATGTGTAGAAATCCTCCTTGTATCCTTCCTTAATAACCCGAGTGCAATTTCTAAGCTTAACTCTATCCGCGCGATCCTCAATCCAAGAGTAGGAGTCCTCTTCTTCTGTGGAGGAGTCCCCTTCATTATGGGATTCCGGTGCAGAGGTACTCTTGCTGACAACCGGCTGTGCAGGAATGTTAATTTCCTCCACTCGAGGCCCTGACGATCTAGTAACAATGGTCCTCTCCAACTTGGAGTAATCAATTCGCTTTCGAGTCTTCTTAGGGTGCTGAGTGATAAAACCATCAGGATCAACAATAGTTTTCTTACCTTTTTTGGCACTTGAGCGCAGGTATTCCTCCTCAATTCTATCCGCTTGCTCACTATCATGATGATTGGACTCACCAGAAACAGAATGCATCTCTTGTGCTTGCTCATTAGAGGTTGGAACAACTCCTGGGGTGCCAGTGCACATCTTAACTTCATTGACCATGTCCACAAAACCAGAAGGAGCAGAATTTTTGTCGCAAACCGGCTGTGCTGAACAGGATGCTGGAGGGCCCTTAGAATTAGAAGGCTCAGTCTGTTCAGCATGAGGCCTATCCTTCTCAATCCAGACTAAATTCCCTTCATTCGGAAAGTGTTTCCCAAGTTTCTGACTATTCATGGGATCCTTCCCAGAACCACACTCGCTAAGAGAGTGGCCAATTTGCATACAATTGGAGCAGTAGCTCGGTAAAGATTCATAAACCACTTCCTGAAAAAAAACCTACATCCCCATTCTGTATCCAAATAGCAGAGGGCAATTTCTGCGAAATATCAACCTCCACACACACGCGGGAAACCGAAGGCCTTGAGAGCTTCTGAGTCGTGGAATCCATCTTAATGGGATTACCGATGAGCTTAGCAATCGGGAATAAAGAAATTTGCTTGAAAAGATGCATCGGCAAACCAGGAAATCCTATCCAAACAGGTGCAAGCGGTGATTCAGAGAAGCAATCAAAAGAAGGAGACCACTTAAAGACCTTCATCGTGCAGCCGCCAAAACTCCAAGAACCCCTAGACCAAAGCCGATAGAAATCGTTTGCAGAGGAAAGCCGAATAGCAATATGCATCGAGTTGAGCAGGCCGATTTCAAAATCAACAAATCCGATGGATTCGAATGATTTTCGTAGATAGATCAGAGAGGGACGACGCTTAAAAAATTTACCAACAAGAACAAATTGAAAATCAGAAGCAAGGAAATGGACCTCCGCCTGCGAGAAAGAGATGGCCGCGTGACCCCTATACCGGAAGTGCTTCGGATGAAAGGATTCTGCACGAGACGGAGATTCATCCGAAGATCGAATCTGCTCAGCTCCTGCAACCACATCTGTGAAGCTTCGCGTATCTCGTCTGCTTGCGTCGCCCTCGGTTCGCGTTCGGTGCCCTCGTTCGTCGCCCTCTCTCTGCCGCTCCATCTTCGTTTCTCTTATCTTCAGTTCATGATATATTCCACACAGAAACCAAACGTGTTGTATGGGTAACGAGGTATAGGGTTGGCCTGCCCACCTGCGCGCCGCACGCCCCCAGCTAGGCCCAAGGTGGCCAACCCTTGGGCTTGGGCCAGTTCCCACGGAGTCGAGGGGACGAGAGGTTCGCTGACAAATGGTGCGCATTGCCTTTGTGAGGACTCGAACCCGGAACCTCAGCGACGGGTCGCCACCGCCTTGAACCAACTCACCCAGCCCCCGCGGGCTCAAACGTGTTGTATGGGTAACGAGGTATAGGGTTGGCCTGCCCACCTGCGCGCCGCACGCCCCCAGCTAGGCCCAAGGTGGCCAACCCTTGGGCTTGGGCCAGTTCCCACGGAGTCGAGGGGACGAGAGGTTCGCTGACAAATGGTGTGCGTTGCCTTTGTGAGGACTCGAACCCGGAACCTCAGCGACGGGTCACCACCGCCTTGAACCAACTCACCCAGCCCCCGCGGGCGAAACGTGTTGTATGGGTAACGAGGTATAGGGTTGGCCTGCCCACCTGCGCGCCGCACGCCCCCAGCTAGGCCCAAGGTGGCCAACCCTTGGGCTTCGGCCAGTTCCCACGGAGTCGAGGGGACGAGAGGTTCGCTGACAAATGGTGTGCGTTGCCTTTGTGAGGACTCGAACCCGGAACCTCAGCGACGGGTCGCCACCGCCTTGAACCAACTCACCCAGCCCCCGCGGGCAAACGTGTTGTATGGGTAACGAGGTATAGGGTTGGCCTGCCCACCTGCGCGCCGCACGCCCCCAGCTTGGCCCAAGGTGGCCAACCCTTGGGCTTGGGCCAGTTCCCACGGAGTCGAGGGGACGAGAGGTTCGCTGACAAATGGTGCGCGTTGCCTTTGTGAGGACTCGAACCCGGAACCTCAGCGACGGGTCGCCACCGCCTTGAACCAACTCACCCAGCCCCCGCGGGCAGGAAAAAATAAATACATAATAAAAATAAGACCCCAAAAAATCCTAAAAATGAAAAAAAATCCCATAAAACCGTTAAAAAGATGCTAAAAACCCTAATACCCAAAAAAACCAAAAAAAACACAAAACCATAAAATACCTCTAAAACCCCACTAAATCCATAAAAACCTACTAAAAACTCAAAAACCCATTAAACCCCTCAAAACATTAAAAAAATATAAAAAATTTTAAAATTCTTAAATACTCAAAAGACCCTAACATACCAAAAAATAATAAAAACCTTAAATCCATAAAAATCCTAAAAACACTCTAAATAAAAAAACCATAAAAACAATAAAAAAACCTACAAAATCCATAAAAATAACTAAAAATGTAAAACAAACTTAAAACCTTGAAAACCCTCTGATAACATTAAGAACCTAAAAACACTTCAAACCCCCAAAAAATCCAAAAATTTTCTAAAAACCCAAAAAAAACATTAAAATACACTAAAAACCAACTAAAAACTCTAAAACCCATTAACACCCATAAAAATGATACAAATTATAAAAAATGTTAAAACGTTTAAAAAAATAAAAAAAACCCCCCTAATTACCCGTAACACCCTTAAATCTCAAAAAATCACTAAATAAACCTCGAATATATAAAAATCCTAAAAAATACCAAAAAAATTACAAAATATGAAAAACCCCTATAATCCCTAAAAACCCATTAGAAAAGAAAAAAACCTAAAAACCCTAAAAACACTAAAAACCATAGAACCCCAAAAACAAAAAACTACTATAAAATATGAAAAAAATTAAAAACCATTAAACCCTTAAAAATGCAATAAAACTCTAAAAACATTAAAACCCCTAAAAAACTAAAAATAAACATTAAACCCAAAAAAACCCCATAAAACCACAAATCCCTTATAAAACCCTAAAAACACTAAAATCCTTAAAAACCCTAATAACCATAAATGCACATAAATCGCCATAAATAGCCAAAAAACATAAAAATGCTAAAAACCAAAAAACCCCAAACCCCAAAAACCCATAAAACCTCTCGAATACTTATAAAACCTATGACTCTATAATAACCCTTAAACCCCACTAAAAACTCTAAAACCTTATAAAACCCAAAAATTCTCAACTCCCCAAACCATAAGAACCTACAAACACTAAAAACAAGAAAAGAAAATCCCAAAAATCATAAAACTCCAAAAGCCACCAAACCCCCCTAAATCACTTCAAATCCCTCAAAACCGAAAACCCCTAAAATTCCTATAATCCATAAAATTTCTAAAACCCTAAAATCCTAAAAAACATTTAAAAACAATAAAATTCAAAAAACACATAAAACCTATAAAAAACTAAAAAATCACTACCAACCCCAAAAACCCAAAGACCCTAAAAACCATAATAACATTGAAAATCACTAAAAACTCTATGAACCATAAAAACCATAAAAACCTTAAAACATCCCAAAATATCCCTACAAAATAAACCACCATAGAATCCACAAAAAAACTCTATGAAAACCGTACAATCCTAAAAACAATTAAAACTGCTAAACACATTTAAAATGCTAAAACCCCTAAAAACAAAAAAAACACCCCAAAACCCTTAAAAAACCGAAAAACTGAAAAACCAAAAAACCTATAAAGACGTAAAATACTCTAAAACCCCAGAAAAATCCACTAAAAACTCTAAAAATACTTTAAACCCCAATAAACATTAAAAAACATTAAAAACCATAAAAAACAAAAAACATTAAAAACCTATAAACTATAAAAACTCTAGAAACCTCAATATCCCTAAATTCCCAAAAAAACCATAAAAGTACTAAAAAAGTCATAAAAATCCCTGAAAACATAAAAATCCCTAAAACATAGAAAATCATAAGAAACCTTTAAAAAATAAAAACACATAAAACCCATAAAAACCTCAAAACAAAAAACTAATAATAATCATAAAACCCTAAAAAACAACTAAAACCCCTGTAGTCTGTAAAAACCAAACAAAATAAGAATCCTAAAAATGATATAAAAATAAATAAAAACATAAAAAACCATAAAAACTAGAAACCCCTAAGAAAATCTTATGATCCTAAAAACACATAAATCCTCTAGAAACCTAAAACACACTAAAAATATTAAAATAACCTAAAATACCGAAAAACCACTAAAACTTTAAAAAATCAAAAACCACCTAAGAATCTTAAACACCCTAAAACCCCATAAAAACCACCAAAAGCAATAAAAACCATTAAAACCACTAAGACATTGGGAAAGTATAAAAAACATAAAAAACCTATAAAAATAAAAAAAATCATAAACCAAAAATAACCATAAAACCCCTAAAACCATAAAACCATAAAAACCCTCAAAATACATAAAAAATATAAAAAATATAAAAATCCTTAAGAATACCTAAAAAATGTAAAATTACTAAAAACCCCCAAAACACTAAAAACCCCTAATAAAACCTTAAAAACCTAAAAACAATTAAAACACCTAAAAAACTAAAAACCTGAAAAAACACTAAAAATCCTGAAACGATAAAATCCCCCAAAAACATTAAAACCCATAAAAATCATAGATTAACTCTAAAAACTCAAAAAAGCATTTAAAACCATAAAATGTTAGAAACTATAAATACATTAAACCAACAAAAAATCTCAAAAAACCCCTAAAAACACAAAAACCACAAAAGAATAAAACCCATTAAAAAACCAAAAATCCCTTAAAATCCAAAAAATCCCTAAAATCATAAAAATCCATATAAATCCTAAAAAAGTTCTAAAAATCCATAAAAATTTTAAAACCACTTAAAGCTTAGAATGTCCCTATGAAAACGATAAAAACTTTAAAATACATAAAAACCCTAAAAATTACAAAATCCATAAAGACCATAAAACCCCTCAAAATCCTTAAAAAACCCAAAAATTCCAAAAAAAAATCCAGAAAAGCACAAAAAAACACAAAATAATTAAAAATATTTAAAAACCGTGAAAAATACAATGAAAAACTTAAAACATAAGAAAATTAAAACACCTAAAGACCATAAAAATTACTAAAAACTATACCAACCCTAAAAGACCCTAAAAACCCCTAAAACAAAAAAAATAGCAAAAAATTAAAAAAATCATATAACCCCATAAAAACCTTAACAAACACTAAAAACAATAAAAACCCTTTAAAACCATAAATTCTTAAAAAATCTAAAAAACCCTAAAACCCTAAAAACTAAAAAACCCTTAAACCCAAAAAACCATAAAAACCATAAAAACCCTATAACCCCTCAAAATCCGTAAAACCGTAAGCCCACAATGGGCTGAGTGTATGAGGACTTCTCAGGGGATGAACATTATATTCACACATGCATACAGGGAAGCGAACAAGGTGGCAGACATGGTCTCCAAGAAAGCAATTGAGGATGGATGTTCCATGTGGTCATTTGTTGCACCAGATTTTTGTACTCCCCGTGTGGACTCGGACATGAAGGGTGACTTGCACAATCACTTGTGCAGATGCTCCCTATAAATCCTTGTACTTACTTTTTTTGTTAAATAATTTTGTGGGGCCGGGATACACCCGGCCCCGAACCTGCTTTTCCTAAAACTGTAAGAAACATACAAATACCCTAAAATACATAAAAACATATAGAAACCAAAAAAACATGAAAAACACTATTAAAACATTAAAAACCTAAAAATACATAAATCCTTAAAAAATTAGCAATACTATCAACCCAAAAAAACCTAAAACCCAAAAAACCCAAAAAAACCCAAAAAATGTAATGAACCCCTAGAACCCACTAAAAAATACAAAACCCCTTTAAACACTTAAAATGTAAAGAAACTCTAAACCCCATTAGATAACTTAATAAATTAAAAAAAATAAAAAATAAAAAAACACCATAAAACCCTTAAAACCGTAAAAGCCCTTAAAAACATGAAAAAAACACTAAAGAACCTAAAAGTATAAAATCCCCAAAAAACATTAAAACCCATAAAAAACATTGACACCCACTAAAAACTCAAAAAAACCCTTTAAACCACTATAATGGTTAGAAACAATTAAAAAACAATAAAACCCCACAAAATTTCAAAAAACCCCTAAAACCTCAAAAAACCTATAGAACCATAAAACCCTTAAAACTCATAAAAACACTTAAAATCCATAATATCCCTAACATCATAAAAATTAATAAATCCTAAAAAAGTTATAAAAATATATAAATATATAAATACACCATAAAACCTATAAAAACCATAAAAACCATAAAATATATAAACCGCTAAAAAGATAAAATCCATAAACACCCTAAAACCCTCAAAATCTATAAAACCCACAAATTAAAAAAAATACAAAAAAGAACTAAAAACCCAAAAAAAAGTAAAAACCTTTAAAAACCTTTAAAAATTCATTGAAAACCTTAAAAACAAATAAAAATTAAACCACCTAAAAACATAAAAATCAAAAAAACTAAACAAATACTAAAAGTTCATAAAAACTCTAAAAACGAAAAAATCCCCAAAACATTAAAAATCCTAAAAACCCATAAAACCTTAAAAAACTCAAAATACGCTAAAAACCCTTTAAAACCCTAAAATGTTAAAAATCTAAAAATCCATAAAAACCCTTAAAACCCCCAAAAACCAAAAAACCCCTAAAAACACTATATCCCCACAAAATCCCTAAAACCATAAAAAACATACAAATTCCCTTAAATCCCTAAAAACTTATAAAACCCAAAAAACCATGAAAATACTATTAAAACCATAAAAACCTAAAAAAACCTAAACCCATAAGAATCTAACAATACTAGGAACCCAAAAACACCAAAAAACCCAAAAAAACTCTAAAACCCCATAAAACCATAACACCCCAAAATCCCACTAAAAACAAAAAACCCCTATAAACACCAAAGAAGAAAGAGATGGAGGCCCCAACCTCTCAGATCCCTCACGATGACTGATTCACTACCCTCCCAGGTTAAAGATGATGGCAGCCCATGCACCTCTCCCCCATTCTGCAGGGGAGAGTCCTCCCTCTGAGGATTGCTCCTTCACTCCTTTCTCATCCCTGACGTGCATCCCTCCTTCCCATGGATGGTGCTTTGACCGATGGTTATAGAGCTTTTTAAAGGTCGACCGCATATCCCTCTTTCACTATAAGAGTTCAAAAAAGCCTCAACTATTTATCTTCTGACTCTGGTTGTGATGTTTTTGAAGTGGCTCCCCCCGGTAAAAACTTTTTATAGGTTTGTTTCCATGATTTGGAATCCTCAAGATCATGCAACAGTCGGTCTGGTAGACGGCTCTCACATCATGATTCACTTCACGTCTAAGGAGGATGTGATTCTCATGAGGTCTGCTGCACCTTGAAGCTGTAATAGTGTGCGCTTCTTCTTATTTTAGTGGAGCGTTGACCTTCATCTGAATCATAACACCCTGATGGTTGCGACTTGGGTTAGGTTTCACAAACTTCCCCTCCTTTTTCAAAATTTATGTATAATTTCAATGTTATGGAATCTAGTGTGGAGGATCCTCTATGTGGATATCAAGACACAAGCCCTATTCCATCCTATTTCCCCAAGGGCCTTCATTGAGGTTGATGTTTTATAGGATCTGGTGTATTCTGTTTGGATTGTTGTGGGGGAGGAACTCCATTTGAAGCAACCAGTGATTTTTGAATCATGGCATGAATTCTATTCTTCTTGTTCAAACATTGGGAATAATGTTCAGACTGGAAGTTGTTATGGCTCTAGTAAGCATGGCATAAATCTGGCTCAGTTTGTGTCTGGTGAGAGCAGACCGAATTTGGTGGAAGCGCAGGAGGTCAGGGGAGTGACCGAGCCCTCATCCAATCAGCCAATGGTTGAAACAGTCTTTGATCTGCCCAAGAAATATTTGATTATTAGGAGAGATATTTAGGTGGAAATGGTCGATTCAGGAAGCATCATTATGATTTTGGCTGGGAACGTTTTTTTGACAGGGAGCTGCTGACACTAAGGTAGTGCGCACAATCGAATGGAGGAACTTGATTTCTATAGGTGAGAATTATGGAAGTGGTGAGCTATCAAAGAGAGGGAAAGAGTAGAAGAAGGTGGCTGAGCAGGCTGACTAGAATGGGCATGACCAACAGGGGGGCCCTAATGCAGTATGTTGATGAAGTAATTATAGACTAGAGGAAAGTCAGTGGGGGATTCTGCAGTAGCCTGTTGCCGATTGAAAATGATGCCGCTCTATCAAATAGGATTCAAGACCTTTCCTCAGATGAGATAGTTGGTAATAATGATGTGCAGGGGGGAGATCCTGAGCAAGGGGAGGTATTTGGGCTAGAGATGAGAGATGGGGATGGGGGGAGAGGCTTATGGTTGGGTAGGAGATGATCTTGTTAGAGGAGGATACCCTTGATCTTGAAGAGGGATTCCCTAGTTGGAGCATAAACCCCATGGTGCTCTCCACTGGGAGTGGTGACGCGGAGAGGGATGACATGGGGGTTGTGCCGAGTTCCATTGATGATGAGGCTAGAACTATTTAGGTGCAGGGTCTGGCTAGAATTCCTCCACTGGAGTCCAATTCTGGCACTGCATTTGTTGAAGATTTGGCTGGGCTCCCTCTATCGGAGTCCAAAATTGATGAAGGTGGGTTGGCCCCAAACATGCAGAAGTCAATGGTTGTTTATGGTGTCCCATCTTCTAAAGACCATAGTGTGCTTCTCTATGACATGATGAGGGTTGAATGGAGCAAGTTTCCTCTTAAGAATGAGGCTATAAGACTTGGGGATAGGTTTGCTGAGGATGACCATAAGATAAATTTTGTTATGGCTGGATTTAAGGAGGAAAGAAAAAAGCATCAAAAGGGGGATGGAGTATCTCATGGGACAGGAAGCAAAGATCGTACCATAGGGGCCTCAAGTGCGGATAGTGGTGGAGTTTTACATGATAAGGAAGTTCATGAGGATGGTTTCATTTCTACACCCCCCCCCCCAAGGAAGCAGCGGAAGGATAAATTCACTCTTCAAAGACAAATGGAGACCCGGGCCACCTCCCCGGCGGCCAAGCTGAAACATAAAGTTAATAAGTGGGAGTAGACTTCAAGAAATGTAGAGAAGGAGAGGACCAAAGAGAAACTCTTGGATATTATCATAATACTAGAGAAATGTGAGTGGGAATGGGACTCTATGGATGCATGAGTTGAATCCAAATTTTTCTTTGCGGACATGGATGATAGTCTTGGTGCATGTTTTGGACTTTTCAGTGTGGAACTGGATAACTTTGGCGGTGACATTAACTAACTTGTTCTCTTTAGTTCTTTTGGACTTTTTTGGGGTTTGGGGTTTGGGTTATTATGGGGTTTGGGGTGTGGGATGTTTGGCCTCACCCCTTCTTTTGTTTTGTGGCATCCACTTTTTCTTTATTCATTTTGGGGGGACTAAGAATAGTCGGGCCCCATATCTTCTTTTATCTATAAACAAAGAAAATATTAAGAAACTATAAAACCTATTAGAAACCCTAAAAATATCATAAAAACTTAAAAACCAAAAAACACCATAAAACCCTAAAAACTGTAAAGTCCTCTAAAAACCCTCAAAATATCTTTTTATCCCAGAAACCAAAAATTTCATTAAAAACCCTAATTTTTTAAAAATGTAGAAATAATAAATAAACTAAAAAATCCCCTAAGAAAACCATAGATAACTAAAAACACTTAATACCACTAAAAAAATCTAAAAAACCTAAAACACCTAAAAACAAAAAACCCAAAAACCCATCAAAATCCATAAAAACACTGAAAATACAAAACAAAATCGCTAAAGGTACATAAAAATGTAAAAAACCCTAAAACCATGAAAAACCCTGGGAAAACGTTAAAAATATAAAAACACATAAAATACCTAAAAACCCAAAAAAAATAACTTTAAAAACAGGAAAAAAGACCGCAAAACCCCTAAAAACCCAAAAAATCCTAAAACCAATAAAAACCCATAAAATCCCTAAAAACAACAAAAAAAATCTAAAATCCTGTTAAACTAAAAAAACATATAAAAACACTAAAAAACATAAAACACTAAAGAACTCAAAATCCATAAAAATCCTAAAAAACATAAAACCCTAAAAAAAATATAACCCACAAAATAAATAAAATCCCTAAAAACCAATAAATATCCTGCAAAATTCTTAAAAATTACTAAAAATATAAAAACCTCTAAAAACTCTAAAAATCCTAAGAATAATTTATTTATATAAACACCATTAAAACTCATAAACACTAAAAGATATAAAAACCATAAAAACTCTAAAAACACTCAAATCCCATAAAAAACCCTAAAAATAATAATTAAATATAACTGAAAATCGCAAAAAAAGTTAAAAACCCCTAATAAAACCTTAAAATCCTAAAAACAATTAAATACCCTAAATAACCAGAAAAATGCTAAAACTTATAATAATTGTAAAAGACCCCAAAAAACCAAAACCCCTAAAAACTATAAAACCCCCCAAAAAATCTTTGAACCCCTAAAATGTTAAAAATATTTAAAAAACCTTTAAACCTAAAAAAATAAAAATAAAAGTACTAAAAACCCAAAAGACCATAATAACCCCAAAAACCCCTTAAAACCCTCAAAATCATTAAATACCCTAAAAACCATAAAACCCCTAAAACCCCTACCAACCCTACGAAAACCTTAAAAACTTAAAAATATTAAAACAACAAAAAAACTAAATTGGTAAAAAAAAATTAAAATTTAAAAAACCTAAAAACCCCTTAAACCAAGAATAATCCAAAAAGGCCCCCAAAACCCCATAAAAATCCGAAAAACTCTAAACAAAACTCTAAAAACTTAAAAACTCCTAAAAACCTTGAAAACCCTCATGAACACCATAAAAACCTATAAACACTTAAAACCACATGGAAATAAAAATATCCTAAAAATCCAATGCATCTAAAAACCATAAAACCCCAAAAAACCTTAACAACCCTTAAAACCCCATAAAACCCCAAAATCCAGAAAAACCACGAAAAACAATTTTAACCCTCAATAATGTTAAAGATGATAAAAACCAATAAAAACCCTAAAAGACAAAAAAACCATAAAAAGCTAAAAATCCATCAAGTCTCTATAAACCATAAAGACAATAAGTACCATAAAAACCCAGAAAACCCTTAATATCATTTCAACCCCTTGTAACCTTAAAAATCCTAAAATAGACCAAAGAAACACTAAAAAGTAAAAAATTGAAAAAAATCATTTGGAAAACCTTTAATAGATAAAAACACTAAAGAATCATAATGGTATAAAAAATCTTAAAGCCCAAAAAACCATACAACCCCAAAAAACTCTAAAACCCCTAAAAATCCCTAAAAACCCTTAAAACCAAAAAAAATCTAATATGGACCTAAAAACACTAAAAACCCTAAAAACCTCAAAAACCCTTAAAATCCATAAAAATAATCGAATATAATGCAAATACAAAAATCCCTAAAAGTCACCAAAATTGTAAAAAACCATAATAACCCTGAAAAACCCAAAGTTAAACTTAAAAACGTAAAAACACTTAAAAACAGTAAAAATTTAAAAAATTCTAAAAACACAAAAAATACCAAAAACCCTAAAAACCCAGAAAACCCCTAAAATCCATTTAAACCACTAAAAATTTAAAAAATTCTAGGAAACCTTAAAACTCTAAAAAACCAAAAACAATCACTAAAACCCCCAAAACCATAAAACCCTGATAATCCCTAAAAACCATAAAACCCTCAGAATCCATAAAAACAAAAAAAAATAAAATAAAAATACTAAAAAATATCTAAATATCCATATAAACAAAAAAATCCTAAAATCCATGAAATCCCTAAGAAACCCTTAAAATCCTAAAAACACATAAACACTAAAAACCGTCAAAAACTCTAAAATCCCTAAAAGTCACTAACAATCCTAAAAACCATAAAAAACCTGAACCATTAAAAAGTATAAAAACCCATTTAAACCCCTGAAAATGCTATAAACTCTAAAAAAATCTTAAAACCAAAAAAACTGAAAAAATACTAAAAACCCAAAAAATTAAAACCCTAAAACCTAAAAACCATAAAACCGATAAAAATCCATAAAAACATAAAACACAAAAAACTCCTAAGAAGGCCCTAAAAATCCCCAAAAACAAGAAAACCTAAAAACCCCCCCAAAACCCTAAGAAAACATTAAAAACATGTAAACAATTAAAGCCCCTCAAAATCCTGAAAATGATAAAAACCCTAGAAACCCATAAAAACCCAAAAAAAACACTAAAAACCATAAAATCCTCTAAAAACCGTGAAAAATCCAAAACACCCATAAAAACCACAAAACCCATTTAAAAAAATCCAAAAAACTCATTAAACCCATTAAATTTGAAAAACTCTAAAAAACTATAAAAACCCTAAAAACACATAAAAACCCAAAAAAAATCCCTAAAAACAACAAAAACATTTAAAAACAATAAATTCCCTAAAACCCTAAAAACCCATAAAAATACTTAAAATCACTAAAAAGATAAAAAACTATAAAACATGAAAAACCCTAAGAAAACCTTAAAAAAATAAAATCACTCAAAATCCCTAAAAATATAAAATGACTAAAGACCCTAAAATCACAAAAAACCCTAAAAATCACAAAAACCCATTAATAACATTAAAAGCACTAAAAAATTAGAAAATCCCTAAAGTGCCACAAAAAACTATAAAAAATATTTAAAACTCTAAAAATAATAAAAAAACCATAAAAACCATAAAACCCGAAAAACACAAAAAAACACTAAAAACCCATGAAAACCAGAAAATCCCTAAAAACACTAAAACCCTTGAAATCCCTAAAATCCTAATAACCATAAAAACCATAAAAAATCCCAAAATAATCCCTAAAAAATAAAAAACAAAAAACTTCGGAAAAAACCCTAAGAAATCCTTAAAACCCTAAAAACACTTAAAACCCAAAAAAACCATATAAACGTTAAAAACCCTAAAACCCCTAAAAACCCTTAAAACCCAACAAAATCCGTTAAACCCCTAAAAACTTAAAAATACTTATAAATAACAAAAAATATTAAAATATGTATAAAACCATAAAAATACAAAAAAACTCAAAGTAAACCTTCAAAACATAGATACACATAAAAAACCTAAAAACCTAAAAAAGCTAAAAACCGTAAAGGTCCCTAAAACACTTAGAAACCATAAAACCCCCAAAAAACCTAAAAACCCTAAAAATGCATAAAAACCCTAAAATCCAACTAAAAACTATAAAAACCCTTTGAATCACTAAAAACATAAAAAAAATATAAATAACCCAAAAACCCTAAAAACATAAAAACCTAAAAAACCCTAAAAAACATCATAACGAATAAAAAACATAAAAACATAAAAACACTTAAAACCCTAAAAACATAAAAGACGCTAAAAACCCTAAAACCCCCAAAAACCTTAGAATCAATAAAACCCCCTAAAAAATAAAAACCCATAAAACCCCAAAACCAAATGAATCTCTAAAACCCATTAAACCACTAAAAACGTCAAAATACATTAAAAAACATGAACACCACTAAAAAAAATCAAGAAACCCCATAAATACTATAAAAACCCAAAAAAACCTAAAAAATGTTGAAACATCCTCAAAATCATTGAAAACACTAGAAACCATAAAAATCCTAAAATTTTCCTAAGATCTCTAAAAAAATATAAAAGTCCTCCAAAAACATAAACCCTAAAAACAATAAAAACCCCTTAAAACCCTAAAAATGGTAAAACCCCTAAAACCCCTAAAACCCTAAAAACCTTAAAATCTATCAAAATATGAAAAAATAATAAAAAACATAAAAACCATAGAAATACAAAACAAATCCCTAAAATTATATGATATTATAAAGAACCCTGAAAACCCTAAAAAACCTAAAGAAAACCTTAAAACCCTAAAATTACGTAAAACCCCTAAAAACCAAAATTTTCTAAGAACCCTAAAAACTCTAAAAAACCATAGAATCCATAAAAATACCTAAAATCATAAAACACCATAAAATATCATAAAAAACTATAAAACCAATATAAACTATAATATCCCTTTAAACACCTCATTATGATAAAAAACACAAAAACCCACAAAAACCTTAAAAAAATCAAAACAGAACCCTAAAATCTAAAAACCTAATAAACCCAAAAAACACCATAAAAAACATAAAAACCATAAAATATAACAAAAATTTGAAAAAAAACCAAAAAATACCTTCAGATAAAAAAACACTAAAAATCTTGAAAATCTGAAAAAAAAACCATTAGTACATAAAAAAATTAAAACCCTTAAAAACATAGAAATAAAAAAACCTTAAAAACACTAAAAAAACATAAAAACCATAAAAACCATAAAACCAATAAAAACATTAAAAAACATTAAAACCCATTAAATCCATAAAAACCATTAAAACTCTAAAATCCCCCAAAAAGTGTTAAAAAACTAAAAACAAAAAAATTAATAAAACTCAAAAGATCCCTAAAAATCCAAAAAAAACCAAAAACCCCTATAAAACCCCCAATCCCCAAAAATATATAAAAACCATTAAAAGCATAAAACAATCCCTAAAAATACCAAAAAACGTAAAAAATAAAAAAAAACTTTGAAAACCCCAATGACAATCTTAAAAACCTAAAAATACATAAAACCCGTAAAACATTAAAATCACTAAAAAGTCTAAAAAACCTAAAAAATTTAAAAACCCTACAAACCATATAAACATCTAAAAACAATAAAACTTCTAAAACCCCATGAAAACCCTAAAAACCCACAAAAAAAATAAAACCCTTTAAACCCCTAAAATGTAAATAACATTTTAAAAACGTTAAAACCCCTAAAAAACCCAAAAAATAACCAAACACCCCCAAAAAACATTAAAATTCGTAAAAGAACTAAAACCCCTTAAAATAATTAAAAATCATAAGAAACACAAAAAAATACCAAAAAAAACATAAAACCCCCTAAGAAAACCATAAAAACCTAAAAACCCAAAACCCCCTAAAAATTAAAAAAAAAGCATTAACCCCTAATATCATTAAAACCCTAGAAATACAAAACCCCTAAACCCCTTAAAAACCAGAAAAATCATGAAAAGCCCTATAAATCCATAAAAATGTAAAAAACCCCTAAAAACATTGTAAACCACTTATAAAACGTTAAAAACCAAAAAATACATAGAATCTATACAATCCCAAAAAAAATAAAAAACACTACAAACCATAGAACACCATACGCACCCTAAAAACTATAAAACCCCTAAAAAATGACCCTAAAAACTTATAAAACCCCTCAAAATAACTAAAAACACCAAAAACCATTTTAAAACCCTAAAAACATCAAAAAAAATAAAACCATTATAAATAATAAATACTCAAAAAACCATAAAAACATAAAAAACTGTAAAAACCCTAAAACCCAAAAAGCCCATAAACCACCTCAAAATCCCTAAACTAAAAAATACTATAAAAATACTAAATATCCTAAATATCCATAAAAACATAAATAACTTAAAAAAACTGAAAATACCTATGAAAAAAACCACAAAATAATTAAAACCCATAAAAACCCTACAAATGCTAAAAACCCTAAAAACCCCCAAAACATACAAAATCCATAAAAATCCTAATTAAACATAAAATACTAAAAATTCCTACAAATCCCTTAAAACATAAAAACATGAGAACCTAAAAACCCTATGAAAAAAATGACATAACAAAAATAAGACCCCCAAAAAACCTAAAAATGAAAAAAAATCCCATAAAACCGTTAAAAAGACCCTAAAAACCCTAATACCCCAAAAAACCAAAAAAAACCACCAAAACCATAAAAAGCATCCAAAAGCCCACTAAATCCATAAAAACCTTCTAAAAACTCCAAAAACCTATTAAACCCCTAAAAACATTAAAAAATATTAAAAATTATAAAACCCTTAAAATCTCAAAAGACCATAAAATACTAAAAAATAATAAAAACCTTAAAATCCATAAAAATCCTAAAAACACTCTGAATAAAAAAACCATAAAAACAATAAAAAAATCTACAAAATCCATAAAAATACCTAAAAATGAAAAACACACTTAAAACCTTGAAAACCCTATGATAACATTAAGAACCAAAAAACACTTCAACTCCCCCCCCCCCCCAAAAAAATCCTAAAAATTGCTAAAAACGCAAAAAATCATTAAAATACACTAAAACCCAACAAAAAACTCTAAAACCCATTAACAACCATAAAAATGATAAAAATTATAAAAAAATGCTAAATCCCACTAAAAAATAAAATAATCCCCTAATTACCCATAACACCCTTAAATATCACAAAATCACTAAATAAACCTGGAATCTATAAAAATCCTGAAAAATCCCTAAAAATTTATAAAATGTGAAAAACCCTATAATCCCTAAAAACCCATTAGAAAAGAAAAAAACCCTAAAAACCCTAAAAACTCTAAAAACCATAGAACCCAAAAAAACAAAAAAAATACTATAAAATACTAAAAACATTAAAAACCATTAAACCCTTAAAAATGTAACAAAACTCTAAAAACATTAAAACCCCGAAAAAAACTAAAAATAAACTTTAAACACAAAAAACCCATAAATCCAAAATCCCTTATAAAACCCTAAAAACACTCAAAATCCTTAAAACCCCTAATAACCACAAATGCACATAAATCACCATAAATCTCCAAAAAACCTAAAAATGCTAAAAACAAAAAATAACAAACCCCAAAAACCCATAAAACCTCTAGAATCCTTAAAAAAACCTAGGACTCTATAATAACCCATAAAACCCACTAAAAAATCTAAAACCTTATAAAACCCAAAAAATGTCAACCCCAAAACCATTAGACCCTAAAAACACTAAAAACAAGAAAAGAAAATCCCAAAACCTATTAAACTCTAAAAGCCCCCAAACCCCCCTAAATCGCCTCAAATCCCTTAAAACTGAAAACCCCAAAAAATCCCAAAATCTATAAAATTTATAAAACCCTGAAATCCTAAAAAACACTTAAAAACAATAAAATTCAAAAAAAACATAAAACCTATAAAAACAAAAAAATCACAAACAACCTCAAAAACCCAAAAACCCTAAAAACCATAATATCATTGAGAATCAATAAAAACCCTAAGAACCATAAAAACCTTAAAACATCCCAAAAAATCCCTAAAAAATAAAACACCATAGAATTCACAAAATACACTAAGAAAACCGTACAATCCTAAAAACAATTAAAACTGTTAAACACCTTTAAAATGCTAAAACCCCTAAAAACAAAAAAACCCCAAAACCCCTAAAAAATAGAAAAATCAGAAAACCAAAAAACCTATAAAAAACATAAAATACTCTAAAACCCCATAAAAATACACTAAAAACTCTAAAAATCCATTAAAACTTGATAAAAATTAAAAAACATTAAACACCATAAAAAACAAAAAAAACATTAAAAGTCTAGAAAACCATAAAAACTCTATAAACCTCAATATCCCTAAAATCCCAAAAAACCCATAAAAGTCCTAAAAAGTCCTAAAAATCCCTTAAAACATAAAAATCCCTAAAAACATAGAAAATCATAAGAAACCAAAAAAACACATAAAACCTGTAAAAACCTCAAAACAAAAAAACTAATAATAATCATACAACCCCCAAAAAAACTAAAACCCCCATAGTCCGTAAAAACAAAACAAATTAAGAATCTTAAAAATGATATAAAAATACATAAAAATGTAAAAAACCATAAAACCTAGAAACCCCTAAGAAAACCTTATGAACCTAAAAGCACATATATAATCTAGAAACCAAAAACACACTAAAAATATTAAAATGCTCTAAAATACCTAAAAACCACTAAAACTTTGAAAAAATCAAAAACCACCTAAGAATCTTAAACACCCTAAAACCCCATAAAAACCACCAAAAGAAATAAAAACCATTAAAACCACTAAGACACTGAGAAAATATAAAAAACTCAAAAAAACTATAAATATAAAAAAAGTCATAAACCAAAAATAACCATAAAACCCCTAAAACCATAAAACCATAAAAACCCTCAAAATACATAAAAAACATAAAAAACATAAAAATCCTTAAGAATAAATAAAAAATGTAAAAATGATAAAAACCCCCAAAACACTAAGAACCCCTAATAAAACCTTAAAAACCAAAAAACAATTAAAACACCTAAAAAACTAAAAACCTGAAAAAATACTAAAAAACCTAAAAGGATAAAATCCCCAAAAAACATTAAAACCCTAAAACCCATAAAAACCATAGAATCCCTCTAAAAACTAAAATAACCCTTTAAACCCATAAAATGTAAAAAACTATAAAAACATTAAAACATCAAAAAATCTCAAAAACCCTAAAACACAAAATACCATAAAAGCATAAAACCCATTAAAACTCCTAAAATCCCTTAAAATCCGTAAAATTCCTAAAATACTTAAAATCCATATAAATCTTAAAAAGATTTAAAAATACATAAAATTTTTAAAACCACTTACATCTTAGAAGACCCCTATGAAAAGCATAAAAACTTTAAAATACATAAAAACCCAACAAAATTCCAAAATCCATAAAAGCACTAAAAACACAAAATAAGTAAAAATATCTAAAAACCTTGAAAAATACAATGAAAAACGTAAAACATAAGAAAATTAAAACACCCAAAACCATAAAAATTACTAAAAACTATACCAACTATAAAAGACCCTAAAACCCCATAAAACAAAAAAATAGCAAAAAATTACAAAAATAATATAACCCCATAAAAACCTTAAAAAAACCCTAAAAACTATAGAAACCCTTTAAAACCATAAATTTTTAAAAAATCTAAAAAACCGTAAAAACCCTAAAAACTAAAAACCCCTTAAACCCAAAAAAACCAAAAAACCATAAAAACACTATAACCCATCAAAATCCCTAAAACCGTAAGCCCACAATGGGTTGAGTGTATGAGGATTTCTCAGGGGATGAACATTATAGTCACACGTGCATACAAGGAAGAAAACAAGGTGGCAGACATGCTCTCCAAGAAAGCAATTGAGGATGGATGTTCCATTTGGTCATTTGTTGCACCATATTTTTGTACTCCCTTGTGGACTCAGACATGAAGGGTTACTTGCACACTCGGTTGTGCAGACCCTCCCTATAAAGCCTTGTATTTACTTTTTTGTTAATAAATTTTGTGTGGCCGGGATACGCCTGGCCCCGAACTTGCTTTGCCTAAAACTGTAAGAAACATATAAATACCCTAAAATAAATAAAAACAAATCAAAACCAAAAAAAAACATGAAAAACACTATTAAAACATTGAAAACCTAAAAATACAAAAATCCTTAAAAAAATAAGCAATACTAACAACCCCCAAAAATCATAAAACCGAAAAAACCGAAAAAACCCACAAACAAGTAAAGAACCCCTAGAACCCACTAAAAACTACAAAACCCCTTTAAAAACTTAAAATGTTAAGAAACACTAAAACCCATTTTATAAACTAAAAAATTTGAAAAATGTAAAAACGAAAAAACACCATAAAACCCCTAAAATTGTAAAAGCCCCTAAAAACCCTCAAAATCTCTTTTAAACCCAGAAACCATAAATATCATTAAAATCCATAAAAACATAAAAAATTGTTGAAAAAATAAAAAACCCTGAAAACACCTAATAAAACCATAAGAAACTAAAATCACTTAAACCGTCTAAAAAACTAAAAAAGTTCTAAAAACCCTAAAACCCTTAAAAACAAAAAAAACCCCAAAAAGCCCTCAAAATCCATAAAAACCAAAAAAATCAAAAAAAAACCCCTAAAGATCCCTAAAAATGTAAAACACCCTAAAACCATTAAAAACACAAGGAAACATTAAAAACAAAAAAGTAGTTTAAATACCTAAAAACCCTAAAAATTCTAATAACCCTAAAAACCAAAAAAATACCATAATACGCCTAAAAAATATAAAAACCCATAAAACCCATAAAAACCCATAAAATCCATAAAAATCTATAAAAACTATAAAATCCCTTATAAAACATATAAAATCACTAAAAACAAAAAAATCCTAAAAAACTCAAAATCCCTAAACACCCTGAAAACAAACAATCCAATAAACCATAAAAAAACTATAACCCAAGAAAAACATAAAAACCCTTAAAACCAATAAATAACCTACAAAAGCCCTAAAAATACCTATAAATTCAAAACCCTCTAAAAACCCTAAAAAATACTAAGAAAAAGATAATGATAAAAAAAATTAAATGCCCTAAAACACTAAAATCTCTAAAAATACTAAAAACCCAAAAACCAAAAACAAATCTCAGAAAACCCTAAAAATAAAAAAATCATAAAAAAGAAGTAAAAATCCCAAAAATATTAAAAACCCCTGAAAACCCCTATGAAAATCTTAAAATCCTAAAAACAATTAAATACGCTAAATAACCTGAAAATGCTAAAACCCATAAAAACCCTAAAAGATCCAAAAAAACCCGACCACCTAAAAATATAAAAACCCCAAAAAATGCTTTAAAATCCTAAAATGTTAAAAAAACATTAAAAACCATAAAATCCGAAAAAAACTAAAAAACCCCTAAAACCTAAAAACCCATAAAACCCCCAAAAACCCCTTAAAAACCTCAAAATCATTAAATACCCTAAAAACCATAAAAGTAATAAAAACCCTTGAAAACCAGAAACCCTAGGGAAACATTAAAATCCCAAAAAAACTTAAAACAACTAAAAACCTAAAACGGTAAAAAAAATATAAAAACCTTGAAAAACCCTAAAACCCTGAATAATCCCAAAAGGTCCCAAGAAACCATAAATATCACAAAAACTCCAAAAAAAACCCAGAAACCTAAAAACCCCTAAAAACCTTGTAATACCCCAAGAACATCATAAAAACATAAAAACACTAAAAACCATTATGGAATAAATAATATCCTAAAAACCCAAACCCCCTAAAATACATAAAACCACTAAAAACCATAAAAAACCATAAAACCCCATAAAAATCCTAAATCCACTAAGACCTCTAAAAACCCTTTTAACCCTTAAAAATGTAATAAATATTAAAAATCATTAAAAACTCGAAAATACTCAAAAAAAAAACTCTTAAAACCCAAAAAAAATCACAAATACCCTAAAAACTATATGGACCAAAAGAACCATAAGAACCCTAAAAACCCTCAAAATCCTTTAAACCCCTTGAAACATTAAAAATCATAAAATGGGCCAAAACCCCTAAAAATGTAAAAAACATTGAAAAAGACTTAGGAAAATCTTCAATAGATAAAAACACTTAATACCCATAAAAACCTAAAACAATATTTAACCCCTAAAACCCCCTAAAACCCCTAAAGACCCTAAACCCTTACAAATCCCTAAAAACCCAAAAAACCATAAAAACCATAAAACCTCTAAAAGAAAAAAACCTCAAAATCCATAAAAATTCTATAATAGCATACAAATACAAAAATCCCAAAAAATCACTAAAAATGTAAAAAACCATAATAACCCAGAAAAAACTCAAAGGTAAACTTAAAAACATAAAAAAAAAATTAAAACAAGTAAAAACCTAAAAAATACTAAAAATACCAAAAATCCCAAAACCCCTTAGAAACCATAAAACCCTTAAAACCCACAAAAACAAATAAAATTTCTGAAATCACTTTAAACCTCTAACCATAAAACCGCTAGAAACCCTAAAAACCCCAAAACCCCTCAAAAATCCATAAAAACCCAAAAAAATTAAAATACTAAAAACTATCTAAAAATAACTATAATGATAAAAAATCCTAAAATCCATGAAAACCCATAGAAAAACTAAAAATTCTAAAAACACACAAAACCCCTAAAAACCTAAAAACTCTAAAAAACATAAAAATACCTAACAACCCTAAAAACTGTAAAACTCCTAAAAGCATTAAAAACACTAAAAACCATTAAAACATTGAACCATTAAAAACTTAAAAATCCATTTAAACCCCTAAAAAAGATAAAAAAATCTAAAAATGATTAAAACCAAAAAACTAAAAAACCCCTAAAAAGCCAAAAAATTAAAACCCTAAAACCCAAAAAAACCTCAAAAACGGTCAAAATCCATAAAAACAATAAAACAAAAAAACTCCTAAGAAGGCACTAAAAATAAAAAAACCTAAAAAACCAAAAACCCCCCTAAAAACCCAAATAAAACTTTAAAACAGTGTAATCACTTAAAACCCCTAAAAATCCAAAAAATGAAAAAAAACCCTAACAATCCTTAAAAACCCATAAAACTCCAAAACCCATAAAATCCCATGAAAATCATGAAAAATACAATAAAATATCTATAAGAACCATAAAACGCATTAAAAAAATCCAAAAACCCATTAAACCCATAAAATTTTAAAAACTCTAAAAGACCATAAAAACTAAAAAAACCCATAAAACCCCAAAAACCATAAAAATCCTCAAAATCAGTCAAAAAATAAGAAACTAAAAAACCTAAAACCCTAAGAAAAACATTTAAAAATAAAAACACTAAAAACAACAAAAATATAAAATGGATAAAAACACTAAAAACCCAAAAACCCCCATAAAAACAGAATAACCCCTAAATATCTTTGAAAGTTATAAAAACCCAAAAAATTCATAAAAAACAACAAAAAACTATAAAAACTCATTAAAACACTAAAAATTATAAAAAACCCTAAAAACCATAAAAACCCTAAAAATCAGAAAAACCAAAAACCTTGAAAAACCATAAAAACAAGAAAATACCTAAAAACCCTAAAACCCACAAAACCCCTGAAACCCTAAAAACCAAAAAAACCCTTACAAATAATAAAATCCAAAACTCCTAAAAAATATAAGGAATCCTTAAAAACCTAAATTCACGTAAAACCCTAAAAACCCTAAAAATGTTAAAAACCTTAAAACACCTAAATATCCCTAAAAACACTCCAAATCCTTAAAACCCCTGAAAACATAAAAAAACTAATAAATCACCAAAAATACCTGAAAATGTAAAAAACCATAAAAAAAATAAAAAACCAAAATTAAACTGTCAATAACCTAGAAACAAATAAAACCCCTAAAAACCTAAAAATGCTAAAAACCCTAAAGGACCCTAAAACCCCTAAATCCCCTAAAACCATAAAACCCTCTAAAAACATAAAAACCGTAAAAACCCATAAAAACCCTAAAACCAACTAAAACTCTATAACCCTTTAATATACTAAAAACATCAAAAAAATATAAAGAACCCCAAATCCTTAAAAACATAATAACATAAGAAATCCTAAAAACACAAAAACCCCTTGAAAACCTCATAACGTCTAAGAAAACATTAAAAACCTAAAAACACTTAAAACCCTAAATAATATAAAAAAATCTAAAAACCCTAAAAACACAAAAACCCTAAAATCAATAAAACCCAATAAAAATAATAAAAAACCATTAAAACCCCCAAATCCGCTGAAACTCTAAAAATCCTTTAAACCCCTAAAAACGTAAGAAAACATTAAAAAATATAAACAACACTAAAAAACACAAAAAACACAAAAAACACCTAAAACACCATAAAAACCATAAAAAACTAAAAAACATAAAAATTACATTAACAACCTCAAAACCATTTAAACCCCTAGAAACCATAAAAATCCTAAAAATTCAATAAAATCCCTAAAAATATAAAAAACATCTGAAAAACATAAAACCTAAACACACATAAAACCCTAAAAATCCTAAAAAATTCTAAACACCCTAAAACCCCTAAAACCCGAAAAACACTAAAATACATCAAAATCCAAAAAAACCATTAAAAATATAGAAACCATAAATATCAAAAAAATCTATAAAATTAGATGATATTAAAAAGAACCATAAAAACCCTCAAAACACCTAAGAATTCCTAAAACACTAAAATTACATAAAACCCCTAAAAAACAAAAAATTATAAGAACCCTAAAAAATCTAAAAACCCATAAAATCCCTAAAAACCCCAAAAATACTTAAAACTCTAAAAATCCTTAAAAACCCTATAACACCACCATATACTATTATATCCCTTTAAACACCTAAAAATGTTTTAAAAAAAGAAAAAACCCTTAAGACACAAAAAACTCAATAGAACACTAAAATTCAAAAAACCATAAAACCCTAAAGCCCAATAAACCCTAAAAACACCTTAAAATCCATGAAAACCCAAAAACACAATCTGAAAAAAAAACCAAAAAATTCCCTAAAAATAAAAAAACTAAATATACTAAAAATCCCAAAAAAACCCACTAAAACATAAAAAAAATTAAAACCATTAAAAACATAAAAAAAATAAATACTTTAAAACCCCTAAATACCATAAAAAACATAAAAAAATAAAACCTGTAAAAACAATGGAAACAATTAAAACCCATTTAAACCCTAAAAACCATTAAAACTCTAAAATCCCCCAAAAAATGATAAAAAACTCTAAAACCCTAAAAACTAAAATGAACACTAAAACCCCAAAAAAAACAGACCAAAAACCCTATTAAACTCCCAAACCCCCAAAATATATAAAGATCCTAAAAACCATAAAAATTCTAAAAAATTCCTAAAAATCCCAAAAAAAATAAAAAATCATAGAAACCTTTAAAACCCCAAAGACAATATTAAAAACCTAAAATCACATCAAAACCCCAAAAAATAAAAAACAATAAAAAGACTAAAAATCCTAAAAAACAATAAAAACCCTACCAACCATATAAACTCCTAAAACCCCATAAAACCCAAAAAACCCACAAAAACTATAAAACCCTTTAACCCCCCAAAAATGTAAAAAACATTAAAAAATCGTAAAAACCCTAAAAAACTCAAAAAACACCCAAAAAATATAACAAAATCCATAAAAACACTAAAAAACCTAAAAACCCTTAAAATCATTAAAAATCCTAAAAAATACCTAAAATCCCTAAAAATCTAAAAAGACCTAAGAAAACCATAAAAACCTAAAAAACCTAAAACCCTTAAAAAACTAAAAAAATGATAAAAATCATTAACCCCTAAGAAAAATAAAACCCTAAAGCCAAAAAATCCTAAACCCCTTAAAAACAAAAAAAATCATGAAAATAACTATAAATCCCTAAAAACATAAAAACCCTAAAATCACTGTAAACAACTTCACAAACCTTAAAATCCTAAAAATACATAAAACCCATACAAAACCTAAAAAATGAAAATAAAACCTAAAAACAATAGAAAACCCCAATTATCCTAAAGACTATAAAACCCCTAGAAACCTAAACAACCCTAAAAAACCATAACCCCCCCCCCCCCACAACCACTAAAAACACCAAAAACATTTTAAACCCCTAAAAACATTAAAAAAAACTCTAAAACACCTTAGAAACTGTAAAAGCTCAAAAATACCTAAAAACTCAAAAATAACCCTGAAAATCCTAAAACCCATAAAAACCCATAAACTACCTCAAAATCACTAAACCCCGCAAAAAATTAAAAATCCTAAAAATCAATAAAAACATTAAAAAAACATAAAAACACTAAAAATTACAATGAAAAAAACCCCAAAATAATTAAAGCCCATAAAAATCCTACAAATGCTTACTACCCTAAAAACCCTAAAAACCCCTAAACCAAAAAAAGTACCTAAAAATCATAATTGACCATATAATAAAACAAATTACTAAAAATACCTTAAAAATAAAAAACCCCAAGTCCTTGGGAAATCCTAAGAAAAACATACAGACATACAAAACCATAAGACCCAGAAAAAACCTAAAAATGAAAAAAATCCATAAAACCATTAAAAACCTTAAAAACCCAAATACACATAAAAACCAAAAAAACTCCAAAACCATAAAAAAAACCTCATAAAGACCACAAAAATCCCTAATAACCCACTAAAAACTCAAAACCCACTTAAACCCCTAAATATATTAAAAAATCTAAAAAATAATAAAACCCTTAACAAATCAAGTACCAAAAATACAAAAAAAAAATACAAACCCTAAAATCCTTTTAAATCCTTAAAACACACAGAATCAAAAAAAACCATAAAAATAATAAAAATCGTAAAAAACCCTAAAAATGTAAAACACACTTAAAACCTTGAAAACCTTTACAAAACCTTAAGAACCTAAAAACACTTAAAACTCCCAAAAATCCTAAAAATTGGAAAAAACCATAAAAAATCATTAAAACACACTAAACCAACTAAAAACTGTAAAACCCATTTAAACACCTAAAAATATTAAAAACTATAAAAAACGTTAAACCCCTTAGAATACTCAAAAAACCCCAATGTACCAAAAACTCCATAAAAACCCAAAAACCCCAAAACAACCTTAAACCACAAAAAATCACTAAATATACCTAAAAACTATACAAATTCCAAAAAAACCATTATAAAAATGTGAAAAACCTTTTAAACCCTGAAAACCTTTTAGAAAAGAAAAAAAAACTAAAATCCCTAAAATCCCTAAAAACCATAAAACCCCAAAAAACCAACAAATTGCTATAAACCACTAAACAATCTAAATATCATTAAATTCTTAAAAATGATACAAAACTCTAAAAACATTAAATCCCCTTAAATCTAAAAATAAACATTAAACCCAAAAAAACCCCATAAAACCAAAATCTCCATATAAAACACTGAAAATAATCAAGATGCTTAAAAACCCTAAAATCAATAAAAAATTATTTAAAAGCTCTAAAAATTGTTAAAAACATAAAAACACTAAAACACTAAATGCCACCAAAAAATGTTAAAAACAAAGAAAAAAATTAAAAACCTAAAAAATCTAAAAAACATTAAAATCCTAAAAACCCATAAAACCCTAAAAAACCATAAAAATGATAAAATCCCTAAAACACCATTGAATCCCTAAAAACCCTAAAACCCCATAAAAATCATAGAAATCCATAAAAATGTATAATGCCTCAAAACCCTTAAGAACCCAAAGAAAACCCCAAAAACCTAAAAGCACTTTGAGCCCCAAAAAAATATAAATTGCTATAAACCAAAAACACCCCCAAAACCCCTAAAAACCATAAAACCCTTAGAATCCTTAAAAACATAAGACTCCATAATAACCCTTAAAACCCACTAAAATTTATAAAACCATATAAAACCCTAAAAATTTCTATTCCCCCCCAAAAAACAATAAAAACCCTAAAACAATAAAATCGTTAAAAGAAAATAAAAAAAACTTTAAAACCCCCAAACCCCCTAAAACGCCTCAAAGACCTTAAAACCCATAAAAATACGCAAATCACTAAAATTTATATAACCCTAAAATCCTAAAAATCTCTTAAGAGAAATAAAATTCAAGAAAAACATAAAACCTATAAAAGGCTGAAAAATCGCTAACAACCCCAAAAAACATTAAAACCCTAAAATGCCTAATAAACCTCAAAATCTATAAAATCCCAAAAACTATAGAAACCTTAAAACATCCAGGAAAATCCCTAAAAACATAAAAAACATAGAAACCATGAAAATCCCTAAGAAATCCTAACAAACCTAAAAACCATTAAAACCACTAAACACCCTTAAAATGGTAAAAACCCACAAAAACCAAAAAAGCCCCCAAAACCACTAAAAACCTAAAAACCATAAAACCTATAAAAAGCTTTAAAATGCCCTAAAAACCCATAGAAACTCTAAAAACCCATTAAAACCTTATATAAATTTAAAAAAAACCCCATAAGAACCAAAAAATCAACATACATTAAAAACCTAGAAAACCTTAAGAACTATAAAAAGACTAGAAACCCCAATATCCCTAAAAACCCTAAAAAACAAAAAAATACAAAAAAGTCATAAAAATCCCTGAAAACATAAAAATCCATAAAACATATAAAACCCTAAGAAACATTAAAAACATAAAAGCACTTAAAACCCATAAAAACCACAAAACATAAAATCTAATAATAAACATAAAACCCAAAAAAAACTAACAACCTCATAGTCCCTAAAAACAAAAAAAAATAAGAATCCTAAATATGATATAAAAATTCATAAAAATGTGAAAAACCACAAAACCCAGAAAACCCCTAAGAAAACCATATGAACCTAATAACACTTAAATCCTCTAGAAACCTAAAACACACTAGAAATCCTAAAAACCCGTAAAAATATCTAAAAACCCCTAAAACCCCAAAAAACCAAAAATCCCCTAAGAACCTTAAAAAACCTAAAACCTCATAAAAAACTGTCAAAAACTCTAAAAACCATTTAAACCCCTAATGGCATTGAGAAACTGTAAAAAAATTTAGAAATCTAATATAATAAAAATATATATATGTAAAACCCAAAATAACCATAAACCCCTTAAAACCTTAATATCATAAAAACCCTCAAAATCCATAAATCCTTAAAAAATATAAAAAACATTAAAAAGTCCTAAAAATGTAAAAATTCTAAAAACCCCAAAAACATGGAAAACCCCAAAGAAAAACTTAAAAACATAAAAACAATTAAAACATGAAAAAAATTAGAAACCTTAAAAACCCGAAAAAACAAAAAAACCCTATAATCATAGAATCCCCTAAATATATTAAAAACACATGAACCCATAAAAAACATAGAAACCCACTAAAAACACAAAAAATCCCATTAAACCGCTATAAATTTAGAAAACTATAAAAAAACATTTGAACCCCAAAAAATATTTAAAAAAACCCCAAAACCCCAAAAAAATCCACAAAATTAGAAAACCCTTAAAACTCCTAAAAATACATAAATTCCATAAATTCCATAAAATACTAAAAATCCATATAAATCATAAAAAGTTATAAAACTCTAAAATTTTTAAAACACCTTAAAACAAAGAAAACTCCTAGGAAAACCATAAAACATTAAAAACATAAAACCCCTAAAAATGATAAAATCCCTAAAAACCCTAAAAACTCTCATAATCCTAAAAAAATGGGAAAAATCGAAAAAATCCTAAAAAATCACTGAAAATCCCAAAAACATAATAATCACTAAAAACCATGAAAAATACAATGAAAACATTAAAAACATAAAAAAAATTAAACACATAAAATAAAAAAAATCACTAAAAAGTCTACAAACCCTAAAATACCCAAAAAAACCCCTGAAAACTAAAAAACTTTAAAACCTTAAAAAATCATAAAACCCTATAAAAACTTTAAAAAACACTAAAAACTCTAGAAGTTTTTTAAAAACATAAAATGTTGAAAAATTTAAAAACCATAGAAAGGATAAAAACTAAAAAACCCTTAAAACCTAAAAAACCTTAAAACCATTATAGCCCTTCAAAATCCCTAGCACCGTAAAAAGAATAAAAATAACCTAAAATCCCTAAAAACATATAAAAACAAAAAACCCGAAAAATTCTATTAAAATCATAAAACCTAAAAAACCCAACCCCTTAAAAAACCTAATAATACTAACAACCCAAAATACCCTAAAATCCTAAAAACCATAAAAATCTCATAAAACATTAAAAATCACTAAAACCCACTAAAAAATATAAAACCCATTTAAACCCTGAAAATTTTTAGCAACTCTAAAACCCATTAGAAACCCTAAAAAGCTCAAAAAATAATAAGACCAAAAAACACCATACAACCCTAAAAACCATAAATGCCCCTAAAAACCCTCAAAATCTCATTTAACCCTAGAAACAATAAAAATCATTAAAAACAATAAAACTTTTAAAAAAAAGTTGAAATAATAAAAATTCGTTGAAAACACCTAATAAAATCATAGGAAACTAAAAAAACTTAAAACATTAAAAAAACCAAAAATATATAAAACCCCTAAAACCCCTAAAAACAAAAAAACCCAAAAAACGCTCAAAGTCCTTAAATATCCTAAACATCCAATACAAAGTCCCCGAAGATCCCTAAAAATGTAACACCCTAAAACCCTAAAATCCACTAAGAAAACATTAAAAACATAAAAACACTTAAAATAACTAAAAAACCTAAAAATGCTAATAGCGGAAAAAACCCAAAAAGTCCCCAAAACCCCTAAAAACCATAAGAACCCATAAAACCCCTAAAAACACAAAAAATCCGTAAAAACCAAAAAAACTCTAAAATCCATTTATACCACAAAATAACATAGAAAAACACTAAAAAAAATTAAAAACCCTAAAAACCTCAAAATCCCAAAAAAAATCGACAAAATTTACAACCATAAGAACCCAAAAAAACAATTACCCAAAAAATCCAAAAAAAAAATCCCTAAAAACCAATAAATAACCTACAAAATCCCTAAAAATCCAAAAATTCTAAAAACCTCTAAAAACCCTGAAAGGCCTATGAAAAAATTAATAACATAAAAACAATTAAAACCCCTAAAACACTTAAAGATCTAAAAACCCTAAAAACAATCAAATCCATAAAAACCCTAAAAACATAAAAAACATAAAAAAGTTAAAAATACCAAAAAAAGTTAAAAACCCCTAAGAAAAACTTAAAATCCTAAAAAAATTATATACCCTTAATAACCTGAAAAATGCTAAAACCCTTAAAAACCATTAAGGACCCCAAAAAACCCCTAAAACTGTAAAAACCACTAAAAACACTTTAAACCCCTAAAATGTTATAAAACTCTAAAAAACCTTAAAACCCAAAAAAATAAAAAAACCAATAATAACTCAAAAAACCAATAAACACCCTAGAACCCCCTTAAAACCCTCAAAATCAATAAAAACCCTAAAATACACAAAAATCCTAAAAAAACCCAAGAAACCCCAAAAAACTCTAATGAAACCTTAAAAACCTAAATACAGCTAAAACAACTAAAAACCTAAAAACGATAAAAATAAAACAAAATCTAAAGAAAACGCTAAAAACCAACCCCCCCCCCCCCCCAAAAAACCCCGTAAAACCCCAAGAACACCATAAAAACATAAAAACACTTAAACCACTAGGAAATAAAAATATCCTAAAAAACCACACCCCCTAAAAACCATAAACCCTGAAAAACCTTAAAAACCCTTTAAACCCCATAAAAACCCTAAAACCATTAAAACCTCTAAACACCCTTTTCACCCATAAATATGCAATAAATAATAAATACCATTACAAAACCTAAAAGACACAAAAACCCTAAAATCCCAAAAAACATAAAGACTCTAAAAACCATAAATACCATAAGAACCATAAAAACCCTAAAACCCCTCAAAATCCTTAAAACCCCTTGATAGCCTAAAAATCCAAAAATAGACCAAAAATACCTAAAAACGTAAAATACATTAAAAAGGACCTACGAAAAACTTCAATAGATAATAACACTTAATACCCATGAAAACCTAAAAAAATATAAAAGTCTTAAAAACCCCTAAAACCCTTAAAACCCCAAAAAATCCCTAAAAACCCTAAAAACCATGAAAACCATAAAAATGCTAAAAATCCCTAAAAACAAAAAAAATAACTCCCAAATTACTCAAAATACCTAAAAATAATATAAAAGCATACAAATAATGAAATCCCTAAAAATCCCTAAAAATATAAGAAACCAAAATTACCTTAAAAAATCCAACAGTAAACTTCAAAACATAAAAACACTTAAAACCTCTAAAAACCTAAAAAATACTAAAAAAATCCCAAAATCCCATAAAAACTATAAAACCCTTGAAAACAATAAACCCTAAAAAACTATAAAAACCCTAAAATCTCATTAAATCCCTAAAAACCCAAAAAAAACTCAAGAAAAACATAAAAACCCCAAAAAAGAAAACAAATTCACTAATTCCCCAAAAACCATAAAACCCCCAAAAACCCTAAAAACCACAAAACCCCTCAAAATACATAAAACACAAAAAACAATAATAATCATAAAAAAATCTCTAAAAATATCAATAAACATAAAAAATATTAAATCCATGAAAAACCTAAGAAAACATTAAAAACATAAAAACACATAAAACCCCTAAAAACATAACAAACTATAAAACCCTAAAATCCCTAAATTCCCTAAAAACCATGAAAACTATAAAACCATAAACCCCAAAAATATTTAAAAACCCTAATACCATAAAAACCCAAAACCATTAAAAACTCTAAAACCCCTTTAAACCCCTAAAAATGATAAAACTCTAAAAAATATTAAAACCCAAAAAACCAAAAAACCCTAAAAAGCCAAAAAATTAAAACCCAATAAACCCCAAACCCATAAAAATCGATAAAAACTATAAAACACAAAAAAATATAAAGTAGGACCTAAGAATTCACAAAACATAAAAACACTAAAAACCCATAAAACCCCTAAGAACACCATAAAATCCAGTAAACACTTAAAACCCCTAAAAACCCAAAAAATGCTGAAACCCCTAAAAACCCGAAAACCCTAAAAAACACTAAAACCCATAAAATCGCCTAAATACCTTGAAAACCCCAAAAAACACAAAAACGCCCATCAAAATCCCTAAAAACGTAAAAACCCAAAAAATCCAAAAAATACCAACAAATATAAAAAACTAAAAAACCAGATAAACCCTAAGAAAAAATTAAAAAAATAAATACATTCAAAACCCCTCAAAACATAGAATGGCTAAAAACAAAAAAACCCAAAAAACACCTAAAAAGTACAAAAACCCCCAAAATACCTTTTAAATCTCTAAAAACCCAAAAAAATCCCTAAACAACAAGAAAAAACTATAAAAACTATTTAAAAATCTAAAAAATGATAGAAAAACTCTAAATACCATTAAACACTGAAAAATCAGAAAAAACCTAAAACCGTAAAAAACCATAAACACAAAAAAATCCCAAAAAACCGCTAAAAGCCTTAAAATCCTCAAAACCATAAAAACAATAAAAATCCTAAAACATCCCAAAAAATCACTAAAAAAGATAAAATCCCAAAAATCCTGAAAAACCCTAAGAAATCCTAAAAAACGTAAAAACACATAAAACCCAAAAAACATAAAAAAAATTAAAAATCCTAAAAACCATAGAACTCTTAAAACCCCTCCAAATACTTAAATCCCTTAAAAAATAAAAACAAAACAAATCACAAAAAATCCCTAAAAATGTAAAAAACCCGAAAAATACAAAAAACACACTATAAAACTAAAGCAACCTAAATAAACATTAAAACCCTAAAAACCTAAAAATGTTAAAAATCTAAAAATGCTAAAAACCCTAAAGTACCCTAAAACCCTTAGAAACCATAAAACCCACTAAAAACCTAAAATCCCTAAAAAAACTTAAAACCCCTAAAATCCCACTAAAAACTCGAAAAACCCTTTAAACCACTAAAAACTTTAAAAATATAAAGAATCCCAAAACCCTAAAAAATCAATAAAACTCTAAAACACAAAATAAATATAAAAACCCCTAAAACCCTCAAAATCCCAATAATCCCTAAAGACTATAAAATCATAGAAAAACGTTAAAATTTATAAAAACATTAGAATCCCTAAAACCCTTAAAACCTCCTAAGATATCCTTAAAATCCTGAAAATAGTTAAAACCCACCGAAAACATAAAATACACTAAAAACCCTAAAAAATCCTAAAACCCCTTAAACAGTCCACCTAAAAACATTAAACACCCTAAAACCCCCATAAAACCCTAAAAACCCTCTAAAAACACTAAAAACCCATTAAACCCCTAAAAATATTTAGAACCCCAAATCCCATAAAAACTCTAAAAACCCACTACAAACTCTAAAAACACTTTATACCCCTAAAAACGTTAAATACTCTGAATAAAATTTAAAATACTAAAAACCCAAAAAAAACACATAAACCCCTCAAAATACATTCACCCCTAATAACATAAAAATTATATAAAATCATTAATATCCATTAAAACATAAAAAACCTTAAACCACTATATATCCTAAAAAGGGCATAAAACCATAAATATCCCTAAAAATCTCAAAATCCCTAAAAAACACTAAAAATGATAAAAATATTAAAAAAGAATTATGAATCTGAAAAAACATAAAATCCCATAAAAACCTTATGAAACCATAAGAAAACCATAAAAACCTAAAAAAAATAAAAGCTCAAAATAACTTAAAAATGGTCAAAATTGGAAAAGACCCTAAAAACTGTAAAAACTCCTAAAACACATAAAGCCTTTAAAACCCATAAAAACCATAAAATAAAGAAAACCCCTAAAAATTTCAAAAAAACTCTAAAAACCCTTTCAACTCCCAATTTTTTTTATAAAACACTAAAAAATATAAAAACACTAAAAACAGAAAAAAAAAACCCTTTAAACACAAAAAATACAAAAAATCCAAAAAACCCTAAAATTCTAAAACCCCTAAAGATCCTTAAAAACCATTAAAACACATAAAAATTATAAAAAAATCCTGAAAATGCAAAAATGTAAAAAACCATAAAAACCCTGAAAACCCTGATAAACACTAAGAAAACATTCAACACCTAAAAACACGAGAAACCTCAAAATAATTTTAAAAAATATAAAAACATAAAAACCGTAAAATACCCCAAAACCCTTAAAAAGAAATTAAAAACCCAAAACCCTTAAAAATAAAAAAAACAATAAAAACTTGAAAACCCCACTAAAAAATTCTAAAAATCCATTAAAACCATAAAATCTTAAAAAACACTAAAAATATGTTAAACCCATAAATAATTAAAAATACTAAATAACCTTTAAACCCATAAAAACATAAAAACCCTAAAAACCAAAAATAAAATAAAAACCATTAAAACTCTAAAACCCCTCAATGCCCCTAAAAAACCCCAAAACCATAAAAATCATAAAAATCCAAAAAAATACCTAAAAACATAAAATACCCTAAAACCCTGAAAACCCCCTTTAAAAACCATAAAAAATAAAAAGAATTAATCCCATAAAAAATAGAAATTAATAAAACCCCTTTGAAAACGTAATAAACCCTAAAACCCCGAAAAACCATAAAACACATAAAAACCCCTAAAATCTAAATAAACCCGGTAAAAACACAAAAACCATTTAAACCAACATAAACATTAGAAAACTCTAAAAAACATAAAACCCTTAAAAAAATCAAAAAACACCTAAAACCCAATGAAACTATAAAATCGAGAAAACCATAAAAATTCAAAAAACCCTAAAAATTCCAAAAAACCTAAAAAACCACAAAAAACATTAAAAATACATAAAAATATGTAAAGACATAAAAATGTAAAAACCCATAAAATTATATAAAAACATAATAACCTAAATACACATAAGACCCAAAAAAACCTAACTATGTTAAAAACCCTAAAATCCAAAGACCCAACTAACCCTAAAAAATAACAAAAAACTCTAAAAATCATTTAAAAAATAAAAAGTTAAAAACTCAAAAAACCCATTAAAACCATAAAAAAAATTTAAAATCCAAAAAAACCAAAAAAACCGAAAAAAACCCAATAAAACCCAAAACAGTCTCAAAACCCCTAAATACTCTAAAACCCCAAAAAAATCCTACAAAACACTAAAACTCCCTAAAAATTTAAACAACCCTTAAAAACCTGAAAACCCTTAACAAAACCTTAAAAACCTAAAAACAATTACAACCCCTAAAAACATAAACAATGAAAAAACACATAAAAACTATAAAACCCAAAAAATACTTAAAATTATAAAAATCCATAAATTCTTAAAAAACTATAAAATTCCGAAAAAAGCCAAACAAATCCATAAAAATTTAAAAAACCATAAAAATTCCAAAAAACCCCAAGAAAAAAATAAAAAACCTAAAAACACTTAAAACCCCAAAAAAACTAAGAAATGGTTAAAATGCAAAAACCCAGAAGACCCTAATCGATCATAAAAACCCTAAAACCATTAAAACCATAAAAAAAATTTAAAAACATTAAAACCCCTAAAAACCCACAAAAAACATAAAAACCGACTAAAAACTCTAAAAACACATTATGAACCCTAAAATTATTAAAAAAATTAAAAACCTTAAAAACCAAAAAAAACATAAAAAAACCTAAAAACCTAAAAATCTATAATACCTAAAACACCTAAAACCCCATATAAAGCCTCAAAATCCCTAAAAACCTTAAAAATCTATAGAAATCCTAAAAATACCTAAAAATCGAAAAACATTAAAAGACTAAAAATTCAAAACGACTAAGAAAACAATAAAAACCTAAAAACACTTAAAACCCTAAAAACCTAAAAACGCTAAAAACGCTAAAACCCAAAATACCCTAACATCAATAAAACCTCTAAAAACAAAAAAAAACCTATAAAAACCCAAAACCCACAAAAACTCTAAATACCCTTTAAACACCTAAAAAGGTTATAAACAATAAAAAAATAGAAAATCCCAAAAAACTAAAAAAAACCTACAAACCAATAAAAAAATTAAAAACAAAAAAAACATAAAAATACAAAAAAAATAAATAAACATCCTGAAAATCATTAAAAACATTAGGAACCATAAAAATCACAAAAATTCTGTAAAATACCGTAATATCTAAAAACCCTAAGAAAAACATAATACCTAAACACAATTAAAACCCCTAAAAACCTAAATAATTCTAAAACCCCAACAAACCCAAAAACCCAAAGAACCAATAAATCCATCAAAATACCAAAAAACATAAAAAATTAAATATCATTAAAATCCAAAAAAAATCCCTAAAATTATTTGATATTATAAAGAACCTTGAAATCCCTAAAAACCCATAAGAAAACTATAAAAACCTAAAATGACATAAAAACCCTAAAAATCAAAAAATTCTCAATACCCTTAAAACTCTAAAAATCCATAATATCCATAAAAACCCCTAAAAACATTTAAAACCCCTAAAACCCATAAAAACCCTATAAACCCACTATAAACTATAATATCCCTTTAAACCCCTAAAAATGTTAAAAAACACTAAAACCTTAAAAACACTAAAAACTCAACATTACCCTAAAAACCAAAAAACCAAAAAACCCTAATACCCAATAAACCGTTTAAACACCTTAAAATCCATAAAATCACTAAAAACCTATAAAAATAAGAAAAAACCCAAAAAACCCCCTACAGATAAAAAACACTAAAAATCCATAAAATCCCGAAAATCCCTTTAAAACATAAAAATAACTAAAACCTTTAAAATCAATAAAACCCCTAAAAAACATAAATACATTAAAAACCATAAAGCCTATAAAAACTATAAAAACCCATAAAACCCATTAAAACCCTAGAAACCATTAAAACTCTAAAATCCCTTTAAAATGTTTAAAAACTCTAAAAACCATAAACTCCTAAAAATTCAAAAGAACCCTAAAACCCCCCCAAAACCCTATAAAACCCCCCAAAACCTTAAAATAAATTAAAATCCTAAAAAATACCTAAAAAGAAAAAATATATATATAATCACAAAAACCATGAAACCCCATAAGACAATCTTAGAAAAAATAAAAACCCTTAAAACCCCTAAAAACAAAAAAAAATCACAAAAAATACAAAAAACCTAAAAAAACATTAAAAACCCTACAAACCATAAAAATGCCTAAAAACCATAAAACCCCATAAAAACCCGACAAAAAACTATAAAACCGTTCCAACCCCTAAAAATGTAAAAAATATTATAAATAACTTAAAAACCCTAACAAACTCTAAAAAACACCCAAAAACCCTAAAAATGATAATAACATCCGTAAAAACACTAAAAACCAAAAAACCCCTAAAAATCCGTAAAATACCTATAAAAGACATAAAAATCCCTAAAATGTAAAAATCATGTGAAAACCTATCAAACCTAAAGAACCTTAAAACCCTAAAAACCTTAAAATGATAAAAACCATTAACCCATAACAAACGTAAAACCCTAAAACCACAAAGTCCCTATACCCCTTCAAAAACTTGAAAAATCATGACAAACCCAATAAATCCCAAAAAAGGTAAAAAACCATAAAACAATGTAAACCAATAAAAAACATTAAAAGCCTAAAAACAGTTAAAACATATACAAAAAATAAAAAAATAAAAAACCCTAAAACCCTAAAAAACCTCGAGCACCCTTAAAAATATAAAACCTAGAAAAGCCTAAACAATGCTAAAAACGCATAAAACACTAAAAAATCACTAAAAACTCCCAAAACCCTTTAAACCCCTAAAAAAATTTAAAAAAATAACCTTAAAAACCATAAAAGCTCGAGAAAACCCTAAAAACTCAAAAAACCCGTAAAAACCCTAAAACCCCTAAAAACCTCTCAACCACCTCCAAATTCCTAAACCCCCTAAAACTATTAAAATATTAAAAACCCTAAAAATCCCTAAAAACATGAAAACTGAAAAACACTAAAAAAATCTATGAAAAAAACCTCAAAAAATTAAAACCCGAAAAAAAACTACAAATGCTAAAAACCCTAAAAAATCGAAATACCCTAAAAACCCCTTATACCTTTAAAATCCCAAAAAAAATATAATTAACTATAAAATCCTAAAAATTACAAAAGACCCTTAAAAAGTAAAAACCCTAAGACCCTGAAAAACCCTAAAAAACATAAAGACCTTAAACCCCTCCCCCAAACAAACATAAAATTAAAAAAACCCCTTAAAACCATTAAAATGGCCCTAAAACCCTAAAAACCCTAATACCCATTAAAAACAAAAAACCCAAAACCATAAAAAACCCCAAAAACCCCAAAAAATCCATAAAAACCCACTAAAAACAGAAAACCCAATTAAATCACTAAAAATTAAAAAATCTAAAAATTAATATAACCCAAAAAAACTAAAAAGTCCCCAAAATTCCAAAAAACCATAATAACCCTAAAAACCCTAAAATCCCTAAAAAATCCTAAAAACACTTAGAATCAACAAAAACCATAAAAACAATAAAAACCCTAAAAATCCATAAAAATACATAAAAATTTAAAACACACTAAAAAATTTAAAACCCTAATAAAACCAAAAGATCCAAACAACACTTAAACCCCCCCCTCCAAAATCCTAAAAAATGGTAAAAAACTTAAAAATTCATAGAAGACACTAAAAAACAACTAAAAACTATAAAACACTTTTAAACCCCTAAAAATGTTAATATATATATATATATATATAATGTTAAAACCCTTAAAAATCAAAACCCCCAGATTTCCAAAAACCCCATAAAAACCCCAAAAAAATCACAAAAAACAATAAAATCCCACAAAATCTCTAAATAAACCTGAAAACAATAAAAAATATAAAAAAACCTAAAAATCTATAAAATTTTGAAAAAACACAAAAAAACCATAAAAACACCTTATAAAAGAAAAAACCTAAAAAATATAAAAACCCTAAGACCCCTAAAAACCTTAAAAACCCAAAAAACCAAAAAACTGTTATAATCTGCGAAAAACTCTAAATACCTTTAGACACTTTAAAATGATAGAAAACTCTAAAAATTTTAAAACACTTAAAAACTAATAATAAACTAAAAACCCATAAAACCAAAAACCCCTGAAAAAACCCTGAAAATAGTAAAAATCCTTAAAAACCCTAAAAACCATAAAAATTCTATAGAAGCCCTAAATATCGCTAAAAACAAAAAAAAATAGTAAAACCCTAAAAACCACCCAAAAGTGATAAAAACATGAAACAAATAAAACAATAAAAAACCTAAAAAAACCATAAACTCTAAAACCCCATAAAATGATAAAATCCCTAAAACCCCTAAGAATCCCAAAAAAACCCTAAAAATCCATAAAAATCCTAAAAGTCCCTAAAAACATAAAAAAACTTAAAACCCTGAAAAACCCCCAAGAAAACCCCAAGAACTTATATCACTTAAAGCCCCTAAAACCTAAAAATGCTAAAAACCAAAAAACCAAAAAACCCCTAAAAATCAGAAAAACCCTTACCAACCATAAAAAACAATGAATCCATAATAACCCTTAAAACCCACTAAAAACACTAAAAGTATATAAAACCATAAATTTTAAAACCCCCCAAAAAACAATAAAAACTGTAAAAACCTTAAAAAATGAAAAGAAATCCAAAAAGACCTTAAACCCAAAAACTCAAAACCCCCTAAAATGCGTCAAATCCCTTAAAATCCTAGAACCCATAAAAATCCTAAAAGCCCTAAAATTTCTAAATTCCTAAAAACCCTAAAGACCCTAAAAATCCTAAAAACCAAAAAACCCCTTAAAAACAATAAAATTCAAAAAACACAAAAAACCTATAAAAACTAAAAAATTGCTAACAACCCAAAAAAACCAAAAACCCCTAATAACCCTCATAATCCGTAAAACCCATAAAAAATAAAAATCCTAAAACATCCCAAAATCCCAAAAAAATAAATAACTATAGAAAACATAGAAAACCCAAAGATAACCTTCAAAACCTAAAAACACCTCAAACCCCTAAACACCCTAAAAATAATAAAACCCTTAGAAACACAAAAAATACCACAAAACCCTAAAAACGTAAAACCCATAAAACCCCACTAAAAACACAAAAACCCTTTAAACCCCAATAAAAATTGAAATATTTTGAAAACCATTAAACCAATAAAATCAAAAAACACTAAAAACCTATAAAACCATAAAAATCCTAAAAACCTCAATATCCCTAAAAACCATAAAACGCATTAAAATCCTAAAAGGCCTAAAAATCCACAAAAAAATAAAAATCCCCAAAAACATAGAAACCCCTAAGAAACCTTAAAAACATAAAAACTCATAAAACCCCTAAAACACAAAATACAAAAAAAATATTAATAATCATAAAATCCCAAAAATCAACTAAAAACCTCAATATCCTTAAAAAAAGAATCCAAAAAATGATATAAAAATCCATAAAAACTTAAAAATTCATAAAACCCAGAAAACACTTAAGAAAACATTATGAACCTAAAAACACTTAAATCCTATAGATAATTAAAACACACTAAAAATCCTTAAAAACCATTAAAAGACCTAAAACCCCTAAAAACCCAAAAAACCAAAAAACCCCAAAGAACCTTAAAAACACAAAAACCCTATAAAAAACCAAAAACCACAAAAAACTATAAAACCAGTTCAAAACCCTAAAAAATTTGAGAAACTGAAAAAAATATAAAAAACCTAAAAAACTCAAAATACTATTAAACCCCAGAATGACCTTAAAACCCTTGAACCCTTGAATCCATAAAACCCCTCCAAATAAAAAAACCTTAAAAACATAAAAATATTTAAAAATCCATAAAGAAAATATAAAAATTCTAAAGAACCCCAAAATCATTAAAAACCCTAAAATCCAAAAAAAATCCTAAAAAACCCCAAGAAACCCTGAAAAAATCTAACGAAACCTTAAAAACCTAACTACAATTAAAACAACTAAAAACCTAAAAACAATAAAAATATATAAAAAACCCGAAAAACCCTTGATCCCTAAATAATATCAAAAGCCCAAAAAACCATAAATATAAAACAAAATCTAAAGAAAACGCTAAAAACCAAACCCCCCCCCCCCCCAAAAAAAACCCCGTAAAACCCCAAGAACACCATAAAAACAAAAAACACTTAAACCACTAGGAAATAAAAATATCCTAAAAAACCGCACCCCCTAAAAACCATAAACCCTGAAAAACCTTAAAATCCCTTTAAACCCCATAAAAACCCTAAAACCACTAAAACCTCTAAACACCCTTTTCACCCATAAATATGCAATAAACAATAAATACCATTACAAAACCTAAAACACACAAAAACCCTAAAATCCCAAAAAAAACATAAAGACTCTAAAAACCATAAATACCATAAGAACCATAAAAACCCTAAAACCCCTCAAAATACTTAAAACCCCTTGATAGCCTAAAAATCCAAAAATAGACCAAAAAACCCTAAAAACGTAAAAAACATTAAAAGGGACCTAAGAAAAACATCAATAGATAATAACACTTAATACCCATGAAAACCTAAAAAAATATAAAAGTCCTAAAAAACCCTAAAACCCTTAAAACCCCTAAAAATCCCTAAAAACCCTAAAAACCATGAAAACCATAAAAATGCTAAAAATCCCTAAAATCCCTAAAAACAAAAAATTAACTCCCAAATTGCTCAAAATACCTAAAAATAATATAAAAGCATACAAATAAATAAATCCCTAAAAATCCCTAAAAATATAAAAAACCATAATAACCTTAAAAAATCCAATAGTAAACTTCAAAACATAAAAACACTTAAAACCTCTAAAAACCTAAAAAATACTAAAAAAATCCCAAAAGCCCATAAAAACTATAAAACCCTTGAAAACAATAAACCCTAAAAACTATAAAACCCCTAAAATACTCAAAATACTATTAAACCCCAGAATAACCTTAAAACCCTTGAACCCTTAAATCCATAAAACCCCTCCAAATAAAAAAACCTTAAAAACATAAAAATATTTAAAAATCCCTAATGAAAATATAAAAATTCTAAAGAACCCCAAAATCATTAAAAACCCTAAAATCCAAAAAAATCCTAAAAAAACCCAAGAAACCCTGAAAAAATCTAACGAAACCTTAAAAACCTAAATACAATTAAAACAACTAAAAACCTAAAAACAATAAAAATATATAAAAAACCCGAAAAACCCTTGATCCCTAAATAATCTCAAAAGCCCAAAAAACCATAAATATAAAACAAAATCTAAAGAAAACGCTAAAAACCAACCCCCCCCCCCCAAAAAAAACCCCGTAAAACCCCAAGAACACCATAAAAACATAAAAACACTTAAACCACTAGGAAATAAAAATATCCTAAAAAACCACACCCCCTAAAAACCATAAACCCTGGAAAACCTTAAAATCCCTTTAAACCCCATAAAAACCCTAAAACCACTAAAACCTCTAAACACCCTTTTCACCCATAAATATGCAATAAATAATAAATACCATTACAAAACCTAAAAGACACAAAAACCCTAAAATCCCAAAAAAACATAAAGACTCTAAAAACCATAAATACCATAAGAACCATAAAAACCCTAAAACCCCTCAAAATACATAAAACCCCTTGATAGCCTAAAAATCCAAAAATAGACCAAAAAACCCTAAATACGTAAAAAACATTAAAAAGGACCTAAGAAAAACATCAATAGATAATAACACTTAATACCCATGAAAACCTAAAAAAATATAAAAGTCCTAAAAAACCCTAAAACCCTTAAAACCCCTAAAAATCCCTAAAAACCCTAAAAACCATGAAAACCATAAAAATGCTAAAAATCCCTAGAATCCCTAAAAACAAAAAAATAACTCCCAAATTGCTCAAAATACCTAAAAATAATATAAAAGCATACAAATAATGAAATCCCTAAAAATCCTAAAAATATAAAAAACCATAATAACCTTAAAAAATATAATAGTAAACTTCAAAACATAAAAACACTTAAAACCTCTAAAAACCTAAAAAATACTAAAAAAAGCCCAAAAGCCCATAAAAACTATAAAACCCATGAAAACAATAAACCCTAAAAACTATAAAAACCCTAAAATACTCAAAATACTATTAAACCTCAGAATAACCTTAAAACCCTTGAACCCTTGAATCCATAAAACCCCTCCAAATAAAAAAACCTTAAAAACATAAAAATATTTAAAAATCCCTAAAGAAAATATAAAAATTCTAAAGAACCCCAAAATCATTAAAAACCCTAAAATCCACAAATAAAGAGGCCTATGAGCGGCGGCTCTCTTCTCCTCCTCGCGCCGCCTAGGTTTTCCTCTGCTTTCTTCCTCCTTCCTCCTCCAGCGAGGTCCGACCTCGGTGCTTCCTGTCCCGCTTCGGCTCGGAAACTGCTAGTGTTGGATTTGCGTGTTTTGGTCGGTGCGGTGGTGGCTTGGTCGCGCCCATACTGCTCCAGATCTGATGTGTTGGGTCTTCAGATGGGGGGATCTTTCCCGGCTTGCCCGATGCAGATCCCACCTCCTGATCATGCTTCTTGGTGCCTGGTTTCGGGTTCTGAAATGTTGTGAAGGTTCCCCTCTCGTTCTTCAGTTTCGTTTCGAACTTCTAGTGTGCCTTGTTTCGGGACCCGGTTTCGTTGCTGCGAAGGTTCCCCTCCCGGCTCAAGGTCACCAGTCGGCTTCTGGCGTGCCTAGTTCGAGACCCGGCTTCGGTTGCTGCTCCCCCTTCCAGCTCCTGTTCAGTTGCAGATCTGGTGGTACCGACATCGGCTTGTCTGCAGGGCTCCTCTGTTTCGTTTTCCTTGCGCCAGATCTGGAGGGCGCGGTGTCAACCCCGGCATGCTTCCGGACCCTCAAATGTCTTCATGGTTCGATGTCGGCTGTAGGTATGGCTTGGTGCGCTCAGGTTCGGGTCCTGTTGCTTGGAGGAGGGAGGCTTTGGTTTCTTCTGGTTCTCTGTCTCTTGCTGCTACTTATGGTCTTTGGTAGTGGTTCTATGCACTGGTTTTTGACATGCAATGGAGGATTTGATTTAATGTGGGTGATGGCGAGTTTGTTTGATGGAATGGTTGTCTGGGGAGAGCTTGATCGGATGGGATGGTTATGCTGCGTTGCTGTGATGTTTTGGTGTTGGTGCTGGATGTTGTTCTTGTGCTGGTTGGCTGGATGGTGTCGTGGTCTATTTTTCTGGTGGTGAATGGTTGTGGTGGTTTGAAATAGTACTGTTGGTGCTGATTGATATTTGTTGTGCTGGTTGTTGTTTGGCTGGGATGTGCTGGATGCTGGTTTTTTGAGTTTGGATGATGCGAGGTGCTGGATGGTGGGATGATGGATGATGGTGGTGGCTGCTTTCCCTTGTTTGTTTTCTTTTTCATTCTTGAATTTTCTTTTTTTGGGTCTTTTGTCTTGGGTCGTTAAGGGTTTTTGGGTGTGGGTCGATTGACCCCTCCCCTCCCTTGTCTGCTGAGTCTCTTTTTCTTTATAATAATTGGGGGGGGGGGGGTCGGGAATAGCCCGACCCTCGCATCTTCTTTGCCCTAAAATGATAAAACTCTAAAAAATATTAATACCCAAAAAACAAAAAACCCCTAAAAAGCCAAAAAATTAAAACCCAATAAACCCGCAAACCCATAAAAATCGATAAAAACTATAAAACACAAAAAATATAAAGTAGGCCCTCAAAATTCACAAAACATAAAAACACTAAAAACCCATAAAAACCCTAAGAACACCATAAAATCCAGTAAACACTTAAAACCCCTAAAAACCCAAAAAATGCTGAAAACCCTAAAAACCTGAAAACCCCAAAAAACACTAAAAACCATAAAATCGCCTAAAAAACTTGAAAACCCCAAAAAACACAAAAACCCCCATCAAAATCCCAAAAAACCTAAAAACCCAAAAAATCCAAAAAATACCCACAAATATAAAAAACTAAAAAACCAGATAAACCATAAGAAAAAATTAAAAAAATAAATACATTCAAAACACCTTAAAACATTAAATGGCTAAAAACAAAAAAAAAAACCAAAAAAAAACCTAAAAAGTACAACCCCCCCCCCCCCCCAAAATACCTTTTAAATCTCTAAAAACCCAAAAAAATCCCTAAACAACCACAAATAACTATAAAAACTATTTAAAAATCTAAAAATGATGGAAAAACTCTAAATACCATTAAACACTGAAAAATCAGAAAAAACCTAAAACCATAAACACAAGAAAATCCCAAAAAACCCCTAAAAGCCTTAAAATACTCAAAACCATAAAAACAATTAAAATCCTAAAACATCCCAAAAGATCCCTAAAAAAGATAAAATCCCAAAAATCCTGAAAAACCCTAAGAAATCCTAAAAACGTAAAAACACATAAAACCCAAAAAACAAAAAAAAATTAAAAATCCTAAAAACCATAGAACTCTTAAAACCCCTCAAAATACATAAATACCTTAAAAAATAAAAACCTAACAAATCACAAAAAATCCCTAAAAATGTAAAAAACCCGAAAAATACAAAAAACGCATTATAAAACTTAAACAACCTAAATACACTTTAAACCCCTAAAAACCTAAAAACGCTAAAAATCTAAAAACCCTAAAAACCCTAAAGGACCCTAAAACCCTTAGAAACCATAAAACCCACTAAAAACCTAAAATCCCTAAAACACTTAAAACCCCTAAAATCCCACTAAAAACTCTAAAAACCCTTTAAACCACTAAAAACTTTAAAAATATAAAGAATCCCAAAACCCTAAAAAATCAATAAAACTCTAAAACCCAAAATAAATATAAAAACCCCTAAAACCCTCGAAATCCCAATAATCCCTAAAGACTATAAAATCATAGAAAAACGTTAACATTTATAAAAACATTAGAACCCCTAAAACCCTTAAAAACTCCTAAGATATCCTTAAAATCCTGAAAATAGTTAAAACCCACCGAAAACATAAAATACACTAAAAACCCTAAAAAATCCTAAAAACCCTTAAACAGACCACCTAAAAACATTAAACACCCTAAAACCACCATAAAACCCTAAAAACACACTAAAACCACTTAAAACCCATTAAACCCCAAAAAATATTTAGAACCCCAAATCCCCTAAAAACTCTAAAAACCCACTACAAAATCTAAAAACACTTTCTACCCCTAAAAACATTAAATACTCTGAATAAAATTTAAAATACTAAAAACCCAAAAAGAAACACATAAACCCCTCAAAATACCTTCACCCCTAATAACATAAAAATTATATAAAATCATTAATATCCATTAAAACATAAAAAAACCTAAACCACTATATATCCTAAAAAGGGCATAAAACCATAAATATCACTAAAAATCTGAAAATCCCTAAAAACACTAAAAATGATAAAAATATTAAAAAAAATTATGAATCTGAAAAAACATAAAATCCCATAAAAACCTTATGAAACTATAAAAAAACCATAAAATCCTAAAAAAATAAAAGCTGAAAATAACTTAAACATGGTCAAAATTGGAAAAGACCCTAAAAACTGTAAAAACTCCTAAAACACATAAAGCCTTTAAAACCCATAAAAACCATAAAATAAAGAAAACCCCTAAAAATTTCAAAAAAAATCTAAAAACCCTTTCAACTCCCAGTTTTTTTTATAAAACACTAAAAAACATAAAAACACTAAAAACAGAAAAAAAACCCCTTTAAACACAAAAAATCCAAAAAATCCAAAAAACCCTCAAATTCTAAAACCCCTAAAGATCCTTAAAAACCATTAAAACACGTAAAAATTATAAAAAAATCCCGAAAATGAAAAAATGTAAAAAACCATAAAAACCTTGAAAACCCTGATAAACACTAAGAAAACATTCAACACCTAAAAACACGAGAAACCTCAAAATAATTTTAAAAAATATAAAAACATAAAAACCCTAAAATACCTCAAAACCCTTAAAAAGAAATTAAAAACCTAAAACCCTTAAAAATAAAAAAAACAATAAAAACTTGAAAACCCCACTAAGAATATGTTAAACCCATAAATCATTAAAAATACTAAATAACCTTTAAACCCATAAAAACATAAAAACCCTAAAAACCAAAAATAAAATAAAAAACATTAAAACTCTAAAACCCCTCAATGCCCCTAAAAACCCCAAAACCATAAAAATCATAAAAATCCAAAAAAATACCTAAAAACATAAAATACCCTAAAACCCTGAAACCCCCCTGTAAAAACCATAAAAAATAAAAAGAATTAATCCCATAAAAAATAGAAATTAATAAAACCCCTTTGAAAACGTAATAAACCCTAAAACCCCAAAAACACATAAAACACATAAAAACCCCTAAAATCTAAATAAACCCGGTAAAAACACAAAAACCATTTAAACAAATATAAACATTAGTAAACCCTAAAAAACATAAAACCCTTAAAAAAATCAAAAAAAAACACCTAAAACCCAATGAAACTATAAAATCTTGAAAACCATAAAAATTCAAAAAACCCTAAAAATCCCAAAAAACCTAAAAAACCACAAAAAAAATTAAAAATACATAAAAATATGTAAAGACATAAAAATGTAAAAACCAATAAAATTATATAAAAACATAATAACCTAAATACACATAAGACCCAAAAAAACCAAACTATGTTAAAAACCCTAAAATCCAAAGACCCAACTAACCCTAAAAAATAACAAAAAACTCTAAAAATCATTTAAAAAATAAAAATTTATAAACTCAAAAAACCCATTAAAACCATAAAAAATTTTAAAAAACCACAAAAACCACAAAAACCGAAAAAAACCAATAAAACCCAAAACAGTCTCAAAACCCCTAAATACTCTAAAACCCCAAAAAAATCCTACAAAACACTAAAACTCCATAAAAATTTAAACTACCCTTAAAAACCTGAAAAACCTTAACAAAATCTTAAAAACCTAAAAACAATTACAACCCCTAAAAAACATAAACAATGAAAAAACCCATAAAAACTATAAAACACAAAAAATACTTAAAATTATAAAAATCCATAAATTCTTAAAAAAACTATAAAATTCCTAAAAAAGCCAAACAAATCCATAAAAATGTAAAAAACCATAAAAATTCCAAAAAACCCCAAGAAAAAAGTAAAAAACCTAAAAACACTTAAAACCCCAAAAATCCTAAGAAATGGTTAAAATGCAAAAACCCAGAAGACCCTAATCGAACCTAAAAACCCTAAAACCATTAAAACCATAAAAAAATTTAAAAAAATTAAAAACCCTAAAAACCCACAAAAAACATAAAAACCGACTAAAAACTCTAAAAACACGTTATGACCACTAAAATTATTAAAAAAAATTAAAAAACCTTAAAAACCAAAAAAACATAAAAAAAACCTAAAAACCTAAAAAGATATAATACCTAAAACCCCCTATAAAGCCTCAAAATCCCTAAAAACCTTAAAAATCTATAGAAATACTAAAAATACCTAAAAATCGAAAAACATAAAAAAACTAAAAATTCAAAATGACTAAGAAAACAATTAAAACCTAAAAACACTTAAAACCCTAAAAACCTAAAAAACGCTAAAAACGCTAAAACCCAAAATACCCTAAAATCAATAAAACCCCTAAAAACAAAAAAAACCTATAAAAACCCAAAACCCACAAAAACTCTAAATACCCTTTAAACCCCTAAAAACGTTAAAAACAATAAAAAACTAGAAAATCCCAAAAAACTAAAATAAACCTACAAACCAATAAAAACATTAAAAACACAGAAAAACATAAAAATACAAAAAAATAAATAAACATCCTGAAAATCATTAAAAACATTAGAAACCATAAAAATCACAAAAATTCTGTAAAATACCGTAATATCTAAAAACCCTAAGAAAAACATAATACCTAAACACATTTAAAACCCCTAAAAAACCTAAATAATGCTAAAAACCAAACAAATCCAAAAACCCAAAGAACCAAAAAAATCCATCAAAATACCAAAAAACATAAAAAATAAATATCATTAAAATCCAAAAAAAATCCCTAAAATTATTTTATATTATAAAGAACCTTGAAATCCCTAAACACCCATAAGAAAACCATAAAAACCTAAAATGACATAAAAACCCTAAAAATCAAAAAATTCTCAATACCCTTAAAACTCTAAAAATCCATAATATCCATAAAAACCCCTAAAAACTTTTAAAACCCCTAAAACCCATAAAAACCCTATAAATCCACTATAAACTATAATATCCCTTTAAACCCCTAAAAATGTTAAAAAACACTAAAACCTTAAAAACAGTAAAAACTCAACATTACCCTAAAAACCAAAAAACCAAAAAACCCTAATACCCAATAAACCTTTTAAACACCATAAAATCCATAAAATCCCTAAAAACCTATAAAAATAAGAAAAAACCCAAAAAAACCCCTACAGATAAAAAAACACTAAAAATCCTTAAAATCCCGAAAATCCCTTTAAAACATAAAAATAAATAAACCTTTAAAATCAATAAAACCCCTAAAAAACATAAATACCTTAAAAACCATAAAGCCTATAAAAACTATAAAAACCCATAAAACCCATTAAAACCCTAGAAACCATTAAAACTCTAAAATCCCTTTAAAATGTTTAAAAACACTAAAAACCATAAACTCCTAAAAATTCAAAAGAACCCTAAACCCCCCCCCCCCCCAAACCCCCAAAACCCTATAAAACCCCCCAAAACCTTAAAATAAATTACAATCCTAAAAAATCCCTAAAAAGAAAAAAAATATAAATAATCACAAAAACCATGAAACCCCATAAGACAATCTTAAAAAAATAAAAACCCATAAAACCCCTAAAAACAAAAAAAAAATCACAAAAAATACAAAAAACCTAAAAAAACATTAAAAACCCTACAAACCATAAAAATGCCTAAAAACCATAAAACCCCATAAAAACCCGACAAAAAAACTATAAAACCGTTCCAACCCCTAAAAATGTAAAAAACATTATAAATACCTTAAAACCCCTAAAAAACTCTAAAAAAACACCCAAAAACTGTAAAAATGATAATAACATCCGTAAAAACACTAAAAAACCTAAAACCCCTAAAAATTTATAAAATACCTATAAAAGACATAAAGATCCCTAAAAATGTAAAAAGCATGTGAAAACCTATCAAACCTAAATAACATTAAAACCCTAAAAACCTTAAAATGATAAAAATTATTAACCCATAAGAAACGTAAAACCCTAAAACCACAAAGTCCCTATACCCCTTCAAAAACTAGAAAAATCATGAAAAACCCTATAAATCCCAAAAAAGGTAAAAAACCATAAAACAATGTAAACCAATAAAAAACCTTAAAATCCTAAAAACAGTTAAAACATATAAAAAAACTAAAAAAATAAAAAACCCTAAAACCATAAAAAACCTCGAGCACCCTTAAAACTATAAAACCTAGAAAAGCCTAAACAATGCTAAAAACGCATAAAACACTAAAAAATCACTAAAACTCCCAAAACCCTTTAAACCCCTAAAAACATTAAAAAAATAACCTTAAAAACCATAAAATCTCGAGAAAACCCTAAAAACTCAAAAAACCCGTAAAAACCCTAAAACCCCTAAAAACCTATAAACCACCTCCAAATTCCTAAACCCCCTAAAACTATTAAAATCTTAAAAACCCTAAAAATCCCTAAAAACATGAAAACTGAAAAACACTAAAAAATCTATGAAAAAAACCTCAAAAAAATTAAAACCCATAAAAAAACTACAAATGCTAAAAACCCTAAAAATCGAAATACCCTAAAAACCCCGTATACCTTTAAAATCCCAAAAAAATATAATTAACTATAAAATCCTAAAAATTACAAAAAACCCTTAAAAAGTAAAAACCCTAAGGCCCTGAAAACCCCTAAAAAACATAAATACATTAAACCCCTCCCCCAAAAAAACATAAAATTAAAAAAACACCTTAAAACCATTAAAATGGCCCTAAACCCCTAAAAACACTAATACCCATTAAAAACAAAAAACCCAAAACCATAAAAAACCCCATAAAAACCCAAAAAATCCATAAAAACCCACTAAAAACACAAAACCCAATTGAATCACTAAAAATTAAAAAATCTAAAAATTAATATAACAATAAAAAACTAAAATGTCCCCAAAATTCCAAAAAACCATAATAACCCTAAAAACCCTAAAATCCCTGAAAAATCCTAAAAAACCTTAGAATCAACAAAAACCAAAAAAACAATAAAAACCCTAAAAATCCCTAAAAATACATAAAAATTTAAAACACACTAAAAAATTGAAAACACTAATAAAACCAAAAGATCCAAAAAAACACTTAAACCCCCCCTCCGAAATCCTAAAAAATGGTAAAAACCTTAAAAATTCATAGAAGACACTAAAAAACAACTAAAAACTATAAAACACTCTTAAACCCCTAAAAATGTTAATATATATATATAATGTTAAAACCCTTAAAAAATCAAAACCCCCAGATTTCCAAAAACCCCATAAAAACCCAAAAAAAACCACAAAAAACAATAAAATCCCACAAAATCTCTAAATAAACCTGAAAACAATAAAAAATATAAAAAAACCTAAAAATCTATAAAATTTTGAAAAAAAACCATAAAAACACCTTATAAAAGAAAAAACCTAAAAAATATAAAAACCCTAAGACCCCTAAAAACCTTAAAAACCCAAAAAACCAAAAAACTGTTATAATCTGTTAAAAACTCTAAAAACCTTTAAACACTTTAAAATGATAAAAAACTCTAAAAAATTTATAACACTTAAAAACTAATAATAAACTAAAAACCCATAAAACTAAAAACCCCCGAAAAAACCCTAAAAATAGTAAAAATCCTTAAAAACCCTAAAAACCATAAAAATTCTATAGAAGCCCTAAAAATCGCTAAAAACAAAAAAATAGTAAAACCCTAAAAACCACCCAAAAATGATAAAAACATAAAACAAATAAAACAATAAAAAACCTAAAAAAAACCAAAAACTCTAAAACCCCATAAAAATGATAAAATCCCTAAAACCCCTAAGAATCCCAAAAAACCCTAAAAATCCATAAAAATCCTAAAAGTCCCTAAAAACATAAAGAAATTTAAAACCCTGAAAAAACCCCAAGAAATCCCCAAAAACTTATATCACTTAAAGCCCCTAAAACCTAAAAATGCTAAAAACCAAAAAACCCCAAAAAACCCTAAAAATCAGAAAAACCCTTACCAACCATAAAAAACAATGAATCCATAATAACCCTTAAAACCCACTAAAAACAATAAAAGTATATAAAACCATAAATTTTCAAACCCCCCAAAAATCAATAAAAACCGTAAAAACCTTAAAAATGAAAAGAAATCCAAAAAGACCTTAAACCCAAAAACCCAAAACCCCCTAAAATGCGTCAAATCCCTTAAAATCCTAGAACCCATAAATATCCTAAAAGCCCTAAAATTTCTAAAATCCTAAAAACCCTAAATACACTAAAAATCCTAAAAACCAAAAAACCCCTTAAAAATAATATAATTCAAAAAACACAAAAAACCTATAAAAACTAAAAAATTGCTAACAACCCAAAAAACCAAAAACCCCTAATAACCCTCATAATCCGTAAAACCCATACAAAATAAAAATCCTAAAACATCCCAAAATCCCAAAAAAATAAATAACTATAGAAAACATAGAAAACCCAAAGAGAACCTTAAAAACCTAAAAACACTTCAAACCCCTAAACACCCTAAAAATAATAAAACCCTTAGAAACACAAAAAATACCTCAAAACCCTAAAAACCTAAAACCCATAAAATCTATAAAAACCTTAAAATATCCTAAAAACCTATAAAACCCCATTAAAAACACAAAAACACTTTCAACCCCTATAAAAATTGAAATAATTTGAAAACTATTAAACCAATAAAATAAAAAAACACTGAAAACCTATAAAACCATAAAAATCCTAAAAACATCAATATCCCTAAAAACCCCAAAACCCATTAAAATCCTAAAAGGCCTAAAAATACACAAAAAAAAATAAAAATACCCAAAAACATAGAAACCCCTAAGAAACCTTAAAAACATAAAAACTCATAAAACCCCTAAAACACAAAAAACAAAAAAAAATATTAATAATCATAAAATCCCAAAAATCAACTAAAAACCTCAATATCCTTAAAAAAGAATCCAAAAAATGATATAAAAATCCATAAAAACTAAAAAATTCATAAAACCCAGAAAACACTTAAGAAAACATTATGAACCTAAAAACACTTAAATCCTATAGATAATTAAAACACACTAAAAATACTTAAAAACCATTAAGAGACCTAAAAACCCCTAAAAACCCAAAAAACCAAAAAACCCCAAAGAACCTTAAAAACCCAAAAACCCTATAAAAAACCAAAAACCACAAAAAAATATAAAACCAGTTTAAAACCCTAAAGAATTTGAGAAACTGAAAAAAAATATAAAAAACCTAAAAAACTCAAAAAACTATTAAACCCCAGAATAACCTTAAAACCCTTGAACCCTTGAATCCATAAAACCCCTCCAAACAAAAAAACCTTAAAAACATAAAAATATTTAAAAATCCCTAATGAAAATATAAAAATTCTAAAGAACCCCAAAATCATGAAAACCCATAAGAAAACCATAAAAACATAAAAATAATTGAAACTCCTAAAAATACTAAAAACCCTAAAAACCTAAAAAACACAAAAAAGCCTAAAAGCCTAAAATACACTATAAAATTTACAAACCCTAAAACCCATAAATATCATAAACACCCACTAGAAACTTTAAAAAAATATAAAACATTTAAACCCCAAAAATATCAAAAAACACCGTTAAAAACCAAAAAAACCATAAAACCATAAAACCCTTAAAACTTATAAAAACCCTTAAAATCCATAAAATCCCTAAAATCTTGAAAATCTAAATAAATCCTAAAGAAGTTTGAAAAATACGTAAAACATGAAAACCCCATTAAAAGAGATAAAACCCCAACAAAAACCTTAAAAACCATAAAATACTTAAGACTCCTAAAAATGCTAAAAACCCTCAAAATACATAAAAATCCAAAATATTCCCAAAAATCCACAAAAAAGACTAAAAATCACAAAAAACATAAAAAACTCTAAAAACCCTAAAAAATACAATGAAAAAAATTAAATACATACAAAAATGAAAACACCTAAAAAACATAAAAATCACTAAAAACTCTACATACCAAACAAAACCTAAAAACCGCTAAAACCCAAACACCCTAAAATACCCATAAAAATCCTAAAAACCCATAAAAACCTTACAAAACACTCTAAACTATGAAGACCCATTAAACCCCTAAAATGTTAAAAAAAATCTAAAAAACCAAAAAAACCCTAAAAATAAAAAATCAATAAAAACCCAAAAACTGAAAAAAAAAACCCTACAACACTATATCCCCTTGAAATCCCTAAAACTATAAAAAAAATAAAAATACTGTAAAATACCTAAAAGCATATAAAATTTAAAAACAATAAAAACACTATTAAAACTTTAAAACCTAGAAAATATTAAACCCTACAAAACCTAGTCATACTGAAAACCCAAGAAAAGACTAAAACCCAAAAAAAAAATTAAAACCCCCTAAAAATCATTAAAAACTATAAAACCCCTATAAATATGAGAAATTTTAAAAAACTATAAAACCCATTAGAAACCCTCAATCCTAAAAAATAGTAAAAACCAAAAAACGCCATAAACACCTAAAAGCCCTAAAAGCCCGTAAAACACCTCAAAATTTCATTAAACTCTAGAAACCATAGAAATTATTAAAAAACCCTAAAAATTTACAAAAATGCAGAAATAATAAAAAACCCTAAAAACCACTAAGAAAATTGTACAAAACTGAAAACACTTTAAAACTCTAAAAACAAAAAAAATCTAAAAATCCCAAAACCACAAAAAAACTTGAAAAAACCTCAATATCCTTAATACCCCTAAAATCCCTAAAAATAAAAAAAAACCTAAATATCAGTAAAAATATAAAACAAGATAAACCCAAAAAAACCTTAGGAAAACTTTAAAAATATAAAAAAAATAAAATTTCTAAAACCCCTAAAAATGCTAATAACCCTAAAAACCACAAAAGTCCCTAAAACACCTAAACCCCTAAAATACCATAAAACCCATAAAACCCCATAAAATTCATAAAAAACACTGAAAACTATAAAATCCCTTTAAACAAAAAAACAATTAAAACACTAAAAAACTTTAAAAAACCCACAAAAACACAAAATATCTAAAACACAAAAAAAAATAAACAACCCTTAAAACCCTAAAAACTATAACAAAAAAATCCATAAAAACACTATAAAACAATAAATATCCTAAAACCCTAAAAAACTCAAATACCAAAACACTAAAAGCCTTAAAAACCTAAAAAACCCTAAAAACACTCAAATCCCAAAATTCCCTAAAAACATAAAAATAATAAAATAGTAATAAAATTTTCAAAATAAGGTAAAAACCCTGAAAAACCCTAAGAAAACTTTAAAATCCTAAAAAAAATTAAATACCCTAAATAACCTAAAAAGGATAAAACCCCCCAAAACCATAAAAGACCCCGAAAAAAATAAAACCCCTCAAAATTAAAAAAACCCCTAAAAACACTTTAATCACTTCAAATGTTAAAAAAAAATACAAAAAATATGGCCCAATATTTTTTTAAAAAACCCCTAAAAACCCAAAAAACCATAAAACGCCTAGAAACCCTTAAAAACCCCAAATATAATTTAAAACCATACAAACCATAAAAATACAAAAAAAATCCTTAGAAACCTCGAAATCCCCTATCGAAACATTCAAAACCTAAAAACACATAAAACAACTAAAAACTAAAAATGTTAAAAAAATATAAATAACCCAAAAAACCCTTAAACCTCGAATGATCCCAAAATGCCCTATAAAACAATAAAAATCCAAAAAAATAAAAACGTACCCCAAAAAACCAAAAAACCCAAAAAAAACCCCAGAAAACCCCATGAACAACATCAAAATAATAAAAACACTTAAAAACAGTTAAAACAACTAGTAAATAAAATTAATCTAAAACCCAAACCCACTAAAAACAATAAAATCACTAAAAACCTTAATAACCCATAAAACACAATAAAAACCCTAAAACCACTAAAACCTCTTAAAACTATTTTAACCAGCAAAACCCAAAAACCCAAAATAGACTTAAAACCCTTAAAAACTCTAAAACCCCAAAAACCAAAAAAACACTAAAAATATACAAAAACATAAACCACCCTAAAAAAATGAAAAACCTTAAGACAACCTCAAAAAACTAAAATAAATTTAAACCCCCTAAAAACCTAAAAATGATAAAACCCTTATAAATAATGAAACCCAAAAAATCCTCAAAATTCGAAAAAACAATAAAACCCTAAAAAACAATAAAATTATTAAAAAATCCCAATAAATACCTAGAAATTTAAAAAACCCCAAAAATCCTAAAAACCCTAAGAAAATCATAAAAACCTAAAAACAATTAAAACCCATAAAAAATAAGAAATGCTAAAAAATATAAAACACTAAAGTCCCTAAAAGAACCTAAAAACAGTAATCCCCTTAAAACCTAAAACCCACTAAAACATTAAAAACCGTAAAAACCAACAATAAATTTGAATACCCACTAAAAACTCTAAAAACCCTTTAGACGCCCTAAAATCATTAAAAAATATTAAAAAACATTAAAAACCTTAAAAACATAAAAAACCTAAAAAACCTAAAAACCCAAAAAACTAAAATACCCTATAATTCCCTATGAACCCTCAAAATCCCTAAAATCCTTATAAATGCTTATAAATCCTAAAAATCAATAAAAAATCCTTAAAACAAAAAAACTCAAAATGACTATGAAAACATTAAAAACCTAAAAATACATAAAACCCTAAAAACCTAAAAAATGTTAAAAACCATAAACACAAAAAACCCCAAAAAAACCATAAAATCAATAAAAAAACTTAAAAACACTAAAACCCCATAAAAACCCTAAAATTCACTAAGACTCTAAAAACCCTATAAACCATAAAAAAGACATTAAAAAATTAAAATACTTGAAAACTCCGAAGAAATTCAAAAACCCCTAAAAATCTATAAAAACCATAAAAACAAAAAAATTTACAGAAATAGTCTCAAAATAATTAAAAACCCTAGAAACCAAAAAAAACCATAAAAATTATCTAAAATCTCTAAAAATATGAAAATCTTAAGAAAAAAAGAAAATATACACTTAAAACTCTTATAAAACCAAAAAAAAATGCTAAACACCCCTAAAACTCCTAAAACTATAAAAACTGTAAAATCCATCAAAATCCCAAAAAAATAAAAAAAATAAAAACCATAAAATTCCAAAAAAAACCCCTAAAATTAAATGACATTATAAAGAACCCTAATAACCATGAAAAATCGAAAGAAAAATTTAGAAACCTAAAACGACATTAAACCCCTAAAAACCGAAAAATTTTAACCCTAAAAACTCCAAAAAACCATAAAATCCATAAAATGCCTAAAAACTATAAAATCCCTAAAAACACTATAAAACTACAATAAACAATAATATCCCATTAAACTCTTAAAAATTTTGAAGAAACACTAAAAACCCATAAAAACACAAACAACTCAACAAGAACCTAAAATTAAAAAAATCATAAAACACTATAACCCAATAAACCATTTAAACACCTTTAAATCCATAAAAACCCTAAAACCCAATAAAAATATGAAAAAACAAAAAAATAATTAAAAATAAAAAACACTAAAAATTCTGAAAATCCCTAAAAAACCTTGAAAATAAAAAACAAAGAGAACCCTTAAAAACATAAAAACAATAAAAACCCTAAAACTTTAAAAAAAATAAATTCCCTAAAATCTATAAAATATGATAATACTTTGAAACCCCTTAAAATCCATTAAAACTATAAATAACTTTAAAACACTAAAATTCCCCAAAAATTTTTAAAACGTCTAAATACCATAAAAACCATAACAAATTAAAAGAACTCTAAAAATCCAAAAAACAAAAAAAACACATAAATCATAAAAAGCCCTCAAAATCAAAAAAAAATCTTAAAATCCAAATGAAAATCCCTAAAAATTCCAAAAAACAAAAAAAATCATAAAAACATGAAATTCCCTAATACAATCTTAAAAACCAAAAAACACATTAAACCTCTAAAAACATAAAAACACTAAAAGGAGTAAAGAAACATTAAAAAGCCTACAAACCATAAAAACCCCTACAAACCATAAAACCCCTAAAACCCCATAAAAATACTAAAAACACACAAAAACTATAAAACCCTTCAAACCCCTAAAAATATAAAAAACATTATAAAAAATATAAAACACCTAAAAAACAAAAAAACACAAAACCCCCCAAAAAAATAACATTCTAAAAAACACTATAAAATCCTAAAAACCTCATGATCCTTAAAATTATGAAAAATGACCTAAAAATCCCTAAAACCGTAAAAATTCCTAAGAAAACGTAAAACACCTAAAAGAACCTATATCCACTAAAAACCTAAAAATGATAAAACCCTTAAACCCTAAGAACATTAAAACCCTAAATCCAAAAATTCCATAAACCTCTTAAAAAACAAGAAAAATTAGGAAAAGCCCTATAAATCCCTAAAAATGCACAAAGCCTTAAAAACACAATAAACCACTTAAAAACATTAAAACCAAAAAACACTTAAAACACATACAAAACCTAATAAAATAAAAAAACATAAAACCATGGAAAAACATAATCACCCTAAAAACTATTAAAACCCTATAAACCCAAATAACTCTTAAAACCCATAAAACTGCCCAAAACCACTAAAAACTCCAAAAACCCTTTAAACCACTAAAAAGATTAAAAACTATAAAAACTGTTAAAACCATAAACACTTTAAAACTATAGAAACTCAAAAAAACCATGAAAACCATGAAAACCCCTAAAACCACCTCAAAATCCCTAAACCCTCCAGAACTATAAAAATCTAAAAAACCCTAAAAATACCTAAAAATATAAAAAACCTAAAAAAATTGAAAATCTATAGGAAAAAACCTCAAAATAATTAAAAACTATAAAAAACCTAAAAATGATAAATACCCTAAAAACCCCTCAAAAAATCAAAAATCCCTAAACATATAAAATCTCTAAAAATCCTAATTAACCATAAAATCCAAAAACAAAATCCAAAAAATCCATTAAAATGTAAAAATGAAAATACCCAAAAAACCTTAATAAAAACATAAAGAAATAAAAAACATAAAACCCCAAAAAACCTAAAAATGATGAAAACCCTTAAAACCATTAAAAAGTCCCTAAAAACTAGAATACCCCTAAAAACCAAAAAAACACCCAAACACTAACCCCCCCTAAAACCTACCAAACCACAACAAACCGACTAAAAAATAAAATCACCATTAAACCCCTAAAAAATTAATAATATAATAAACATAAAAACTCTAAAATATTGAAAATTCCGTAAAATAGAAAAAAAATAATAAAGACTCGAAAATCCAAAAAAATCCTAAAAATCGTCAGAATCAACACAAACTATAAAAAAATAAAAATCAAAAAACCCTGAAAATAACTAAAAATGTAAAACACCCTAGAAATGTAGAAAACCCTTTGAAAACCATAATAACCTAAAAACACTAAAAACCCCAAAAAAATCCTAAAAATTGCTAAAAACCCTTAAAATCCATAAAACACACTAAAACTTGACTAAAAGCACTAAAACCCATTGGAACCCCTAAAAATGTTAAAAAATATAAAAAAATTTAAAGCTCTTAAAATACTAAAAAAACCCTAATTACCCCAAACCCCATAAAACCCCAAAAAACACAAAAACCCCAAAAATCACAAAAAATCACTTAATTAACGTGAAAACGATAAAAATATTAAAAAAAATAAACATCAAAATTTTTTTGAAAAAACATAAAAAACCAAAAACCCCTTATAAAAGAAAAATTCTAAAAAACCTAAAAACCCTAAAACCCCTAAAAACCTTAAAAACCAAAACAAAAAACAAAAAACTACTATAATCCACTAAAAACACTAAAAACCATTAAACCCTTAAAAATGATACAAAACTCTAAAAAAATAAAAACCCATAAAAAACTAATAATAAACTAAAAACCCAAAATCCCCATTAAACCAAAAATCCCATATAAAACCCTAAAAACACTCAGAATCCATGAAAACCATAAAAATCATAAAAGCTCTACAGAATTCCTAAAAATTTCTAAAAACATAAAAACCCTAAAACCCTAAAATCCACCAAAATAATGTTAAAAACATAAAAAACATAAAAAACATTAAGACACAAAAAATGCTAAAAACCTAAAAACCCTAAAACCCTAAAAACTAATAAAACCCAATAAAATTCATAAAACCCCTAAAAGTCCCTAAAAACCTAATAATCCTTAAAATTAATAAAATTCCCTAAAAACATAAGTAACCTTAAAACCCTAAAAACCCCAAAGAAAACCCCAAATACCAAAAAGAACATAAATCCCCTAAAAACCTAGAAATGATAAAAACCAAAAAAACCACAAAAAACCCCTACAAACATTAAATAAAACTAAGACCCCATAATAACCATTAAAACCCACTAAAAATCTAAATCCAAATAAAACCCTAAAAATGTCAACCCCCCCCCCCACCCCAAAGAAAATAATGAAAACCCTAAAACCCCAAAATACATGAAAAGAAAATCTAGAAAAAACCTTAAAACCCAAAAACCCAAAAACACCTCAAATCACTTCAAAAACCTAAAACCCTTAAAATTATAAAATCCCTAAAATTTATAAAACTATAAAAACCCTAAATCCCATAAAAACACATAAAATCAATAAAATTCAAAAAATACAGAAAAACTATAAGAAACTGAAAAATTGATAACAACCCCAAAAAATCATAAAACCCTAAAAACCCTTATAACCCTTAAAATCTCAATGAACTATAAAAACACGAAAACACCCCCAAAAAATCTGAAAAAACATAAAAACCCATAGAAACCATGAAAACACTATGAAAACTATGAAACCCTAAAAACACTTAAAACCCCTAAACACCATTAAAATGGTAGAACCCCTAAAAACAAAAAAGTGACCCCAAAACCCCTAAAAACCCTAAAACCCATAAAACCCATAAAACCCCTTAAAATACCCTAAAAACCCATAAAAATACACTAAAAATCTAAAAATACTTTAAACCAAAATAAAATTTTAAAAACATTAAAAACCATAAAAACCTCAATATCCCTAAAAACCATAAAACCCATAAAAATACTAAAAATACCTTAAAATCCTTGAAATGATAAAAATCCCTAAAACAAAGAAACTCTAAGAAACCATATTTCATAGGTCCTTGAAACATGATATTATATATTTAATAAGCCTTGTTTCCAGGTGGTTTCCATTGGATTTATTCATGGAACCGGAAACTTCCAACAGTTCTTTATCCGAAGACGACCTACTTTCCAAAGGAAGACATTCATTAAGTTTTGAACTTTACAATACTTAAGAACATGCACTAGTCGAGAGGATGGTAGGTCAGATTCATCACACCCTCTTGTGGGGAAATTATTGTCTACTCTAGGACTCTCTTAGAAATTAAAATATTTTCATGAATCCTTATCAATTCACCAAGTATATCATAAGTATCCCTTGGAATTTAAAATCACTTATTTAACATGTATTAGAATTATCAGTATGTATTAGAGGTTTTCCATCAATAGTATCCTCTAATATACTAATTAGAGATTCTTTTAATCATCATTTATGATGATACTGGTTTTCAATCCACTCAATGGGGAACTCTGGAGTTTATTGTCATCTAGGGAGATGAAGGTTTGTTTTGATCTTGGGACCGTGCTCGTAAAATGAGCTACCTACGTATCCTTGTGAAAGGAATCAGAACCCTCGTAGTTCGATGCCACATAATGGGACACATTATACCTTTTAAGGTCATGTGATAAGGACATCTAAGCGAAAGGTGCTTAGTTACAACTTAGTGTGGGACTTATGTTAAAATAGCACATGGAACTTTTGAAAGGATATAGGTTTCCAAATAGGATCAACCCCTATTGGGAATATGGCCCGAAGAGAACAGGGTTTATTTGAAGTGTTGGGTTTGAACCTAAAGGAGGCTTCCTACATATCCAATATGGATGGGAATAAAAGCCTACATAGTTCGATGAATCTCATATGAGAGTATGGTCTCTGAGAGAAATTAGTTTGGGCTTACTTCCTAAAAATTATGCCTTGATGATTTGAGGATTGAATTTGGGACTTATTTCCTAAGGAGGATGCCCAAATTGGGGGAATGGGGGTTGGATTCCTAAGGAGGATATCCAGTGAGCTCAAGCTTCGAAAGAGCTTCCTACGTATCCTGGTTTGAACAGGAATCAGAGTTATCGTAGTTCCTTCAAATGAGTGTTTGTGAACATTTTGTAATCATCACATATCTCAGAGCCCACGTGAGTCATTCTCGGTGGGAGAAACAAGAGGATGTGAAATATTCAACAATGACACTTCACACTTTTCCTCCTCTGCTGGTGGAAGAGGGCATGTTGACCGTGGAAGAGGGAGAGGTGACAAGACTTTCCTCTGTTCTATTTACATTGGACAAGGGTCCAATGTAAGGAAGAAGGGGTGAAGGTGAGGGGATTAAACTACGATGGATTCCCTAAAATTGGTTTTGGTAGGGGAGGGATACTTCTCTTATAAATTAGGGGAATGGAAAGTGTGAAGTGTACCTTCCCTACTTGAGAACTGAGGTCTCGGGTCAACACTTTGAAAAGGGAGAGGTCGAAAGCCCCCCATCTTCCAAACTGGGAACTTCCCAACACTATTTCTTGGAGAAAAGTCCATGAGACTGCGGATATACAAACCCACAAACATCCCATGAATCTTAACCCCATTGTGAAACAAATGTGGGAAACCTATGACTACGGAAATTCAAACCCAAATTGGAGACACATTGATGTACCTTACCCAAAGGTCTGAGAACTCATGTGGTTTTGGGGGAGGCGTCAACTTATCCCCTTTTGAATAAGGGAACCAAAGAAAGATATAACCCACCATTAAAGGTTTCAAAAGGTATTTTAACTGGTCGCGTAGGTACTTCGCACAGATGTGCCATGTAGGTACTCCGTGTTTCCCTATTGCGTAGGTACGGTTCACAGGTGTGCCATGCAGGTACAGTGATTAGGTATGGATGAGGACTGAAGAGAATGTGAATAACTTCAAAACATACATATCCCCTTTAATTACCACTTATTTTTTAGTTTAGAGAACTACCTAAGACAATTTGAGAGATCTAGGCGAAAGAGCTACGCAATGCGAGCTTCAGAGAGTCTTTCACTTTTTTTCAGTCTGAAAATGGGGAGCCCAAGGGTCCTATTTATAGGCACGGATGGGCCTGGCTGAGGAAACTTTGGTTTTGCAGCTATGCCGCATAGCTCCACCGCACAGGTGCTCTGCGTGGAGGCATCCCAAATCATCCCGCGCATAGTTTGGACGCGTAGCTGTTTCGCGAAACTTGGCTACGTAGCTCTCCCGCGAAGCTAGGCCACGTAGCTATGTCGTGAAGCTGGGCCGTGTAGCTCGCTCGCGAAGTTTTTGGATGTTACTACATTGCGTAGAGCTTGGGAGTATTTGTGATGTTTCCTTTATACTCTTTCAATCTTTTTAAGGAGTTTCAATAAAATCCCCCCTCAGTATTGGATCCGAAATATTCAAAGAGGGTTAAGTCCTAAGGTGAATGTCTGGGAAAAAAAGATCATGATGGATTAATGAATAGCACAATTGTGCTGCATAATAATTTCTCACTTAACTATCGTGGAGGTATGCCGCATAGGTATGGCACATAGTCATGACGCATAGGTATTATGTTGCCTTAAAATAGGTCTCAAACTTTCATTTTTTTCTTCATATTCTCTTTCTCCAAAATTTAGAGCTCTCGTTGCATATCTCATTCATTCAGCTGCATCACGTTGGGCTCTCACGTAATTCCATTGAAATTTATTTAAGGTAAGATTATTTACATGATCAAGCTATGCCAAAAGGACTTCACCGATGGATTTGCGCTATGATCTTTATCGATGGACTTACGTGACTAACTTTGTCAAAGGACCTTGTCGACGGACCTTGTTGAAGGACCTACGTGACAAGTGTCCTTCGCCAAATTTCTTACTTTCTTCCTTAGAAATCTGATCTTCAATTTTGGACATTCTTTTTTAGGAAAAATGACTCATTTGATGACCAATACTGAGGAATCTAAGGCTCGCCAAAGTGAAATGATGAGGATCGTTGGGCCATATTATTATGACACTACTGAGAGTACTCTTCCTGAGCTATAGAAGGGTCTAATTCCATACCAGTGTGATTATCGAAAAATTCCATACTTACCTATGTACATGCATGGGTTTCTTCAAGATTCCCATTTTCAATCTATTACGAAGTACTTTACAAATAATTGGTTTATTTAGTATTCCAACTTTAACTGCATGAATATTACTCTTATGGGGGTTCCAATACTAGAAGGAATAGTCCCTATTTGTTGCATCCTTCATCACAGTGGTTGTACTCCTGATATGAAGGATCATGTTGTAGAGCCAAGACCACATTTTTATGATTCCACTTTTCGAGCTTCTTAAACAGATCAATCGAATGGTTGGAAAGGAGATTGGGACCTTCATTCTAGAGGGGGTGTGAAACCCGAGTGGATGTGAGAATTCTGGGTACATCGGACTTGTAAAAAATTCAGAAAATAATTATCAGACATTCAAATTTATAAATCTATCTGGATGGGGAAAACATATATTTACAAAAATGAATTCATCCTTGAATTACTGATCCAATGGAGTCCACAAACTAATTCCTTTCATTTGACGGATGGTGAAGTTGGTATTAGTCTCTGGGACGTTTACCAAATAGTTGGAATTCGTATTCTTGGGAAAATGTATGATGAATTCATCCCACCTACTTCAACATGGGGTGATGTTACCAGAAAACCACTGCTGGCCCATGAATTACTTAAGATAGAGAAGAATTTAACCAATGATAAGAAATATATCCATACTAGAGTGTGGATGGAATCCTTTTTAGAACCAACAATAGAGAAAGGTCCAATCTATGGATGTCATGCTGTTTGTCCTTTCACTGATAGTCGAGGTAGTTTAGGCACATATTGGCCTACACTGGAAAGAGTCTATTACAAGCACTGGGGTTATAAAGTCAAACATGATATAGATGAAATATTATTCTTAGCTGCCTTCCTTGCTATGTGGATTAGTGTTTATTTGCTCCCAGTCCATGAATCCAGTGGGGGCGTAAGATCAGGGACATTCATTATTGAGGATAAATTGGTAGAGGGAAATTATATTAGTCTAGAAACCCCTATTTTGGAAATAATTCACCATCTCTTATTTCATTTATACAGTGGGAAGGCTCCATTTAGGATTGTGGGGCCATTTCAAGTGTTGTGGGGTTAGATTGCAACACATTTTTCTTCATACTCAGTACTAAACTCAGTCAGAGTTCCAAATGGTCGATTCACCCAATTTTTACAGAACGTTTCTGGTATTAAGCCTCTAAACTTAAGACCTGATGAAGTACTAAAGGTGTTGAATGTCCCAGGATCATTAAACTTCTTTCCTTTTGGTAATCCACCAACTGGAACATTTATTGATGATGGTAAGAAAAATAATTATGAGCTAAGATATTATATGATGGAATTCAGGGATGGTGTACTATCAACTAGGATTGATGGTGAAATTATCTTCAAGGATTATGTTCCCTATAGGTTTGATCGTCAGTTCAGGTGTCTTCAAAAATCAAGCTCCTTTACACCCACATACATTAGACATGAGAAGCACCCAATGGTAGCATGAAAATTATGGATTCTCATATCTATAGAGGTATCCAAACTGTCAATTACATTACCTCCACTAGATGCATCAATTGGATTAGAAGCTGGGTATGCCAAAGAATGGGTTTCTTCATATCCTCAAGGGGCTCTGACAAAAGGAGTATATCGAGTGGAAGCTACAACGATTGTTGCATGTGTAAATCATTGCATGAAGTCCAAGTCCATAGATGATACAGAAATTTCAGTGGTTTCAGATCCCTCAAAGCTTCTTCATAGGTAGTATACTAGGAAGACCAAAACTAAAGAAGAAATACCTCCAACTCCAAGGCGATCTAGTCGCTACCATCAAATAGAGATTCCTATTCCACCTGTCAAATTTTCTAAGGAAGAAGGGTATGAAGATGATCTTCAATCGAAAGGTTTTGAACCTCTTCCATGGTCAACCAGGAAAAAATCGAATTATGCGAGACCATTGGCCATTCATAATTGGGAGAGTGTAACCATTGATCTCAATGATGCATGTGCAATTCCTTATAATGGAATTTGAATACCATATGTTGGTGATATCAAGGCACCTTCTGATTTCAATCTGGAAAATAACTTAGCTAAAGTAAAAAAGTATATTGCTGAGTTATAGACTTTTATATAAGCAACTGATGAAAAAATCCTAGCTTCTAAATGAGTATGTCATATGCTGGACTTAGGAGTCCGTGAAGGGGTAATTATTGACTCTGAGGAGGAGTGGGATATTTATGTTAATACTGAGAATGTATTTCCCTTTTTCTTTCATCTCAACTCTTCTTTATCATTTGACATCATTAATCTTGATGAAAATGTATTTCTGCTGCTTGAATGTAGAGAAGGAAGATCTGGACTAACTCTTGAATCGCCTCAGTATAGTCCTACAGGTTCTCCCATTGGCTCAATGAATAATCCTCCCAAGTCACCAGAACATTCTCCAGGAGAAAGAATCATGACTGGGGTAATGGAAACAGATAATCCTCAACCATTACCTCATGGTTCCCCTGCTAAGAGAAGTGTTTCAATCTCTCCTCATGCTTTTGAATAGAAATGAAAATGAGAAATGATATTGCTTCGAAGCATTTTCCAAAAGAGTAAGTATTAATACAACCTTCAGGGTATAAAATTTTCTCAAGACATTCTGGTAACAATGTTTTATCCACTTGTAGGATCTATGTCTCTTTACTCTCTCAAGGGATTAAGAGGTGATGCATCAAAACCAGAAAAAGAAGTCCTAGGGGAAACCCAGGTTCATTCTGACGTATCTATACCATCAAAAGATTAAGCTATACCTGCTCCTGGCTCTATTGAGAGATAGGAAGGCCATGGTAAGATAAAATACATTCCCCAGTTAGTTTTGTTAAAGGATCCTGAAAATAATCAATACTGATATTCCTATTGCTTCAGAAGAAAGGACTGAAGATCTAGGGAAATCTGAAACCAATGCTGAAATTAACCCAAACCTAAAAAGATTTGATGCTAGAATACCAATTGAAGATTCGTCATAACAAAATTTCAGTGGAGCCAATTTGGGCATCAACCAACATTTGTTTGATACCTTAAATGGTGAGGATGTTGTAACATTTCAGGCCATATGCACTGAAATTATAGACACCATTAATCCGAATATTGATATTCCAAGTTCCATCAAGGAGTTTAGATATTTCAATGGGGAATTGCAAGGAAGTAAGTTCCTATTCCTGCATTTTCCATACATAATTTGTTTTTCAACTTGTTTCTTTACATCCAAATTCACCTTATGCGGCTTTATCTACAGAAAATGTCACAAAGGCTCTTCAAGAATAGGGTGTTCCACTTTATCCTTCTGTTGGGGATGAAGAAATAATTACAGGGGATCCTTCATCAAGAGATGTTCCGAAGCCTTCAAATGTCATATCTGAACAAATTCAAGATAATCCCCCTCCTCAAGAAGCACATGCTCAAAACAACAGATATGAAAATACAGGGGATGAATCCAATCAAGTAGCTAACTTATTGTGGGGAAAATATAGTAAGCCATCTGAGTCATATTTTTTTCCTCCATTCAAAATTAATAATGACCTAGATTTATTATTTAGGTTTATCAGCTCTTAGATTAGAGGGTGAATATTCTACCGTTCCAAGAGAGGTAGAACGAAACAATTATTTAAGCAAACTGTTTCCAGAGCACATTTTACCTCATTGTAGTGAATCAGATTCAGATTTAGAGATGCAATATGCTCTTGGTGTGGAATGTAAGAAGACATGGTGGGAGATCTAGAACATAAATGCTGAAAAGCCTTTAGATGAATTATCATCCCATTTTTCAAAACTCCTAGAATTATTTTGTTTATTGGGATTTGGTGGGTTCAATTATCAGCCGGTCTACGATGCCATGAAAGAGACTATCCACCGACGGGAGTAGGAGCATAAGCTACGACAATATTTTTAAGAGGCTAAACAACTCTTCAATATTAAGGGCTTTCAAGCCACAGTGGTTGATGAGAAGGAAAATCATAACAAGAAATCACTTGAGATTAACCAACAAATCAAAGAAGCCACGAAGGAGTTATTATCTCTTCAACATCAATTGGATTCTATTCATAACAATCTTGGGAAACTAAATCAGACATTAAGGGAAACCCAATTGGAGGGGATAATTTCTATTTCAACAGCTAAGGAAGCACTTCATCAGGAAGAGGAGGCTGAAGTTTCTCAACTATATCAACTTCAATAGGTAGCTGATAGAGCTTATGAAACGATTCAAAAAATGAAAAGTATTGTTGAAAGTTTATTTTAAAACATGATAGAGTGGCTATGGGTTGTATATGGACCTCCATTTTCACATGAATGAAAGAAATTTTTCATCCAATCATATACATGCCTTCATTCTTGTTCTTCTTCCATGATTTTAATATGAAAGGTAAATGATGATAAAGATTCCTTTATGTTAAAAAATAATTATTATAATAACAAGAATGAGGTGTTTAAAATTTTCTTATTAAGTTGAGGGATTTAAGGAGCATAATTATATGATTACTAGGGTTTCATGGATAACCCCAAAAATTTTGTATCTTTTGACTTTTAATTTCTCAATATTACCTAAATCATACAAAAAATTTATATTTAGTGAGATGGGACTCAACTTTTGTTCAGATAACCCTTTGCGGGTTCTTATTATAATGTGTATCAAGTCTTTTTTTACCAGAAGTTTTAAAGTCGTGCATATTGGACTATAAAAGTTCAAATATTTAGGGTCGAATAGCTTTGACCGTAAATTTTGAATTATATTTCAAACAAAACTCTCTGGTTAGGAATTTATTCAACATTCTTTAAATATTTCCAAGGGGAATCTTGGGCCTTGATAATTTTTTTATGTATGCCAAATCTTACAGTTTGTGTCAACATAATGTGTGTCTTTTCCCAGAACAAAGTTACCATTATTTGACAAACCTATTATGGGGGCTGTATTATGCAGGGCCAACTGGGGCATATGCTGCATAGCCAAAGAGTGGAATCTTTTGATAGACAAGCCTGTTATGTAAGAAACTTATGCAGGGCCGCCTATGGGCACGTGATGCATAGTCAGGAAAAAGAGATCTTTAGGAATTTAACGTTTTTCTATTGATAAATAGGGGAAAATAATATTTGGGTGACTTAAGACCAAAGTAGGTGGTTTTTCCAAGGAAATGAATTTTAAGAATGAAAATGGGTTATTTTAAACCAACAGTCATGTAGTGAGGAAAATAGCACTGTGCAGTTTTAAGTCATGTAGCGAGGACATGGAATTGTGCAGTTTTAAGTCATGTAGTGAGGAAATGGTACTATTTAGTTTTAAGTCCTGCAGTGAGGACATGGTAATGTGTAGTTTTAAGTCATGCAGTGAGGACATGGTATTGTGCAGTTTTAAGTCATGCAGTGAGGACATGGTATTGTGCCTTTTTAAGTCATGCAGTGAGGATATGGTACTGTACAGTTTAAAGTCTTGCAGTGAGGACTAGAAATGGAAACAATATATAACATGTGACCAAGTGATTTCAAGATTATTTCATAGTGTATCGAGTACATGATGTGAAAAATGTGTAAACCATGGTCTTGAAGACTTTTAGATTGTGAGAAAGATAATGGGACAAGTATACTTGAATGGATATTTTAAAATACTAGTTTTGTATATTGTCATAAAATATTAAAGGGGACAAAGATACTATAACCAAGAATGAAGTTACCATTATTTGAAAAACCCTTTATGGGGGCTGTATTATGCAGGGCCAACTAGGGCACATGTTGCATAGTAAAATAGTGGCATCTTTTGAATGACAGGCCTGTTATGTAAGCAAAATATGCAAGGACACCTAAGGGCATGTGCTGTATAGTCAGGCAAAAGAGTTCTCAGATATTGAAAACCTTGTTAGCAGAAACCGTAAGAAAGATTATGAAAATATGAAAAAAAAATCAAGACTAAGAGTGTGATATACAGAAGGGGGTTATGCACAATGTATATGAGAAATATTTGTATCAATATTCTCCATAAATTTGATGTCCTTTACATAGATCTGACTCATATGTAAAATGGAGGCTTTCTTTGTTTCCTTTGAATGAATATGGTACTGTGCAGTTTTAGGTCATTCAGTAAGGACATTATATGATGCAGTTTCACATCATGAAGTAAGGACATTATACTATGCAGTTTCATGTCATGCAGTAAGGACATTATACGATGCAATTTCACGTCATGCAGTAAGGAAATTATACTATGCAGTTTCACATCATGTAGTAAGGACATTATACAATGTAGTTTCACATCATGCACTAAGGACATTATACTATGTAGTTTCACATCATGTAGTAAGGACATTATACTATGCACTTTCACATCATGCAGTAAGGACATTATACTATGTAGTTTCACGTCACGTAGTAAGGACATTATACTATGTAGTTTCACATCATGCAGTAAGGACATTGATAACCCCATAAGAAATTGAAAACACACTATTTATATAAAGAATCCATTTATCTAATACCTAATCCCAAGTGATCTATTCTCGATGTGAGAAACAAGGAGCAGTAAGGGTTTATTTTATAATATAAAGGCAATCCAAGTGAGAAATAGGGGTGTTAAATTTCCATGTAGTTTAACGTCATGCGGTAAGGACGAGAATGAACCAATATGAAATAAAAGAAACATTATAACTGGATTAAGGGATAAAACCTAAATTTCATTATGTGTCTTGCGGGATAAATAATCAATTCATGCATAGTTCTTAAAACATTTCCTATGTAGATTTTATTCTTATACAAGAAATAAAGAGGTCTTTTGTTATTTTTTTATCGCAGTTGGGCCCAAAATTGGAGATTTAGGTGTCTCTACATATCTAATAAGAAAAAATGAGAATCAATCCATACATAGTTCTTTAAACAATCATTACTCATGTTAATCAGATTTGGAATAAAAAATGGGGGCTTTTAACACATTCTAAGAGAATGGTAAATCTTAAGACAAAAAATGGTATACGGACCAAATCATATTTCTTAAGGAAATACTCTGTATAGATCTGATTCATATACAGGAGGAGAAAAGAAAATAAGAAAAAAATTGACTGTGGTTAGGCCTCGAATTGGAGATTCAAGTGTCTCTACGTATCTCATTGGAAAATGAGAATCAAGACATACGTAGTTCTTGAAACAATCTTTATGTAGATCTGACTCTGACATAGGAAAGAGAGGGACTCATGTATAACTAAATAGTAATGATGATGTCAATGACACTTTCTTACGGAAGCTTTTAGCATTTTATAGAGATAATGTTAAATGGTGTCATGCAGTTTAATGTCATGTGACAAGGATGACAATGATATGCACTATAACGCCATGTATCATGGATGCTTATGGTTATTATGCAGTTTAATGTCTTGTAACTAGGACATGGGGGCTGTGCAGTTTTATGTCCTGCTGCAAGGACGTGGTACCGTGTAGTTTAAATTATTACAGTGAGTACTATTTATGCAATACTATAGAAAGTATTTCTTAAAAAATCTTGCATTGTTTAGGGTTGTGTTTAGCTCTCCATCCATTGAGATTAAGGCATATGCTCCATTTGAATAGACCTTATGTATGAAATAAGGTCCTTCCCACTTTGTCTCAAGTTTTGGAGGTTTCTTTCCTGGTATCATTGGAGTTCTAAGGACCAATACCAATTATCCTTGAAGGAATGATTGAAGACAAAATTTCTTATTAAAATCTTGTGCAATTCTATTCTGATAGACTTCTAGATGATGTAGAGTATGCAATATTTTCTCATCTAATTGTTCCAACCCATTGAACCATTTCTGAGACCTTTTATCTATAGATAATTGATCACAAATTGCAACTCTGAGTGAAGGCAATTTCATTTCAATTGGTAAAACCACTTCAGTTCCATACACCAATGAAAAAGTAGTTTCTTGGGTGTCAGTACGGATAGTTATCCGATAATCCCATAAAGCATTCAAAAGTTTATCAGGCCATGATTTTTTATCTTTATCCATCATCTTATGGAGTATATTTGATAGGGTTTTATTGAAATCCTCTATATATCCATTGGCCACCGCATGATAGTGAGATGAATGGTTGGATTTGATATTATATTCCTAATATAACCTTTTTACTTCAGCAGAACAAAAATTAGTGCCATTGTCCATCAAAATTGTATGAGGGATGAAAAATTTAGTAATGATATTATTTTTGACAAAACTAATGATGTTTTTATCTCCAACATTCTTGACAGGTATTGCCTCATCCCACTTAGAGAAGAAATTAGTAGCAGTGATATTATACTTGAACTACTTAGTCGTGGCTGGAGGATAGGGCCCTACTACATCCATTACCCATGTGGAAAATGGACAAGAGTATTTAGTTGTCTGTAGTAACTCTAGTGGTTGATGAATGAAGTTGGCATGCACTTGACATGGATGACATTTTTTTGTGAAGTCTGTACAATCTTCTGTCATTGAAGGCCAAAAGTATCCAAGCCTTCAAATCTGATCGGCGAGTCTGTGCCCAGATTGGTGGGCACCACAAGCTCCTGAATGAACTTCTTTGATGATAGTTGTAGTTTCTTCTCCATCAATACATCTAAAGTGAATCCCATCAAATCCCCTCTTATAAAGGATCTTTTGGTGGTTTGGACCATCATACAGAGTAAAATTAGCCGCATGTCGCCGGATCTTATCCTTCTCAACCCTATCTGGTGGAAGTATCCAATTTTCAAGATATTGGATGATTGATGATCTACATCCTGTGGTATGACCATACGGTTCAGAAATAGGGAAAATTTCATTGATTTCCTCCCTCATGGTTTGAAAAAAAGGTGAAACCATGTGGCGATGGGTTATGCTGATAACTGTCTCATCCTGATTTAGATCTTCCAAGGTTGTATCTGCATTATCTAGTGCATCTTCTTGGGCATTTCGTGATCGCGTGACATAGGTCAATGTTGTCTCTAAGGGAAATTCAACCATTAAATCTCTGATGTAATCACACAAAGGTATTAACTCTTCTTTTCTGATAGATAATTCCCCAATTATTTGTTTTATTTCCAATTCTGAATCACTTTTACCTTTAAATGATCCATTCACACCTGAAGGGCCAATTCCAAGACTGCGATGAGAGCTTGATATTCTACTTCATTGTTGGTAAAACCTTAAGATAATAGAAAAGAATACGTAAATACTACCTTTTCTGGGTAACTAAGGACTATTCCTAATCCAACCTTGTTGAGTTTATGATTTTCCATTCTCTTCCCTATTGGACTTCAAGAAGCACCATAAAAATACATTTCCCATGTATGGGAATTATCTTGAAAAGAGAATACCTCTTCATCAGGAAGTTCAGTATTAAATGATATATTTTCCATGGATAGATGCTCAGCAAGGAAATCATCCAGGGCTTGACCCTTTATTTCCTTTGAGGCACAGACTGGATATCAAACTGCTGTAAAATAACCGCCCACCATTCTAGACGTCCTATAAGCATAGGAAGACTGAGGATAAATTTGAGTGGGTTATTACGAGATACCAATTAGACCTCATAATGTTGTAGATAATGCCTTAATTTATGAATTTCAATGATTAATTCCAGGAAGCACTTTTAAATACTTGAATATCGAGTTTCCGCATCAAGCATAGTGCAACTGAGATAGTAAAGTCTATTTTCACTCCCATCATCATTCTTTTGGACGACGAAGGCACCTAGTGATCGCTCTAAAGCTGTCACATAGAGAATAAGTGGTCTTCCTTCAACAGGCGGCATTAATACTGGTGGACTCAAGAGATATTTCTTAAGGGTATCAAATTCCTCTTGGAAATCTTTGGTCCATAGGTAAGTAACTCCCTTCTTCATTAATCTAGTGTAGGGAAAACATTTTCTTGCCAAATTGGCGATAAAGCGATGAATATGAGCCAAGTGTCCTTAATTTCCTCCTAATTTTTTCAAATTTAGAGGAGGTGACATACCAAGGATTGATTTTGTTTTATTAGGATCAAGTTTGATACCACGATGGTGTACAAAAATGCCAATAAATTTTCTTGAGGTTACCCCGAAAGCACATTTCAAGGGGTTCATCTTCAAATTGTGTTGTTGAAGTTTGTTGAATATGATTTTTAGATTATCCAACTGATTAGATCATTTTCTAGATTTAACCACCAAATAATCCACATAACATTCAACAAATTTACCAAAAAGGGGTTTAAAGATATGGTTCATGGCACGTTGATACATTCCACCTGTATTCTTTAGGCCAAAGGGAATTACCTGATAGAAAAACACACCTTGAGGAGCTCTGAAGGCTGTAGAATCTTCATCTTCTGGGGCCATTAATATTTGATTATACCCAGAGTAACCATCTGTGAAGCAAAGAGATTCGTAGCCACCTATTGCATCAATTAAGAGTTTTGTGATCTGAACTAGAAAATCATCCTTGGGACAATGCTGATTAAGATCTCTGAAGTCAATGAGAATTATAATTTATCCATCATTATTTTTCACAGGGACAATATTAACCAGCCATTTGGGATATTGAACTTCTCTGATGAAGTTAGCCTTGATAATCTTATCAACTTCATCTTCAATTTTGGAAGCATAATTTGGGTGTGTACTTCTTACTGCTTTCTTGAATCCTTGATATTCTTTTGGTAAACCCAAATGATGAGTGGCAACATTGGGATCAAGACCCAACATTTTTGTATAATTCCAAGAAAATATATCTCGATTTTGCTTTAGAAATTAAGTATACATTTCTTGTTCTTCAAGAGTCATGGATGCACTAATTAATGTGGGGCATGGATCTTCTTTTGTACCTAGATTTATTTCTCTGAGTTCATCCACAGTTGTAGAGATACCCTCTTCAAATGTTGGAGGAGTATCCCTGAGATCTTTCTCTTCTTCTTCAATATGTGTTACTTCTTCTGTTTCTACTTGCATAGTATATAACGAAGCAGAATTTCCATGGTTAGGGGAGAAGTTAAAATTTGAACATCTTGAAAAAGAGGCTTCCATTTCTGACCCTATTGATAATGAAGGGTCTTCCTAGGGTGATATAGAGGAGATGATGGATTGATAATTGACATCATTGTTTTCCTCTGGTATTGCTATACTTTCTTCTGGACTAATTGATGAAGTATAGAATTGCTGGATTTCAGTGGATGAAATGAAGACATCTCTATTTAAGCTTTTAATACTGCTTGGTGAATCAACAATTAATTCCATGTTGTCTAGCTTGGTAGCCGTAATTGAAATTATGGAAGTTTCCATAAGATTGTTTGGATTTAGGTCCATCTTGTTAATTTGACTGATAAGAAACACATAATATGTACTAACATGTATGAATGGGTTTACTGGAATCTTTTCCAAACTATTTGGAGCATTAATTTTGGTGACCTTCTTTGCCATGGATTTTTCCTTTCCCTCCATGTGATAAAAGTATGCATCAATGTATTGAGATTCACAAGTTTTTAATGGGGCCTTTTCATCATACAATGTACCAATTTGACCATTGAAACAATATTTGAGACATTGATGGTATGATGAAGGTACGACCACATGTTGATGTAGCCAAGGTCTTCCAAGAAAAATGTAGAAGGTTGTTTCCTGACGAACAACCATGAAATATGAATTAGAAACAAGGTCTCCAAACTGAATTCTGAGTATAATTTCTCCTAGAGGTTCTTTTTCATTCTTATAATATCCTTGCAACATCAAATTAGAAGGAGATAAATCAGATTTGGTGAGGCCCAATCGACGAAGTATACGAATAGGAATGAGGTTGACTCTTGATCCATTATCAATGAAATCTTGTAGGATGTCTATGTCATTGACTTTGCTAGATAGATACAAAGGTCTTATTTTTCCATGTACAACATCATATTCATCTTCATCTATAAAAGATATCACCACATGGCATTCTGCAGGGTCATTCTCTATATGGTAGACCTCAGCCGCATCAATTTCAGTTTCGAATTCTTGAGGACTTGACAAAGCCTCAATAAGTGCCTCCAGAAGATCTTTTGATTGATTCAAGTAATCCAGAATTGATAACTTGGCCTGTACTTGGGACAAATGTTTCAAGACATCATACTTTTAGTCCAAAGGTCTGCGTTTCCCAGCATGAAAATTTGGTTTTGCAGGTGCCTTGGAAGTTGATGCTTTGGCAGTAGATGCATCTCGTATCAGGGTAGGAGTTGGAAACAGTCCTGGATTTGGTAGATTAGACTAACTAGGTCTATCTATTTGCTGAGAGGAAGAAGGTGTAACCTCTAACAGGTCCTCCACAATAACTGTGTTAGGACCGAATATTCCATGTTTTGAAGAACTTTCTTGTTTCTGTTGAGCCTGCTGAAGGGCTTTGCCATGAGTTTCTTCTGTATATACAGTTCTAGAAGGGGTTGGATTGAAATAGTGGCTTCTAGAATATCCACATCGTCCCTTTTATCCTTGACCCATGTCTCTTCCTCTAACTCCTCTGTTAGATACATGGAACTTAGGCTCATCATGATCGAAACTCTCATTGGTATAGGGATCCGTTAAATGAATAATGTTAATAGAACCAAAGATCAATTCTTCATCAGAAGAAGATTCTTCCTGATGAACTAGTTCAGGTTGTTCTATTTGGTGGGGTGGTGCCCATGCTTTTGAAGTAGATGGCATAAAATCTGCCATAGTCAAAGACAACTTAGGCTTTAACACGAGCTCATTTTCATCTAACTGCTCTTATTTCTTCAAATTATGCTGCTTCTTTGAGGATTTTCCTTTTGATGAAGGGGGTTTTTCTATGGAAGACATAACAGAAGAAACAATTGGTTGATTCAATTGTGTTTGTATAATGGCATGAGTTCAGTTGATCAATTTTCTGATCATCCAATCATCATATTTCTGTGCAGTTTTACTTTTGACTTCATGCCACCCACCTTCTTCCTCTAGATCAGTAGTAGTAACCCATGATACCTGGGCGGAAGAACCTTTCAATTTTACTTGTCTAGAGTCCACCATCTTTTGAAGGAGGCCCTTGAAGACAAAACACTCCTGAATGGGATGCCCCAACATCTGATGAAATGGGAAATAGTTGGGGAGGTCTTCATCTCCTTCCTTGTTTGTCCTTTTGGGAATTGGAAACTGAACCAGATGGTTTTCCAGATCCGAGATGAAGTAACCAAGATCTTGTTCATTTCGGAAAGAATAAACTTTTTTTTAAAATCCTCAAACTATTTTCGCATTTGATCTCTTTGATCATCTTAACGAGGCAGCCATTGTTGTTAATGCTTAGGAGGTGGATCCATTCGATATGATGAATGTTTTGAAGTGGAATCAGGTAAAGGTGCTTGTTTAAGTGTAACTGTAGCAGTCTCTGCTTTCCCTATTCTGCTTCCTAGAACTGATGGAATTACATGAGATTTAACCTTAGTCTTTATAAGAGATTATTCTATCTGCAGAGCGATTGAAGTAAGGTCTTGAAACACTCCTGCATATTTCATAGGGATCAACGGTGTGCGTAATTCATCATGCAGATTTTCCACACAGATTGGAAGAAACTCTTCTTGAGAGAGTGCTAAACTTAATAAATATGTTAATCCATTCCAGTGAGAAATGAAATATGAAACTCTTTCATTCTCCATTTTTTTACAATTGGTAAGATAAAAAACTTTCATATTTGGTAATGTTGAGCTAAATCGAAGAAGGAGCCTTTGATGGAGATCTTCCCACCCATTAATTGAACAAGATTGCAAACTTGTATACCAGACAAAAGCAGGTCCTTGTAATGACTGCACAAAACACCTAAGCTTAAAAACTTTTTGTTGTTGAGGATTTCCCATCATAGGATCAAAATGAGAAAAAAAATGTGTTAAGTGTTGTTCTAGATCTCCCGAACCATTAAAAATTGGGCATGTGGTATTCACAAAATTTGATGGGGAAGGAATTTTATCCACCCATTCAGGGTAAGCTCTCTTTTCTGGTTGAACCTATGCACGTCAAACTTCCATAGCTTCCAACCAAGCTATTAATGACTCAATGGAAGTAATTAATTTTTCAGAAACATCTGGTTGATCTTAGACCAGAGCAGGTGAAAAAACTGGAGTTTGGACGGGTGTGGCGACTGGTACTGCCATTGATGGTAGTATTGCCAGTTAATGTCGTGTATGACCCATATTATTGGACCTATGAGGGTGTACTTGTAATGATGGATATTCTTAACCCATCCCAATAGCTACAACAAATTCCCTTGATTGATTAACTCCAGTATGCTTAGAAGGAAGACTACCTTGAAGTAGTTCTACATTTAACCTCCTTAATTCCTTCATTTATTCTTCTTGTTGTGCAAACTTTTCTCTAATGAGATTAATTGTCCTTCTCCAAAGGTAGGGTGGTTTGTAACCTAAATTTTACCCTTTTCCTTGGCATGTTCCTTTCTAGAGTATGGAAGGGCATTACCTGAAGGAATGTCTTGCCCCTGGGCAACCCTCTATCTTCTGGTACGCACACCTCCTTCATTTGTTTTTGTGTGTATAGTCTCTTGAACCTGAACTTCTTCATCTGATCCCCCTGAACTGGACTTATTTTCTGGAGGATCCTTTTCAATGGTATTGATAAAATTTACTGATGCATAATGCATTGATGGCATTCTATTAATTCTTCTGTTAGATTTTCGCCCTTTGTGTCTTCTATGAGAATCCATTATTCTATATAAGGAATTCCCTGGAACTGTTTGGAAGACAGTAATCTGAATGGAATCATTGGATAATTCATTTATATAATTTCCTTATGGCTTCTTCCCTAATCGGGAGAAAACTGACTTCTGCTGAGGAGGGGATTGCAAATGTGAAAAAGCCCCCAGCCTTGTAGGCTAGGGTTTTTCTTGTTCTTCTTATTCAAATATTTGAATATTTTTTAATGAATTCAAAGATTGATTTAGATGAGCCCACATCCTCGCATGATGGGGTGATTCTTGAACTTCAATAGATGAAATATGTGCAACTTCTCTTCTGATTTTGGGTATTTGGGTTCAGATATTAGATGGGTGCATTATCCGATCATCATTTACACCACCTGTTTCAGAAGATCGTTGTTCTATTTTCAAAATTTGCATCCTTTTACACCTGACATCCTCTAAACGATATGCCTGCTCAATATTCTCAGAGTCTTCATGTAAAAGTAGCTCAATAACTTCTTTTCTTTGAGACTGATTCTGATGAGAACTGGTTGAGGTCTGTTCTAGTGCATACATTTGATTACATACAAAACCTATTGATTAGGTCCAGTCATGGGAAATAACATTACATGAAACCGCTTTTGGCGGACTTTGCTGATTTTGGAGTGCAGTGAAATTAAATGATCCATATGCACCCCATCCTCTGATGCAAACATTATATGGGGAATCAAAAATTAATTAGCGTAGCCTCTTCAGAGCATTGAGACATGCACGCTGAATAGTTCTATGTTTTTTTCAACCCTTGGATGTTGGGAAAATAAAAGAGATGCCAAGTAAATTTTTCACTAAAACCCTTCTATTACCTTTATATGATTTTTATATTCATTATATGGTAAGGCATTGGTTTTAAAATGATGAAGAGTTTTCCATATGTTGAGACGAATTTCATAAATACAATCTTCTGTCATCAATTCTGGAATATCAAACTGAGAATTTTCCAAAGTCTAGAACATGACTTGTATTTCTCCTTTAGCTTATTGTTTCTTCATATTCAACACATCTTCATCATTTTATACTAGAGGTTTTTCCACTTGGTCTGACCAAATTGGATGCTCTGCATTTGAGGATAAATGACCTGAGGGAGGTTTGGATAATGATTGTTCCCTTAAGATGTCTTATGACTGAGAAAGTGTTTCACCCGTAAATTACAAGGCATCAGACATGACTGACTTAGTTTTTGCAAGTACCTCAAGATATGAGGGATTTCTTGTTACTACATTGTCAATTATATAATTGTTTTGACAATGTGGAATACTACTACGGAGAAGTCTTTCACTGCAGAAGACATCATGGGGAGGATCACCATGGAGGATTACAGTAAGGGATAAATCTTCTTGCTCCTTGGTCTTTTGGCCATATGGAGGGTTGTCGTGGCTCTCATCCAAATATGGGCACTCTAGATTGACTGAATTTTCATGAATAAAGTTTTCATGATGAAGTTTCTGATGAGAAACTTCATAATTACAACTACCACTCTCAAAATTTGGTAATGGGAGGGTAGGATCTTGAGCAGCAACAGATAAATGTCTGAGGGATTCAAGAACTCCAGCATTAAGAGGAGCTAAATTACAGCTTGAATCTTAATTTTCTAACGGTATTTGGGGATATTTCTTCTTGAATGTTATCTTATACTTAGATGGGGCCACTTTCTGGGAAAAGTGGTTATCATGGGCAGGTATATGTGCATATCTTGGATTATTTACCGGAATAGACTGATTACCTCCAATTGGAAAGGGTGTATGTTACTGATCTTGTTGTCCGTATGATATGGGGGAGTATGCCCCCTAACCCTCTTGGACTGGAACAGAGGTGTGTATCTGCTCTAGGATAGATTGCCATTGTGTCATATCATGTGTGGGGATAGATTTATGTGTCTGTTCCCCTGATACTGTTGAAGTAGTTGTTAAAATATCCTGACATGCTTCCTGAATATGTACAGGGATATGAGTCTTCCCCTTCACCATTGAAAAGATGTATTTAGTGACATTAGTTGCTGGAATGAGAATATATGTCCATTCTGTATCTGGAGTAGGTATATTTACCTGCTCCTATCCTCCTTTTCCTATCAACGGATATTGACAGAACTTATTCATAGGGGAAGAGAGTTAATTCGGCTCCAAATTTGTCGTCGGAGCTTTCCGACTGACTTCTCTGGGTGCTACCAAATGAGACTGTTGGCAGACTCGATGAACATTGGCAACTATATGTGCCTGCTGGAAATTCTCTATCATGTATGGTTTATGGGTTTCCTTCAATACTGGCAGACAAGACTGCTAACAAAATTGGTGAATATAAACAGGTGTATGTTCCTGCTTACCAGTTGCCACCATATTATATTGGTGGGTATCTTTAAATGCAGTCAGAAGATCCTACTGACTGGATGATAACTTGTAAAAAGGTGTATGTTCCTGTTCATGGTACTCCACTAGGTTTACCTGGTGGGATTGGTGGGTTGTTGTCTGAAAAGACTATTGAGCAACAAAATTAGGACGAACGGGTGTATGTGTCTGCTCGTTGTTTTCCATCAAGTTTGATCGATGGGCTTCTCCGGGGGAGGTAGAGGTGAGAACCTACTTCTTGTTAACTGGACATTGTCCCTGGTGGTTTGTCTTGCATGTCCGGTTCTGAGAGACCTGGGCCAAATGTCAAGAGGTGACACCACCATCATATTGGGGATATACTACCTCATGATTCTGGCTACAATTGTAGGTGGGAATCCTCAGGAAGGACTCATGTATTGTTTAAGTGAGGCCTTTAGTGACCTCTTGATCTCCCTCCCTGTATTATGGGAGATATTGATTGTTGCGTTCTGGGGATAAAGACCCTAAATGGTGGGAAACGGTGGTTGGCACCATTTTCTTCTTGATCATTGGTCGTTGTTGGCCAGATGATCGAGGATTATTGTTGAACTGGAGGGCCTATCAAGCAGCCTCCAAAGTCAAAATTGTACCATGTTGTTGATATTCCATTATTAGAACATTGGATACCCAACGTTGAAGATGTTGGGTTGGTGATAACGTCTTTCCTGTGGATAGAGATCCAACTTGAGCAGAAGTCGGGAAGTTCACTGATGTTGTCTTTGAGAAATCCATTCTTTGGATTGAAGGGAATTATGTGGAAAACTAAGAACGAAAACAAGTTATATTAAAGTGACGTCTTGTCAGATAGATACATGCATGATTAATTCCTTTGTACAGCCTTACTTTATCAATTTATAGGGGCCTAACATGTGGGTAAAATTATTAACTTGGTTAAGGATTCACGTCAGATTCACCATTTTTTTTGTAGGTCCTTGAAACATGATATTCTAGATTTAATAATCCTTGTTTCCAGGCAGTTTCCATTGGATTATTCATGGAAGCAGAAACTTCCAACAGTTCTTTATCCAAAGAGGACCTACTTTCTAAAGGCAGGCATTCATTAAGTTTTAAACTTTACGATACTTAAGAACATGCATTGTTCGAGAGGATGGGATGTTAGATTCATCTCACCCTTTTGGGGGGAATTATTGTCTACTATGGGACTCTCTTTGAAATTAAAATATTTTCATGAATCCTTATTAATTCACCATGTATATCATATGTATCCCTTGGAATTTAAAATCACTTATTTAACATGTATTAGAATTATCAGTATGTTTTTGCGGTTTTCCATCAATGGTATCCTCTAATATACTAATTATAGATTCTTTTAATCATCATTTATGATGATACTGGTTTTAAAGACACTCAAGGGGGCACTCTAGAGTTTATTGTCATCAAGGGGGACAAAGGTTTGTTTTGATCTTGGGATCGTTCTCATAAAATGAGCTACCTACGTATCCTTATGAAAGGAATCAGAACCCTCGTAGTTCTTTGCCACTTAATGGGACACACCATACCTTTTATGGTCATGTGATAATGACCTCCAAGTGGAAGGTGCTTAGTTGTAACTTAGTGTGGGACTTATGTTAGAACAACCCAAGGAACTTTGGAAATGATATAGATTTCCAAATAGGATCAAATCCTATTGGGAATATGGCCCAAAGAGAACAGGGTTGATTTGAATTGTTGGGTTTTAACCTCAAGGAGGCTTCCTACATATCCCATATGGATGGGAATCAAAGCCCACGTAGTTCGATGAATCTCATATGAGAGTATGGTGTCTGAGAGAAATGAGTTTTGGATTAATTCCTTAAAAGGATTCCTTGATGATTTGAGGATTGAATTTGGGGATTAATTACTAAGGAGAATTACCAAATTGGGGGAATTACGGTTGGATTCCTAATGAGGATATCTAGTGAGCTCGGGCTCTAAAAGAGCTTCCTACGTATCCTGGTTTGAATTGGAATCAGAGTTCTTGTAGTTACTTCAAATGAGTGTTTTTGCACATGTTGTAATCATCACATATCTCTAAGCCCACGTGAGTCATGCTTAGTGTGAGAAACAAGAGGATGTGAAAGATTCAACAATGACACTTCACACTTTTCCTCCTCCGCTGATGGAAGAGGGTGCGTCGACCGTGGAAGAGGGCGAGGTGACGAGCCTTCCCACTATTCTATTTACACTGGAAAAGGGTCCAATGTAAGGAACAAGGGGTGAAGGTGACGAGCTTATTCCAGGATGGATTCCCTGAAATTTGTTCTGGGAGGGGAGGGAGACTTCTTCTATACTTGAGAGGAATGGAAAGTGTGAATTTTACCTTCCCTAACGGAGAACTAAGGTCCCGGGTCACCTCTTTGAAAAGGGAGAGGCCCGAAGCCCACCATCTTCCAAACCGCGAACTTACCAACACTATTTCTAGGAGAAAAGTCCATGCGACTGTGGATATAAAAACCCAAAAACATCCCATGAATCTTAACCCCATTTTGAAAAAATGTGGTAAACATCTGACTGTGGAAATAAAAACCCAAATTGGAGACACATTGATGTGCCTTACCCAAAGGACTGAGAAGCCAAGAGGTTTTGCGGGAGGCTTCAACTTAGCCCCTTTCAAATAAGGGAACCAAAGAAAGCGATACCCCACCATGAAAGGCTTCAAAGGCTATTTTAACTGGTCACATAGGTACTTCGCGCAGATGTGCTGCGTAGGTACCCCACATTTCCCTATTGCGCCGGTATGGTGCGCAGGTGTGCTACGTTGGTATAGCACGTAGGTATGGATGAGGACTGAAGAGAATGTGAAGAACTTCAAAACATGCCTATCCCATTTAATTACCCCTTCTTTTGTAGTTTAGATAACTACATGAGATAATTTGAGAGATATAGGTGAAAGAGCTATGCAATGGGAGCTTCAGAGAGTCTTTCACTTTTTTTCTGTCCGAAAATGTAGTGCCCAAGGGTCCTATTTATAGGCACGGATTGGCATGGCCGAAGAAAATTTGGTCGCGCAGCTATGCCGTGTAGCTCCACTGTGCAGGTGGTACGCATAGAGGCATCCCAAATCTTCTCACGCGTAGTTCAGACTCATAGACGTTTCACGAATCACGGCTGCATTTCTCTCCCGTGAAGCTGGGCCGTGTAGCTCTCTTGCGAAGCTAGGCCGCGTAGCCCACTCGCGAAGTTACTGGGTGTTACTACATTGCGTAGATCTTGGGAGTATTTGTGATGTTTCCTTTGTAATCTTTGAAAACTTTTAAGGAGTTTCAACAAAGCATAAAAACAAAAAACACATAAAACCCCTAAAAAGCACAAAACACAAAAAATAATAATAATAAATTCCCAAAAAACAATTAAATCCCTCATAGTACCTAAAAACAAAAAAAAGGATTCTATAAATGATATAAAAATACATAAAAATATAAAAAACCACAAAACCAAGAAAATACATAATAACACCATATGAACCTAAAAGTAAATAAATCCTCTAGAAACCTAAAAAACATTAAAAATCCTAAAAACCCTAAAAGACCTGTAAACCCCTAAACCCCCAAAAACACCAAAAAACCGTCTAAGAATCTTAAAAACCCCAAAACCCCATAAAAACCCAAAAAACCACCAAAACTCTAAAACCCATTTAAAACCCTAATGGCATTGAGAAATTGTAAACAAACATAAAAAACATAAAAAACACAAAAAAAACCCTAAATCCCAAATTTACCATAAAACCCCTAAAACCATAAAACAATAAAAACCCTCAAAATCCATAAAACCATTAAAAACCCTAAATACTCCTTCAAAAGCCCTAAAAAATCTGAAACTAAAAAAAACCCCAAAAACCTAGAAAACCAATAACAAAAAATTAAAAACCAAAAAACAAATATAATACCTAAAATACTTAAACTCTAAAAACATGAAAAACACTAAAAACCCTAAAAGCATAAAATCCCCTAAAAACATTAAAACCCCAAAAACTAGTAAAAACCATAGAAACCCACTAAAAACCCAAATAAAACCTTTAAAAAACTAAAATGTTAAAAAACTATAAAAAAATTAATACACCAAGAAATCTCAAAAAACCCCTCCTAAAAACCCAAAAAAACCAAAAAACCCTGAAACGCTTGAAACCCCAAAAACTGTTAAAATCTATATATTCCCTAAAATCATAAAAATACATATAAATCCTAAAAAAGTTATAAAAATCCCTAAAATTTTAAAAAATCCATAAAACCTAGAAAACCCATGAGAAAACCATAAAACCGTAAAATACAGAAACCAATAAAATGCTAAAATCCCTAAATTCCAAAAAACCCACCTCAAAAACCTTAAAACCGTAAAAAATTCCAAAATATCTTAAGAAATCGATAAATATCCCAAAAAAACCTAAAAACACTAAAAAATCTAAAAAAATACAATGAAAACGTTAAAAACATAAAAAATTAAAACACTTAAAAAACATAAAAGTCACTAAAAATACTGCAAACCCTAAAAGACCCTAGAAACTCCTAAACACAAAAAAAACCCCAAGACGCATAAAACCCATTAAAACCATAAAAACAATAAAAACATCTAAAAACACCAAAAATAATTTACATTCTGAAAAAAGATAAAAAATCTAACTACCATCTAATCCGTAAAAACCCAGAAAAACAAAAAATTCAAAAAAATAAAACACTAAAAACCTTTTAAATCCTAAAAATCCTTAAAATACCTAACATCCCTCAAAACTATAAAAATCCAAAAAATCACTAAAAACCCTAAAAACATTAAAACCCCTGAAAACCCCAAATTAAACATTAAAACCATAAAAATATTTTAAATCACTTGAAACACTAAAAAACTAAAAACCTAAAAAACCCTATGAAACCCTAAAACTACTAAAATCCATAAAACCTCCAATAACCTTAAAAACCCCTTAAAAACTTTAAAACCCTAATGGATACGTAAAACCCATTAAAACCCTTTAAACCCATAAAAATGTTAAAAAACTCTACAAATCCTTAAAACCCCTAAAAAACTAAAAAAAACCCTAAAACAGAAAAAACCATAAAAACCTAAAAATCCAAAAAAACTAAAAATCCCTTGAAACCTAAAAACCCATAAATATCCAAAAATCTATAAAAATCCCTAAAAATGAAACAACCCCTTAAAACACAAAAAAACCATGAGAAAACTATAAAAAACCTAAAACACTTTAAAACCATAAAACCCTAAAAAATGCTAAAAACCCATCAGACCATAAAAATCCTTAAAAATCTATAAACTCCCAAAAAACATAAAAACCCATAAATTAAATGAAAACTCCTATGAAAAAAATAAAAACCTAAAAACAATTAAAGTCATTAACAACCTAAAAATTTCAAAAAAAACAATAAAAACCCTAAAGAGACCCTAAATACTCTATAAACACATAAAACCCCTAAAACTCATAAAACATTTAAAAATGATGACAACACATAAAACACATAAAACCACTAAAAAATATAAAAACTCTAAAATATTTAAAGCAATAAAAAATTAAAACACATTAAAATATTAAGAACCCTGAAAAAGTAATAAAAACCCTAAAAACCTAAAAAACACCATGAAAACCCTTAAAACCCGAAAACCCTAAAAAACACACCAAATCCCTAAAACCATAAAAACTATTAAAATCATTAAAACACATATAATACTAAAAAATAAAAAACCCTAAAAACAATAAGTAATACCTAAAAATAATAAAAAACATAATTCACTTAAAAAATGCTAGAAACTCCAAAAAACTGTAAGAACCTTAAAAACCCTAAAAACATAAAACCCCTAGAAAAAATTACAAACCATATAACCAATAAAAAACAAAAACCCACTAAAAGATCTAAAAACATTTTAACCCCTAATTTTTTAAAAAAACTATAAGAAACCTAAAAAACACACAGAAAAACTCTGAAAAACCTAAAAACCCAAAAAAAATAACCCCCAAAACCCAAAAACAAATCCCAAAAAACCCAAAAACCCTAAAAAGGAAGCAATTGAAGATAGGGGATTCATGTGGTCCTTCATCAATCCACCTTATTGTACGTCCCTTGTGGACTCATACATGAAGGTTGATACACACACCCAATTTTATAGGCCCTTCTTGTAAGACCTTGTACCTTTCTTCTTTTATTTAAATTTGGGGACTAGGCCCGCCTGGTCCTGTGCCTTCTTTGCCAAAAAAAATCGAAAAAATCACTAAAAGTACATAAAAATGTAAAAAACATTAAATCACTAAATGACACTAAGAAAACCTTAAAAAACCAAAAATTATTAAAACCATTAAAATCCTAAAAAACACTAAAAACCCTAAAACCCATCTATATTCTATAAAAAACATAAAGAACCTAAAAAAAACCTAAAATTGCATAAAAATATAAAAAACCCTAAAATCCTGGAAAACCCATATGGAAACCTTAAAAACCTAAAAATAAATAAAACACATGAAAACCTAAAAAATGCTAAAAACTACAAAAAACCTAAAAACACCCTCAAAAACCGTAAAACCCCTAAAACCATAAAAAAACCCAAAAACCATAAAAACCCTAAAACCCCAAAAAACCATAAAATCACACTAAAACCCTTAAATCCATTTAAACCACTAAAAATGTTACGAGTATAAAAAACATTAGAAACCAACAATACTAACAAAAAATCTCAAATGCCAAACAACACGATAATAACGCTAAAAATCGTAAAACCCTAAAAAACCTTTAAATACATAAAAAAACTAAAACCCAAAAAATCCCTTAGAAAAACCTTAAAACCCATAAACACTTAAAACCCTAAAAACCATAAAAACCCCTAAAATCAATAAACACCTTAAAATACCTAAAAATATAAAATTCCAGAAAAATCCTTAGAAAACCCTAAAATCCATAAAAATGTAAAAACCCCTAAAAACCATAAGAAAACCATAAACACTAAATAACCTAAAACCCCTAAAAATCTAAAAATTTCTAAAAATATAAAAAAATATTAAAAGACCCTAAAAACTATTGAACCCCTAAAAACCCAAAAAACACATAAAAACATTACAAACCCTAAAACCCTATAAATACCCAAAATAGAAACTAATAAATCTAAAACCCTTTAAAATCCTAATTTTTGTAAAAAACTATAAAAACATTTAAAACCCTAAAAACAAAAAAAACATTATAAACCAAAAAATAACCATAAAACCCTAAACCCTCAAAATCCATAAAACACTAAAACCATAAAAACCTAAAAACACCGTAAAAATCCCAAAAAAACGTAAAAACCCCTAAATACCTAGAAATAGGTAACCAAACCTTAAAAAATAAATAAAAATTATAACCCATTAAAAACCGAAAAACACTAAAAACCATAAATACCCTAAAAATCCTCAAAACCATAAAACCCCATAAAAATAAAAGAAATAAAACCCCATGAAAAATCTAAAAACCAACTAAAAACACTAAAATCACTTTAAACCCATAAAAAAGATGAAAATAAAAATACAAAAAAAAAAAACCTCAAAAACTATAAAAACCAAACCCAAAATAACCAAAAAATACCTAAAAATACTAATGAACCTTAGAAACCCTGAAATCTCCTAAATACCCTAAAACCATAAAATACTTAAAAATCCCAAAAAACCCTGAAATAATAACAGACCCTAACAAACCCTTAAAATCTATAAGAAAACCATAAAAACCTTAAAAACACCTAAATCCCCTAAAACCCCCTAAATACCCTAAAAACCCCTAAATACCCTAATACCCTAAAAACGATAAAAACCATAAGACACATGAAAAAAATAACAATTCTAAACACCCATGATTCCATAAAAACATTAAAAATTATTAAATCCATTTAAACACAAAAAAAATTACAAAACTCTTAAAAATCTTAAGATCCATAAAAACCCCTAAAAAGACAAGAAACACTATAAAAACCTCAAAACACTAATAACCATAAAAACCTTCAATATCCCTAAAAACCCTAAAAATCATTAAAAAATTCAATATCCCTAAAAAAACCATGAAAATCATACAAATGCCTAAAAATACGGAAAATGTAAAAAAAACTAAAAACACTAAAAATCATAAAGAAAAAAATAAAAACCTGAAAACACTTAAAAACCATTAAAACCCATAAAAATGATAAAACCCTATAAAAACCCCAAAAATATCCTAAACCCTAAAAACTATTAAACCAACTAAAAATATTAAAAACCCCAAAAGAATCATAATAACCCAAAAACCATTAAAAACACTTAAAACCCGTTTAAACCCCTAAAAGGTTAGAGAACCTAAAAAACATTATAACCCCCAAAATACCAAAAAAATCTTAAGACTCCAAAAATACCATAAAAACTAAAAAAGGGAAAAAAATAAAACCCTCAAAATCCCTATAAACCCTAAAAAAATAAAAATACTAAAAAATACCGAAAATTTTAAAACCCCAAAAAACCATGAAACCCCCCTAAGAAAACATTAGAAACATAAAAACACATCCAACACCTAAAAAACAAAATAATTCTAAAAAACTACTGAAAACCCCTGAAAGCCGTAAAAAATGAAAACCGCCTCAAAATATCAAAACCATTAAAACCCCATTAAAATACTAAAAATCACCTAAAATCCCAAAAAATTATAAAACCATAAAATATCTAATGAACACTAAGAAAACCATAAAACCGAAAAATAACATGAAACCCCTAAATAATAAAAATACAATAAAAACCCTATAAGTCCCAAAAAACCCCAAAAAACCCACAAAAAACCATAAAAATAATAAATAAATCAAAACCCTAAGAACACATAAAAACCATAAAACCACTAGAAACTATAAAAGAACTCTAAACCCCTAAAAACCATAAAAATTATAAAAAAACATTAAAACCCTAAATAATTCAAAAAACCCTTAAAAACCCAAAAAACCAAACACCCCCAAGAACCCTAAAAAAGTATAAAACCCTCTGAATTATTTAAAACCCTAAAACCCATAAAAATAATAAAAAAATCAACAAAATTCTTGAAAAAAAAATAAAACACCAAAAAAAATAAGAAAACCAAAAAATATATAAAACCATTTAAAACCCCTAAAAACATAATAAATGATGAAACCACTAAAAACACCAAAAACCCCAAAAATCCAAAAAAAAACTATAAAAACCCTTCAAGACCCAAAAAATATTAAAAATATCTAAGAACCCTAAAAACATTAAAAAAATACCCTAAAACCCCTAAAAATCATTAAAATCCTTCCAACCCTAGAAAACCCTCAAAATCTCTAAAAACCATAAAAACCATAAGAATACTAAATAATACCTAAAAAATCAATAAAAACATAAGAACCCATAAAAACCCAGAAAATCATTTTGAAATCCTTAAAAACATAAAAGCACTTAAAATCCTTAAAAAACCAAAAATCGCTATGAACCCTAAAAAGCCTAGAAAACCCTAATAACCCTAATAACCATAACACCCCAAAAACATTAAAAAACCATACAAATCCATTAAACTATAAAAACAACTAAAACAATAAAAACCATATAACCCCTAAAAATGTTAAAAACTATAAAAACCTTAGTAATCCTAAAATACTCAAAAAATTCCCCTAAAAGCCCAAAAAACCATAAAAACCCTAGAACCCCTCAAAATTTTTAAAAACCCTAAAAACCATAAAATTCAAAAAAAAACATGAAAATCCAAAAAAATGTAAAAAACCCTAAAACCCCTTAAAAATCCATATGAAAACCATAAAAAACATAAAACCCCTAAAAACATAAAATGATAAAAACCCTAAAAACAATATAAACCCTAAACCCCCTAAACTCCCTCAAAATCCCAAAAATCTATAAAAATATTAAAAAATTCACTAAAAATACCTTAAAATATAAAACACCCAAAAACACTAAAATAGTAAGAAAACCTTAAAAACCAAAAAACACTTAAAACACCCCAAAAACCTAAAAAAATAAAAAACCTAAAAAAACATTAAAGTAAATAAAACCCCTAATACCCCTAAAAACCATAATACCCCAAAAGACCCTAGAAAACCCAAAAAACCCTAAAATAATATAAAATATAATAAACCATAAGATCCTATAAAACTAAAAAACTCAAAACTTTATAAAATCCAAAGAACCCCTAAAAACTGTAAAAACCTTCAAAATCCCTAGTAACGCTAAAACCATAAAAATTATAAAAAGCACTAAAATCCCTAAAAAGGTAAAAACCCATAAATCCGTTAAAAATTATGATAAATTCTTAAAAACCTTACAACCCATAAAACCTAAAAAATGCAAAAAACCTGAAAATCCAAAAAACCATAAAATCCTTAACAACGCTAAAACCATAAAAATACTAAAAAACCCTAAAATACATAAATCATTGAAAACCATAAAAAAAACCTTGAACAACCCTAAATCCATAAAACCCAAAAAAATTAAAACCCCTAAAAACTTAAAAAAAGATAAAAACCCAAAACACTCTAAAAACCACAGAACCCCTAAAGCTACTAAAAATCCATAAAAACCCATAAGAACCCTAAAAACAACCAAAAACTCTAAAAACCCTTTAAACTCTTTAAAATATTCAAAAAAAATATAGAAATCCTTACAATCCCTAAAAAAATAGAAATACAAAAAAACCCCAAAAAATCATAAAAAACATTAAAACCCATAAACTATAAAGACCCCAAAAAATAATAAAAACCATATAAAACCAAAAAGATACAAAAACATACCAAAAAAATCACTAAAAATTATAACAACCCCTGAAAACTGCTAAGAAAACCCTAAAAACCTAAAAACACTTAAATCCCCTAAAAATCCTAAAACCCTAAAACTATAAAAACCCATAAAACCATAAAACCCTAAACCTTATTAAACCCTAAAACTACTTAAAAATCTAAAAACCATTTAAAACCATAATTTCATTACCAAAATATGAAAATCCTTTCAACCCCTAAAAATATCAAAAAAACCCTAAAAATCCAAAAAATACCAAAAATACCAAAAAAAACCATAAAAACTCACAATCCCTAAAAACCATTAAATTCCCTAAAAACCCAAAAACCCCTAACAAATCCTAAAAAACCTAAAAACAATTAGAACCTCCAAAAACACATTTAAAATGCTAAAAACCCTAAAACCCCCTAAAAACCATAAAACACCTAAAAACATTAAAAGCCATAAAAACCCAAAAATCCAAAAAAACCACTAAAAAATATAAAAACCCCATTAAGAACCTAAAAATTTCAAAAACATTAAAGAACCATTAAAACCCCAAAGAACTCAAAAAATACTTAAAACCCCAAATAACCACAAAACCATAAAATCCCTAAAAACCCAAAAACCCATCAAAATCCCTAAAAACTCTAAAATGCCATTAAAATCATAAAATCACACAAAAAAACTAAAAACATAACAAACCTAAAAACCTTGAAAACCACTTTGAAAACCATAAAAATCTCATAATAGTTAAAACCTATAAAACCCTAAAAAATTCAAAAACCCCTAAAAACCCAAAAAAAACTAAAAGACTCGAAAACTCATCAAAATATTTGAAACCCTAAATACCAGAAAATCCATAAAAACCATAAAAATACCTAAAAATTCAAAAAGGTATATTTTTTAAAAAATCCTGAAAAACATGAAAACTATAAAAAGATAAAAACGCTTAAAACCCCCCAAAAACCAAAATAATCATAAACCCCTAAATACCCTAAAAGTCCAAAACCGCCAATAAACCATAAAAACCACAAAAATCATTAAAATCAATAAAAATAGAAAAAAACTAAAAACTAAAATATTTAAAAACCCTTTACACGCCTAAAAATGTTAAAAACTCAAAAAATGATAAAAATGCTGAAAAACTAAAAATAAACCCTAAAACCCCAAAAAATGATACAAACCCTTAAAAATAGTAAAAAACACCAAAAATCCCATAAAAAATATAAAAACCCATAAAAACCCAAAAAACCCTTAAAAACATGAATACCACTAATTTTTTTAAAATTCTAGTAAACCCCCCAAAAATGTTAAAAACATCTAGAAAACCTTAAATACCATAAAAACAAAAAATACCTAAAACTCCCACAACCATGAAAAACATAAAAACCTAGAAAAACACTTAAACCTTCGAAATCCTTGAAAACACTAAAAAACAAAAAAACCTAAAAGGTCATAAAATACATAAAAACATTAAAACCCCCAACACCCTGAAAACCCCTCAAAAATATAATGAAAACCTTAACAACCTAAAAACAAATAAACCCCTAAAAATAAAAAAACTCTAAAAACCCAAAATCATACAACCCTAAAAATCCTTAAAAACCGTAAAAATACCAAAAACCCATAAAAATCAATAAAAACCCTAAAAATCAATAAAAATTAAAGTATACCTAAACCCCCCCCCCCCAATCCCCAAGAAACCCCAAAAAACACTAAAAACCCCTAAAAACCCTAAAAAATCTAAAAATACAAAAAAAAACTAAAAGAACCTAAAAACCCTGAAAACCCATAAAAATAATAAAATTCTACATAAAAACCTAAAAATCCAAAGAAAACAGAAAACCTTGGAAAAAAATAAAACCCTTTTAAACAACTAAAAATATTAAAAAAACTATAAAAACATTGAACCCTTATAAACTAAAAAAATTCCAATAACCCCCAAAAAACCTTAAATTCCATAAAAACCCTAAACCCCTAAAATATCTCTAAATCCATAAAAAATAAAAAAACCCATAAAAATATTTAAAACCCCTAAACACTATAAAAAACCTAAAAAATCTCTAAAAACCCTAATTAAATAAATAACCATAAAAACAATGAAAAAACCAAAGAAAACTATAAAACCTATAAAAATATAAAACCCCAAAAAACATAAAATATGATAAAAACCCTAACACCCCTAAAAAACCTTACACCCTCAAAATCCATTAAAATTTAAAAAACACAAAAAACCACTAATAAAAACATAAAAACCAAAAAACACTTAAAACCTCTAAAGAAACCTAAAACCCCCAAAAAAACCCCTAAAACCCCAAAACTCCAAAAAAACCATAAAAACCCCAAAAAACTAAAAATCCGCCCAAAATGATAAAAAAAATAAATACCACTAAAAAAATTAAAAATCCTTAAAACCCATAAAATTGTTCAAAACTCTAAAAACACATTCAATACCCAAAAATTTTCAAATAACCCTAAAACCAAAATAACCATAAAAACAAAAGACCCCTAAAAACTAAAAAACTCCATAAAACCCCTAAACACCATAAAAACATAAAAAATTCCCTAGAAATAAATTAAAACATAAAAACCCCTAAACACCCAGAAAACCCTAAAAAACTAAAAAACTAAAAACACATAAAACCCCTAAAAACAATAAAATCATTAAAAACCATACAAAACCATAAAAACCATAAATCCCCAAAAAAGAATAAAACTCCTAAAAACCATAAGAACCCCTAAAACCCATAAAAACCCTAAAATCCACAAAAAACACTAATATCCCTTTAAACTCCTAAAAATGTTGAGAAACTCTAAAAACCATAAAACCCCAAAAAATCTAAAAAAACATTAAAAATACAAAAAAAAGATAATTCCATATAAACCCCTAATACCCCCAAAAACCCTAAAAAATATAAAACCCCATAAAATTCCCCAGACCCCTAATAAAAACTGAAAATATTAAAATATCCTTAAAAATCCTTGAATACATAAAAACACCTAAATTTCTTGAAAAACACCATGAAGACCTTAAAATCCTAAAAACACATAGAACCCATAAAATTCCTAAAAACACATTATACAATAAGAAATCCTAAAAACCTATTAAAACCCACAAAATTATTAAAAACCCTAAAAACAATAAAAATAATCAAGAACCCCTAAAAGTACCTATAAATGTAAAAAATCCTAAAAACCCAGAAAAACATCAAGAAAACCATAGAAAACTAAACACACTAAAAAAATAAAAATATAAAAAATTCCTAAAACCCTAAAAAACAAAAAAGACCCAAAATAATAATAAAATCCATAAAACACCTAAAACCATAAAAACCTTAAACCCATAGGAACCCTAAAACCCTTTAATACCGTAAAAAAATTAAAAACTATAAAAACATTTAAAACCCTAAAACTCAAAAAAAAACCTAAAAACCCAAAAAACCATAAAAACCCTAAAATCCCTTAAAATCCCTAAAAACCATAAAATAGTATACAAAATTTAAAAATACCTAATAAAGTCAAAACCCATAAAAACCCTGAAAATCCATAAGAAGACTTTAAAAATCAGTAAATACATAAACCCTCTAAAAACACTAATAATGCTAAAAACCCTAAAAGTCATAAAAACAACTAAAAACCTTTAAAACCCTAAAAATCTAAAAACCACTAAAAATTCAAAAAACCCTTTAACCTCCAAAAAAAAATTAATAACTATTAAAACTATAAAAATCCAAAATAACTAAATCCAAAACCCAAAACCCCAAAAAACCTTAAATACCCTAAAATCCCTCAAAATCCCTAAACCCCTAAAACCATAAATATCCAATAAAATCTCTAAAAATGTAAAAAAAAAATTAAAAACCTGAAAACCCCAAGAAAAACATTAAAAACCAAAAAATATCAAAGAAAAACTAAAAAAATAAAAATAAAACTAAAAACCATAAAACCCAAAAAAACTGAAACCTCTCAAAGTTCCTAATACAATAAAACCCATAAAAATCGATCAAAAGTAATAAAAATACCAAATATGTAAAAAAATTCCAAAATCCCTTAAAAGTTTTTAAGAAGACATTAAAACCCAAAAAACATTTACAATTACTAAAAACCAAACCCCCCCCCCAAACCATAAAACGCGTAAAACCCTAAAAACAGAAAAACCATAAAACCCCTAAAAACCATAAAAACCTAACAACCCATAAAAACCCTAAAAAACCACTAAAAACTCAAAAAATCCTATATAACCCTAAAAACCATAAAAAACTCTAAGAAACAATAAAAACATCAAAATACAAAAAAAATATACAAAAAACCTAAAAAAAATAAAAACAATCCCAGAAATCCTGAAAATCCAAAAATTTCCTAAAAATCCCTAAAAACCCTAAAAACGATAAAATCCATAAAAATCCAAAAAATTCCTTCAAATACCTATTAATGTAAAAACAATAAAAAGTCTACTAAACCTTAAGAAAATCCTAAAACCCTAAAAAAACGTAAAACCCTTTAAACCCCTAAAAATGATAAGAAAAAAAATAAAAAACCCAAATACCCAAAAAACAATTAAATCCATTTAATCCCATAAAAACATTAAAAACACTAAAAAACAACTATACACCTAAATATAAAAAAAACCAAAAATACCCCAAAAACCATAAAAACCCAAAAATACATAAAAACACTAAAAACCTTAAAACCACTAAAAATGATAAAAACCCACAAAAATCCAACAATATCGCAAAAAACCCTAAAGATGTAAAAAATATTAATAAAATAAAATAACCAAAGAAAACCATGAAAACCTAAAAATAATTAAAACCCCTAAAAACCTAAAAATTATAAAATTTGAAAAAACCATAAAAACAAAAAAAACCCAAAAAACCAAAAAACCCATAAAAATACCTAAAACCCATAAAACAACATAAAAATACTAAAAATATATAAAAATCCCAACAAATTTAAAAAAACCTACAAATCTTGATAAAATAAATGAAAACCATAAAACAGAAACACTTAAAACCCCTTAAAAACTAAAAAAATGATAAAACCCTAAAAACCCTAAAAACCCCAAACAATAATACACCTAAAAAACATAAAAAAACCCTAAAACCAATAAAAACCCTAAAATCCACTAAGAACACAGAAATCACATGAAGCACCACAAACATTTAAAAACTCAAAAAACATTAAAAACATTAAAAAAAATTAGAAAAAACCTAGGAACCCAAAAAACTAAAAAACAAAAAAAGCCCTCAAAATCCTTAAAAAACCTAAAAACCCATTAAAATCCATAAAAAACCCAAAAAAATACAAAAATCCAGAAAAAAATTAAAACTCCTTCAAAACATTGAAAAGATTAAAAAATTAAAACCCATAAAAAAATTGAGAAAAACGCTAGAAAAACCCAAAACCCATTAAAAAACTAAATCCCTCAAAATCCCTAAAAACCCAAAAAAAGAATAAAAATTATAAAAATCTTTAAAAATGAAAAAAATTGTAAAAAAACATAAAATCATGAATACCAAAAAACCCGAAAAACTTCTAAAAAACAAAAAAAAACATAAAAACCATAAAAACCCTAAAACCCATAAAAACCAAAAAACAATTAAAAACCCCTAAAAATAAAAAAAAATTTGTACATCCACTAAAAACTGTAAAAACCATTTAAACCCCTAAAAATGTTCAAAAACTGTAAAAAAACCTTAAAAAACCAAAATAACTCAAAGAAAACCCAAAACCATAAAACTGACTAAATATGTAAAAAACCATTAAAATCATACAGAATCCCAAAAAATAACTAAAAATGTTAAAAACCATGAAAACCCCAAACAAAACCGTAAAACCTAAAAACACATAGACCCCCCCTAAAAACATAAAAGGCTCTAAAAACCCTAAAAATATCTAAAACCCACAAAACCCCACAAAACCCCTAAAACCTATCAAAACTCTAAAAACCATTTAAACCCCTAAAAATGTAAAAAACTCCAAAAAAAATAAAATCCATAAAAACTACAAAAAATTATAAAACCCCAAAAAACCCAAAACACCAAAAAACCCCTGAAAACCATAAAAACCGTAAAAAAACAAAAATCCTAAAAAATCCCAAAATTTTCAAAAACAAAAACATAAAATATCCTAAAACCCCTAAAAATTTTAATAAAGCCTCAAAATCATCTAAAAACATAAAACCAAAAATTACCTAAAAATGAGAACACCCTAAAATCCCAAAAACACTAACAAACCCAAAAATCATTGAAATTCCCTAAAAACCCAAAAAACCGTAAAAATCATAAAAAATTCCTAAAAATACCTTAAAACATAAAAAACCTGAAAAATAATTAGTAAAAATTAAAATACTAAAACACTTTAAACCCCTAAAAACCTTTAAAACATTAAAAATCCTAAAAAACCCTACAAAACTATAAAAACCAAAAAAACCACTAAAAACCTTAGAAATCCCCAAGAACAAAAGAAATAATAGAAAGCCCTAAAACCCTTAATACCCTTTAATAATCTAATGAAGATAAAAAATACGAAAAAAACATAATACCCCAAAAAACTCAAAAGAAATACCCTAAAAAACTAAAAACACAACAACACAAAAAACCCTAAAAATCCTTAAATCCCTCAAAATCCTTAAAAACCTAAAAACCCATAAAAATCCAAAAACATACCTAAAATTTCCTAAAAATTGAAAAAACACATATTAACACTAAAAACATAAATAAAAACATTCAAAACCTAAAAAAACTTAAAACCCCTAAAAACAGAAAAATTCTAGTAACACTAAAAAACCCAAAAAAACTGAAAAAACCATCAAAATGACAAAAAAACATAAAAACCATAAAAATTCAAAAAAAGACCAAAAAATCACAAAAAACATAAAAAACCCAAAAACCATGAAAATCCAAAATAAAACATAATAAACATAAAGATAATTAAAACCCCAAAAAACTGAAAAATGCTCAAAACCCTAAAACACCTGAAACCACCAAAAACACTAAAAACCAAAAAAACCAAAAAAAACCATTAAATAACATAAAAAGATAAAACCCCTAAAAATTATAAAAACTCTTAAAACCATTTAAAACCCTAAAAATGTTAAAAAACATTAAAAACACTAAAAAATTAAATAAAACACAAAAAACCCAAAAAACCCATAAAAACACTAGAACCACTCAAAATACCTAAAACCATAAAAAACCATAAAAATCATAAAAAATACTTTAATATCCCTGAAATTGTAAAAATACCTAAAACCATAAAACCATTAAAATTGTAAAAAAGCCCATAAAATCCATGAAATTGTAAAAAACCCTAAAAACCATGAAATACACAAAAAAACACTAACAACATAAAACACTTTAACCCCCTAAAAATCTAAAAATGTCATGAACCATCCTCAAGACCTGTGTTGTGACTACTCCAAGCCCTCCTTCCATAGGCCAGGGGCTGGCGACTAGAACCAAAGGTGTAAATCTCTAAGCTGGGAAGGCATTGCCTTTATAAACTGTAAGCACACACAAACAGAGTACAAGCTGGAAGCAAAACACTAAGTAAAACTGTGTACAAAGGAGTTCTAGAACGTAAAAGGGGTTCGTAAATACAATCCCAACTATAAAGTACAAGTAAACGGAATGTAAAAGTACTGGAAAAAGGGAAAAAACTCCTGGATCATCCATCGGGAAATCCTACCTGACGGGTAGGTAAAGAAAGCCTCCACAGCACTCCATGGTCGTCCGTCTCCTTCGTGTACTATCACACCGTGTGGTCCACCTCGGGTACTGTCCAGTCCTGATCCACTCAGCCTTAGTTAGCATTGTCCGTCGTCTGCAACCAACACAATGAGGTGCGGGCATAGCCCATGCATGGGTGAGTATAATGATACTCTTTAGGGAACCCGAGACCCTCAAGGTCTCACAAAATCCAACAAGGATAAAACAAAAAGTATGAATTCAACAGATAACCTTACATAGGTATATTCCCATATATATACCTAAGTTATCAAGTAATCTATCTAAATCATGAGGTAAACACAAAAGTTAGTGACTCTGCTCAACCAGGATTTTTATTCACAAAATCGAAACCACGACTGGTGGAGAACTCCTCCTCTGTCGAGTACAGTGGGCCTTCCGCGACACCAAGGCGCTTCCCACTAGCCTTGGACTGCTGAGGCACTCTTCCTGTCGAGTACCGTGGGTCTGCTGCGTCACCAAGGAGTTTCCCACTGTGGGTCTGCCGCCACAACCAGGCGCTCCCCCTAATAGCTTGCAGAGGTACTCCTCCTGTCGAGTACCACAGTTCAGCGGCCACAACCAGGCGCCCCTCCACCATGGGTCTGTCTCCACAACTAGGTTCTCCCCACTGGGCTAGTCGAATCACTCTGAGTTGAATCGGTCAGCAGTCTTTAGGTCTCAGCCAGCTACTAGGTCTTCGTACTCCGCTCGCTCGTCTCCGAGAAGATCCACTCCACGAGCTACAAGTCGATACTCCAACTATCATGAAGTCCCACGTAGAAGTATCTCAATGGTCTACCTCATCATAGGGGTATAAAAGCAACAGACAACGCATCAATCAGATGCCCGATATGTGGGTTATAAGCTTTTTAGTCCGAGGGGCCTAGTTGGATTCGTGTACGATCCAACCTGACCATATCTCAACATTACCACGAACTCCAGTGGGGTATACTAAAAGGGACCATCGTTCTCCTAGAAAACCAGTGCCGCTGACAGTTCATCAAATGGTCATCTGGTGCCAAAGATATGGCCAAAGAAGTAAAGGGTTAGTAGTGGGCCCGGGTCCAGTCTGACCCGGACGGACCGACCCAGCCTAACCCAGTCTGGGCCGACCCGGTCGGGGTCGACCAGGTCAGACCTATTGGGTCTGGCCCGGCCCATTGGGTGGGCCAGCCTGTTAGGTTTGGCTCGGACCGCTGGGCCCAGCCCAGAAGACCGTGAGGGCGGTTTGGCCCGGGCTCAGGGCCGGTTCGGCCTGGAGCGTCGCAAGGGAGCTGCCCGGTGTGGTTCGGCCTGGAGGGCGCAGCGAGGCCAGTTCGGCCAGGGCACCGTGAGTGGGTCCGGGATTTTGGATTGGTCGGGAGGCCCCAAGGGAGCAGGTTCGATGGAGGTGTGCGGGGTGCACGCGAATCCCGACAGGCATCCAGTTCAGGGTGGTGCGTGCGGAGGCCGGCAGGGTGGCCAGTTTTTGGTGGCCCGCGCGAAGGCCGGTAGGGTTATCAGTTTGGGGTGGCACGCATTGAGGCTAGCAGGGTGGCCGGGAGCGGCTCGGCCAGGAGGTGCGCGGCCAGGTGGTACATGGCCAGGTGGGGCGCGGCCAAGCGGCACGTGGCCATGTGGGGTGAGGCTAGGCAGAGCATGGCCAGGCGGGCGGTCGGGTGGCCGGTTCGGACACAACTAGCTAGGATACCGGGTAGGTCGGGGCACGTAGGAGGCGCGAGGTTCGACCGGTAAAACCGGTGGCGGTGTGGGCCGGGGTTAGCTCGGCCGGTTTTCCGGCGGACGGCGCAGCTAGGGAAGCTCGACCGGAGGGCCACGGTTCAGTCCGGAGCATCAGAGCATCGCAAGGGTGGTGCGGTTTGCTGAGGCCGCGGGTAGTTCTTCCTTTATCGTCTCCGCCTTCGTCATTCTGTCACCTCATCTCCAAACCGAAGAAACATCATAAAGAGATCGGTGGAGGGAGTCAGACCATGTTAGTTTGGCCTGCACCATCCACATTTTGGGGTGATAGCAATTGGTTCATCAAAGAAGTATGATGAACATCAATTATTTTCAATACTTCGCATCGATTCCTTTCAAATGAAGATGAGAAAAAGAAAATGAATATTACTCAAAGTAAACCCCCCTACCTTTGTTTGTTGTTTGTTGTTCGCTGACGAAGTCACATAAAGTAGATGAAGAGAATCTTCCTTCATCGCGTCTACCGTACGCAATGGCTGTGGAAGATGCTCCACGTCGATAGGTGTCTGGGGAAGAAGTTGAATAAGGATCGTCGCCATCATTCTTCGTTGCAAGAACTCGTTCTTTATTCTTCTTTGGAAGAATTCTAATCCTCCCAAGCTCTCCTCTTTCCCAAATTCCACCCAAATGCCAAGTAAAATAATATTAGATCGAGTTATCTAATATTTCATTGGCACCGAAATTCAAAAAGAAGAATTAAATTAATTGGATCCCCCTAAAAAATTCAAGAGAGTTGGCACGAATTAATTAAGGGATATTGGAAAAATTGAATTAAAGGAAGGTCATGAGGATCTCCCTCATTAATGAGGGAGAGTTGAGAGGTTTTACTCTCTTCCATCAATAGGGGGTTAAGCCCTTGTGTGGTCTCTACGACGTTACCTTTCATGGGAGGCTATGTTTGAGTGGACCCCACTACCATAACCTCTCATGGGAGGTTAAGGTTTGGTGGTCCCACCTCTAACTCCCAAGAGGAGGTTTCAACTACCAGTCACCCACATGGAGGCTGAAATAAAATAAAGTGTAGCTCACTTTATTTTATTATTATTTTTATGAAAACCCAAAAACTAACATTTATTCTCGACCAACTGTCATCGAGGTGAAAGTCTCCTTAAGAGAATATCAGCGCTGCAAGTTCAATGGTGCCCACAGATTTCAATTCCGATCACTGGTTCAAAAGTTATAAAATCTCTCTCGTACATTTACTAAACATACCCATAAAAAACTTCATAAATTGATTCTAGGCACACCAGGCCTTGGAGTCATGTGCCGTCAAAATTCGCGGACTCATAAAATTCCCATGTATTAAAAAAATTCCATGGTATTTTCAGGTCTTTACATTCTCTCCAAGTCAGGGATTTATGTCCCTGTAAGATACAACTCAAACTATGGGAAAAAGTGAGGGTACTGAGCACGCATCTGAGCCTCTCGCTCCCATGTGCTCTCCTAGAGGTTCCCATGCTGCCAGCGTACACGATCACTACTCACTCCTGCATCAGGAGACACCTAAGTCTTGTCCCTGATGTGTCACAGTAGACTACGTACCCTACGCCTTCCTCTGAAAGCCCCAAGATGGGGACACTTGTCAGCCTCTACCTCACCTCCAAAAATCTCTACTGACATCTGTCCGACCACACGAAGGGTTTCCCCTTCTTTGTCAAGGTTTATAGTGGTTATGCAACTCTGGAGAAGTCTAGGATGAACCTTCAGTAGTAACCTGCCAAACCCAGGAAATCTCATACCTTCGTCACACTCTTGGGTAACTCCCAAGTAAGTACCGCTTCAATCTTCACTTGATCCACTACAACTCCAGCCTCAGAGATGACATGCCCCAGAAAGTGAACCTATCGGATCCAGAACTGGCACTTCGAGAGCTTCCCATAAAGCCGGTGCTCTCTGAGTGTGTCCAGTACTACTCTTAAATGGTAGGCATGCTCCTCCTCAGTAGTCGAGTATATCATAATTTTTTTCGATGAATACTATGACAAAGTGATCGAGGTATGGCTGGAAGATCTTGTTCATGAGTCCCATGAACACTGCTGGATCATTGGTTACGCCGAAAGGCATAAGCAAGAACTCGTAATGGCCATACCGACACCTGAAGGTCGTTTTATGCACATCCTTATCTCTAACTCTGAGCTGGTGATAGCCTAACCTAAGGTATATCTTCGAGAACCACCGTTCTCCCTTCAGTTGATCAAATAGGTTGTCAATCCTCGGGAGTGGGTACTTTTTTTTCACGATCACCTGGTTTTGGTGACGGTAGTCGACACAAATCCTCAAGCTTCCATCCTCCTTCTTGGAAAACAAAATTCGGGCTGCCTAGGGAGAAACACTGGGCCAGATGAATCCATTCCCCTGTAAGTCCTCTAGCTGTACCCACAGCTCACGAAGCTCAATGGGAGCCATCCAATACGCTAGTGTAGATATCGGTGTCGTCCCGGGGTACGGGCCAATGTAGAATTCCTCCTCTCTGTGAGGCGGTAGTCCTGGAACGTCGTCAGGGAAAACATTCGCCTACTTTTCCACCACTACAAGATATCTCTAACTCTCTACATCAACTTCTCTGAGGGTAAGGTAGGCCAACAGATGAGTGATCGGCTGCACCCTACTCCAAGTAAGTCCTTCATATGCTATAAAGGCTCTCTTCTTACATGTGAATGTGAAACCAGTCCCATCCATGCAGACACACCGCACATTGTTCCTAATACAGTTAATCTAAGTATGGATTGTAGATAACCAGTCCATACCCAAGATTGCGTCGTAAGGCCTCAACGCCGCTACTAGAAGATATCAGCTGAAACTCTCACCTCCTAGAGTAATCTCACACTGCCGGCGCCAGTGCGTAATCTTCGAGTATACTCTCGTAGGAGTATCTAGCTGTAAGGATCGAGCTAATGGCTCCATCGGAATCTTCAAGCTCCGAACGAGGGTAGTGGAAATGAAAGAGTGATTGACACCTATGTCTATAAGAACTGCAGCTAAGGTGGAGTAGAGACAGATAATACCTTAAATCATCACCGGAGCACCGTGAACATAAGCCTCAGCTGCCTGGAGCTGAGTTCTCCCATTTCCACTTGCTCCATGTGGTCGTGGTGGACCTCTTGGTGGTGGTGGCGATAACACCTCAAAACGTTGCTCACCACTAGCGGCATGACCAACTCCTCTACCACGTCCCCCCTTCTCCCTACAGACTGCCACGATCAAATCTCTATCTCTGCCTGGGCGGTCCATTGACTATCTGTTGATCGTCTGAATGGTGGGTCTAACAGTCACGAGCCATGCGCCCTACCCACCAAAAGCATAACACTTCCTTCTCCTAGTATTTTTGGCTCTTTCTCCACTCCGGGTGGCCCGCACAACCGATCATGACTCACGCAGTCATCCACTTGTAGGTATGTTACTTTTAGACCTCTGTGACATCTGTCTACTGCCAGCTGTAGAAGACTCTGTTGTATGTCAACTAGTGGTGGGTCTCGCTACTGGAGACTACTCAGAAAGGAAACTCTCCACTAAGAGGGATTGCTCCAACACCCCTACATGTGTTGGGATGCCAAGGGAGATCATTAAAGCCCTGATCTCTCACCTGAGTCCCTGCTCAAAGGTCTGGGCCCTGAAGAATGGGTCCCATACCATATCTGTGGAGTAGCGCAAGAGGTCTGTGAACCTCACTGAGTACTCAGCTACAGTCATGATGCCCTTATGCAGATGAAGTAGCTCCTGTATGTGCAGTACGTGGAGAGTGGCTGGGACAAATTTCGCCTGAAACAGGCTCTCAATGTCTGCCCAGAGTAGTGTCACATCATCATGCACATAGAGCATCAAGCTCCACCATCTGACTACTGCTGCCTGAAGGAGACTCCCGACAAGGATTACCATGAAGTTGGCTGGTGTTCGTACCAGTATGAAGACTCTCACCGCATCCTCTAGCCAATCCTTATCTTCATGTGGGTCCGTCTCTCCCCTGAACTTGGGAAGCCTTTAGGACTGGAACTCGTGCATCACGTTCAAGCGACATTCATCGTCTACTGCTAATACTGGTGGCATCAGTGGCCTAATGGGAAGTGGTACCGCTAGTGCCTCCTCTGGAAGAGAAACCTAGACCGAGGCCTCATCGCTCGGTGGGAAATCTGCATGTACAAATCTTGGGGATCTAGTTGGTCATCCATGGGGAGGCATCCTGAAAGAAACAGATGTGACACGGTCAAAGATTATACCTGGTGAGATGACCTGGTTGAGTTGACTTAAAGAAAACTTTTGAAAACACACACGCAATCAGTGTTTTCTTGCACTAAGTTGGAAATCAGAGGTCAGGGTCCTGGTGTATGGATATGTCGGCTGCCGCACCAACATTGGACTCCTTGAACCAAAAACCACACTCGGAACCCTTAACACTATTTCTTCATAGAAAATAAAGATCAGAGTCATATTTTATGCAGTAGAACTGACTCCTCTGATACCAATTTTTCATGACCTGTCCTTGGGACCCATGCCGTGACTACCCCAAGCCCGCCATCCATAGGAAAGGGGATGGAAACTGGCACCAAATGTGTAAATCTCTAAAACGGAAGGAATTTCCTTTATAAACTGTAAGCACACACAAACCGAGTACAATCTGGAAGCAAAGCACTAAGTAACACTATATACAAAGGAGTGATGGAAAGTAAAAGGGGGAAGAAATACAAGACCAATTGTAAAGTACAAGGAAAAGGAAAGTACATGTACTATAAAAAGGGAAAACAGCTTCTAGATCAGCCATCGGGAAATCCTACCTAATGGGTTGGTACAAAAAGCATCCACAACACTCCACGTCCGTCCTTCTCCTCCGTGTACTGTCATGCCGTGTGGTCCACCTCTGGGTACTGTCCAATCCTGATCCATTCAGCCTCAGTCAGCACTGTCTATCATATGCAACCAACACAATGAGGTGCGGGCATAGCCCGTGCAGGGGTGAGTATAATGATACTTAGTTGGGACCCCAAGACCCTAAAGGTCTCACAAAATCCAACAAGGACAAACCACAAAGTATGAATTCAATAGATAACCTTACTTAGGTATATGACTGTACATCTACCTAAGTTATCAAGTAATCTATCTCAATCATGAGGTAAACACAAAAGTTACTGACTCAGCTCAACTAGGATTTTTATTCACAAAATCAAAACCATGGCTACTGGAGAACTCCTCCTTTGTCGAGTACAGTGGGCCTGTCGCGACACCAATAAGCTTCCCACTAAACTTGGATTGCTGAGGTACTCCTCCTATCGAGTACCATGGGTCTGCTGTGTCACCAAGGTGCTCCCCTCTGTGGGTCTGCCGCCACAACCAGGCGCTCCCCCTAATAGCCTATAGAGGTACTCTTCCTATCGAGTATAGCGGTTCTGCCACCACAACTAGGCGCTCCTCTGCTGTGGGTCTTCCTCCACAACCAGGTGCACCCCGCTGGGCTAGTTGAATCACTCTAAGTAGAATCGGTCAGTAGTCGTTAGGTCCTAGCTAGCTACTAGGTCTCCGTACTCCGCTCACTCGTCTCCGGGAGTGTTTGATCCACGAGCTACAGGTCGATACTCCAACTTTCATGAAGTACCATGTAGAAGTATCTCAAAGGTTTTCCTCGTCATTGGGGTCTCAACGCAATAGACGATGCGTCAATCGGACACCCGGTCTGTGAGTTATAAGCTTTTTAGCCCCAGGGGCCTGGTTGGATTCGTGTACAATCCAACTGGACCGTATATCAACATTACCCCAAACTCGAGTGGGGTATACTCAAAGGGATCGTCGTGCTCCTAGAAAACCAGTGCTACTGGCGGTTTGTCAAATGGTTATCTGGTGCCAAAGATATAGCCAAAGAAGTAAAGGGAAAGTAGTGGGACGGGGTCCGGTCTGACCTGGTTGGACTGACCCAGACCGACCCAGTCTGGGACGACCCGATCTGGGTCTACCCGGTCAGACCTGTTGGGTCTGGGCCAGCCCATTGGGTGGGAAATCCTATTAGGTTTGGCCCCCGGGATTGGGGCCAATTTGGCCTGGAGCATCGCGAGGGCGCGGCTCGGCCCGGAGGGCACGACCAGGCCGGTTCGGCCAGGGCACCGCGAGGGGGGCCGGGACGCCGGTTCGGCCGGGAGGCCGCAAGGGAGCCAATTCGCTGGAGGGGTGCATGGCTCGTGTGGAGGCCGAAAGGCGGCCGGTTCGGGGTGGGGCGCGCGGAGGCCGGCAGGGCGGCCGGTTCAGGGTGGCGCGTGCAGAGGCCTGTAGGGTGCTCGGTTCGGGGTGGTGCACGCGGAGGCCGGCAGGGCGGCGGGGGAGCAGCCAGGTGAGGGGCGGCCAGACGAGGTGCAACCAGGTGGCGCATGGCTAGGTGGGGTGCGGCCAAGCGGAGTGCGGCCAGGCGGGCGGTCGGTTCGGGCATGACCAGGTGGGCGGCCGGGTAGGCTGGGGCGCACGAGAGGCGCAGGGTTCTGCCGGGGAAGCCAATGGCGGTGTGGGATAGGGTAGCTCGACCATGGAAGTCGACAGTGGTGTGGGCTGGGGTAGCTCGACCGATTAGCTGGCGGACGGCGCGGCCGGGGCGGCTCAGCCGGAGGGCTGCGGTTCGGCCCGAAGCACCGTACCGTCGTGGGGGCAGCGCGGTTCACGGAGGTTGTGGGTAGCGCGACCTTTGTCGTCGCCGCCTTCGTTGTTCCTTCGCCTCATCTCCATGCCAAAGAAAAATCACAAAGAGATTGGCGAAGGAAGTCAGACCATGTTAGTTTGGGCCGCACCCTCCGCGTTTAGGGGTGATAGCAATTGGTTCATCAAAGGAGTATGATGAACATCAATTATTTTCAATACATCGCATCGGTTCCTTTCAAATGAAGATGAGAAAAAAGAAAAGGAATATTACTCAAAGTAAACCCCCTACCTTTGTTTTTCGTTCGTCGTTCATTGACGGAGTCGCGGAAAGTAGACGAAGAGAATCATCATTCGTCGCATATTCCGCACGCTTCCAAACCCGAGCTATGTTGGTTGTGGAAGACGCTCCACGTCGGTAGGTTTCTGGGGAAGAAGTCGAAGAAGGATCGTCACCAATGTTATTCATTGGAAGAACGCATTCTTCGTTCTTCCTTGGGAGAATTATAATCCTCCCAAGCTCCCCTCTTTCCCAACTTCCACCCAAATGCCAATTTAAATAATATTATATTGAGTTACATAATATTTCATTGGCACATACATTTAAAAAGAAGAATTAAATTAATTGGCTCCCCCTAATTAATTCACGAGAGTTGGCATGAATTAATTAGGGGAGATTGACATAATTGAATTAAAGGAAGGTCATGAGGCTCTCCCTCATTACTGAGGGAGAGTTGAGAGGTTTTACTCTCTTACATCAATAGGGGTTAAGCCCTCATGTGGTCCCTATGACGTAACCTCTCACAGGAGGTCATGTTCAGGTGGACCCCACCACCATAACCTCTCATGGGAGGTTAAGGTGTGGTGGTCCCACCTCTAACTTCCAAGAGGAGGTTTCAACTACCATTCACCCACATGGCGGCTCAAGGAAAATAAAGTGTAGCTCACTTTATTTTATTATTATTTTTATGAAAACCCAAAAACTAACTTTAATTCTCGACCAACTGTCGTCGAAGTGAAAGTCTCCTTAAGCGAATATCGCCGCTGCGAGTTCAACAGTGCCCTCTGATTTCAATTCCGAGAACTGATTCAAAGGTTATAAAATCATACTCATACGTTTACTGAACCTACCCATACAAAACAACAGAAACTGATTCCAGGCACATCGGGCCTTGAAATCATGCGCCGTCAAAATTCACTAACTCGGAAAATTCCTATGTATTAAAAAAAATATTTCCACGGGATTTCCAGGTCTTTAAAAAAACTCTAAAAAACCTAGAAAAACCTAAATCCTCTAAAAAACTTAAAAACCCTAAAAATCCATAAAAACCTAAAAGATATAAAAATCCAAAAAACCAAAAAAATCCAAAAAAATGTAAAAAATCCCAAAAACCTTGAAAAACATAAGGAGACATTAAAACACTAAAAGAAATTAAAACCCATAAAACCTAAAAAAGATAAAAACCTTAAAACCCTAAATAGATCATAAAACACTAAAAATTCCAAAAAACCATGAAAACCCTAAAAACCTAAAAACCACTAAAAATTCTAAAAACAACTAAAAACTATAAAAACCCTTTAAACTCCTAAGAAAGTTGAAAACAATAATGAACAATTAAAACCCTAAAATATCAAAAAACCGAACCCCCCCCCCAAAAAAAACCATTAAACAATTAAAAACCCGAAAAATATAAATCCCCTAATCCATAAAAACCTAAAAATCCATAAAAATCCTAAAAAATCCCAAAAAAACATTAAAAAGTAAAAAACCATAAAAATCAAAAAGACCCTAAGAAAACATCAGAAATATAAAAACACTTAACACCCCTAAAACATAAAAACATTAAAAACCCAAAGACCCCCTAAAAGTCCCTAAAACCTCTAAAAACTATAAAAACCCATAAAAAGTTAAAAACACTAAAAACAAAAAAACCCTAAAAACCCCTAAAACCTCTAACAACCCCTTAAATCCCTAACAATGTAAGAAACTCTTAAAACCCTTAAAACCCTAAAAACTCAAAGAATCCCTAAAAACCAAAAATAAAATAAACCCCATAAAACCCTCAAAAACCCTAAAAACCCAAATAAAACATAAATATATAAAAAATCCTGTAAAATCTATAAAAGCAAAAAACCCAAAAAACCCTCAAAAAACATAAGAAAACCTAAAATATAAAAAAACTAAAATACCAGAAAAACGTAAAAACACTAACAACCCTCAAGTACCTAAAACCCCGAAAAATAGTAAAATACCCAAAATCCCTAAACCCTAAAAAAATAAAATCCAAAAAAAGATCCCTAAAAATCCCCTCAAAATATAAAATAACCCTAAATACCCTAAAAGTCTAAAAAACCTTAGACACTTAAAAACACTTAAAATCAATAAGAAACCTAATAAGGGCTATAAACCCTAAAGACCCAAAAAATCCTAAAAACCCATGAAAACAAAAAAATCCCTAAAACCATAAAACCCCTAAAAAACCATTAAAATGCTAAACCCTTTTAGAACCCTAAAAACGTTAAAATAACTCATAAAATCTTAAAAACCATAAAAAATAAAAAACCCAAACCCCCCAAAAAATTTAAAAAATATAAAAACCCTAAAAAATTAAAATTACTCAAAACCCTAAAATACCATAAATAATCCAAATAATCCTTAAAAATCCATAAAATACTAAAAATACCCTATAACCCTTGAAAACTTATAATAAATTCTTAAAACCCTAAAAACACTTAAACACCCTAAAAACACTAAAAAACTATAAAAACCCAAATAAACCCTAAAAACCATAAAAACCCCTAAAAACCCTAAAAAACCCTAAAAACACATACAAACGCTAAAAACCACTAAAAATTATAAAACCCATTTAAATCCAAAAACATAAAAAAACTCTAAAAAACATTAAATCCCTAAAAAATAAAAAAACCATAAAAACCAAAAAACCCAAAGTAACACTAAAAACCCTAAAAAACACTAAAACCCCTCAAAATCCCTAAAAACCCTAAAAACCATAAAAATAATAAAAATCCCTAAAAAATAAATAAAAATGTAAAAAACCGTTAAAAAACAAAAAAAACTATAAGAAAACCTTAAAAACCTAAAACACTAAAAAACCCTAAAAACAAAAAAAAATGAAAAACACACAAAAACCCTAAAACCCCTAAATAACCTTAAAATTGATCAAAATCCCTAAAACCTTAAAATCCATAAAAATCATAACAAATACCTAAAAATCTTATAAAATGATAAAAACCCTACAAACCTTGAAAACCCATAAGAAAACCTTAAAACCCTAAAAACATTTTAAACACCTAAAAACTGAAAAAACTCCATAATCTATAAAAAACCTAAAAATATCTAAAACCTTAAATCCCCTAAAACCCCCTAAAAACTATGAAAATATCAAAACCCGTAAAACCCATAAAAACAATACAACTATTAAAATTCTCTAAACCCTTACAAACTTAAAAAATCTAAAAAAACTATCAAACCATAATAAAGAAAAATCCTTGAAACCCTAAAACCATAAAAACCTCAAACCCTCAATATGCAAAAAAAACCCTAAACAAACCAAAAAAACCAAAAGAATCCATAAAAACATAAAAACCAGAAAAACCCAAAAAAAATAGAAAGAAAATAATAAAAAAATATAAAACACTTAAAACCCTTAAAAAACCTAAAAAACTCAAAATTACCATAAATACCAAAAAAAAACCCAAAACCCCTAAAAATAATAAAACCCCTAAAACTCTAAAAAAACATAAAACCATAAAACCCCATGAAAATATAAAAAAACTAAAAATCCTTATAAACTTATATAAATCCTAAAAGACATGAAATACCCTATAAAATCCTTAAAACCCAAAAAAATAAAACTGCTTAAAACCTAAATATCTAGAAATGCTAAATACCCTAAAACCCTAAAACACATGAAAATCCATAAAAACCCGAAAACCCATAAATTTCCTTAAAAATACTTTAAAATCCCTAAAATGTAAATAACCCTAAAACCCTTGAAAAACTATAAGAAAAAAAATAGAAACATAAAAAACCCCCTAAAAAATAAAAAAGGGAAAAAACCAAGAAAAACCATAAAATGAACCTAAAACCTTAAATCCCCTTAAAAATCATAAAACCCCTAAAAACCATAAAAACCTTAAAAACCTAGAAAATCCATTAAAATCACTAAAAATTTAAAAATATTTATATCCCTAAAAACCTTTGAATACTCTGAAAACATTAAAATTTGTAAAAAACTCAAAAAACACCTAAAACCCAAAAAAGTATAAAAACCCAAAAATCCCTAAAAATACCTAAAACCCCAAAAAACCCAAACAATCTTAAATAAGACAAAAAAATACATAAAAATGTAAAAACACCTAAAAACCATGAAAATCCCTATGAAAAATGTAAAATGCATAAAAATATTAAAACACCTAAAAAATTTAGAAATGCTAAAAATCCTAAGAACCCCTAAAAACCCTAAAAATTTCTTAAATCCTCAAAATCCATAAAACCCATTAAATTCCTAAAAAATCTCTATAAATACCTAAAAATGTAAAAAACCCTAAAATCCATGAAAAAAAAGAAGAAAAACTTAAAACCCAAAATACACTTAAACCCCCTAAAAACTCTTTTAAACCCAAAATATTATAAAAAAACTAAACAATATTAAAATCCTAAAAAAACTAAAAAAAACTCTAAAATGACAAAAAACAAAAAGAACCCAAAAAACCCTTAAAATAAATAAAATCCTAAAAACATAAAAATTAAAAAAATCACTAAAAAAACAAAAAAAACATAAATAATTTAAAAACCCTAAAAAATCTAAACAAAAAATTAGAAAACTAAAAACACTTAAATCGCTTAAAAACATAAATTTTTTAAAAAAACCTAAAAACCATAAAAAGCTTGAAAATCCCTAAGAACCCTTAAAACCCAAAAAACCTAAAAATCCCTAATAATATCTAAAAACATTAAAAAACTTAAAAACCCATATGAAAAGCATAAAAACATAAAAACACATAAAACCCCTAAAAAACCTAAAACACTAATAACCTTTAATGACCCAAAATCCCAAAATCCCCTAAAACCCAAACCCCCCCCCCCCAAAAGTAAAAAAACTCTAAAAACCCTTTAAACCACTAAAAATTTTATAAAACTCTAAAAAAATTAAATCCCTATAAAATAAAAAACCCCTAAATACCCAAATAAACCTTAAAAATCCATAAAAACACATAAAAATACTAAAAATCCCTCAAATCCCTAAAAATGTCAGAAAATTGAAAACCTCAAAGGAGACCAAAAAAACATAAAAACACTTAAAACCCCTAAAAAACCAAAAAATTCTAAAAACCATAAAACCATATAAATCCTAAACACCATAAAAACACCTAAAATCATTAAAACCCCAAAAAACAAAAAAAACTTAATGACCACTAAAACTATAAGACCCCATTAAGCACCTAAAAACAATAAAAAAATATAAAAAACCTCGAATCCCAGGAAATTCTAAAAAACCCCCAAAACCATAAGACTCTAAAAACCTTAAGAAACCCTAAAACCCCTAAAAATCCCTAAAATCCGTAAAAATCATAAAAATTTCCTAAAATTCCTAAAAACGTAAAAAATCATAACAAACTTAAAAAATTATAATAACAAAATAAGAAATCTAAAAACACTAATAACCCCTACAAAACCTAAAAATGAAAAAAACCCTAAAAAACCCAAAACCCCCAAAATTCATAAAAACATTAAACAACCATAAAAATTATTAGAAATCCCTAGAAGCAAAAAAGACCATAAAACCATGAAAACACATAAGAAAACCTGAAAATCCCCTAAACACATAAAAACATTATAAAAATACAAACCGCTGAAACTCTAAAAACCCCAGAAAAAACTAACCCCCACAAACCAAAAAACTCTTATAAACGTTGAAAAACCTAAAAAACTAAAAAACAAAAAAACTTAAAACCATTTAAACCAATAAAAACATTAAAAAACTATAAAACACATTAAAATCACTAAAACCCAAAAAAATCGAAAAAACCAAAAAAAAACCAAAAAACCCCTAAAAATATAAAAAACCTTCACAATCCCAAAAATCTAAAAAAACATAAAAATTGAAGAAATCCCTAAAAATACCTAAAAACACAAAATCCCACTAAGAACCATAAAAACCCCTACGAAAACCTTGAAATCATTAATACACTTAAACCCCATTAAAACCCTAAAAACGCTAAATACCAAAATAAACACTAAAACCCTCAAAATCACAAAAAACATTAAAAATGAAAAAAATCCAAAAAACCACTAAAAAAGACATAAAAACTCAAAAACTATAACACCCTGAAAACCCATAAGAAACCCTTAAAACCAAAAAAATTAAAATCCATAAAAACCCCCAAACAAAAAAACACTAACAACCCGAAAACAAACTAAAAACCCTAAAACCCTTCAAAAACCAAAAAAACCAGAAAAACCCTAAAAACGATTAGATTTATAAAAAACCATTAAACTCCTAAAAACATTAAAAAATCCAAAAAATCACAAAAACCCTAAAAAACAGAAAACGTCCCAAAAAACCCAAATAACCCTAATTCCAAAAAACCCCATAAAAACACTTAAAATCTCTAAACACTATAAAAACAATAAAAACATAAAAGTCCCTAAAATCCATTAAAATTAATAACCATAAAAACCAGTTATAACCCAAATATATCCTTAAAACCTAAAAATAGTTAAAATCCTAAAAAATTGAAAAACACTAGAAACCTTTAAAAACCCCAAAAAACCTAAAAATTCCAATAAACCCTCAAATTCTGTGAAAAACAAACAATCCATACAAATAAAAAAACCATAAAAATCCCTAAAAACGTAAAAAATATAAAAAATCAAAAATCCTATTAAAAACCTTAAAAACATAAATACACATAAAACCCCTAAAAACCAAAAAAGTGATAAAATATCTAAAATGTCCAAAAACCCCAAAATCCCATAAAACCACTAAAAAACTTAAATAACTCAAAAAATATTTAAACCCAATAAAAAAACTCTTAAAATCCATCAAACCCCAACGATTCTTAAAAAACTCAAAAAATCTAAAAAATACAAAAAAACTTAACAAAATACATAAATCCTAAAAATACCATACACACCCTAAAAACTGTCAAAATCATTAAAAACAATAAAATCCATAAAAATCATAAAGGGCACTAAAAATCCCTAAATACATAAGATACCATAAAACCCTATGAAAACCTTAAAAAACTCAAACACTTAAACCCCTAAAAATGACAAATCCCAAAGTACACAAAAAACCCTAAAACCTAAAAATCTATCAATTTCCCTAAAAACCCAAAAAATCAAAAAAATGCTAAAAAATCCATGAAAATATATATAATTTTAAAAACCCTAAAGACAATAAAAACAATAAGAAAAAATTAAAAACCTAAAAACACTTTAAAACCCTAATAAACTAAAAATTACTAAAACCCCTAAAAGGCCCTAAAAAATCTAACCACCCCAAAACCACAAAAATCTCTAAAAATCATTAAAAACCTTAAAAACCACTAAAAACTCTTAAATCCCTTGAAAACACCCAAAATTTTAAAAACTATAAAAACCCATGAAACACCTAAAAACAAAAATAACTATAAAACATAAAAATACCATAAAGCCTCTCAAAATTGACATAAACTGGAAAAATAATAAAATTATTTAAAAATCCTAAAAATCCCAAAAATCCATAAAAATCCAAAGAAAATCATATAATCCAAGAAAAACAAAAAATAGATAAAAACCTTAATAACACATAAAACCCTAAAAATACAAAAAAAAAACTCGAAACCCTTGAAAAAACCCATAAAACCCTTAGAAACCATAACTACACTCTAAAAACCGTAAAAACTTTTAAACCCCTAAAAACTCAAAAAAAAAATGAATAAACCATGAAAACCCTAAAACCCCTAAAAATCCCAAAAACCCTTCAAAAACCATAAAAATCCAAAAAACCACAAAAATTACTTAAAAATTTAAATAAACCAAAAAAACCCCTAAAACCCCCAGAAAATCCTAAAATGCAAAAAAAATTAAAACCCTTAAAAAGGGAAAAAGAGATAAAACCCAAAAAACAACTAAACACTCTCAAAATCCTTACAAACCCTAAAAACAAAAAAAAGCCTAAAAATTATTTAAAATCCCTAAAAAATTAAAAACCCCTAAAAACCCTAAGAATCACTAAATAAAGGATTAGAAATTTAAAAACACTTCATTCCCCAAAAAATGATTAAACACTAAAAACCCAAAAAAATCATAAAAAACATAAAAAATTTCGAAACCCAAAAACCCATTAAACAACTAAAAACCTCTAGAAAAACTAAAAATCTCTTAAACCCCTAAAAATTTAAAAAAATTATAAAAAATCTATCTACACTGAAAAAATGAACCCCCCCTGATAACCCCATAAAAACCATATATTCCTTAAAATCCAAAAACACCTTAAAATTCATAAAAACACTGAAACCCATAAAAATCCTAAAATATGTCAAAATACCCATAAAAATTTTAAATACCCTAAAAACCTAGAAAAACCCAAATAAAACCATAAAACCCCAAAAAACATAAAACCATAAGAAACTAAAACTGATAAAAACCCTAAACCCCCAAAAAACCCAAAAACCCCTCGGATTCCCTAAAAACCAATAAAAAAATAAAAATACTAAAAATTCACTAAAAATCTAAAAAAATGTAAAAACCCCAAAAATACCTCAAAACACCTGAGAAAACCTTAAAAACATAAAACCCCGGAAACCTAAAAAGATGTTAAAATCACTTATGAACCCTAAAAAGACCTTACAAACTTAAAAATTAACTAAAAAACATGAAAAATATTAAAAATATTTTAAAATACATAAAAATCTTAAAAACAAATAAAAACTCTAAATACCCATTAAACACTTAAAATTTTTAAAAACTCTAAAAACCTTAAAAACTCAAAAAAAAACTAAAAACCCTAAAAACCAAAACACCCTATAATCCTTAAAAATTCTAAGAACCTAAAAAACCCCAAAACCCTACAAACCAAAAAAATCTTAAAAAACACCTGAAAATCTTTCAAAATATAAAAAACCATAAAAACATTGAAACCTATAAAAAACCATAAAGACCTAAAAAACACTTAAATCCCCTCAAACCTAAAAATTGGAAAAACCCTAAAAACCATAAAACTCAAAAAACTATTCAAAAAAACCTATAGCCCCCAAAAAACGATAAAAAACCAAGAAAAACTCTAAAACCATTTAAGCCCCAAAAAACCTGAAAATATCAAAAATACCTCAAAAAAATAATATACACAAAAAAAATCCTAAATACTAAAAAATCAAGAGAACAAAAAACACCCTAAAAATCCCTAAAAACAAAAAAATCCATAAAACACTAAACTTTATTTAAAATCCAAAAAAGTATTAAAAATCCATAAAAACTTAAAAAAAATAACAATACTAAAAACCATATAATAATATGAAAATCCTAAAAACCTAAAAACACCTAAAATGTGAAAATCCCTAAAAACCCTAAAAACCCCAAAAAAACCCTAAAAACCCCTCAAAAATACCTAAAACACTAAAAATATTCAAAAAAAATACCTAAAAATTTAAAAACCTTAAGAACCCTATAAACCCTGTAGAAACCCATAAAAACAAAAAAAATAATTAAAACCCCTAAAAACCCTAAAAACTCTAAAACCCTTGAAAAAAATAAAAAAAACATGAAAACCTTTTAAAATACCTAAAAACCTTAAAATCCATAAAAAACCTTAAAAGTCCTAAAAATCCCTAAAAATGTAAAAAACCAAAAATCCCTGAAAACCCCTATGAAAGCATTAAAAACTAATAATAGTTAAAACCCCTTAAGCATAAATATTCTAAAAATCATAAACCCCTAAAAAACCTTAAACCCTTAAAACCCCTAAAAACAATAAAAAACCCTTATATCCACAAAAAACTATAACACCCATGAAAATTTAAGAACCGACTAAAAATATAAAAAAAACCTTCTAAAACCAATAAAAATTAAAAAAAACAAAAAAAAAGCCTAAAAAACTACAGAAAACCTAAAAATTCAAAATACCAAAAACCCCTAAAACCAAAAAGCCGTCAAAATCTATAAAAGCATAAAAAACATAAAAAACTAAAAAAATCACAAAAAATACCTCAAATGTAATGAAATATAAAAACCATTAAACCCTTAATAAAACCTAAAAAACCTAAAACCAATTTAAACCCTTAAAAAACCAAAATATTTCTAAAACCATAAAAAATTCCAAAAAAAATAAGAACCCTTATAAACCATAAAAACATTAAAACTCCATAAAACCATAAAGAATAAAAAAATATAATACCCGTTTCAACCCTTAATGATGTTAAAAATCTCGTAAAAACTTTAACAACCTTAAAAACACACAAAACATAAATAACCCAATAAACCAAAAAAACTAAAAAAACCTAAAATCCCCAAAAATCCTAATAATTCCTAAAACCCAATAAAAATCCAAAATAATCCCTAAAAAACTAAAAAGTAAAAAATCCTAAAAACTCTAAAACCCCAAGGAAACATTAAAAACATAAATACATTCAAAACCTATAAAAACCTAAAAAATACCAAAACCCATAAAAACTCTGAAAACCCAAACACCCCTCAAAATCCATAAACACCATAAAAACAAAAAATCATTAAAATCATTAAAATATAAAATTTTTGGGAAAAAACCATTGACACCATGAAAAACTTTATGAAAACCTCAAAAACCTAAAAACACTAAAAACCCAAAAAACCCATAAAAACCCCCTTAAAACAAATAAAAAACTAATACCTGGTGAAAACTATAAAAACCCTTTAAACCCCTAAAAATTAATATAAACACTAAAAATCCATAAAAACTATAAAAACACAACTCCCCAAAACCCCCCAAAAACAATAATACCTATAAAGACCCTAAAAACCTTCAAAAGTAGTATTAAAATCATAAAAAACTAGACACTTAAAACCCCTAAAAACCTAAAAACACTAAAAACCCTAAACTCCATTAAAACCATAAAACCCCACCAAAAAATTAAAATAATACCCCCTAAAACCACTGAAAACTATAAAAACCCAATAAATCCCTAATAATGTTAAAAATATTTAAAAACCCCTAATACCCCAAAAAAACCAGAAAACCATAAAAACCCTAAAAACTATTAAAATCATAAAAATCACGAAAAATCTTGGAAAAAAATTAAAACCCTTAAAACGCTAAAAAATGATAAGAAAACCATAAAAACCTAAAGACAAATAAAACACCAAAAATCTAAAAATTTCTAAAACTATAAGAAACCCTAAAAAACAATAAAACCCATAAAAACCATAAAACTGCAAAACCCCATAAAAACCAGAAATCCCACTAAAAATCAAGAAACCCTTTAAACCCCTTAAAAAATTTAAAACTCTAAAACCCCTAAAAACCTAAAAAACTCAAAAATACCTAAAAGATAATAAACCAAAAAAACATTAAAAACCCCTAAAATCCCTAAAATCCCTAAAATCTATAAGAACCTTAATATCATATTAAAATCCTAAAAAATACATAAAATCCCTAAAAACAAAAAAATGCTAAAACACTTAAAACCCCTTAGAAACCCAAAAATGAAAAACACTTAAAAACCCTAAAAAACCTAAAAAATGCTAAAAACCCTAAAATCCTTAAATACACTAAAAATCCTTAAAAGCCTAAAAATCATAAAAACTATAAAAATTCCCAAAAAATAAAAAAAACGTAAAAAACCAAAAAGCCTGAAAAACCAAGAGAAACCATAAAAACCAAAAATATCTAAAACCCCTTAAGACATAAAAAACTTTAAAACACCTAAAATACCCCAAACCCATAAAACCCACTAAAATCATAAAAAACCTGAAATCCCAAAAAAACAACTGAAAACTCTAAAACAACATTAGTCCCCTAAAAACATTAAAAACCCCTAAAAGAAATTAAAAACCATAAAAACTAAAGAAAAATATTAAAAATGCAAAGAAAGATAAATCCTAACCCCCCCCCCCCAAGATCCCTAAAAATCCCAAATACCATAAAACACCTAAAAAATCCCTAAAATCATTAAAGACCTAAAAAATCATAAAATCCTCAAAACCCTAAAAACCCTAAAAAATTATCAAACTCATATAAAAATTAAAAAAATAAACAAGTATAAAATATCCATAAAAATGTAACAAACCTTAAAAAACATGAACATCCATTTGGAAACCATAAAAACCAAAAAAACACTGAAAACCCATAAAATACTTAAATAACACTAAAAAAACTAGAAACCATTAAAACATTAAAAACCATAAAAAACCCTAAAAATACCTAAAAAGCATAAAAACCAATAAAAATCCTAAAAACCAATAAAAATATATAAAAATGTAAAACCCTAAAAAATCTGAAATACCCTATGAAAATCATAAAAACCTAAAAAACATAAAACCCCTAAACACATTAAAACCCGTTAAAACCCGTTAAAACCCATAAAAACCCTATAAACCCAAAAAATCATAACACCCTTAAAAACTATAAAACCCCTAAATAACCATAAAAACCCAAAAACTAATAACAATTTCATAAAAATATTTAAACACCTAAAAATGTTAAAAAACTAAAAAAACATAAAACCCAAAATAAACTAAAAAAAACAGAAACCCAAAAAATAAAAAAAACCAAAAAACCATAAAAATCCTAAAAAACCCTAGAAATATATATAAATGTAAAAAACCTAAAAACCCCGGAAAAACACTATGAAAATATTAAAAAATTAAAAACACTTAGAATCCCTAAAAACCTAAAAAATTCTAAAAACCCTAAAAACCCTAAAACCCCTAAAAACCCTAATATACACTAAAAATCCTAAATTCCCTAAAAACCATAAAAATCCTGAAAAATCCCTAAAATCATTAAGAACATAAAAAACCTAAAATACCCTAAAATCCTCTAATAAAACATTAAAACCATAAAACACCTAAATCCCCCTAATACCCTAAAAAATTTAAAAACCCAAGAAAACACTAACACCCCCTAAAAACCATAAAAAACCTAAAATCCTTATAAACTCTAAGAACCCATAAAACCCCTGAAAATCACTAATAACTCAGAAAAAACCATTAAAACCCTAAATTTTTTAATTAATCTAAAAACCCTTAAGACCCCTAAAAACATAAAAAAACCCCAAAAAACCAAAAAACCAAAAAACCCTAAAAATTCCTGAAATCCCAAAAAACCACAAAATTCCTCTAAAATCCCCAAAAATTCCTAATGATGTAGAAAACTATAAAAACCCTAACAAAACCATTAATAAATAAAAATGATTAAAACCCATACATCCCTAAAATAGATAACAAAACTAAAAAACCTAAAAAACCATAAAAACCCTAAACCCGCTCAAAATACCTAAAAACCCGAAAACCCAAAAATATCCAAAAAGTCCCTAAAAACCCATAAAAACTTAAAAACCCTAAAATGTTGATAAAAATTTAGAAAACATTAAAGACATTATAACACCAAAACCCATTAAAAACCTAAAAATCTCTAAAAACCCTAAAAACACTAAAAAACCCCTTAAAACCTTAAAACCATTAAAAACCATAAAACCCTTGAAAAATGAAAAACCCATAAAAACCCATAAAACCATAAACTCCACTAGAAACTCTAAAAACCATTAAACACATAAAAATGGTAAAAAAACATTCACAAAACTTTAAACCCCTAAAAACTCAAAAAACCCCAAAAACCCTAAAAACCATAAAAAACTCTAAAACCCACAAAATCCCAAAAAATACCTAAAAATCCTAAAAACCAAAAAAACCCTAAAGATCCCTAAAAACCAAAAAAACATAAAAAATTATTTTAAACACTAAAACACAAAAAAAACATAATACCCAAAAACAAAAAAAAACACCTAAAACCCTAAAAATGCTAAAAATTCTAAAACCCCCTAAAAACAAAACAAAAACAAAAAACCCCCTAAAAACCATTAAAAACCATAAAACCCATAAAACCCCTAAAACCCCTAAGAAACAAGTAAAAAAACTAAACACCATTTATGACCGTAATAATGTTTAAAAATACTAAAAAACCATAAAACACTAAAAAATATAAAAAAAATATATACAAAACCAAAAAAACCATAAACTACATAAAAACCCTAAAAACCCTAAAACCCTTAAAATACTAAAAACCCATCAAAATCCAAAAAATCCATAAAAACCCTAAAATCCTAAAAACCTATAAAAACATTAAAACCCTTAAAAGACTTAAACTTCATAAAAAACATAAAAATTATAAATCCATAAAAGTCCCGAAAACCCTAAAAACCATATATACCATAAAAACATGTTAAAACATTTAAAAACTCTAAAACCCCATAAAAACCCTAAATCCCACACAAAACTATAGAAACAATTTATACCGTTAAAAAATAGTAAAAAACTCTAACAAACCTTAAGATCCCTAAAAAATAAAAAACCTTAAAACCCCAAAATAAACATTAAACCCTAGAAAGCCTAACAAATCCGAAAACTCCATTAATCCCTAAAACCCCTAAAAAAATAAAAATCCCCAAAAATCCCCAAAAATCCCTTAAAACATAAAAACCATGAAAAATCATATGAAATCCTTTAAAAATAAAAACACTTTAAACCCTAAAAACCCTAAAAAATCCTAAAAACCATAAAAAAAATAAATACCATACAAATAATAAAAGCACAAAAAATCATAAAACCCCCTAAAACCAATAAAAACCCAAAAAAACACAAAAACAATTAAAATCCCTTTACACCCCCAAAACGCCAAAAAACTCTAAAAACCTTAAAAAACTTAAAAACTAAAAAAACCCTAAAACCCCAAAAAACTATAAAAACCCTAAAAGCCATTAAAATGATTGAAACCCTAAAACCGTAAAATTTCCTAAAAACTTTAAAGACCATAAAAATATCAAAAAAAATCCATAAAAATATAAAAAACAACAAAACCTTGAATATTCATAAGAAAACATTAAAACCCAAAATACAAGTAAAACTCCTAAATACCTATATAACACTAAAAAACCTAAAAACCATAATCTCTAAAAAATTGTTAAAATCAATAAAAACCATATAGACCCCTAAAATAATTAAAAAATGCATGAAACCTAAAAATCCCTAAAAAACTAAAAAAACCATAAAAAACCGAAATACAATAACACCACTAAAACACCTAAAATACCAAAATACCTTGAAAAATAAATATAAAAACTATAAAAAATAATTGAAATTCTAAAAAATGCCTAAAAATACCTGAAAACTAAAACAACTCTAAAACCTTAAAACACCCAAGAAAACTAAAATACCCTAAAAAAATAAAACCACTAAAAAACCAAAAAAAATAACCCCAAAACCCAAAACCCCTAAAAACCTTAAAAACCATAAAATCCCTAAAAACCTTAAAATTATCTAAAAACCCTAGAAACCATAAAAATACAAAAAATACCTAAAAACACTAAAATGTAAAAAACCTTCAAAACCATGAAATCCCCTATGAAAACATTAAAAAAATAAAAATACTAAAACCCCAAAATACAGAAAAATGCTAAACCCCTTAAAACCATAAAAACAAGAACAACTAGAAACCGTAAAAAATCCTAAAAGCCCTTAAAAACCATAAAACCACTAAATCATTAAAACCCATCTAAGCCCATAAAAACATTACAAAACTCTAAAAACCCTTAAAAATTCAAAAAAACCTTAAAATATAAAAAACCCCATAATATCCCTACAAACACGAAAAACCCTAAAATCCCTCAAAAACCATAAAAACACTAAGAAACTATAAAATTACTAAAAGGAACTAAAATCCATAAAAAACATAAAAATACCCAACAAACATTGAAAACCCCTATGAATAATATAAAAACCTAAAAATAGTTTAAACACCAAAAAAGACAAAAAAATCTAAAAACCCTAAAATCCCGAAAAATCCTTAACATCCCTAAAAAATATAAAAACCCATAAAAATCCTAAATTTACCTGAAAATCCCAAAAAATATAATAACCATAAAAACATTGAAAAACCCTAAGAAAACCATAAAAAAGAAAAAAACAATTAAAAGCCCTGAAATCTTGGAAAATGCTAAATAGGTTAAAAAACCTGAAAACCATAGAAAACTATAATAAGAAAAAAAAACCCTTAACAACCCATAAAAAATCAAAAAACAGTTAAAGAATCTATAATAACTTTAAAAACTAAAAACATTAAAACACTAAAAAACTTAAAATCTTTTTAAAACAAAACTAAACCCCAAAAACCCCAGAAAACCCAATGAAACCAAAAAAATCATTAAAAACCCCCAAAACCCCTCAAAATCCATAAATATCCTAAAAACCATAAAAATCCAAAAAATATCCTTAAAAATCTCAAAAAATGTAAATCACACTAAAACCCCTGAAAATACTTAATAAAACCTTAAAAAACTAAAACAACTAAAACCCCTTTGAAACCTAAAAAGCAAAAATCCTAAAAAACCTTAAACCCCTAAAAAACATAAAACCCCTAAAACCCATAAAACCCCTAAAAACACTAAAAATAGAAAAAAAATATTTGAACACCTAAAAATGTGAAAATCTCTTAAAAATATTAAAAAATAAAAAAATAAAAAAAACAGAAAAACCAAAAAAATCCATAAAAATAAATAAAACCCTAAAAACCATGAAAATCTCAAAAACCCCTAAAAAATTAAAAATTCTATAAAATCCCAAAAATTCTGTATTAACATAAAAACCCTAAAACCATCCCTAAAATTTCCTAAAAAAATGAAAAAACCCTATTAACCCTAAAAACACAAATGAAAACATTCAAAACAGAAAAATATATAACACCCCTAAAATTATAAAAAAAATTATAGGAACACTAAAAAACCCTAAAAACCGAAAAATCCACCCAAATGCCAAAAAACCATAAAAACCATAATGATAAAAAACCAAAAAATTACTAAAAAAAATAAAAAACCCAAAAAACCGTGAAAACCTATAAGAAAACCAAAAAAACAGAAAGACAATTAAAATCCCTATAAAACCCAAAAAATGATCCAAACATTAAAACCCCAAAAACCACCAAAAACCCTAAAAACCCCTAAAACCATTAAAATCCTAAAAACCATAAAATACCTAAAAAATTCTACAAAATCTTAAAAACAATAAAACCACAAAAAATGTTGAAAAACATTAAAAACTCTAAAAAACAAAAAAAAACACTAAAAACCCAAAAAAAACCATAAAACCCTAAAACCCCTCTAAATCCATAAAACCATAAAAACCATAAAAATCCTAAAAAAGACCTTTATATCCCTGAAATTTTAAAAAAACCTAAAACTATAAAAAACATAAAAATGTAAAAAATCCCATAAAATCCATGAAATTTTAAAAAAACCCTCAAACCCATGAAATACACAAAAAAAACCATAACAACCTAAAAACACATAAACCCCCTGAAAACCTAAAAAACTGTAAAAATACTAGAAAACCCTAAATGCCCTAAAAATCATAAAAACCCTAAAAATCCTAAAAGCCATAAAAATCCAAAAAACCAAAAAAAATCCATAAAAATGTAAAAACACCTAAAAACCTTGAAAAAACCTAATGAAACCTCAAAAAACTAAAAACACATTAAACACATAAAACCTAAAAATGATAAAGTCCTTAAAAACCCAAAAGAGATCCTAAAACACCAAAAAAATCCATAAAACCATAAAAACACTAAAAACCTAAAAACCCTCTAAAAACACTAAAAACAACTAAAAACTATAAAAACCCTTTAAAACTGTCATAATTTTAAAAAACAATAAAGAACCATTAAATCCCTACAAAACTGAAAACCAAAAAAAAACTCAGAAAACCCTAAACCATTAAAACCCCTAATCCATAAAAACCAAAAAACCCATAAAAATCCTAAAAACCCATTAAAAGGTAAAAAAACCTAAAAATAAAAAATACCCTAAGAAAACATCAGAAATATAAAAAAACTTTAAACCCCTAAAACCTAAAAACATTAAAACCCAAAAAACCCCAAAAGACCCTAAAAACCGTAAAAACCCTAAAAACCTTAAAAACACTAAAAATAAAAAAAAACCCATAAAAACCCCTAAAACCTATAACATACCCTTAAATCCATAAAAATTTAAGAAACACAAAAAAACCCTTAAAACCATAAAAAATTCAAAAAAACCCTAAAAACCAAAAATATCATAAACCCCCTAAAACACTAAAAATCATTAAAAATCCTAATAAAACATAAATATATAAAAAATACCATAAAATCCATAAAATAAAAAAACCCTAAATACCCTGAAAAATCCTAAGAGAACCTCAAAAATATAAAAACACAAAAATTTCACAAAAAACAAAAAAACACTAACCCTAAAGTACCTAAAACCCCTAAAAATAGTAAAATCCCCAAAATCCCTAAAACCCCTAAAAACAGTAAATTTCTAAAAAATCCCTAAAAATAACTTAAAAGATAAACAAATCCTAAAACCAATAAAACTCTATAAAAACCTTAAACACTTAAAAACACTTAAAACCTATAAGAAACCTAATAAGCGCTAAAAACCCTAATGACCATTAAACTCCTAAAAACCCATGAAAGCAAAAAACCCCCTAAAACCCTAAAAACCCTAAAAACTGTTAAAATGATAAACCCCCATTGAACCCTAAAACGTTAAAATAAATCATAAAATCTTAAAAACCATAAAAATATAATAATCCCGAAAACCCTAAAATACCATAAATAATCTGAAAAATCCCTAAAAATCACTAAAATCATAAAAATACACTAAACCCCTTGAAATCATGTAATAAATACTTAAAAAACTAAAAACACTTAAACACCCTAAAAACAATAAAAAATTCTAAAAACCCAAATAAACCCAAAAAACCATAGAAAACCTAAAAATCATAAAAACCCTAAAAACACATACAAACCCTAAAAACCACTAAAAATTCTAAAACCCATTTAAATCCAAAAAAATATTAAAAAACTCTAAAATCCATTTAAACCCTAAAAACTCAAAAAACTGTAAAAACAAAAAACCCATAATTACACTAAAAACCCTACAACCCCCTAAAACCAATCAAAATCCCTAAAAATGCTAAAAACCATTAAAATCCTAAAAAATCCTAAAAAATAAATACAAATGTAAAAAATCCATTAAAACTAAAAATCTATAAGAAAACCTTAAAAACCTCAAACAATTAAAAACCTAAAAAAACATAAAAAATGAAAAACACACAAAAACCCTAAAACCCCTAATTAACCATAAAAATGATCAAAATCCCGGAATTTTTAAAATTCATAAAAATCATAAAAAATTCCTAAAAATCTAATAAAATGATATAGACCCTAAAAACCCTCAAAAACCCATAATAAAACCTTAAAACCCTAAAAAAATTTAAAACACCAATAAACTGAAAAAACTCAATAATCTATAAAAAACACCTAAAAAATCAAAAACCTAAAATCCCATAAAAGACCCTAAAAACTATGAAAATATAAAAAACCCATAAAAACCCTAAACACTCAAAAATAATACAAAAATCCTCTAAAAACTATGAACCAGGGTTGGGATGTGGGCAGGGGAAGGGACTTGGGATGTGGGATGCCCCCGAATACAGGGGTGTTGCTGCGCAGGAGGCGCTTCCAAGGGAGGAGGGGCTTTTGCAGCTGGCTGGCAAGCCTGACTTTCTGGCCAGGCATGAAGATGAGGGTATAGTCCTGCTTAGGGAGGATGGAAAAATTCCTCTAGTTTCTATCGATGGGAGTGAAGAAATACCTGCATTAGTGGCCCTAAGTTTGACTCAGGATGAAGTTTTTGTTGAGTGCCCCCTTAATAAGGAAGCGTCCTCTATCCCGGATCAAGTGCATGGAATGGAAGCAGAGGAGTTCTCTTTTGAGATTGTGAAGGTGAAAGGGATGGATGATGAGCCCACCTCGATCACCTCAAAGAGGAGGTAGAAGCGGGTTTACTACACTCTCCCCAGACCCATGGTTACTTGGGCTTCTTCAAAGGCGGTTAAGCTGAATGTCAAGGTTAATAACAGGGACCAGCCGCATTCCCTAGAAAAAAAGAAACAGAGGGAGAAGTTTTTGACTCTCCTCAAGCTCAATGGGGATTATGAGTTGGGATGGGATGACTCTGACTCCTGCTTTGATGATGCAGCCTCTGGATATGGTGTGGATGGTGATCCTTATGGAGTGGTTTCTGTTTCGGACTTTGGTGGTGACGTTGAATGATCTGTTTTTCTTTCCTTCTTTATTTTCCTTTTGATTTTTATTTTTTGGGTATTTGGGTTGGGGTTGTAAGGGGTTTTTTGGGGTGGGTCGTTTGAACCCTCCCCTCCCTTGTCTGTTGTGATTTTCTTTATAAATTTGGGGGGGGGGGAATATCCTAACCCTCTAATCTTCTTTTCCCTAAAAACCTCTGGAAAAAATACCTAAGATGGATCTAGGAATGGGACCTGACGGTGATGGAGTTCCCGTCAAACCTTTGAATGTCATGTCCCCTACAGGCAAGATGGAACCTATTCCGGCTTTGATAGAGGTTTGTGGCCCTAATGAGCTCTTCCAACTATGTAATCGAACATCCTCTGGGTTTCCTGTGATTGGCGGTGCACCAAAGGCCTCGGGACTGAAGAATAATTTTTTGGAGGCGGAAAAATCCATGATCTCACTTTCCTTATCTGATTTTGATCCCCCCTCCCCAGGTCGATTCATTCGGAAGGGGCGAGTGGCTCATGTCTTAGATAATCGAGAGGTATTGGAGGAAAGACGCAACTTATGTCATTTCTCCATTATTTCCCGGGTGTTTACCCCCAAGGGTGAGCGGCTCTAGAAGTTCTATGATCTCACCAATCAGATCAGGGAGATCTGGGACTTTTTTGAGTGGAAAATGACTACCATGGGGCGAGGGTACTTTCATATTGTCTTCCCATCATATGAATGCGTGATATGAGCTTGGAGCTTCAGCTCCCTTAACTTGAAGCCTGGTCTTCTAAGGATCCAAGAGTGGGATCGGAATTTCGATCCTTTGAATTTCAAGAACACCTCTGTATAGGTATGGATTTGCATTTTTAAGCTTAGTTGGCTTTATTAGAACCCACGGATCCTATGGGACATTGCCTCCTCGGTGGGTTTTCCTATACACCTCGACAAAGATACTAAAAATCCAAAGTACGGGCACTTTTCCCATGTCCTTGTTAAAGTTGACTTTCTCTCCACACTGATCTAAGAAGTGGTGCTCAACACTGATGAAAACAGCTTCATGATGGAGATCCAATATGAGCACAAAACCTAGCTTTGCCTTCATTGTTACCTTTTTGGGCATCTCATCTTTGACTTCCGTCATCTGAAAGTGTGTTCCAAGTGCAACATTAAAGGGAACACTGCCGAGTCCTGCATCAGGAAACTGGGTGCTGGAGAGGGGGTGAAGGCTCCTTACCAAGCACCTGCTCCCTCCCAGCCCAGTCCTATGGCAGTTCGATGTCCTGTGGAGCTTCCTTCACCAAGGAGGGCACTGGAGGTCAATGAAACTCTCTACCAAGAGATGATCTCCCAATTAGTGGGAGTTTCTGATGGGTCTAACCCCCCGGCTGAACGGCTAGCTGTCGCAGACTCTGCTGCTGTCACTCCCAGTTTGCAGACAGCCATGGTTGAGCCTAGCCAAACCTTAGAGCCTGATGGTGGCCGGGCAATCATGGATGAGCCTGGCCAGCCTTCCCTGCTCCCTAATCCTTCTATGGTGGCAGGTCTTGCCTTCTACCAGGGACCGCCCCCTCCCATCCAGTTGGTGGATGATGGGCTAGATCGCCTTACAGCCACATGGCCCCCTGTCCCCCTTGGCCCTGAGAAGGACTGCACACCCCTGAACCTTCTGTCACTGTCTGGTGATTCCTTCATGGCTGTGTCCTCCAGCAAGGCTACACGATGAGACACAGTTAAAAGTGCATCCCCAGTGGCACTATGCCCCATGAATATGTTCACCCCTCTCAGCGGTAGGTTCTGGGATGATGAGGCTGATGAATAGAATGATGAGGAGGCAGAAGGGTCCTCCAAGCCGGTTGACAAGAACTCACCACATGAGGTTGGCTCTCAACCTCCCGATGACCTGGGACTCAAATACCGGGTTGCAGAAGTTGATCCTCCCACTAAGAAGAACGTTGTGGGCAGGCCCAAGAAGAAATGGAAAAAGGAAAAGGCAAAGGTCGTGACCTTGAATTCTAACACCACCCCTGTGAACGGGGCGACTTCTGCTTAATTTGATGCGGATCCACTTCTAGAACTTCCAGGGGATTGGGAATCCTCCCAGAGCCTCAACCCTTAAGCATTTCCTCACTTCCCAGAGGCCTATGGTTCATGGTATTGCTGATCCAATGATCCCATTTAATAACTGGATGGGTTTCAACTGGGGAAACCTTGGTTACTCCTGTATTTCCAAGACCACTAATGAGAATGGTCTTGACACCCTATGGGTTCTTAAGCATGATGACATTCAGTTGAAATCTGTCGAGGTGTGTCCCTAAGTTATCACCTTGTCTGTCATGTGAAACTCCTCCCCTCACTCTCTATCCTTTTTGTATGACTCCTGCTCCTATTTGAGGAGATGGGGTTTATGGGAACAATTGATTACACTTTATGGGATCATTGAGAATAGCTGGATTGTGATTGGGGACTTCAACACTGTTCTGCCTCCGGATGAGAGGATTTCCTCCAACTTCTCTCACTCAGCTACTGAGGACTTTTCCTTTTGCCTTGACGCCTTTGATCTCACGGAGGTCCCTGTTTCTGGAGCCTCCTTCACTTGGGGTCGTTTCACTATGAACAGAAGGTAGGCCAACAAGTTGGATAGATGTTTTTATAGGATCGATGATGCGGCCCTACCCCTTGATGTCTCAGGCTTTACCCTCCCCATGTTTCATTTGGATCACAATCCTTTGACTGCAGATTGTCCATAGGCACTTCAAGATCATCACCCTTGCCTTTTAAGTTCAATAATGCATGGATTAATGTTCCTGGCTGTAGGGAAATTTTCATCAGTGGCTGGAATAAAGACCTTTGGGGCAGTCATTACCATAGCTTGGTCTCGAGGCTCAAAAAAATCAAAGCCTTGCTCAAAGAACGGAGTATAGTCTTCTTCTCTAGTCTGAATGAAGACATTCGAGCTACTGAGCATCAACTTTCCGCCCAACATGAAGCTAACCATCTCTCGCCCCTGCCCTCTCGAGAGGAGCTGCAGCTCCATCCAAGCTTTATGATCTTCTGGCTCTCAAAGAAAATTTGGCCAAGAATCAGTTCAATGTTAGATGGCTCAAGGATGGAGATCGCAATTCAAAATTTTTCCATCGCGTGCACATGGAGAAAAAATAAAAAAAGTGTAAAAAGGTTGTCCGTATCTCGGGATCTACCTTCACCTCAGAGGATGATATTTCTGCCGCTATTTTCAATCATTTTCAAGGGATTTTCTCGGATGATGGCGGGGATTTCACTCTCCCCTTGATGGACATCATCTTTCCACGTGTTGATGAGCAATAGAACCGGGATCTAATGATCCCCCCTTGTGGAGGAAGTTAGGGATACCTTGTTCTCTCTGAACATTGATAGCACAGCAGGACCGGATGGTTTCACCAACAAATTCATCATGTCTTACTGGGATATCATGCATGAGGGCATCATTAGTGCTGTTCATAAATTCTTTCTCTCTACTAGGTTCGCACATGGGGTCAAATCTAACTTCATTGCCCTAATTCCCAAAAGGGACAATGCCATTGAAATTGGTGACTTTTGACCTGTCTCCATTGGAAACACTGTCCCCAAAATTATCAGTATGATTTTGGTCATGCGAATTGGGATGTTTGTGGGGGACATTCTCACCCCTAATAAGTTTGGGTTCATCCCGAGAAGGAAAATATAGCAATGTATTTTCACGGCCTCAGAGAGCATCAACATTATGCGGAATCAGTCCAACCAGGGAAACTTTACACTTAAGATTGACATATCCAAGGATTTTGACACCATCATGTGGAGCTTTATCTCCCAGGTCCTGTCCAAGTATGTCTTCTCGAGAAATTTTATCAAGATCACTATGTCCATTCTAAACAGCATTTAGGTCTCTATTATTTTAAATGGTTCCCCAAAGGGGTTCTTCCCCTGTTCTCGTGTGGTCAGACAGGGTGAACCGCTCTCAGGAATCCGCTTCGCGATCACAGAGGATTACTTGAGCAGGCACATCATTGACCTTTTCTAGGCTGGTCTCTTCAATCCTATTCGGGCAGGGAGGGATCTTCACATGCCATCCCATTTGTTGTATGCTGATGATATTATTCTATTTGGGAAAGCTGACAAACAGACCTTGGAATCCATCCAGATGATCTTCCGGCATTATGAATATGTGGCTGGGCAATCCATCAGTTGGAACAAGTCCTTGATCGTCTTTGGGGAGGGGATCCCACGGTCCCATTAGATCTCCATTTCCAAGTCCCTTGGTGTCAAGAGAGGGTTATTACCTTTTGACTACTTAGGCATTCCCATTTTTTGGGGATGTGTCAAACGATCTTCCCTTGAGAACATTTTCTCCAAAATCACTCAACTACTGGCGAAGTGGAAAGGGGAATCCCTCTCGCAAGCCATAAGGGTCTGCCTTATAAACTCGGTTATTACCTCTATGTTCACTTATTATTTATCCATCTACATATGGATAGTTAATCTCATCAAGGAACTCCAAGAAAATATCAAGCATTTTTCCTGAACGCGGTGTATAAATCAAAGGAAATTGGTTACAATGGCCTGGAAGGACTGCACTAAACCAATTGAGATGGGTGGGCTTGGCATCAAAGACCTCAAATGATACAATGATGCTATCCTTGATAAATTTACTTGGAGGCTGATAAGTCCTATGGATGGGGGTTTAGGCTTCACTTGGGAAAGCTTCATGCTCAAACTTTGTGATGGTTATGCAGGGTACTTCCCCTCTTCTATTTGGCCAGAAATTCGGGACTCGTATAAGGACATTATCTCTCACTCTAAATGGATTGTTTCAAAGCACTCAGAATTGAATGCTTGGTCCACACCTTGTCCTGATAGGCCCCTGTAGAATTGCATTAGTCCTCCTCCCATACTTGAGAGCCTGTCCATTGAGGAGTTCATCCCACGGCTGGAATAGTTTGAGGCTCTTCTCCCAACTGAAGCCTCACTCCAAATCCAGCATTATGCCTTCATCGACTCTGACATATTGATCAGGAAACCCAACCTTGTTTGGGGACTTACCACCAAGGAGTACTATCGGTACAACTGCGCCAGGGGATCCCCTTCACCAGTCTGGCTCTCTAAATTCAAGAGGAATTTCATTCCTCCTTCCAACCATCTCCTTCTCTGGAAAATCTAGAATAATAGGCTTCCCATTCAGAACTAGTTGAAGAGAGCCAGACATAGAATTCCCTCGGTTTGTCTCCTATTCCTTGGTTCGGAAAAAAAATGCTCAGCACACCTTCCTCCAATGCAGACTCAGTGTTGAGCTCTGGGGATACTTGCAGTAGATTTTTGGGTTCCCAGTTGGCCTGAACAGGCCTCTTTTTGAGCTCCTTCCAGACCTGCCTAACTGGGATTACAATGAGCAGGTCCGCAACCTCCTACTGGTCACGGTTGTAGCCACCATATATTTTATCTAGACCGATCAGAATGTTGTGTCCTTCAATAAGAAACGGATTTACATTCATGGTGGTGTTGTGGAAATCCACAGGGCTATTTATGCGGCTTCTCGTATTCAGACAGGCCATACGGCGAATGATGTTTGCGAGCTGATCATCCTTCAGTTTCTTGGAGTCTCTGGCTGGGCAAAAAAAACCCATTGTTCCCAAGTTTTTTTGATGGATCCCTCCACTCCCATCCTGGATTAAGGTCAATGTGGATAGTGCGGCCCTTGGTGCATCGGGCCCTGCTGAATGTGGTGGAGTTTTATGCACCTATCGGGGCTTTGTCAAAGGATGCTTCCATCACTTTATTGGTGATGGGTGTGCCCTTGAAGCTGAATTGTGGGCCATGATAAAGGTGATTTATTTTTCTATCAGGTTTGGGTGGAGCTTCCTGTGGCTTAAGTCTGACTCCATGCTTGTTGTGAGTGCTCTTAAAAATAGATCTAGGTGTGTCCCCTGGAGGCTCCTCACCCCATGGATGGACTGCATCGCCATGTTCCAAAGGCTGAATCTCACTGTGACACATGCCACCCAGGAGGTGAATGCGGTTGCAGATGCTCTCTCCAAACAGGCTATTTTGGAGCGGTGCTTGCTATGGTCCTTTATCTCCACGCCTCCTTGCTCCTCATCCATTGACTCTGACTTGAAGGGTGAGGTACACACCCGGTTATGTAATCCCCCATTGTATCACTCTGTTTGTCCTTTTCTTTTTGTTTAATTTTGGGGGGCCAGGTTTATCCGGTCTCGATCCTTCCTTGCCCTAAAAACCTCATACCCCTCAAAATGAAAAAACCCTAAACAGACATAGAAAAACCAAAAAATCCATAAAAACATAAAAACCCTAAAAACCCTAAAACTTTAAAAAACCTTAAAACCATAATACCCCATAAAAATCTGAAAAAAAATCAAAAACCCTATAAACATAAAAAATCCTAAAATACTTGACATTCCCTATGAAATCCTTAAAAACCTAAAAAATTAAAACAATTAAAACCTAAATATCGAAAAATTCTAAATACCCTAAAACCCTAAAACAGATAAAAATCCACAAAACCCTAAAACCAATAAGTTTCCTTAAAAAGACCTAAAAATCCCTAAAATGTAAAAAACCATAAAACCCCTGAAAAACTGTAAGAACAAAATAAAAACATTTAAAACCCCTAAACAAATAAAAAATGCAAAAAACCCAAAAAACAATAAAAGGAACCTAAAACCCTAATTCCCCCTAAAAATCATGAAATCCCTAAAATCCATAAAAACCCATAACAACCTTGGAAACCCATTAAAACCACTAAAAACATTAAAAATATCTAGATCCCTAAAAACATTTTAATACTCTAAAAAACCTTAACAATTGTAAAAAAAACTCCCAAAACACCGAAAACCCAAAAAATTTATAAAAACCCTAAAATCCAAAAAAATAATTAATACCTCTAAAAACTCAAATAATCTTAAATAAGACCTACAAATCTATAAGAACATCAAAAACCCTAAAAACCATAAAACATACTTATGAAAAATGTAAAAAACCTAAAAATATTAAAACACCTAAAAAACCTAAGAAATGCTAAAAATCCTAAGAAACCCTAAAAACCATAAAAACATCTTAAACCCTCAAAATCCGTAAAACCCATAAAAACCCATTAAAATCCTATAAAATTTCTAAAAATACCTAAAAATATAAAAAACCCTAAAATCCATTTAAAAAGAAGAAGAAAAACTTAAAACCCAAAAAACTCTTAAACCCCATAAAAACTATACTATGCTGAAAACCATAAAAACCCAAAAACCATAAGAACCATAAAATTAAAAAAACATTCAAAAAAACCCAAAATAGATAAAAACCTGAAATAGCACTAAAAACTCTAAAAACCCTTTTAAACCATAAAAATGATAAAAAACCTAAAAACATTACAATCATAAAAAAACTAAAAATACTCCAAAATACAAAAACACAAAAAAATAAAAATTCAAAAAATTCACTAAAAACACAAAAAACATAAATAATTCAAAAAACCCTGAAAAAAATAAAGAAAAACATAAAAAACTCAAAACACTTAAATCCCCTAAAAACATAAAAAAATTCAAAAAAACCTAAAAACCATAAAAAACATGAAAATCCCTAAGAACCCTAAAAACAATAAATACCTAAAAATATATAATAATCTATAAAAACATAAAAAAATTGAAAACCCATATGAAAATCATAAAAGCCTTAAAACATTAAAACCCCTAAAAAACCAAAAACACTAATAACCCTTAATGACCCTAAAACCCTAAAACCACTAAAAACCATAGAAACCACTAAAAACTAAAAAACCCAAAAAAGTAAAAAAATAAATAAAACTCTTAAAACCCTTAAAAACCCATAAAAATGTTAACAGACTCTAAAAAACATTAAATCCCTATAAAACCCCCTGTAAATACCCAAATAATCCTTAAAAACAGTAAAAACCAAAAATAACCTTGAAAATCTCTAAAAACGCATAAAAAAATTAAAAATCCCTCTAATCCCTAAAAATGTCAGAAAATTGAAAACCTCAAAGGAAACCATAAAAACCTAAAAATATTTAAAACCTTTAAAAAACCTAAAAATGCTAAAAACCATAAAACCCCCCAAATCATAAAGACCATCAAAATCCCTAATAACAATAAAACCCCCAAAAACCCAAAAAAAAACCTTAAAACCACTAAAACTATAAAACCCCATTAAACCCTTAAAAACAATAAAAAATATATAAAAACCCTCAAAACCCAAGAAAACCCCCAAAACCCCCAGAAACCATAAAACCCTAAGAAACCCTTAAAACCCTAAAACCCCCTAAAAAGCCAAAAAAATCATAAAAATTTCCTAAAATATCTAAAAACGTAAAAAACCATAAGAACATTAAAAAATTACAATAAAAAAACAAAAAAAATCAAAAAACACTTATAACCCCTAGAAATTCTAAAAAATTATAAATATGCTAAAAACAAAAAACCCTCAAAATCCATAGAAACATTAAAAAATCATAACAATTATATGAAATCCAAAGAAACATAAAAGTACATAAAACCCTAAAAACCCATAAGAAAACCTGAAACCCCTAAAAATACATAAAAACACTAGAAAAACACAAAACACTAAAAACACTAAAAACCACAAAAAAACAACCCACCCAAAACCATAAAACTCTTAAAAACATTAAAAAATATAAAAACTAAAAAAACTGAAAACTAAAAACCCTTTAAACTAATAAAAACATTAAAAAACTCTAAAAAACATTAAAAACACTAAAACCTAAAAAATCCTAAAAAATGATAAAAAACTAAATCCAAAAAACTATCACAATCCCTAAAATCCTAAAAATCATAAAAATCCAAGAAAATCCCCAAAAATCCCTGAAAACAAAAAATCCCACTAAAAACCTTAAACCCCCCCCCCCCCCAAAGAAAACCTTGATAACATTAAAACACTTAAAATCCACTAAAAACCTAAAAAATGCTAAATACAAAAAAAACACTAAAACCCTCAAAATCACAAAAAACATTAAAAATGATGAAAATCCTAAAAACCCCTAAAAATGAATAAAGAACTTAAAAACCATAAGACCATAAAAACCCATAATAAATCCATAAAACCCTGAAAAAAATTAAAATCCCTAAAACCCCAAAATGCTAAAACATTAACAACCTAAACAAACTAAAAACCCCAAAACCCTTCAAAAACCCAAAAAACACAAAAAACCCTAAAAATAATTAGAACTCTAAAAACACATTAAACTTATAAAATCATTAAAAAATATAAAAAAACATAAAAACTGTAAAAAACCACAAACATCCCAAAAAACCCAAAAAACCCTAAATTCCTAAAAACCCATAAAAACACTCAAACTCTCTAAAACCCTAAAAAACAACAAAAACATAAAAGGTCCTAAAAATCTATAAAAATGAATAACCCTAAAAACCATATATATCCCTAAGAAAACCTTAAAAACATAAAATCATTTAAGATCCTTAAGAAATGAAAAAACACTAAAAATCTTTTAAAACCCCAAAATCCTAAAAATATCAATAAACCCTCAAATTCTGTGGAAAACTAAAAATCCAAAAAAAATAAAAAAAAATTCCTTAAAAATCCGTAAAAACATAAAAACTCTAAAAATCCTAAAATCCCATTTAGAAAACATTAAAAATCTTAATACACATAAAACCCCTAAAAACCAAAAAAAATGTAAGAATACTTAAAAGGTCCTAAAACCCTTAAATCCCATATTAGCCACTAAAAACCTTAAATAACCCAAAAAAACATGAAACCCAATAAAAAAACTCTTAAAATCTTTCAAACCCCAATGAGCGTTAAAAAACTAAAAAAATCATAAAAATAAAAAAAACATAACAAAATACTTAAACCCTAAAAATACCATAAACACCCTAAAACTGTAAAAATCTCTAAAAACAATAAAAAACCAGAAAAATAAAAAAAGGCACTAAAAATAACTCAAATTATAAGAAACCATAAAAACACTATGAAAAATGTAAAAAACTAAAACACTTTAAACCCCTAAAAATGGAAAATACCTGAAACACTAAAAATCCTAAAACCTAAAAAACTGTAAATTTCCCTAAAACCCCAAAAAAACAAAAAAATCATAAAAAATCCATAAAAATATATTAAAATTTAAAAACCGTAAATACACTAAAAAACCTAAAAAACATTAAAAACCTAAAAAAACATAAAAAATATAAAAACACAAAAATTACTAAAATCCCAAAAAGACCCAAAAAACCATACTAACTCTAAAAACCATAAAAATCGCGAAAAACATTAAATACTTTAAAAAACCCACAAAAACCAAAAAATCACTAAAAACTCTAGAATCCCTATAAAACCCCCAAAATTTAAAAAAACTAAAAAAACCACAAAACACCTAAAAATAAAAAAACTCTAACAACCATGAAACCCCTAAAACACTAAAAACCGTTAAGCCCCTCAAAATCCCCCAAAACCCAAAAAACCAGAAAAATCTTTAAAAATCCTAAAAAGCCCTAAAAAACCTGAAAATTCAAATAAAATCTTATAATATTACAAATACATAAAACACAGAAAAACCCAAAAAACACATAAAACCCTAAAAATAAAAAAAACCCCAAAACACCTAAAAACCATAAGACACCAAAGAAACCCATAAAAACCCATAGAAAGCATAAATATACTATGAAAACTCCAAAAAACTTTTAAACCCCTAAAAACAAAAAAAATGAAAAATAAAACCCTAAAAACCGTAAAACCCCCCAAAATCCCTAAAATCCTTCTAAAAACACAAAAATCCAAAAAACCACAAAAAATACTTAAGTAATTAAAGAAACAAAAAAACTAAAAAACTAAGAAAATCCTAAAAACCAAAAAATTTAAAACCCATAAAAATTAAAAAATTAATAAACCCCTAAAAACAACAAAAAACTCTCAATATCCTTACAAACCATAAAAACCATAAAATTATAAAATAAATTATTAAAAATTCCTAAAAAATTTAAAACCTCTAAAAACCCTAAGAATCCTAAAATAAAGGATTAAAAAATTAAAAACACTTGAAACCCCTAAAAATGATAAAACACTAAAAACCGTTAAAAAACATAAAAACCATAAACATTTCAAAACCCTAAAACCCATAAAACCCATAAAAACCTCTAGAAAATCTAAAAAACTTTTAAACCCCTAAAAACGTTAAAAAAATATAAAAACCAGAAAACACTAAAAAACTGAAAACCACCCTAAAACCCCGAAAAAACAATAAATTCACTAAAATCCCAAAACCCCTCAAATTTCCTAAAAACACTAAAACCCATAAGAAACCTAAAAATTTTCAAAATATCTATAAAAAAGTAAAAAACCGTAAAAACTAAAAAAACCCAAAGAAAAACATAAAAACCTAAAAAAGCTTAAAATCCTAAGAAACTTAAACTCATAAAAACCCTACACCCCCTAAAAACGCAAAATACCCTCATATTCCCTTAAAACCAATAAATATAAAAAAAAATATTAAAAATTACCTAAAAATCGCAAAAAATATAAAAACCCCTAAAACCAATAAAAAAACATCAAAAAGCCTTAAAAACGCAAAACCCCATATACCTAAAAAGATGTTAAAAGCACTTATAAACCCTAAAACGACCCTAAAAACACTAAAATCCACTAAAAATCATGAAAACCTGTAAGAAAATTTTAAAATCCATAAAAACACTAAAACCAAATAAAAAATCTAAATACCCTTAAAACCCCAAAAAATGTTAAAAACTATAAAAAACCTTAAAAACTCATTAACCACAAAAAAAAACCTAAAAAACCTAAAAACCAAAAAACCCTATAATCCTTAAAAACGCTAAAAACCTAAAAAACATAAAAAATATAAAACCCTACAATCCAAAAAAATCCTAAAATATACCTAAAAACTCTTAAAAACATAAAAACCGTAAAAACTCTGATGAAATCTAAGAAAACCATAAAGGCCTAAAAACACTTAAAGCCCCTAAAAACCTAAAAAATGGAAAAGACCGAAAAAACTGTAAAAAACCCTAAAACCCATAGAACTCATAAAAATTATTTTTAAAAAACCTAAAACCCCCAAAAATCGATAAAAAACAAATAAAAACTCTAAAACAATTTAAACCCCAAAAAACATTAAAAAAATCCCTCTAAAACCATAAAAACTAAAAACATTACTAATGGCTAAATATCAAAAAAATCAAGAACACCCTAAAAATCCCTAAAAACAAAAAAAAATCCATTAAAACACTAAAAAATATTTAAAATAAAAAAAGCCTTAAAAATCCAAAATACATAAAAAACCTAAACACATTAAAAACCCTATTAAAACATGAATATCCTAAAAAACCTAAAAACACCAAAAATGTGAAATCCCCTAAAAACCCTAAATACACTAAATACCCAAAAAACCCAAAACCCCCCTCAAAATCCCTAAAACACGAATCACATAAAAATTCTAAAAAATTGCCTAAAAATTGAAAAACCGTAAGAAACCTAAAAACCCTATAGGAAATCATAAAATCATAAAAATAATTAAAACCCCCAAAACCCTAAAAAAATAAAACCTTTAAAAACAATAAAAAACCTGAAAGACTTTTATGATACCTAAAAAACTTAAAAACTATAATAATCCAAAAATTTCCTAAAAATCCCTAAAAATGTAAAAAACCGAAATACACATGAAAACTCTATGAAAGTATTAAAAAACTAAAAATAGTAGAAATCTCTAAAGACTAAAAATTATAAAAACTGTAAAACCCCCTAAAAGTTACTCAAACCAATAAAACCCCAAAAAACAATAAAACCCCTTAAAACCCTAAAAACCCATAAAACCTATAAAAACTTAATAACCCGCTAAAAAAATAAAAAAACCCTCTAACACCTATGAAAATTAAAAAACACAAAAAACATTAAAACCCTAAAAACCTAAAAAAACCTAAAACCCCCCAAAACCATAAAACCATAAAACAAAAAAGCTATCAAAATCTATAAAAGCCTAAAAATACATAAAAACCAAAAAAATCCACGAAAATACCTCAAATGTAATAAAATATAAAAACCATGAAACCCCTAAGAAAACCTTAAAAACCAGAAAACAATTTAAACCCCTAAAAAACTAACAATTTCTAAAACCATAAAAAAATCATAAAAACCATAAGAACCCTTAAAACAATAAAACCCTAAAACTACATAAAACCATAAAAAATAAAAAATATATAAGAACCCTTCAAGCCCCTTAAGATATTAAAAAAATCTTAAAAACATTAATATCCAAAAAATCTACAAAATTCATAAAGCCTAAAAACCCTAAAATCCCCAAAAATCCTCAGAATTCATAAAAACACTAAAAACCAATAAAAATTAAAAATAATCCCTAAAAACAAATAAAAAGTAAAAAACCCTAAAAACTCGAAAAACCCAAGGAAAACAATAAAAACATAAATATATTTAAAACCTATAAAAACCTAAAAAATACCAAAAACCATAAAGACCCTTAAAACCCTCACACCCCTCAAAGTTCCAAAACTCCCTAAAAACAAAAACTCTATAAAATCACTAAATTAAAAAAATTTGAAAAAACCATTGACACCATGAAAAAACCCTAAGAAAACCTCAAAAACCTAAAAACACTGAAAACAAAAAAAACCTTAAAACGCTAAAAAACCTAAAAGACCTAAAACCCCTAAAAACCATAAGAACCCCTTAAAGCACATAGAAAACTAAAACCCATTAAAAACTCTAAAAACCCATTAAACCCCTAAAAATGAATAAAAACTCTAAAAATCCATTAAAATCATAAAAACTCAACCCCCCACCCCCCAAAAATAATAAAACCCACAGAGACCCAAAAAATATTAAAAAATATCAAAAACCCAAAAAACCCTAAAACCATTAAAAACCTAAAAAATGCATAATAGTCCCTAAAAACAAAAATGACCCTAAAATCCTTCAAAAACCGAAAGCAAATCTTAAAAAACTCTACACTTAAAAACCCTAAAAACCTAAAAATAGCTTAAAACCATAAAACCCCCTAAAAACTATAAAATCCCACAAAAGAATAAAAAATAAAATTACCCCATAAAACCCATAAAATCACTGAAAACTCTAAAAACACAATAAATCCCTAAAAATGATAAAAAGATCTAAAAACCCCTAAAAACCAAAAAAACCAAAAAACCATAAAAACCCTAAAAACTATAAAAATCGTGAAAATCCCTAAAAACCCTTGAAAAAAATAAAAACCCTTAAAATGATAATAAACCCTAAGAAAACGATAAAAACCTAAAAACACATAAGATACTAAAAAACTAAAAAATTCCCAAAACCATAAGAAACCCTAAAAATAATGAAACCCATAAAAACCTTAAAACCCCAAAACCCCATAAAAACTGGAAACCCCACTAAAAAATTATGAAACCCTTTAAACCCCTTAAAAATTAGAAAACTCTTAAAACCAAAAAAAACAAAAAAACCCATAAAACATAATAAACCTCAAAAAACTTAAAGCCCCTAAAATCCTTAAAATCCATAAAAACCTAAGAACCTTAAAATCACATTAAAATCCTAAAACATACATAAAAATCCCTAAAAACATAAAAAACACTAAAATACATAAAACCCCTTAAAAACCAAAAAAATAAAAAACCCTTAAAAACCCTAAAAATCCTAAAAAATGTTAAAAACCCTAAATACCTTAAATACACTAAAAATACCTAAAATCCTAAAAATCAAAAAAACTATAAAAATTCCCAAAAAATATGAAAAAAAATATAAAAAACCTAAAAACCCTGAAAAACCAAGAGAAAACCATACAACCATAAAAGAACTAAAAACCACTTAAAACATAAAAAATGGTAAAACACCTAAAAGACCCCAAAACCCATAAAACCCACTAAAACCATAAGAAACCTAAAAACAAGAAAAAAAATAAAAACTCTAAAACTACATTAGTCCCATAAAAACATAAAAAACACATAAAAGCCAATAAAAACCCTAAAAACTGAATAAAAAACATAAAACTGCCAACAATTAGATAAAACCTAAAACCCAAAAAAAAGAAAAATCCCGAGATTCCTAAAAATCTTAAATACCATAAAACTCCTAAAAATCCCTAAAAGTCACTAAAGACCCAAAAAACCATAAAATCCTCAAAACCATTAAAACCCTAAAAAATATTAAAAAACATAAAATATAATAAAAAATATAAAAAAATTACAAAAAATCCATAAAATGTAAAAACCTAAAAAAAATGAACATCCATTTGAATACCATAAAAATCAAAAAACACTGAAAACCCCTAAAATAACTAAATAAAACTAAAACAACTAAAAACATTTAAAATGTTAAAAACCATAAAAACATTAAAAATACCTAAAAAGAATAGAAACCAATAAAAATCCTAAAAACCAACAAAAACACATAAAAATGTAAATACCCTAAAAACTATGAAACACCCTAAGAAAATCATAAAAACCTAAAAAAAACATAAAACCCCGAAAACCCCTAAAAACATTGAAAACTCTGAAAACCCATAAAAACCATATAAACCATAAAAACCCTAAAACCAATAATAATTTCTTAAAACACTTTAAACCCCTAAAAATGTAAAAAAGAACAAATAAATACATAAAACCAACAATAAACTAACAAATAATAGAAACCCAAAAAACGAAAAAACCCAAAAAAGTATAAAAATCCTAAAAAATCCCTATAAATATCTATAAATGTAAAAAACCCCTAAAACCATTGAAAAACATTATGAAACTATTAAAAAACTAAAAACACTTAAAATCCATAAAAACACAAAAAATTATAAAAACCCTAAAAACCCTAAAAACCCTAAAAACCATAAAACCCCTAAAAACACTAAAACCCTAAAATACACTAAAAACCCTAAAATCCCTAAAACCTATAAAAATCCTAAAAAATACCTAAAATCCCTAAGAATGTAAAAAAACCTAAAATACATTTAAATCCCCTAATAAAACTGTAAAACCATAAAACACCTAAAACCCCCTAAAACCTATAAAATTCTAAAACCCTAAAAACATTAATAGCCCCTAAAACCCTAAAAAACATAAAAATCTTTAAAAACTCTAAGAACCTATAAAAACCATGAAAATCAGTAAAAACTCTAAAAACCCATTAAAACCCTAAAAAATTTAATAACTCTAAAAACCCTTAAAACCCCTAAAAACATAAAAAACCAAAAAAAAACAACAAACCAAAATACTCTCAAAATGCCTAAAATACCAAAAAACCCCAAAATTCCAATAAAATCCCCAAAATATCCAAACGATATAAAAAACTATAAAAACTCCTAACAAAACCATAAATACCTAAAAATTATAAAAATGCATAAAAACACTAAAATTAGCTAAAAACACTAAAAAAACTGAAAAACCATTAAAACCCTAATCCCCCTCAAAATACCTAAAAACCCTAAAAACCCAAAAATTCCAAAAAGTCCCTAGAAGTCCATAAAAATATAAAAACCTCTAAAATGTTGAAAACAATTATGAAAACATTAAAGACATTATAACACTAAAACCAATTAAAAAACAAAAAATCCCTAAAAACACTAAAACACTAAAAACTCTTTAAAACCCTAAAACCATTAAAAATCATAAAACCCCTAAAAACTAAAAAACCCATAAATACCCAAAAAACAATAAACCCCACTAAAAACCCTAAAAAAATTTAAACACATAAAAAATGGTAAAAAAACATTCAAAAAACTTTAAACCACGAAAAAATCAAAAAACCCTAAAACCCTAAAAACAATAAAACCCAAAAAACCCACAAAATCCCGCAAAATATCTAAAAACCCAAAAAACCATAAAGACACCTAAAAACCAATAAAACATAAAAAAATCTTTTAAACCCTAAAACAAAAAAAACATAATATCCTAAAACAAAAAAACACCTAAAACTATAAAAGCACTAAAAATGCTAAAACCCCCTAAAAACAAAAAAAAACTAAAAAAACCCAAAAAACCATTAAAACCCAAAAATTGATAAAACCCCTAAGAAAAAACTAAAAATATAAACACCTTTTATGACCCTAATAATATTTAAAAACACTAAAAAACATATAACCCTAAAAATCTCAAAAAAATCTCTACAAAACCAAAAAAACCATAAACAACAAAACAAACCTTAAAAACCCTAAACATCAGAAAACCAATAAGAAAACCTTAAAACCAAAAAAAATAATTAAACTCCCTAAAAAACTATAAAATGTTAAAAAAATATAAAGTCCCCTAAAACCCTAAATACCATATATACCGTAAAATCATGTTAAAAGATTTTAAAACTCCAAAACCCCATAAAAACCCTAAAAACCACAAAGAACTCTAGAAACAATTTATACCAATAAAAAATGGTAAAAAACTCTAAAAATCCTAAAGATCCATAAAAAATAAAACCCTTATAACCCCAAAATAACCAGAAAACCCAATAAATCCAATAAGATCCTAAAATACTAAAAATCCCTAAAAACCCTAAAAATAGAAAAATCCTGAAAAATCCCCAGAAATACCTTAAAACATAAAAAACATTAAAACCCCTAAAATCCTAATAAAGCCTTAAAAACCTCAAAACACTTAAAACCCAAAAAAATATAAAAAAACCTAGAAACCCTAAAAAAATAATTCCCTAAAAATAAGAAAAACACCTATAATATTAAAAACACTAAAATCGATAAAAATGAAAAAAAATCTAAAAAAACATTAAAATCCCTTTAAACCCATAAAACCTAAAAAAACTCTAAAAACCTTAAAAAACCTAAAAACTAAGAAAACCCTAAAACCCCCAAAAAAACTATAAAAACCCAAGAAACCCAAAACCCATAAAAAAACCTAGAACCATAAAATTGTCTAAAAACTATAAAGACCATAAAAATATGAAAAAAGATCCATAAAAACATAAAAAACCAGAAAAACCTGAATATTCCAAAGAAAACATTAAAAACCTAAAAACAAGTAAAACCCCTAAATACCTTTAATCTCATTTTTTCTTTCTAATAAATTTGGGGGGGTCAGGAATAGCCCGACCATCGCATATTCCTTTCCCTAAATACCTTTAAAAAACTAAAAACCTAAAAACTATAAACCCCATAAATACCTATAAAATTGTTAAAATCAATAAAAAACCATATAGACACCTAGAAACATGAAACAATTCTTGAAACCTCAACATCCCTAACAAACTCAAAAAACCCTAAAAACACGAAATACCAAAACACTACAAAAACACCTAAAATTTCAAAATACCCTGAAAAAGAAATCTAAAAACCAAAAAAAATAATAAAAATTATAAAAAATGTCTAAAAATACCTAAAAACCAAAACAAAACTAAACCCCTAAAACCCCCCAAGAAAACCTTAAAAACCTAAAAAACACAAAACCACAAAAAAAAACAAAAGAACCTCAAAAACCCAAAAGCCATAAAAACCTTAAAAACCATAAAATCCCTAAAACCCTTAAAAGTTTATAAAAATCCAAGAAACCATAAAAGTCTAAAAAGTACCTAAAAACACTAATATTTTAAAAACCTTAAAAACCCTGAAAGGCCATATGAAACATTGAAAAAATAAAAATACTAAAACCCCAAAATAATGAAAAATTCTAAAACCCCTAGAAACCATAAAAACCCATAAAAGCCTATAAAAACCATGATACCACTAAAACTCTAAAAACCCTTTAAGACCATAAAAATGTTATAAAACTCCAAAAAAACATAAAAAATCTATAAAACGCAAAAATATAAAAAAAAACTCATAATATCCCTACAAACACTAAAAACCCTAAAATCCATCAAAAACCATAAAAACACTAAGAATCCATAAAATTACTAAAATGAACTAAAATCCTTAAAAACATAAAAAACCCAAATAACCTTGAAAACCCCTAAGAAAATCATAAAAACCTAAAAACAAGTAAAACACCTAAAAATCCAAAAATTCAAAAAAACCCTAAACATTCCTAAATTCCCTATAAATATTATACATCCCTAAAAAACTAAAAACCCATAAAAATCCCTAAAAATCCATAAAAATACCTAAAAATATAAAAACTGTAAAAACCTTTAAAAACCCTAAGAAACCCATAAAAAGAAAAAACAATTAAAATCCCAAAAATCTCTGAAAATGCTAAATATATTAAAAAGTCGAAAAACCATACGAAACTCTAAAAACCATAAAAACCCTAACATCCCATAAAAACCCAAAACCAACTAAAGACTGTATAATCCCTTTAAAAACTAAAAACATTAAAACACTAAAAACCTTAAAAACCAGTTAAAACAAAATAAAAACCCCCAAACCCCTCAAAATCCATAAATATCCTAAAAACCATAAAATCCCAAAAATATCATTAAAAATCCCTGAAAATGTAAATCATAATAAAACCCCTGAAAAAAATAATAAAATCTTAAAAAACTAAAACCACTAAAACCCCTTCAGAACCTAAAAAAGCTAAAATCCTAAAAAACCTAAAACCCCAAAAAACCTTAAAAACCCTAAAACCCATAAAATCTCTAAAAACACTAAAAATCTAAAAATATATATTTTAACACCAAAAAATGTTAAAAACTATTAAAAACATTAAGAAACTATCAAAATAAAAAAACTGAAAAACCAAAAAATCTATTAAAATAATAAAAACCATAAAAACCCTTAAAAAATTAATATCCTATAAAATCTAAAAAATTCCCCAAAAACATGGAAATCCTGATAACACTAAAAAACCATAAAACCATAAAAATATCAAAACACTTAAACCCATAAAAAACCAAAAACTCTAAAAACACTAGAATCCACAAAAATCAAAAAACCATCAAAATCACTAAAACTCTAAAAACCCATAAAAATCTTACAAAATACCTAAAAATACCAAAAAATTTAAAAATACCTAAAACCCCTAAATAATGTAATGAAAAAATTATTAAACTAAACACACATTAAACCCCTAAAACCTAAAAAATTCTGAAAACTCCAAGTAACCAAAAAATACATTAGAACCCCTAAAATCTATAAAACCAATATAAACCTTAAAAAAACTAAAAAACCCCATAAAACCCTAAACCACTGAAATCTTTAAAAATTATTTAAGATTCAAACAACATTAAAAAAGTCAAAACAAATCCAAATGAACCCTAAAATCTCAAAAAACCCATAAAACACCTAAAAAATAAATTCCATAAAAACCCTAAAAATATAAAAACCCCCAAAATTCTTAAAACCCTTAAAAACCATAAAAATTGTAAAAATCCCTAAAATTAACTAAAATTGTAAAAAACCAAAAAAAACTCTGAAAAACACTAAAAAACATAAAATAAAAAAACACTTAAAACCCCTAAAAACCTAAAAAAAATTAAAAACCCATAAACCATATAAATTCCATCTAATACCTAAAAAAGTTAAAAAACCATAAAAATCCATAAGAATCCCTAAAAATCCCAAAAAATGTTAAAACCCATAAAAAACCTAGAAAAAATCAATAAAAACAATAAAAACCTAAAAACAAATAAAACTCATAAAAAGTAAAAAATGATAAAAACCCTAGACATCCAAAAAAAATCACTAAAAATCCTAAAACCCCCAAAATATGATAAAACACCTAAAAACATAAAAAACCTAAAAACAAAAAATCACTTGATAAACCCTATAAACTCTAAAAACCCTTCAATCCCCTAACAATAATAAAAAAAATATAAACACCCCTAAAACACTAAAACCCCTAAAAATACTTACAATCCCAAAAAATCCCTTAAAATCCTAAAAATCCCTAAAAATCCGAAAAAACCTAACAAATACTAAAAAACCTAAAGAACCATAAGAAAACTGTAAAAATATAAAAACACTTAAAACTCCTAAAAATGCTAAAAACCCTAAAAACCCATTAAAACCCTAAAAATAACAAAAAAAAACTCTAAAACCATAAAAATCCGAAAATATCCCTAAAAATATCTAAACAAGTAAAAAAATAAATACCTTAAAAAATATGAAACCCATAAAATCTTAAAAAATGTTAAACCCCCTAAAAACCTAAAAGATGCTAAACACCCTAAAAACACTAAAAGACCCTAAAACCACAAAAATACACCTTAAAAAATAAAACACCGTTATATTTAAATACCCTAAAAACTAAAAAAACACTAAGGACTACAAACACTATAACAACAATTCAAAACCATAAAAAAATTTAGAAAAAATCTATAAACTGTAAAACCCTAAAAAAATCAAAAGAACCACAAAAAAATCTTGAAGAACCAAAATTCCTAATACACCCCTAAAGACCCTCAATAATCCATAAAACCTTGTACAAACCCTAAGAAAATATTTAAATCCTAAAAATACTTAAAACCCCTAAAAACCTAAAAAATCCTAAAACTCTTAAAACCTTCAAAATCCCTAAAAACCCTAAAAAATAACTAACACCCTCAAAAAATCCAAAACACCTTAAAGAATCTCTAGAATCCCAAAAAACATAAAGCACAAGAAAAATGCTAAAAAATTCAAAGAAACCCTCAAAAACCAAAAACTAATTAAAACTCCTAAAAACCTAAAAAATTCTAAAACCCCTAAAACCCTAAAAATACCTAATAACACTTAAACCCCCTAAAATCCTAAAACCCCTAAAAACATTTCAAAACCTTAAAACCCATAAAACAAAAAAAATGTGAAAAACCTTTTAAAACCCAAAAATGTAAAAAAAAAACCTAAAAACCATTAAAAAACTAAATGAACTCAAAAAACCCTAAAAACCAAAAAACCCTTAAATCCTAAAACCCTGAAACCCATCAAATCCATAAACCCCTAAAAACCATAAAAATACTTAAAATACCTAAAAATTCCAAAAAAATGTATAAATCATTGATAGACCCTAATAAATCCATAAAACATAAAAACACATAAACCCCTAAAACATAAAACCCCAAAATCCAATAAAACTCTAAAAACATAAAAATCCCTAAAACACTAATAAATCATAAAAAATAAAAAATACGTAAAATTTTAGAAAAATGTAAAAAACCTAAAATTCTAGTGAAAACCCTAAGAAATCTTTAATAAAATAATGACACATAAAACCCATTTAAACCTGAAAATGGTAAAAACCCTAAAAACCCAAAACACCCCAAAAACCATACAACACCCTAAAAAAATTTAGAAGCACTAAAAACTCATAAAACCCTCAAAACCGACTAAGCAATTTAAAAATCCTTTAAACCACTAAAAACAATGAATACTCTAAAAAACCACAAAATCCAAAAGAAATTTTAAAAAAATCTAAAAGCCTAAAAATAAAATAAAATCCCTAAAACCCTAAAAACCCTAAAAAACCATAAAACCCGAAAAACAATAAAAATCCTTAAAGATCCCTAAAAATCACTAAAAATATAAAAAATACTAAAAACCATGGAAAAACCAAAACACCATAAAAACCTAAAAAACATAATACCACTAAAATACTAAAAACGATAAATTCCCTTGAAACCCTAAAAACCCAAAATGTCCAAAAAAATTAAAAAAAATCCTAAAAATCCCCTAAATTCCGTAAAAATATTAAGAAGCCTAAAAACCATGAAAACCTTTATAGAGACCATAAAAAAACAAAAAAATACTTAAAACTCCTTAAAATGATAAAAAATACTAAAACCACTAAAAAACCTAAAACACTTAAAATCCGGAAAAACCATAAAACCCATAAAAACATAGAAATACTAAAAACCCATAAAACCCCTAAAACAAAATAAAAAATTATAAAACCCTTCAACCTAGTAAAAACATTACAAAACTCAAAAGAATTTGAAACCCAAAAAAACTCAAAAACCCCTAAAAACAGATAACCCTATAACCCTAAAAACCATAAAAATATTAAAAACCTATAAAATCCCTAAAAACCATAAAAAACTATAAAAATTAGGAGTAATCCCAAGAAGTCCCTAAAAATATAAAAAACCCAAAAAAATATAAAAACCCCTTAGAATAAAATTAAAAAACCTATAAATTAGTAAAAACACTAAAAACATAAACAATATTAAGACCATAAAAACCCTTAAAATCTATATAAATCCTCAAAATACCTAAAAACGATAAAAAAATTAGAATCCTAAAAACCCCTAAAAATTTCTAAAAACCTAAAAATCCTAAAAAACCAGAAAACGCCTAAGAAAACCGTAAAACCCTAAAAAAACTTAGATGTCATAAAAACTTAGAAAAATCTAATAAAACTAAAAAAATCTAAAAAAACCGCTAATATCCCTAAAATCCATATAAAGTTACAGCACCTTAAAAATCCCTATATACCATAATAACCCAAAAACCCAATAGAAACACTAAAAAACCTTTAAACCCCAAAATATTTTAAAAAATTGAAAAAAAAACATTACAACCCTTAAAAACTCAAAAACAACTCAAAACCCAAAAAAACTCTAAAACAAATAACCCCGTAACACTAAAAATCCCTAAAAATCCGAAAAACTATAAAAACCCTAAAAATCACTAAAAACACTAAAAACATACAAAACCATAAAAACATAAAAAGCACGAAATAAAAACATGAAGAAATAGAAGCTCTTAAAATCTATAAAAATATAAAAATGAAAAGAACCCTAGTAAACCCTGAAACCCATAAAACTATAAAACTCCAATAAACCATAAAAACCCCAAAAAAATAAAAACCTTGAAAACCTACTAGAAATATAGAAAACCTTTAAACACCTAAAATCATTAAACTATTCTAAAAAACCATAAAACCCCAAAAAACTCAAAAAAACCCTAGAAACCCCAAAAAACAATAAAACCCTAGAACCATAAAAACCCAAAAAATTCCATAAAACCTAAAAAATAGTAAAAATCGTAGAAAATACTTAAAAGTTTCTAAAAAGTAAAACCCCCTAAAACCCGAAAACCCTAAAAACCCAAAGGAAATCATAAAAAAGATAAAAATAGTAAAATATATAAAATCCTAAAATTTTGATAACCATAAAACCCAGAAGCCCAAAAATCCCTCAAAATCACTAAAAACCCTAAAAACCAATATAAATAATAAAAAACCCTAACAATACCAAAAAACACAAAAAATAAAAAACCCCTAAAAACCTCTATGAGAATCTTACTAACTAAAATACATTTCAAACACCTAAAAACATAAAAAAGACTAAAAACCCTAAAATACCTAAACACCATAGAACCCCTTAAACCATACGAACCCCTAAAAACCTAAGACCCCATAAAACCCTAAACCAATAAAAATAATAATAACAATTTTAACCATTAAAATATTTATGAACAATAAAAAATCATAAAAACCCTAAAAAACTCAAAAAAAAATCCCTAAAAACCTAAATAAACCCATAAAACCCTATAAATCTCTAAATTCCCTAAAAATAATAAAAATACCTAAAAATATATACAATCATTATGAACACCAAAAAATATAATAAACCCTAAGAAAACCATAAAATCTAAAAACACTTAAACCCCCTAAAAACCCAAAAATTCTAAATACCCTAAATGTCCCAAAAAAACCAAAAATACCCTCAAAATCCATAAAAACCCTAAAAACCAAAAAAATCCTTAAAAACCATAAGAATCCATTAAAATTTAAGAAACCATAAAAACCATTAAACCCCATGAGAAAACAGTCTAAATGTAAAAACACTTAAAACACCTAAAAACCTAAAAATAAAAAGTCCCTAAAAACCCAAAAGGCCCTGAAAATCCCAAAAACCATAACACCTCTAAAAACAATAAAACCCCAGTAGCCCATAAAAACATGAAAAACCCAAAAAAAACTCTGAAAACCCTTTAATCCCCAAAAAATGGTAAAAATATTAAAAAATATTAAAACCATATTTTTTTTAAAACCCTTAAAAAATAAAAAACATCCATAAAACCCCTAAAAACCCAAGACACCCTCAAAATACCTAAAACTACTAAAGACCATAAACTTCATAAAAATACATAAAAATACATAAAAATATAAAAAACAAAAAAAACCCTGAAACCCCCTAAGAAACCAGTAAAAACCAAAAAACACTTAAAACCCCTAAAAGACAAATAAAATGCTAAAAACCCTAAGGAACCCAAAAAATATAAAAATCCTAAAAAATCCCAAAAGATCCCTGAAAAGGTAAAAACCCAGAAACAATGAAAACCCCCATGATATCATTAAAACCTGAAAACACTTAAGACACCTAAAAACTAAGAAATGATAAAAACTATAAAAACCCATAAATGAAAATAAAACCCCTAAAACAACTAAAAACTATAAAACCCATTAAGAACCTTTAAACCCCTAAAATACTATAAAACCTCTAAAAACAACAACATAATAAAAAAATCTGTTAAACCCCTAAATTCATTAAAAACTCTAAAAAACATAATAACCATAAAATCTCATAAAAACCCTAAAAATAATAGGAAACAATAAAAAACCCTAAAAATCCCTAAAAACCACCATAAATGATAAAACCCCAAAAAACCTTGAAAAACCCCTTAGAAAACATTAAAAACGTTAAAAAAATTAAAACCTCCAATAACTAAAAAACACTAAAAATCCTAAAAACCCTAAAGGCCCTCAAAATCCCTAAAAAGTAAAAAAAACCATAAAAATCTAAAAAATACCAAAAAATATCAAAAAAATTAAAAAACCATGAAAAACATAAGAAAAACATAAAAATATATAAGCACATAAAATCCCGAATGAAATAAAAAAAACCCTAAAATATCTTAAAAGCCCTAAAACGCGTAAAAACCACTGAATCCCTAAAACCATAAAAATCACAAAAAACACATAAAAACCATAAAAATACACTAAAAACACTAAATACCATTTAAACCCCTAAAAAATTAAAAACTCTAAAAACCTTTAAAATACTAAAAAATACAAAACCCCTAAAACAAGAAAAAAACTCATAAACCCCAGAAAACCCTAAAAACCAATCAAAAACCCAAAATACCATAAAAACCATAAAAATACAAAAAAATCCCAAAAACAATAACTAAAAAATACAAAACCATTATCACTAGGGAAAACCCGAAGAAAAACTTAAAAACAAAAAAAAACAATTTAAACCCCTAAAAAACTAAACAACTTAAATATTCTAAAAACCCTAAAAAAAGATAAAAACACTCAATGACCATAAAAACCAAACAAAATTAAAAAAACAAAAAAAACACTAATAACTCCAAAACCCTTTAAACCTAAGAAAAAATTGAAGAACTCTAAAAAACGTTTCAAACCCTAAAACAATAAAAACCCCAATAAAACCCAAAAAACATAAAATCCCTCAAAATCTCTAAAAACCCTAAAAACATAGAAATTCTAGAAGTACCTAAATATAACAAAAATACCAAAATAATGTAATAACCCTAAAAACTGTGAAAACACTATAAAAACATTAAAACCCTAAAAACCCATAAAACCATAAAACCCTAATCCTTCCTAAAATCCCTAAAAACCATAAAATACTAAACAAACCTTAATAATTCCTAAAAACATAAAATACCCTAAAAACCCTAAAACCCCGATAAACACCATTAAAATCATAAAAAAATTAATACCCCTAAATCCTAAAAAAATTTCAAAACCCAAAAAACCCAAAAATATACTAAAACCCATAAAACCCTAAAAGAATAAAACCCCTAAAAACCCCATAAATCACTAAAAAACACTAAAATATATAAAAACACTTAAATCAGAAAAAAGTGCTAAAAAACTATAAAATAACTTAAAAATATAAAAACCTAAAAATACCCCCAAAAAAACTCAGAAAAATCATTAAACCCCTAAAAATAATAATTAAAATAAAAACCCTCAAATATCCCAAAACCCTTAAAATAATCAAAATCCTAAAAAATAACAAAAAATTTCTAAAAATGAAAAAAAACCTAAAACAATTAAAATCCTCTACGAAAACCGTAAAAACCTAAAAACACCTAAAACCCCTAAAAACAATAAAATAAGCTAAAAACCATAAAAACCCCAAAAAACCTCAAAACCCCAAAAAAAAACCCCAAATCCCTAAAACCCATAAAAATCCTAATAAATCCATAAATTTCCCCAAAATGTAAAAAACCATAAAACTCCAGAAAAACCTTAAGAAACCCTTAAAAATCCAAAAACACTTTAAACCATAAAAACCTAAAATCACAAAAAATGACCCTAAACCAACCTAAAACCATAAAATGACCCTAAAAACCCTGAAAACCATAAAAACTTGTAACACCCTAAAACCCCATAAAACCCTGAAATCCATAAAAATATCTAAAAATCTATTAAACCCTAAAAAATGATAAAAATATATAAAAATTCTTAAAACCATAAAAAACTGAATAAAATCCCATAAAACATATAAAAATCCTAAACCCCTAAAACCAAAAACCCCACAAGATCACTAAAATTTCTAAAAGCTATAAAAATCCTAAAAATTTACTAAAAATCGCAAAACAGAAAAAAAACACTAAATCCCCAGAAAACCCCTAAGAAAATATAAAAACATAAAACACAAAAAACCACAAAAAACAAAAAAACACTAAAAACATTAAAAAACCTAAAAACCATTAAAAACCCTTAAAACCATCAAAATACTTAAAAACCCTAAAAATCATAAAAGCATAAGAAATCCATAAAAGTCCACAAAAATTAAAATACCATAAAACCATGAAAAAACCCTTAGAAAAAATTAAAAAAATCTAAGAACACTTAAAACCCTAAAAACCTATATACACTAAAAAGACCCTAAAACGCTAAAAATACCTAAAAACAATTAAAAACCATAAAAAGCCTTCAAACCATAAAACCCCTAAAAACCTATAAGGTTTTATTATTGTTTTTATTGTTTTTAGTTTTTTTTTTGTTTTTTGAGATTTTATGGGGTGTTGGGAGGATTTCATGTTTTTTATGATGTTTTTGGGTTTATTGGGTTTTTTAGGTTTTATTAGGTTTTTAATGTTTTTAGTGTTTTTTAAAAAATGAGGATTAATGGTTTTATAATGTTGTTGCTGGATTTTTAATATTTTTATTGGTTTTTAGTGGTTTTTATGTTTTTAGGTTTTTTATTGTTTTAATGGTTTTTATTTTATTTACAGTATTTTAAGGTTATTATATTTTTTAGGGTTTTTAGTGGGTTTAGTGTTTTTTAGATTATAAGTTTTTCATAAGGGTTTTCACAGTTTTAGGGGTTTTTATGTATTTCATAATTTTTTGCATTTTTTGGGGTTTTTATTTGTTTTAGGGGTTTAGGGACTTTGAGGGTTTTAGGGCTTCAAGGGTTATTTAGGTTTTTAGCATTTTTTTAGTTTTCTTAGGGGTTTAAAGATATTTTTTTTGGGTTTTGTGGTTTTCATATAAGTTCTAAGGGCTTTGAGGGATATTTAATTTTTTATGTATTTTTATAGATTTTTTTACTTTGGGGTGAGGATTTTTTTATTGTATTTTGAGGGTTTGGGGGTTTAAAGTTTTTTTTGGTATTTTATGGGTTTTTTGGATTTTTATGTTTTTTTTGGTTTTTAATGGTTTTAAGGGTTTTTAGAGATTTTAAAATATATTTAAGATTCTAAATGGTTTTATATATTTTAGTGGTTTTTTAGGATGTTATGTTTTTTTATTGTTTTAGGGTTTTTTGAGTTTTAGGGGGTTTTACGTTTTTAGGTGTTTATTTGTTCAAAATATTTTTACTTTTTTATGTTTTTACTAGGGTTTAATTTGGATTTCAAGGATTTTATGTTTTCAGATATTTTTTTGGTATTTTTATATTTTATGGTTTTTTAGGATAATTAGGGTTTTGAGGTATTTAATTATTTTTTAGTGCTTTAGGAATTTTCTAGATTTATAGGAGTTTTATGTGTTTTTAGATTTTTAATTTTATATTGGGGTTTTTAGGGTTGTAGGATTTTAATGCTTTTAAGGATTTTTTGTTATATTTTAGGATTTTTTTATATTTATAAGTGTTTTAGGGATTTTGAGGGGTTTTTGGGGTTTTAGGATAATTTTGGTTTCTTGGGGTTTTATTGAGTTTTTCGGGGTTTAATATTTTTAATGAATTTCATAATTTTTAGTTGTTTAAATATTTTTCAGCGTTTTTATTATTTTTAGTGGTTTTAGGGTTTTAAGGTCTTTCTGGTTTTTTATGGTTTCTAGATTCTTTTATGATTTTAGGGTTTTATATGTTTTTATCGTTTTTTGGGTTTTTAGGGTTTTTTATGTTTTCAAGGTTTTCTTGGGGATTTCCAGAGGTTTAGGGTTTTTAACATTTTTAAGGATTTTTTAGGATATTTATAGTTTTAGGGATTCTTGGTATTTTGAGGGTTTTTTGGGTTTTTTGGGCTTTTAGTGTTGTTATGGTTTTTTGGGGGCATTTTAGATTCTTTTGAGTTTTCAAGGCATTTAATTTATTTAGCGTTTTCTGTATTTCTAGTGGTTATAGTGTTTTATAGGTTTTTTGGGTTTTATGGTTTTTAATGGTTTTAAAGGTTTTTATGGATTTTAGTGGGTTTTTTGGTTTTAAGAGTGTTTTAGGGTTTAAACAATTTTTTTGGTCTTTTAGTGGATTTAATATTTTTAGGTTTTTATGCTTTTGTTATATTTTTAGGGGTTTTATTGGTTTTTATGGTTTTAGTGGTTTGTATGATTTTTTTGGTATTTTTATAGTTCTAAAAAAATTTGTGGGTTTTTAGGGGTTTTAGTTTTTTTAGGGGTTATAGTGTTTTTATTGTTTTAAATGTTTTAGGTTTTTTTATGTTTTTATGGTTTTATTGGATTTTTTAGGGGTTTAAAGGATTTTATATTGTTAAGGATTTTTGGATATTTTTTGGGCTTTTATGGGGTTTGGGGTGTTTTGGGATTTTCATCGTTTTATGGATTATATGTCTTATGTTTTTTGGGGTTTGTATCATTTTTTAGTTTTTTATTTGTTTTTTGTGTTTCTGGGTTTTTACAATTTTCTTAGGATTTTTAGGGTTCTCCATTTTTTTATTTTGTACATTTTTAGTGATTTTTACGGATTTTGAGAGATTTTTATGGTTTTGTAGGATTTTGCGGGTTTTTAGGTATGTTGGGTTTTTCTTTGTTTTTTTGGTTATTTGGGATTTTGGTGTTTTTTTAGGTTTTAGGGGTTTTATGTTTTTTTTGAGTATTTAATATTTTTTGGGAAAATCAGGTTCGGGGTCAGGCATGTCCTGACCCCATGAAATTTATTAACAAAAAATTAAGTATAAGGATTTATATGGGGAGTCTGCACAACTGAGTGTGCAAGTCACCCTTCATGTACGATTCCACAAGGGGAATACCAAAATCTGGTGCTACAAAGGGCCACATGGTACATCCATCCTCAATTTCTTTCTTGGAGAGCACATCTTCCACCTTGTTCGATTCCCTGTATGCATGTATGACTGCAATGTTCATACCTTGAGAAGTCCTCAGACACTCATACCATTGCAGGAGAATCCTCCATGGGATTCTACTTTTTTTGCTTTTGGGGGATTCCACCACCAACATCGAGTCACATTCAATCCATAACTACTTCCACCTAAAGTTAACTGCAAACGGGATAGCCTTTATCACAGCCCAAAGCTCCACTTCATATGCACATCCATTCCAAATAAAGTGATAAAAGCGTCCTTTAACAAAGCCTATGTACGTCCGGAAAATGTCTCCACAACCAGAGAGACCAGGCACACCTAGAGCTTCACCATCCACATTGACTTTTATCCATTCTGGGATTGGTGGAATCCACCGAAGGAACCCCTGATTTCCTACATCTTCTAGCGACTTTTAGAGTTATCAAAATGATAAGATCATTAACATCATTAGCCATCATACCATCTTGGATATGAGATTCCATGCATAGGGCTTTGTGAATCGCCACCACACCATTGCGGAGGCAGCATGGAGCATTATCAAAACACACTTTATTCTAGGCTACCCACACAAAAGTGGTAAGGGCCAAAAAAATAGAAAGAAGCAGGTTGGTAACCTGTTGACTACATTGCACACCGACAACACTGTTAAAAAGAGCAGACAACGTGCTGTCCGTGCAGATTTTTAGCTGGAAAATGACCTGCAGATGCTCCCAAAGACCAGTAGCCAATCTTCATTTAAGAAAAATATGCTTCCGATTTTCTTCATCCTAAAGATAGATGGGGAAAGCATAATCCAAGCACTAACCATCTCTTTTCAAATGATCTTGAACTGGAAATCTATTTCTCCAAATTTTCCATAGAAGAAGGTGACTGGAAGGGGGAATGAAGGGCCTTAAAAATTTAGAAAGCCAAGCAGGGGGTTGAATTCCCTTCTCACATTCATACCGGTAAAACTCATTCGTACTCAAATACCCAACCATATTGGGTTTTCAAATAAGAAAATCCATATCGATGAGGTTGTAACTTTTTATTTGTGCGATAATATTTTTGCGGCAGAATGATTTCAATCTCTCTCTTGTTTTTATTGAGATCAGTGATGGGACAATTCTTAAAATTTTGAGGGGGCTGGATAGATTCACAGATGGGTCGTTCAAGCTAGGTGTTCATCCAAAAATTTAAACTTGAATGCCTTGAGAAAACCCATTTAGAGTGAGAAATAGTGCTTCTATTGGAGGACCTGATCATAGTCTAGAATGAATAAGGAATGAAGCTAGGGAAATACTCACAGAGTTTGGAAGTGAACCTTTCCCTCAAGAAGTCAAGACTCTTATCTTATGGGTTAGAAAGGTTCCATGTAAATTTACCAATTAAAGAATCATTGAATTTCCTGTGGTCCTTGATGCCTATCCCACCCATTTCGATGGGATTTGTACATTCATTCCATGCCACAGATACAAGATTCTTCTCAGTCATGAAACCCATCCATGCAAAGTTCCTAATTTTTGCTTGAAAAATATTGATGAGACTTGTCATCCATCTATAAATGGAGAAAACATGCACAAACATGGATGTAATAATAGAACTGATTAGGAAAATTCTACCCACCTGAGATAATCATTTTCCTTTCCAACTCGCAAGTTGTTGAGTGATTTTGAGAGAAATTACCTCAAGGTATCCGCTTTTCTCCTTCCCCCAAAACAGGGGAAGCCCGAGGTACATGAAAGGGAGGGAGCCCCTCATGACACCAAGAGTTCTTACAATTCTACGTCGCTTGGAGGGTGGAATCCCATTTCCAAAAATAATAGAGGACTTTTTCCAACTAATTGATTTCTCTAAAAACTCTGCATAATGTTATCGTAGTAATTTAATTGCAGATAGGGTACACCTATCTGCATTCCCAAAAAGGAGAATGTCATCCGTATATAGAAGATGAGTTGGCACATTAAGATCTTTCCCAGCTTTTATCGGAGAATAAAAACCACCTGAACAAGATTAATTATGCATCTACTAAGATAATCCTCAACTAGAGAAAAGAGGAGAAAAGAAATCGGATCTCCCTACCTAACACCATGAGAGCAATGGAAGAATCCCTTAGAAGATCCATCAACAATAACAGAGATCTAGACACTGGAATAGATAGTATGGATCTGCTTGATGAAAGAGGAAGAGAAGCCATACCTGCTGAGAATAGTAAAGATGAATCTCCCTTTGATCGTATCAAATGCCTTTGATATTTCCACTTTCATAGCAGAGCTTCCATACATAGAGGCCTTCCTCATGATGTTGATACCCTCCGATACAAAATATTGGTATCTCTGAATATTATGTCCTAGGACAAACACAAATTGGTTTGGGGTGATTATCCCACCGACAATCTTCCCCAACCTGATCGCCTGAATTTTACTTATTATCTTTAAAATAGTGTTTCCAATCTTCACCGGACGAAATTCCCCAATATCCATGGCATTCTCTTTCTTTGACAGTAAAGAGAGAGAGTTGGAGTTTGTTCCATGAGGTATGGAGTAGGAAATAAATAACTATCTGACAGCATTAGTGACCTCCACAAGTAAAATATCCTAATAAAACATGAATAACTTATTACTGAAGCCATATGGGCCAGGAGTGTTGTCCATATTCAAATAAAATAGAGCAGACCTGACTTCCTCTTCAAAAGGGGCATCATTAAGACTCCTATTCTGCTGATCATTAATTCAAGGATCAATAGATCCAAATAATCTAGGGTTCTGCTCATGCCCGCCATCATTGTATAGTGCCTTGAAATGACCAACCACAGTATAAGAGATTTCATGTTCAGATGAAAAGGAGGTCCAATTAATCTGGATGACTTTCATAACTTTCTTAGATTTTTTCTCCCTGCGAAGATGACGAAAGAATTGGGAGTTACTATCCCCTTCCTTGATCCAGGCCATGCTAAATTGATATTTAGAAAGCTTCTCTTTTAATGTAAAAAGCTCATCCAGCTTAGAATGAAGTTGTATTTTTTTCCCTAGGGGGGGTTAGTTACTGCTGAGTGTTTATTTGATAGTGAGAAAGTTGGGATTCAGCAGCCTTAATGTCATCATCAAGCTTGGAGAAAGAGATCTTACCCCATTACTTAATAAGACTCTTTATTCATTTGAGTTTTTCCACCACAAAAAAGTGTGTGATGCCATAAAAAGTGCTACTCCACCCATTGACAACCACTTCCCTGCAGCCAGGGATGGTGAGCCAAGCAATGTTGAATTTGAAATGTAAAGGAGATGACCTGCGATTATTGTCACGGATTTCAATCATCAAGGGGTTGTGATCTGAATTGAACATAGGGAGAGTAGTTGTAGATATCGCACTTGAAGAACTGATGTCATTGATTTGGAAGAAAAATATCTTTAATTTACTTTCATGCCTCTCATTGATGGTGGACCTTCCCCATGTGAAGTGATCACACATAATAGGGAGTTCCACCAGATTGCACTGATCAAGACAACAAGAGATTTCCTCTGTAGTGATGCGTGAGAAAGATGATCTGATCCTTTCAAATGGCCTTAGAACCAAATTAAAATCACCAACCACAACCCAATTGTGATGAGTGTTCTCACTGATGTTTACAGTTTTAAATATTTTTTGAGTTATTATATTTTTTAAGGTTTTATGTGCTTTTAGGCTTTTAAATATTTTTTAGAGGTTTTAAAGGTTCTATGGGTATTTTCATTTTTAGGGAATTTTATAGCTTTTATGATTTTTATTTTTGGGGTTGTTATGGATTTTGAGGGGTTTTAGGGTTTTTAGAATTTTTAATGTTTTTAAGTTTTAACATTTTTTAGGTGTATAGTGATTTTATGTGTTTCTTTTATTTTTAATTTTTTCCTAGTTTTTTAGTGTTTTTAGTGATTTTACAATTTTAGGGATTTTTCCGGATTCTTATGTTTTTTTATTTTTTTTAGGTTTTTAGGGTTTATATATTTTTGGGGGGTTTTGGGGTATTTTTGGGGTTATTTTGTTTTTATTGTTTTTAAGGTTTTATAGTGATTTCTAACATCTTTTGTGGTTTGATGGTTTTCTAGTGGTTTTAGTGGTTTTAAATGTTTTTATGGGTTTTTTGGTTTAGGGGATTTTATGGCTTTGAGGATTTTTAGTGGTTTTAGGCTTTTACCATTTTTTATGTTTTTAAGGGTTTTAAAAGATTTAAGCTTATTATGTTTTCTTAGTTTTTTTGTTTTTTAATGTTTTTTAATTATTTTATTTATTTTTAGTGCTATTTTATAATTTTTTATGTGTTTTAGGGTTATTAGGTATTTTTTTTTGTGTTTTTAGGGGGTTTTATTGTTTTTTTTGGATTATAGGGTTTTTTTAGTTTTTTTGGTTTTAAGGGTTTTCAGATTTTTAATTTTTAGGGCATTAAATGTGTTTTAATATTTTTATTGGGTTTTATGGTTTGAATAATTTATTAGGTTTTTTAAGTATTTGGGGGTTTTATGGTTTTTAGGTGTTTCAAAGGGTTTTAGGGACATTTAGGGTTTTAAGCATTTTTAAGGTTTTCGTTGGGGGTTTTCAAGGTTTTTGGGGTTTTATTTTATATGATATTTTTTGGGATTTTGTTGAATTTTTATGGGTTTATTGGTTTTTTGGGATTTTGGGGGGTTTTCATGGTATTTTATGGTTTTTAGGATTTTAACATTATATTAGTTTTTAGGGGTTTTTTGTTTTTTATGTTATTAAGGATTTCTTAGGGGGTTACTAAATTTTAAGGGTTTTTTAATTTTTAGGTATTTTTATTGTTTTTAAGGATTTTTTTTGTTTTTGGGTATTTTTTGGATTTTTATTTCTTATAGGGGTTTTTGGGTTTTCATAATTTTTATTTTTTTTTGGGTATTTTGGTTTTTTTTATTTTTTTTATTTTTTAAGGCTTTTTCGATTTTTTATTTTATCAAGGGGTTGAAATGTTTTTTATTGTTTTTAGTGGGTTTTAGGGTTTTTATAGGTTCATTTATTTTTAAAGTCTGTAGGGGTTTTTATGGTTTATAGAGTTTTTAATGTTTTTAGTATTTTTAGGGTTTTAGTGTTTTTATGTTTTTTAGGGGATCTTTGTGTTTTATTTTTGGTTTTTTGGGATCTTTAATATTTTTAGTTTTCTTTCTTTAGGTAATTTTAGTTATTTTTTTGTTTTTTTATTTTTTTTAGTGTTTTATTGGATTTTGGGTGTTTAAAATCTTTTTAGGGTTTCAAGAGTTTTTTGGATTTTTAGGGTTTTTTTCATTTTTTATGGTTTTAGGGGTTTTAAGTGTTTTTGGGTTTTTAAGGTCTTCCTAGGGGTTTTGATTATTTATTTGGATTTTTAGTCCTTTTAAGGATTTAACCGTTTTTCAGATTTTAGGGGTTTTTAGAATTCTTAGGGTTCTTCTGGTTTTTCCAGTTTTTAGGATTTTTTTTTGTGTTTTTTGGATTTCCAAGGTTTTTAGATTTTCTAATGCTTTTAGTGGTGTAAATTGTTGTTAGTGTTTTTAGTGTTTTTAATTATTTATGGATTTTTATGGTTTTTAGGGGGTTTTAGGTTTTCTAGGTTTTTCGGGTTTTTAGTGTTTTAGGCTTTTTAGCATTTTAATGTTTTAGTGGTTTTAAGTTTTTTCTAGTTTTTAAGGTTTTCCTATGGGTTTTTGGGATTTATTTAGGGAATTTTAGGTATTTTCTTTTAAATTGTTATAGTTTTACTATTTTTATGGATTTTGAATGGTCTATAGTTTTTTGGGTTTTATAATATTCTTGGATTTTTGGGGGTTTTGTGTTTTTTTATTTTTTAGAGATTTAATGTTTTTTATTTATTAAATGTTTTTTTGGAGTTTAAAGGGTGTTTATATTATTTGGATTTTTATGGGTTTTTTGGTTTTTTAAGTTGTTTAGTGTTTTTTTGGGTTTTTAGGGTTTTAGGATATTTTATGGCTTTTAGCATTTTTATGAATTTGGGAGTTTTAATCATTTTCAGGTTTTTATTGTCTTCTTAGGAGTTTTTAAGGAATTGTATGTTTTTAGGGATTTTTAGGGTTTTTTTGTTTTTCGGTTTTTTAGGGATTTAGGGATTCTGGGGGGTTTCAAGGATTTTTAGGGTTTTCAAGCTTTTTTTAGGATTTTAGGGGTTTTAAGTTATTTTTTGTTCTTATGTTTTTATTAGTGTATTTTGGGATTTTATAGTATTTTATGTTTATTTGTATTTTAGTTCTTTTTTATAATTTATATGGTTTTTACGGTTTTTAGGGTTTTTATGAGTTTTAGGTGTTTTTTTATTTTCAAATGTTTTTTGGGATAAAGGGTTTTTAGAGTTTTTAGTGGTTTTGGGGTTTTTTTTTTCATTTTTAGGGTTTGTTGTGTTTTTTGGGGTGTTTACGGTTTTTTGGGTTTTTTAGGGTTCTAGGGTTTTTTGGGAATTTTTGGGTTTTAGATATTTTAGCATTTATAGGGTTTTTAGAGAATATAATCATTTTAGGTTTTTTTTTAAATTTTTAGAGTTTTAAATGGTATTTATATTTTTTATTCATTTTATAGGATTTTAATGGGTTTTAGTGTTTTTAAGGGTTTTATGGGGTTTTATTGTTTTTACAATTTTTAGTGCATTTAGAAATTTTTAGCCTTTTAGGGGGTTTGAGTGTTTTAGGATTTTAAGGTTTTATTATGGGTTTTCAGTGTTTTAATGTTTCTTACATTTTTAGGATTTATTTGACTTCTTTAATAATCTTATGTTATATTTTTTTTGTTATTTTTGGGGGTTTTGGGGTTTTTTGGGTTTTTAGGATTTTTAGAGTTTTGTAGAGTTTTTAGCGTTTTTAGGTTTGTAGTGGTTTAAGTGTTATTAGTTTTTTAAGGTTTTCTTATAGAATTTCATGGTCTTAAGTGTTTCTTATATTTTTAATAATTTTAAAGGAATTTTATTATTTTTACGGTTTTTATAAATTTTGAGTTTTCTAGGTTTTTGGGTTTTTACCTTTTGTTGTTTTAGATATTTTTAGGTTTTTTATGTATTCTAAGGGATTCAGGGTTTCATAAATTTTTAGGGATTTCTCTATTTTTTTAGTATTTTTACGGTTTTGATGTTTTCTATGGTTTTTAGGGATTTTAAGTGTTTTTAGGGTTTTCTGGATTTTTAGGGTTTTTAGTATTTTCAAGTATTTAGGCATTTTAATTATTTCTAGGTTTTTAAGGTTTATTAGGTGTTTTCAGGGTTTTTAGGTTTTTTTTCATTTTTAGATATTTTTATGTTTTTGTTTGGATTTTTTTTTATTATTGAATATTAGGGTTTTAGAGATTTTTAGGGTTTTTAGGGGTGTTTAGGGTTTTAAGGGGTTTTTTGGGGGTTTTGGGGTTTTATTTTTTATAGAATTTTTTAACGGTTTAATGGTTTGATGGATGTTTTGGGTCTTCAGTTTTTTTTGGGTTTTTTGGGTTTTTTGGGTTTTTTGGTTGTTATTGTTTTTTTGGGGATTTATGGATTTTTATGCATTTTTAGGGTTTTAGGGTTTTTAGTGTTTTAAGGGGTTTTAACTATTTTTAGGGTTTTATGAGTATTTTACAAACAGCAGGGTTTAAAGGGATTTTAGATTTTGTTAGTAGTTTTTGTGGTTTTATGGGATTTTTGGGATTTTACAGTTTATATGGGTTTCTATTAAATTTATATTTTTTTAGGGTTTTTACGGTCTTTTACGGTTTTAGCGGTTATTTGGTTTTTTTGGAGTTTAAGTTAATTTAATATTTTAAGGGTTTTCATAGGGGTATTTAGGGTTTAGATTTTGTTAGGTATTTTAAGTTATTTTTCGGGGTTTTATGTGTTTTTAGTTTTTAGGTATTTTTAGTGAATTTATGGTTTTTTTATTTTTGTAGGTTCTTGGCGTATTTTGTGTTTTTTCGGGTTTTAGCATTTTTATTTTTTATGTGTTTTATTTTTTTAGTTTTTAAAGGATTTATTAATATCTTTCAGTGGTTTTAGTTTTTTATATATTTAGGTTTTTAGTTTTTTTATTATTTTTATGAACTTTTATGTTTTTATGGATTTTGAGGGGTTTAAGTGTTTCTAGGTTTTTAGGATTTTTTATGGGTTTTAGAATTTTTGGGGGTTTTAGGGGTTTTAAGTGTTTTTAGGTTTTTAAGGATTTATTAGGGTGTTTATGGTTTTATGTTTTTTTACCATTGTACGGATTTTTAGGGTTTTTAGGATATTTATGATTTTTCTGGGTTTTATGGTTTTTATGGTTTTTTAGTTTTTTATGGATTTTAAATTTTCTAGATTTTATTAAAAAAAATTAGTGGTTCAAAGGTCTTTTAGTGGTATCTATGGTATTTTTTTGATTTTATGTTTATTATGGTTTTTAGTTGGTTTTATTTTTTTTAGGGTTTTAAGGGAGTTTCAAGTTTTTTAGCATTTTATGGTTTTTAGGGGTTTTAAGTGATTTTTTTTATGTTTTTTATAGGGATTTTCAGGTTTTTTAGGGTTTTTTTAATTTATTGGATTTTAAGTGGTTTTTAAGTATATTATGGGTTTTAGGGGTTTTTTGGTAATTTGAGGGTTTTTATTCTGTTTAGGCATTTTATGGTTTTTTGGGTTATTAGGGTTTTTTTGAGTTTGTTGTGCATTTAAAGTGTTTTTTGAGTTGTTATGGTTTTTAGTGGTTTAAATGGTTTTAGAGTATTTAAAGGGTTTTTGGGTTTCTTATAAGCTTTTAGGGGTTTTTAATGTTTTATGGTTTTTATGATTTTTAGTAGTTTTGTGTGTAATTTAGGTTTCTTTTCATTTTTTAGGGTTTTGGGGGTTTTAACATTTTTTGGGTTTTAAGGTTTGCTTATTCTTCTATAGGGATCTTAGGGTTTTTATGTTTTTAGGGTATTTTAGGGATTTTAGGTATTTTAATTGTTTTTAGGGATTTAATGGATTTTGAGGGTTTTATGGTTTTTATGGTCTTAGGGTTATTTTTGGGTTGTATGATTTTTAGCTATTAGGGTGTTTAAGTGTTTTTAGGTTTTTAGGGTTTTTCAGGGGTTTTTAGAGTTTTTAGGGATTTTTATATTTTTAAGTATTTTATGTTATTTTTAGGGATTTTAAAATTTTATGGAATTTTTTTAGTGTTTTTGAGGTGTGTTTGGGTTATTTTGGATTTTTTTGTTTTTAGGGTATTATTGAATTTTTAGTGTTTTAAAGGTTTTTTAGAGTTTTCTAACATTTTTAGGGATTTAAATGGTTTTATAGCTTTTATAGGGTTTTTATGTTTTTTAAAGTCTCCAAAGATTTTTATGGTTTTGGGGGGGTTTGGGTGGGGGGGGGGGGCTGGTTCTTATCATTTATAGGTTTTGGGGGGTTTAAGTGTTTTTTGTTTTTTTATGTTTACTTATTTTTTTTCATGGTTTTTAGGGATTCCACATTTTATTTTATTTTTTGTTTTTAGGTTTTTTTTTCGTTTTTTGGGTTTTTAGGGATTTTGAGGCATTTAGGAATTTTTTGGGGTTTTAGGGTTTTTTCAATTTTTAGGTTTTGTTAGAGTTTTAATGTTTTTTAATATTTTCTTACGGTTGTTTAGGGGTTTTGTGTTATTTAATTTTTTTATGGATTTTTATTTTTTATGGTTTTTTGTTATTAGAGGGGTTTTAGGGGTTTTTTTGGATTTTTAGGGGTTTAAGATATTTATGGTTTTTAGGGTTTTTATGGTTTTTAAATTTTTTAGTATTTTTAAGATTTTTTATTGTTTTTTACATTTTTAGGGGTTTAATGGTTTTTTTATAGTTTATAGTGGTTTTTACAGTTTCTACGGTTTAAGGGATCTTTATCGATTTTCGGGGTTTTTTCGGGGTTTTTAGGGTTTTTAGGATCTGTTAATGTTTTCAGAGTTTCTCATTTTTTAGATGTTTTAATATTTTTTAGGTTTTTAAGGTTTTTTGTGCTTTATCAGAGTTTTTATGGATTTTTAGGTATTTTTTGGTATTTTTAGGGTTTTTGGGGTTTTTGGGATTTTGAGGGTTTTTGTCATTTTTATGGTCATTAGGGTTTTATGGTTTTTTCAGCATTTGAGGATTTTTTTTGAGATTTTAGGCGTTTTAATGGGTTTTAGAGTTTTTTAAAATTTCTAGGGGTTAAATTTGTTTTTAGTGGGGTTTAAGGATATTAATGGTTTTTTTGGGGTTGAAAGGTTTTTAGGGTATTTAGGGGTTTTAGTGTTTTGTGCGGTTTTCATGGTTTTAAATTCATTAATGGTTTTTAGAGTTTTTAGGTTTTTAGGGGTTTTAGGTTTTTTTAGGTTTTCATGGTTTTCTTTTGGTTCTTCTGGATTTTATGGTTTTGGAAATTTTTTATCAATTTTTAGGGATTTCTTTGGATTTTTATAGGATTTATGGTTTTAGGGAGATTGAGGGTTTTTAGGGGTTTGGGAATTTTTGGTTATTTTAGGGGTTTAAAGTGATTTTAGGATTTTTATGGTTTTCTAATTGTATTTATGGGGTTCTGTGAGGTTTTATGTTTTTAGGGATTTTAGGGATTTTTATGATATTTATGGTTTTTATAGTTTTAGGGGTTTTTTTGGGTTTTCTGGGTTTTTAGAGTTTTTAGGAATTTGGGGTTTCTAGTGGTTTTTTTTGTTTTTTAGGGTTTTCATGTTTTTTATAGTTTTTTATGTTTTTATGGGTTTAAAGGTTTTTTTTTGAGTTTTTTGGTTCTTCTTTACAGTTTTTATGGGTTTTAATGTTTTTAGGAGTTTTATTGTTTTTTGGATTTGTTAGGATTTTAGCATTTTTAGGTTTTTTAGGGGTTTATGTGTTTTCTGGTTTTAATTGTATTCTAAAGATGTTTAGGTTTTTTTATGTTTTTAGGGATTTTAATGTTTTTTAGGTTTTTATTTCCATTTAAGGTTTTCCATGACTTTGAGGGTTTTTAAATGTTTAAGGGTTTTATTACATTTTATTGTTTTTAAGGTTTTTTGTGTTCTTAAACATTTTTAGGGGTTTAAATGGTTTTTATAGTTTTTAGTTGATTTTTATTTTTTTATGCATTTTTTGATTTTATGGTTTTAGGGGTTTTATGGTTTTAGGGGTTTTAGGTTCTTTTAGGGTATTCTTATGGTTTTAAGGGTGTCTTTAATATTTTATGTTTTTATGGATTTTAAGCATTTTTATGTTTTTATGGTTTTATTTGGGTTTATCTAGGTTTTTAGTGTTTTTACATTTTTAGAGATTTTTAGGTATATTTTTTTTGGGTTTTATCTATTGTTTAATGATTTTGAGGGTTTTTAGAGTTTTTTAGGGATTTATGAATTTTCATGGTTTTTTTATTTTCAATTTTTTTGGGGGTTTATGGGTTTTTAGCTGTTAATATTTTTCTTAGTGGTTTTCATGGTTTTTAGGGATTTATGTTTTTTGATATTTTTTTGAATTTTTTAGGATTTTATCGGTTTTTTGGGTTTTTTTGGGATTTTTAGTGGTTTTATGGGTTTTAGGGTTTTAGGGTTTATATGGTTATTTGTGTGTTTGGGGATTCATTTTGGTTTTAAGGGTTTTTAGAGTTTTTTCAATGTTTTTAGGGGTCAAAAGGGTTTTTAGAGTTTTTAGTGTATTTATGGGTTCATATGGTTTCTACGGTTTGTTGGGTTTTTATGCTTTTTAGAGGATTTTATGATTTTTAGGGGTTTTAGGGGGTTTAGGGTTTTTTTTGTTTTTATCACTTTTAGATTTTTATGGGGTTTACATTTTTCTAATTTTTTATTGTTTTCTTAAGGGGTTTTAGGGTTTGTAGGTTTTTATGTTTTTATGGATTTTTGGGGTTTTTTAAGATTATTATTATTTTAGTGTGTTTAGGTATTTTTGTGGTATTTTAGGGTTCTTAGGGTCTATTGGGGTTTTTGGGGGTTTTAGGGGATCCTTTGAGTTTTTTATGGGTTTTATGGATAGTTATAAATTTTTAATGTTTTAGGGGTGTAAAGGGGTTTTAGAGTATTTAATGGGTTTTATGGTTTTAAGGGTTTTTATGAGTTTTAGGGATTTTATGGTTTTTATTATTTTTTTAGATTTTTATGGTTTTCAGGGTTTAAATATTTTTTTAGTTTTTTAAGGTTTTCTGTTTGGTTTTCATTATTTTTATGGTTTTTTTACATTTTTTTGTATTTCAAGAGATTTTTTTTATTTTTATAGTTTTCATGTATTTTAGGGATTTGGATGGGTTTTAGAGTTTTTTTATTGTTTTTGTCATTTTTTTGGGTTTTAGGGGTTTTCTGTGTTTTTTTATGGATTTAATGGTTCTTAGAGTTGTTAACGTTTTTAGGTTTTTCATGGATATTTATGTTTTTAGGGCATTTTATGGATTTTTAGGATTTTAATGGGGTTTTGGGTTTTTATGGATTTTGAGGTGGGTTAGGGGTTTTAGGGTTTTTAATGTTTTTTGCGTTTCTTAGGTTTGCAGGGGTCTTAATTTTTTGGGTATTCGGGTTTTATTAGGTTTTTTATGGTTTGTATGTTTTTTTAAATTTTTTAGGGATATTTTTGATTTTTTAGGATTTTTATGGTTTTTATGGATTTTGATGGTGTTTAGGGTTTTCGAGGGGTTTTATGGTTATTTGGGTTTTTAGGGATTTTTTAGTTTTTTATGGTTTTAAGGTTTTTTTGAGTTTTTTTAATGTTTTTAGGCACTTAAATAATTTTTTGAGTTTTTAGTGGATTATAAGGGGGTTTTAGGGGCTTTTGGGTTTTTAGGGTTTTTAAGGATTTAAGTGATTTTATGGTTTTTATTATTTTTGGGTGGTTTAGTAATTTTTTGGTTTTATAAGGGTTATAAGTGTTTCTATATATTTATGTTTTTAATGTTTTTCAGATATTTTCTATGGTTTATAGTTTTAAGGGATTTTTTAGCATTTTTTACTGGTTTTTAGGTTTTTATAGATGTGTTGGGTTTTATGATTTTTAGGTTTTTATGGTTTATTTGAGAATTTAGGGTATTTCAATATTTTAGGTAAAGGAAGTCTCGGGTCCAGGATATTCCTGACACCCCCCAAAAATTATTTTAAAAAGAAACAAAGACACTGGAAACAAGGGAGGGGATGGGTCAAATGACCCACATCCAAAACCCCTTACAACCCCAGCCCGAAGGCCCCAAAAAGAAAGGAAGAGAGAACAAAAAAAGAAAAGAAGACACGCCAAAAGAGTCCAAAAGAAAAGTCACACAAGGGGAAGATCAGTCAATGTCGCCACCAAAATCATCTAGCTCCGCACCATGATACTCGATGCCCACACCAAATCCATCACTCACAACAGAAAAGTAGTAATCTAACTCAGCACCCATGTACATAGAATCCCATTCTGACTTGGAGACCAAGTATCATACAATATTTCTAAACAAATATGACCATTGTTATAAATATGAGGATGTAAAGGTGAAAGATGCAGGAATATATCCTGCAGAGCTTCTATGGGATAGTTCTCCTGAAATTCCACCTGAAGCTGGTAAGTTTCATTTGCATAAAGTGTTCTTGGAGCCCCGTTCACTTCAATAATCCACCTTTGAAGATTATCTGAGACTTTTTTTTCTTAAAGCTGGATGGAGGATTCACCTGCCACTCTAACAACTATTTCTATAGTCTCTTGCAGGAAATCTTGCTCAGTATCTTGTGAGAAGAGGTCGAAGAGATGGTCATGGTTGCTCAGTGATATAGGATTATCGTCGGAGGGGAGCGGGGAGAGGAGATGAGACCGCGACGAGGGAAGATCATGTCCATCATGAGGAAAAGGGTTGCCGCATGAAATTCACCCACTCTTCCCCACGCCGCAGCCTGAATATTTTAGGGGTATTAAGGGCTTTCAGTTTTATTAATTATTTTAAGGTTTAAATGGGTTTTTAGAGTTTTTAGGTATTTTTTGTGTTTTATGGGTGTTTAGGGTTTTTTGGTTTTTTTGTGTTTTATGGAATTAAGGGGTTTCTCGGGATATTAGAGTCTTTTAGTGTTTTTAACGTTTTTTAGGCATTAGGGGTTTTAAGAGTCATTAGGTTTCTAAATTTTAAATTTACTTTCTTCCTGCATTTTAGTGTCTTTTATATTTTTAGATCTTTTCAGGGAATTTTATGGACTTTTATGGTATTTATTCATTTTAGATATTTGGATGGTTTTTAGGGTTTCCTATGTTTCTATGGTTTTTATATTTTTTAGATTTTTAGGGTTTTTAAGAGTTTATGTTTTTAAGGTTTTCTTAGGGTTTTTCATATTTTTATGGATTTCACATTTTTTGTTATTTTTATGGGCTTTTAGGATTATTATGGGTTTTTTTGGGTTTTTAGTGTCAATGAGGTTTTTAGGATTATTTGGGATTTTGTTTTTTTTTTGTGTTTTTAGGCATGTTTAGTTTTATGGGGTTTTAAGGATTTTTAGATTTTTTTAATGTTTTTATGGGTTTCATGGGTTTTGAGAGTTTTTAGTTGGTTTTAAGGGATTTTTTTTATTTTTAGGTATTTTAAATTTTTATGGAGTTTATGGTTTCTTGTGTTTTTAGGGTGTTTATGAGTTTTAAGGTTTTTAGAATTTTTATGGTCTTTTGGTGTTTTAATTGTTTTTAGTTTTATAATGTTTTCTTAGGGGTTTTCAGGGTTTTAAGGTTTTTATATATGTAGGGTTTTTAGTCATTTTTAGTGTTTTATGGGTTTTTATGATTTTTAGGGATTTTTTGGGAGTTTATGGTCTTTTAGGTTTTTTATTGTTTTTATGGTTTTAGGGGTGTTTGAGATTTTCGTGGTTTTTAGGTTTTTTAATGTTTTCTAATGTTTTTAGGGGTTTAATGGGTTTTTAGAGTTTTTAATGGTTTTTATGATTTTTATGGTTTTTATGTGTATTTAGGGTTTAAGGTTTTTATGTGGTTTTTATAGTTTTTAGGGGCGTTAAGAGGTTTTAGGGTATTTTAGGGTTTTTAGCATTTATTAGTTATCTTTGGGTTTAATGTTTTTTTAGTTTTTTGAAGACTTCTGAGGGTTTCCAAGGTTTAAGGATTTTTTTACGTTTTTTGTGATATATAGGGAGGTTTACGATTTTTATGGTTTTTTGGGATTTTGATGGTTTTTACGGAGTTTTCTTCGTTATTATTGTTTTTATGTTTTTAGGTGTTTTAGTTCCTTTTGGGTTTTACAGTTTTCTTAGGGTTATTAATGGTTTTTATGGGTTTTTATGTTTTTTTAGTTTTTTAGGTATTTTTAGGATTTTATTGTTTTTATGGTTTTTTGGTATTTTGATCATTGTTAGGGGCATATGGTTTTTTTTTGGATTTTTTTTTGAGATTTTTGGGTTTCAAGGATTTTTATTGCTAGTTATCATCTCAATGGTTTTAAAGGCGTTTTAGAGTTTTAAGTTTCTTTTAGGGTTTTTATGGGTTAAAAACGTTTTTTAGGTTTTTAGGGGTGTTTATAGATGTTGGTTTTTAGTGGGTTGTAGGCTTTTAGGATTTTAGAGGTTTTTACGTTTTTTAATTTTTTTAAATTTTTTTTAGGGTTTTCAATCACTTCTTAGGTTTTTTCAGGTTTTTTCGGGTTTTTTACATTTTTATGTAATTTTTCGGGTTTTTTATGTTTTTTATTATTTTTAGGGATTTTGAGGGTTTTTAGGATTTTTAAATGCTTTTATGGCTTTATTATTGTTTTATAGGGTTTTCATTGTTTTTACAATTTTAGGATTTTAGGGTGTTTATGGTTGTTTATGCTTTATTGGGTGTGTGAGTGCTTTTATCTTTTTAGGGTTATTTTGGGTTTTGAATGTTTTTAGGTCATTAGGGTTTTATTAGGGATTTTCTAGATTTTTTGAGGGTTTTAATTTTTAGGGATTTTTATTTCTCTTTTAGGATTAAGGGTTTTTTGTGTTTTCAGGGATATTGGGGGGTTTTATTATTTCTTAGGTTATTAGGGTTTTATATTTTCATCAATTTTTTTAGGGGTGTTATGTGTTATTAGTTTTTTATGGTTTTCTTATTGTTATACTGTGTTTTAGGGTTTTTATGTTTTTATGGATTTTATATCTTTTTTTGGTATTTTTAAGGGATTTAGGGTTATTATGTATTTTAGGGGTTTTATGGTTTTAAGGAGTTTTTATATTTTTTGTGTCTTTTAGGGTATTTAGCGTTTTTATTACTTTTAGGGGTTTTATGTATTTTAGGTTTTTCAAGTTTTCTTTTGGGTTTGTAGGGTTTTTATGGTTTTTTCCATTTTTAGGGATGTTTTGGTAATTTTTTGGTCTTTTATAGTTTTCAGGGGTATTACAATTTTTTATGGTTTTTATGGTTTCTAGGGTTTGAAAAGGTTTTTATTGGTTTTCTTATTTTTTAGGGTTTCAAATTATTTTTAGGATTTTACAATTTTCTTAGAATTTTTAATGGTTTTTTATATATTTACTTATTTATAGAATTTTTATTGTCATTAAGGGTGTTTAGGGGTTTTAGTGCTTTTTAGGTATTTAGGTATTTTACGTGTTTTTAGGGTTTTTTATGATTTGTTTTGGGTTTTCATGGTTTTTAGTTTTTCACACGTTTTAGATATTTTTAATGATTTTTATGGTTTTTTTGGGGTTTTAGTGATTTTGAGTTTTTTTAAGATATTTAGTATTCCTATAATTTTTATGGTTTCTATGGTATTGGGGGTTTTAGGGTTTTTTGTTATTTTTTTTGTTTTTATGGTATTGAATTGTATTTTAGGGGTTTTTATGTTTTTATTTTTTAACATTTTTAGGTGTTGAAAGGGGTTTTAGATTTTTTATTTATTTTTATTGTTTTAAAGGGTTGTATTTGTTTTTTTGTTTTAGGTTTATTATGGTTTTTGTTTTTTAACAAGTTTCTTTTTGGTTTTTAATCATTTTAACATGTTTTGTGGTTTTTAATGTTTTTATGGTTTTTTTGGGTTTATTGGTTTTTATTAATTTTGAGGCCTTTTGAGAGTTTTTATGTTCTTTGTGGTTTTTATTAGTCTTTTGGGATTTTACGGTTTTTTGGAGTTTTTAGGGTTATTATGGTTTTTAGAGTTTTTTATGTTTTAGGGGTGTGAAGGGTTTCTAGATTTATTTTTCAGTTTTGTAGAGTTTATTTGATTTTTGGGTTTTTAGGGTTTTAGGGGGGTTTTTTGAATTTTTGGGTTTTACCATTTTTTAGGTTTTTAGTGGTTTTAGGTTTTCAAGGGTTTTAAGGTTTTCATATGGGTTTTCATGGGTTTTATGGTATTTTAAATTTTTAGGGATTTTAGGTCTTTTATAAGATTTTTATGTGTTTTTTGGATTATTACGGATTTTGATGGGTTTTAGTGGTTTATTGGTTTTTATTGTTCTCTAGGGTTTTTTGAGTTTTTTAGTGTTTTTTAATTTTTAGAGGTTTCTAATTTTTTGAGGTATTTATAGGATATTTAGAGTTTTTATTGGGTGTTTAGGGTTTTTATAGGTTTTAGGGTTTTTAATGGTGTTTTGGGAATTTCATGGTTTTAGAGTTTTAATGAATTTTTAGGTTTTCAAATTTTTTGGGGTTTTCTTTTCATATTTTTTTTGGATTTTAAGGGTTTTATGTTTTTTTAGGTTTTTATGTTCCTCTTAGGGAGTCTTTGGTTTTTAAAATTATTAGGTATTTTAGGGATTTTTAAATAATTTTATGGGTTTTAGGATTTTTAGAGATTTTGTTAGTTTTTAGGGTTTTTATGATTTTTTACGGTTTTTAGGGAGATTTGTTGATTTTTTAGGGTTTTAGGGGTCTATAGAGATTTTTTTATCATTTTATGGGTGTGTATAGTTTTTAGAGATTGTAGAGTGTTTTTATAGTTTTATTTTTTTTGTAGGGTTTTGAGGATTTGAATGATTTTATGGGTTTTCATGGTTTTATGGTTATTATGGATCATTATAGTTTTTATCATTTTTAGGTTTTTTGTGGGTTTATGATTTTTTAGGTTTTTATGGATTCCGTAAGGGGTTTTCATGTTTTTGGGGTTTTTATGGATTTTTTGAGGGGGTTTAGGGTTTTATGTGTTTTAGAGTTTCTATTGTATTCCTAAAGGTTTTCATGGTTTTTAGGATTCATTATATTTTTTAGTTTTTAGGGATTTTTAGGAATTTTATGGGTTTTAGGTTTTTTAAGGATTTGAGGGGCTTTAGGGTTTTTTAGTATTTTACATTTTTGGGGGGTTTTTTTGAGTTTTTAGTGGTTTTCTTATTATTATGAGTTTTTTTTCATTTTTAGGATTTTCATCAGTTTGATTGAATTTTTTAATAGGTTTTTATGGTTTTTTTTGTTTTTAGTGGTTTAGATTTTTTAGGGGTTTACCGGTTTTGGTATTTTTGGGGTCTCTAAGGTTTTATAGATTTTCAGGTTTTTAAGGGTTTTAATTGTTTTTAGTTTTTATGGTTTTTTATGTGTTTTTTTTGTTTCTTCGAGTTTCATAGATTATTAGGGATTTTTACATCTTTTTTAGAATTTTTTTGGTTTTAATGATTTTTAGGTATTTAAGGGTTTAAGGATCTTTTAGGTTCTTATCCTTTTTTAGGGTCTTCAGGTTATTTTGACTTTTTATGGATTTAATGTATTTTTATTGTTTTTAATAAATTTAGGCTATTAAAGGGTTTTTATAATTTTTAATGGTAATAGGTTTTTTCTGGGGTTTTATGTGTTTTTATGGTTTTTGGGGTTTTATGGATTTTATATGTTTATGGATTTTACGGTATTTTTGGGTATTTTAGTGTTTGTTATGGGTCTTATAATTTTTTAGGTTTTTATTTGTTTAATGTTTTTTATGTTTTAGAGGATTTGTTAGGTATTTTGGGATTTTTTCGGTTTTTAAATTTTTTATGGTTTTTTATTATTTTTTTAGATCTTTAATATTTTTATAAATATTGAGGTTTTTTTGGGTTTTCAGGATTCTTAGGTGTCTTTAGAGTTTTAGAGTTTTTTTTTTTGTTTTTTTGGTTTAAATTGATTTTAGGTTTTTTAAGGTTTTCTTATGGGCTTTCTAGGTTTCTTTAGATTTTAATGTATTTATTGGTTTTTAGTTATTTTTTAATATTTTTGTGATTTTTTAGATTATATTGGGATTTAAGGGTTTTTATTGTTTTCAGGTTTTTAAGTTTTGTTGTAGATTTTTTGGGGCTTTAGGGTTTTGTTTAGTTTTTGGGTTTTAATGTTTTTTAGTGTTTTTAGAATTTTTTGTGTTTTAAATAGTTTTTGGTGTTTTTAGTGTTTCTTTGGATTTTTTGGGGTTTTAGGTTTTTATGGGGTTTTATGGGTTATTAATGTTTTCTGGTTTTTTGGTATTTGGTTTTTTCGGGGTTTTGGGTCTTTTAACGTTTCTAGAATTTTTATGTTTTTGATGGGTCTTATTTGTTTTTATGTTTTTATAGTTCTCTTAGTATAATTCATAATTTTTTGGGTTTTTACATTTTTATGTTTTCTTAGGGATTATTAGGATTTTTATATTTTTAGGGTATTTAGAGATTATTTAGGGATTTTTTTTATTTTTATAGTTTTTATGTATTTTAGGGATTTGAATGGGTTTTAGGGTTTTTTATTGTTTTTATCATTTTTGGGTTTTAGGGGTTTTTAGTGTTTTTTATGGATTTAAGGGTTATTAGAGTTTTTAACATTTTTAGGTTTTTCATGGATATTTATGTTTTTAGGGATTTTTATGGATTTTTTGGATTTTAATGGGGTTTTGGTTTTTTATGGATTTTGAGGTGGGTTAGGGGTTTTAGGGTTTTTAATGTTTTTTTACATTTCTTAGGTTTACAGGGGTCTTAATTTATTGGGTATTTGGGTTTTATTAGGGTTTTTATGGTTTGTATGTTTTTTTAAATTTTTTAGGGATCTTATTGATTTTTTAGGATTTTTATGGTTTTTATGGATTTTGATGGTGTTTAGGGTTTTCGATGGGTTTTAGGGTTATTTGGGTTTTAGGTATTTTTTAGTTTTTTAGTGTTTTAAGGTTTTTTTAGTTTTTTTAATATTTTTAGGCACTTAATTTTTTTTGAGTTTTTAGTGGATTATAAGGGGTTTTTAGGGGGTTTTATGGTTTTTAGGTTTTTTAAAAATTTTAGTGATTTTATGGTTTTTATTATTTTTGGGTTGTTTTAGTAATTTTTTGGTTTTGTAAGGGTTTTAATTGTTTCTATATATTTATGTTTATAATTTTTATCATAGATTTTATATGGTTTATATTTTTGTGGGATATTTTAGTATTTTTAATTCTTTTTAGGTTTTTATAGATGTGTTAGGTTTTAGGGTTTTTAGGTTTTTATGGTTTATTTCACAATTTATGGTATTTCAATCTTTTAGGGAAAGGAAGTCTCGGGTCCAGGATATTCATGATAGCCTCCAAAAATTATTAAAAAAAGACACAAAGACACTGCAAACAAGGGAGGGAAGGGGTCAAATGACCCACATCCAAAACCCCTTACAACCCTAGCCCGAATTCCCCAAAAAGAAAGGAAGAGAGAAAAAAAGAAAAAAAGACACGCCAAAAGATTCCAAAAGAAAAGGCACACAAGGGGAAGATCAGTCAATGTGGCCACCAAAATCATCTAGCTCCGCACCATGATACTCGATGCCCACACCAAAGCCATCACCCACATCAACAAACCTGTAATCTAACTCAGCACCCATGTACATAGAATCCCATCCTAACTTGGAGACCAAGTATCATACAATATTTCTTAACAAATATGACCATTGCTATAAATATGAGGATGTAAAGGTGATAGATGCAGGAATATATCCTACGGAGCTTCCATGGGATAGTGCTCCTGAAAGTCCACCTGAAGCTGGTAAGTTTCATTTGCATAAAGTGTTCCTAGAGCCCCGTTCACTTCAATAATCCACCTATGAAGATTGTCTGAGACTTTTTTTTCTTGAAGCCGAATGGAGGATTGACCTTCCACTCTAACAACTATTTCTATAGTCTCTTGTAGGAAATATTGCTCAATATCTTGTGAGAAGAGGTCGAAGATCTATTCATGGTTGTTTAGTTATATAGAATTATCGTCGGAGGGGAGCAGGGAGAGGAGATGAGACCGCGATGAGGGAAGATCGTGTCCAGCTTGAGGAAAAGGTTCATCGCATGAAAGTCACCCACTCTTCCCCACGCCGCAGCCTCAATCTTTTAGGGGTTTTAAGGGCTTTTAGTGTTATTAATTATTTTAAGGTTTAAAAGGGTTTTTAGAGTTTTTTAGGTATTTTTTGGGTTTTATGGGTGTTTAGGGTTTTTAGGTTTTTAGGAGTTTTATGTAATTAAGAGGTTTCTTTGTATTTTAGAGTCTTTTAGTGTTTTTAACCTTTTTAGGCATTAGGGGTTTTAAGAGTTCTTAGGTTTCTAAATTTTAAATTTAGTTTTTTCCTGCATTTTAGCGTCTTTTAAATTTTTAGATATTTTCCGGGAATTTTATGGACTTTTATGGTATTTATTCATTTTATCTATTTGGAAGGTTTTTAGGGTTTTCTATGTTTCTATGGTTTTTATAGTTTTTATATTTTTAGGGTTCTTAAGTGTTTATGTTTTTAATGTTTTCTTACGGTTTTTCCTATTTTTATGGATTTCACATTTTTTGGGAGTTTTATGGATTTTTAGGATTACTATGGGTTTTTTTGGGTTTTTAGTGTCAATGAGGTTTTTAGGATTATTTGGGGTTTTGTGTTTTTTTTGTGTTTTTAGGCGTGTTTATTTTTATGGGGTTTTAAGGTTTTTTAGATTTTATTAATGTTTTTATGGGTTTCATGGGTTTCGAGAGTTTTTAGTTGGTTTTAAGGAATTTTTTGGATTTTTAGGTATTTTAAATTTTTATAAATTTTATGGTTTCTTGGGTTTTTAGGGTGTTTATGAGTTTTAAGGTTTTTAGAATTTTTATGGTCTTTTGGTGTTTTAATTGTTTTTAGTTTTATAATATTTTCTTAGGGGTTTTCAAGGTTTTTTAGGTTTTTATGTATGTAGGGTTTTTAGTCATTTTTTAGTGTTTTATGGGTTTTTAGGGTTTTTAGAGATTTTTTGGGGTTTTAGGGTCTTTTAGGTTTTTCATTGTTTTTATGGTTTTAGGGGTTTTTGACTTTTTAGTGGTTTTTAGGTTTTTTAATGTTTTTAGGGGTTTAAAGGGGTTTTAGCATTTTAATGGTTCTATGGTTTCTATGGTTTTTATGGGTATTTAATGGTTTAATGTTTTTATAGAGTTTCTATGGTTTTTAGGGGCGTTTAGAGGTTTTATGGTTTTTTGGGATTTTGATGGTTTTTATGGATTTTTCTTCGTTATTATTGTTTTTATGTTTTTAGGGGATTTGGTTCGATTTGGGTTTTACAGTTTTGTTAGGGTTATTAATGGTTTTTATGGGTTGTTCTGTTTTTTTAGTTTTTTAGGTATTTTTAGGATTTTATGGTTTTTATGGTTTTTTGGTATTTTATCATTGACAGGGGTATATGGTTTTTTGTTTTTTTTTTGGATTTTTTTGAGATTTTTGGTTTTCAAGGATTTTTAATGCTTGTTATCATCTCCAAGGGTTTAAAGGAGTTTTAGAGTTTTAAGTTTCTTTTAGGGTTTTTTATGGGTTTAAAACATTTTTTAGGTTTTTAGGGGTGTTTATGGATTTGGGTTTTTAGAGGGTTTTAGGCTTTTAGGTTTTTAGTGGTTTTTAGGTTTTTTAAATTTTTTTAAAATTTTTAGGGTTTTTAATAACATCCTAGGTTTTTTCAGTTTTTTTGGGTTTTTTACATTTTTATGTATTTTTGGGGGTTTTTTATGTTTTTTTATTATTTTTAGGGATTTTGAGGGTTTTTATAATTTTTAAAGGCTTTTATGATTTTCTTAGTGTTTTATAGGTTTTTCAGTGTTTTTATAATTTTACGATTTTAGGGTGTTTCTAGTTTTTTATGCTTTATTGGGTGTGTGAGTGTTTTTATCGTTTTAGGGTTTTTTGGGTTTTGAATGTTTTTAGGTCTTTAGGGTTTTATTAGGGGGTTTCTAGGTTTTTAGGGGGTTTTAATTTTTAGGTATTTTTATTTCTCTTTTAGGATTTTTAAGGGTTTTTTGTGTTTTCAAGGATATTGGGGGATTTTATTGTTTCTTAGGTTATTAGGGTTTTATATTTTCATGATTTTTTTTGTTTTTAGGGGTTTTAAGTGTTATTAGTTTTTTATGGTTTTCTTATGGTTTTTTAGTGTTTTAGGGTTTTTATGTTTTTAGGGATTTTATATCTTTTTTTGGATTTTTATGGGTTTTAGTGTTATTAAGTATTTTAGGGGTTTTATGGTTTTAAGCAGTTTTTATGTTTTTTGTGTATTTTAGGGTATTTATCGTTTTTATATCTTTTATGGGTTTTATGTATTTTAGATTTTTTTCAAGTTTTCTTTTGGGTTTTCATGGTTTTTATGGTTTTTTCAATTTTTAGGGATGTTTTGGTAATTTTTTGTCTTTTATAGTTTTTAGGGGTATTACAGTTTTTATGGTTTTTAAGGTTTCTAGGGTTTTAAAAGGTTTTTATTGGTTTCTTGTTTTTTAGTGTTTCAAATTATTTTTAGTATTTTACAATTTTCATAGAATTTTTAATGGTTTTTTATATATTTAGGTATTTATATAATTTTTATCGTCACTAAGGGTGTATAGGGGATTTAGTGCTTTTTTGGTATTTTGGTGTTTTACGTGTTTTTATGGTTTTTTATGTTTTATTTTGGGTTTTCATGGTTTTTAGTTTTTTTTCACGTTTTAGATATTTTTAATGAATTTTATGGTTTTTTTGGGGTTTTAGTGATATGGAGGGTTTTTAAGGTATTTAGTATTTCTAAAATTTTTAAGGTTTCTAGGGTATTGAGGGTTTTAGGGTTTTTTTTTTGGTTTTTTTGTTTTTATGGTATTGAATTTTGTTTTAGGGGTTTTTATGTTTTTATTTTTTAAAAAAAAAATTAGGGTTTGAAAGGGGTTTTAGATTTTTTTTTTTTATTGTTTTAAAGGGTTGTATTTGTTTTTTTTTTTGTTTTAGATTTATTATGGTTTTTGTGTTTTATAATGTTTTTTTTGGTTTTTTATCATTTTAACTTTTTTTGTGGTTTTTAATGTATTTACGGTTTTTTGGGGTTTATTGGTTTTTATTGATTTTGAGGCTTTTTAAGAGTTTTTATGTTCTTTGTGGTTGTATTAGTCTTTTGGGTTTTTACGTTTTTTTGGAGTTTTTAGGGTTTTCTGGTTTTTAGAGTTTTTTATGTTTTAGGGGTTTGAAGGGTTTCTAGATATATTTTTCAGTTTGGTAGAGTTTATTTGATTTTTGGGTTTTTAGGGTTTTATGGGGGTTATTTGAATTTCTGGGTTTTACCATTTTTTAGGTTTTTAGCGGTTTTATGTTTTCAAGGGTTTTAAGGTTTTCATATGGGTTTTCATGGGTTTTAGGGTATTTTAAATTTTTCGGGATTTTAGGTCTTTTATAGGATTTTTATGGGTTTTTTTGGATTATTATGGATTTTGATGGGTTTTAGTGGTTTTCTAGTTTGTATTGTTCTCTAGGGTTTTTTGAGTTTTTTAGTGTTTTATAATTTTTAGAGGTTTCTAATTTTTTTTGAGGAATTTATAGGATATTTATAGTTTTTATTGGGTGTTTAGGGTTTTTATAGGTTTTAGGGTTTTTAATGGTGTTTTGGTAATTTCATGGTTTTAGGGTTTTAATGAATTTTTGGGGTTTCAAATTTTTTGGGGTTTTCTTTTCATAATTTTTTTTATTTTAAGGGTTTTATGTTTTTCTAGGTTTTTATGTAACTCTTAGGGTTTCTTTGGTTTTTTAAATTATTAGTTATTTTAGGGATTTTTAAATAATTTTATGGGTTTTAGGATTTTTAGATATTTTGATGGTTTTTGGGTTTCTATGATTTTTTACGGTTTTTAGGTCGATTTGTTGATTTTTTAGGGTTTTAGGGGTTTATAGAGTTTTTTATCATTTTAGGGGTGTGTATAGTTTTTAGAGATTGTAGAGTGTTTTTATAGTTTTATTGTTTTGTAGGGGTTTTGAGGTTTTGAAAGTTTTTATGGGTTTTCAAGGTTTTATGGTTATTAGGGATCATTATAGTTTTTATCATTTTTAGTTTTTTTGTGGGTTTATGATTTTTTAGGTTTTTATGGATTCCTTAAGAGGTTTTCGTGTTTTTGGGGTTTTTAGGGATTTTTAGGGGTTTTGGGGTTTTATGTGTTTTAGAGTTTCTATGGTATTCTTAAAGGCTTTCATGGTTTTTAGGATTCATTATATTTTTTAGTTTTTAGGGATTTTTAGGAATTTTATGGGTTTCAGGTTTTTTAAGGATTTGATGGAATTTAGTGTTTTTTTAGTATTTTACAGTTTTTTGGGGTTTTTTGAGTTTTAGGGGTTTTCTTATTATTAGGAGTTTTTTTTTCATTTTTAGGCTTTTCATCGATTTGATCGATTTTTTTAATATGTTTTTATGGTTTTTTGTTTTTATTGGTTTAGAATTTTTAGGGGTTTATCGTTTTTGGTGTTTTTTGGGACTTTTAGGTTTTATAGATTTTCAGGTTTTTAAGGGTTTTAAGTGTTTTTAGTTTGTTTTGGTTTTTTATGTGTTTTTGTTGTTTCTTAGGGTTTCAAATATTTTTATGCATTTTTACATCTTTGTAGGATTTTTTTGGTTTTAATGATTTTTAGGTATTTAAGGGTTTTAGGATATTTTAGGTTCTTATCCTTTTTTAGGGTCTTCAGGTTATTTTCACTTTTTATGGATTTAAAGTATTTTTATATTTTTAATAAATTTAGGCTATTAGAGGTTTTTTATAATTTTTAATGGTATTAGGTTTTTTCTAGGGTTTTTTGTGTTTTTATGGTTTTTGAGGTTTTATTGGTTTTATATGTTTATGGATTGTAAGGTATTTTCGGGTATTTTAGTGTTTGTTAGAGGTCTTATAATTTGTTAGGTTTTGAGTTGTTTAATGTTTTTTATGTTTTAGAGGACTTGTTAGGTATTTTGGGATTTTTTCGGTTTTTACATTTTTATGGATTTTTATGATTTTTTTTGATCTTTAGGTTTTTTATAAATATTGTGGTTTTTTTGGGTTTTCATGATTCTTAGGTGTCTTTAGGGTTTTAGAGTTTTTTTTTGTTTTTTTTTGTTTAAATTGATTTGAGGTTTTTAAGGTTTTCTTATGGGCTTTCTTGGTTTCTTTGGGTTTTAATGTCTTTATTGGTTTTTAGTGATTTTTTAAGATTTTTGTGATTTTTTAGATTTTATTGGGATTTAAGGGTTTTGATTGTTTTTAGGTTTTTAAGGTTTGTTGTAGATTTTTTGGGGCTTAAGGGTTTTGTTTAGTTTTCGGGTTTTAATGTTTTTTAGTGTTTTTTGAATTTTTGGTGTTTTAAATTGTTTTTAGTGTTTTTAGTGTTTCTTTGGATTTTAAGGGGTTTTAGGTTTTTATGGGGTTTTATGGGTTCATTAATGTTTTCAGGTTTTTTGGGTATTTGGCCTTTTAGGGTTTTTTGGTCTTTTAACATTTCTATCGTTTTTATGTTTTTTATGGGTCTTATTTGTTTTTATGTTTTTATAGTTCTCTTAGTAGTTTTCAGAATTTTTTGGGTTTTTACATTTTTATGTTTTTTAGGGATTATTATGATTTTTATATTTTTAGGGTATTTAGGGATTATTTAGAGATTTTTTTTATTTTTATAGTTTTTATGTATTTTAGGGATTTGAATGGGTTTTAAGGTTTTTTTATTGTTTTTATCATTTTTTCGGTTTTAGAGGTTTTCTGTGTTTTTTATGGATTTAAGGGTTATTAGATTTTTTAACGTTTTTAGGTTTTTCATGTATATTTATGTTTTCAGGGATTCTTATGGATTTTTAGGATTTTAATGTGGTTTTGGGTTTTTATGGATTTTGAGGTGGGTTAGGAGTTTTAGGGTTTGTAATGTTTTTTTTTCATTTCTTAGGTTTGTAGGGGGTCTTAATTTTTTGGGTATTTGGGTTTTATTAGGGTTTTTATGGTTTGTATGATTTTTAAAATTTTTATGGAACTTTTTTATTTTTTAGGATTTTTATGGTTTTTATGGATTTTGATGGTGTTTAGGGTTTTCGATGGGTTTTATGGTTATTTGGGTTTTTAGGGATTTTTTAGTTTTTTAAGGTTTTAAGTTTTTTTGTGTTTTTTTATTGTTTTTAGGAACTTAAAGAATTTTTTGAGTTTTTAGTGGATTATAATGGGTTTTGTGGGGTTTTTAGGGTTTTTAGGGTTTTTAAGGATTTTAGTGATTTTATGGTTTTTATTATTTTTGGGTGGTTTTAGTAATTTTTTGGTTTTATAAGGATTTTAAGTGTTTCTATATATTTATGTTTTTAATTTTTATCATATATTTTCTATGGTTTAGAGTTTTAAGGGATTTTTTGGTATTTTTATTGGTTTTTAGGTTTTTGTAGATGTGTTGGGTTTTAGGGTTTTTAGGTTTTTCTGGTTTATTTGAGAATTTAGGGTATTTCAATCTTTTAGGGAAAGGAAGTCTCGGGTCCAGGATATTCTTGACACGCCCCAAAAATTATTATAAAAAGACACAAAGACATTGCAAACAAGGGAGGGGAGGGGTCACATGACCCACATCCAAAACCCCTTACAACCCCAGCCTGAAGGCCCCAAAAATAAAGGAAGAGAGAACAAAAAAAGCAAAGAAGGCCCTCCAAAAGAGTCCAAAAGAAAAGGCATGCAAGGGGAAGATCAGTCAATGTCGCCACCAAAATCATTCATCTCCGCACCATGATACTCGATGCCCACACCAAAGCCATCACCCACATCAGCAAAGCCGTAATCTAACTCAGCACCCTTGTACATAGAATCCCATCCTAAATTGGAGACCATGTATCATACAATATTTCTAAACAAATATGACCATTGCTATAAATATGAGGATGTAAAGGTGACGGATGCAGGAATATATCCTACGGAGATTCCATGGGATAGTGCTTCTGAATGTCCACCTAAAGCTGGTAAGTTTCATTTGCATAAAGTGTTCCTAGAGCCTCGTTCACTTCAATTGTCCACCTCTAAAGATTATCTGAGACTTTTTTTCTTGAAGCCGGATAGAGGATTGACCTTCCACTCTAACAACTATTTCTATAGTCTCTTTTAGGAAATCTTGCTCAGTATCTTGCGAGAAGAGGTCGAAGAGCTGTTCATGGTTGTTCAGTGATATAGGATTATCGTCGGAGGGGAGCAGGGAGAGGAGATGAGACTGAGACGAGGGAAGATCGTGTCCAGCATGAGGAAAAGGGTGGCCTTATGAAATTCGCCCACTCTTCCCCACGTCACGGCCTCAATATTTTAGGGGTTTTAAGGGATTTTAGTGTTATTAATTATTTTAAGGTTTAAAAGGGTTTTTATAGTTTTTAGGTATTTTTTGGTTTTTATGGGTGTTTAGGGTTTTTAGATTTTTAGGCGTTTTATGGAATTAAAATTTTTCTTGGGATTTTAGCGTCTTTTAGTGTTTTTAACCTTTTTTAGGCATTAGGGGTTTTAAGAGTCATTAGGTTTCTAAATTTTAAATTTAATTTTTTCCTGCATTTTAGCGTCTTTTATATTTTTAGATATTTTCAGGGAATTTTATGGAATTTTATGGTATTTATTCATTTTAGATATTTGGATGTTTTTAAGGGTTTTAAATGGTTCTATGGTTTTTATAGTGTTTAGTTTTTTAGAGTTTTTAAGTGTTTATGTTTTTAAGGTTTTCGTAGGGTATTTCATATTTTTATGTATTTCACATTTTTTGGGATTTTTATGGATTTTTTAGGATTATTATGGGTTTTTTTGGGTTTTTAGTGTCAATGATATTTTTAGGACTATTTGGGGTTTTTTGTTTTTGTTTTTGTGTTTTTAGGTGTGTTTAGTTTTATGGGGTTTTAAGGTTTTTTAGATTTTTTTAATGTTTTTACGGGTTTCATGGGTTTTGAGAGTTCTTAGTTGGTTTTAAGGGATTTTTTGGATATTTAGGTATTTTAGATTTTTATGGAATTTATGGTTTCTTGGGTTTTTAGGGTGTTTATGAGTTTTAATGTTTTTAGCATTTTTATGGTCTTTTGGTGTTTTAATTGTTTTTAGTTTTATAATGTTTTCTTAGGGGTTTTCAGGGTTTTTAAGGTTTTTATGTATATAGTGTTTTTAGTCATTTTTTAGTGTTTCATGGGTTTTTAGTGTTTTTAGGGGTTTTTTTGGGATTTTAGAGTCTTTTAGGTTTTTCATTATTTTTATGGTTTTAGGGGATTTTGAGTTTTTAGTGGTTTTTAGGATTTTTAATGTTTTCTAATGTTTTTAGGGGTTTAAAGGGTTTTTAGAGTTTTTAATGGTTTTTATGGTTTTTATGGTTATTTAGGGGTTTAAGGTTTTTATGGGGTTTTTATGGTTTTTAGGGGCATTTAGAGGTTTTAGGGTCTTTTAGGGTTTTTAGCGTTTACTAGTTATCTTTGGGTTTAATGTTTTTTTAGTTTTTTTAATATTTCTAAGGGTGTCCATGGTCTTAGGATTTTTTTACTTTTTTTGTGATATCTAGGGAGGTTTACGATTTTCATGGTTTTTTGGGATTTTGATGGTTTTTACGGAGTTTTCTTCGTTATTATTGTTTTTATGTTTTTAGGGGTTTCAGTTCCTTTTGGGTTTATAGTTTTCTTAGGGTTATTAATGGTTTTATGGGTTTTTATTTTTTTAGTTTTTTAGGTATTTTTAGGATTTTATGGTTTTTATGGTTTTTTGGTATTTTGGTCATTGATAGGGGTATATGGTTTTTTGTTTTTTTAGGAATTTTTTGAGATTTTTGGGTTTCAAGTATTTTTAATGCTAGTTATCATCTCCAAGGGTTTAAAGGAGTTTTAGAGTTTTAAGTTTCTTTTTGGGTTTTTTATGGAATTAAAACATTTTTTAGGTTTTTAGGGGTGTTTATGGATTTGGGTTTTTATAGGGTTGTAGGCTTTTAGGTTTTTAGTGGTTTTTAGGTTTTTTAATTTTTTATAAAAAAATTTGGGTTTTTAATATCTTCTTAGGTTTTTCAGTTTTTTTCGGGTATTTTACATTTTAATGTATTTTTTGGGGTTTTTTATGTTTTTTATTATTTTTAGGGATTTTGAGGGTTTTTAGGATTTTTAAAGGCTTTTATGATTTTCTTAGTGTTTTATAGGGTTTGCAGTGTTTTTAAAATTTTAGGATTTTAGGGTGTTTCTTGTTGTTTATGATTTATTGGGTGTGTGATTTTTTTTATCTTTTTATGGTTTTTTGGGTTTTTAATGTTTTTAGGTCTTTAGGGTTTTATTAGGGGTTTTCTAGGTTTTTAGGGGGTTTTAATTTTTAGGGATTTTTATTTCTCTTTTAGGATTTTTAAGGGTTTTTTGTGTTTTCAGGGATATTGGGGGATTTTATTGTTTCTTAGGTTATCAGGGTTTTATATTTTCATCAATTTTTTTGTTTTTAGGGGTTTTAAGCATTATTAGTTTTTTATGGTTTTCTTATGGTTTTTTAGTGTTTTATGGTTTTTATGTTTTTAGGGATTTTATATCTTTTTTTTTGGATTTTTATGGGTTTTAGTGTTATTAATTATTTTAGGGGTTTTATGGTTTTAAGGAGTTTTTATGTTTTTTGGGTATTTTAGGGTATTTATCGTTTTTATAACTTTTAAGGGTTTTATGTATTTTTGGTTTTTCAAGTTTTCTTTTGGGTTTACAGGGCTTTTATGGTTTTCTCCATTTTTAGGAATGTTTTGGTAATTTTTTGTCTTTTATAGTTTTCAGGGGTATTACAGTTTTTTATGGTTTTTAAGGTTTCTAGGGTTTTAAAAGGTTTTTATTAATTTTTTTTTTTTAGGGTTTCAAATTTTTTTTAAGATTTTACAATTTTCCTAGAATTTTTAATGGGTTTTAATATATTTAGGTATTTATAGAATTTTTATCGTCATTAAGGGTGTTTAGGGGTTTTAGTTATTTTTAGGTATTTAGGTGTTTTACATGTTTTTAGGGTTTTCTATGTTTTATTTTGGGTTTTCATGGTTTTTATTTTTTTCACGTTTTAGATATTTTTAATGATTTTTATGGTTTTTTTGGGATTTTAGTGATTTTGAGGGTTTTTAAGGTATTTAGTATTTCTATAATTTTTAATGTTTCTAGGGTATTTAGGGTTTTAGTGTTTTTTGTTGGTTTTTTTGTTTTTATGGTATTGAATTTTGTTTTAGGGGTTTTTATGTTTTTATTTTTTTAACATTTTTAGGGGTTGAAAGGTGTTTTAGATTTTTTATTTATTTTTATTGTTTTAAGGGGTTGTATTTTTTTCTGTTTTAGGTTTATTATGGTTTTTGTGTTTGAAAAAGTTTTTTTGGTTTTTTATCATTTTAACATGTTTTGTGGTTGTTAATGTTTTTATGCTTTTTTGGGGTTTATTGGTTTTTATGGATTTTGAGGCTTCTTAAGAATTTTTATGTTCTTTGTGGTTTTTATTAGTCTTTTGGGTTTTTACGGTTTTTTGGAGTTTGTAGGGATTTTATAGTTTTTAAAGTTTTTTATGTTTTAGGGGTTTGAAGGGTTTCTAGATATAGTTTTCTGTTTGGTAGAGTTTATTTGATATTTGGGTTTTTAGGGTTTTAGGGGGGGTTCTGAATTTTTCGGTTTTACCATTTTTTAGGTTTTTAGCAGTTTTATGTTTTCAAGGGTTTTATGTTTTTCATATGGGTTTTCATGGGTTTTAGGATATTTCAAATTTTTAATGATTTTAGGTCTTTTATTGGATTTTTATGGGTTTTTTGGATTATTATGGATTTTGATGGGTTTTAGTGGTTTTTTGGTTTTTATTGTTCTCTAGGTTTTTTTGAGTTTTTTAGTATCGTATGATTTTTAGAGGTTTCTAATTTTTTGAGGTATTAATAGGATATTTAGAGTTTTTATTGGGTGTTTAGGGTTTTTATAGGTTTTAGGGTTTTTAATGGTGTTTTGGGAATTTCATGGTTTTAGGGTTTTAATGAATTTTTGGGGTTTCAATTTTTTTGGGATTTTCTTTTCATATTTTTTTGGATTTTAAGGGTTTTATGTTTTTTTAGGTTTTTATGTTCCTCTTAGGGTTTCTTTAGTTTTTTAAATTATTAGGTATTTTAGGGCTTTTTAAATAATTTTATGGGTTTTAGGATTTTTAGATATTTTGTTGGGTTTTATGGTTTTTATGATTATTTACGATTTTTAGGGCGATTTGTTGATTTTTTAGGGTTTTAGGGGTTTATAGAGTTTTTTTATCATTTTATGGGTGTGTATAGTTTTTAGAGATTGTAGAGTGCTTTTATAGTTTTATTGTTTTGTAGGGGTTTTGAGGTTTTGAAAGATTTTTTGGGTTTTCAAGGTTTTATGGTTATTAGGGATCATTATAGTTTTTATTGTTTTTAGGTTTTTTGTGGGTTTATGATTTTTTAGGTTTTTATGGATTCATTAAGAGGTTTTCGTGTTTTGGGGGTTTTTAGGGAATTTTTAGGGGTTTTAGAGTTTTATGTGTTTTAGAGTTTCTATGGTATTCTTAAAGGTTTTCATGGTTTTTTGGATTCATTATATTTTTTAGTTTTTGGGGATTTTTAGGAAATTTATGGGTTTTAGGTTTTTTAAGGATTTGAGGGGCTTTAGGGTTTTTAGTATTTTATAGTTTTTTGGGGTTTTTTGAGTTCTTAGGGGTTTTCTTATTATTAGGAGTTTTTTTCATTTTTAGTCTTTCCATCAGTTTGATTGATTTTTTAATAGATTTTTATCTTTTTTTTTTGTTTTTAGTGGTTTATATTTTTTAGGGGTTTACCAGTTTTTTTTGTTTTTTGGGTCTTTAAAGTTTTATAGATTTTCAGGTTTTTATGGTTTTTAAGTGTTTTTAGTTTTTTATGGGTTTTTATGTGTTTTTGTTGTTTCTAAGGGTTTAATATATTTTTAGGGATTTTTACATCTTTTTAAAGATTTTTTTTGGATTTAATGATTTTTAGGTATTTAAGGGTTTAAGGATCTTTTAAGTTCTTATCCTTTTTCAGGGTCTTCAAGTTATTTTTACTTTTTATGGATTTAAAGTATTTTTATTTTTTAAATAAATTTAGGCTATTAAAGGGTTTTTATAATTTTTAATGGTATTAGGTTTTTTGTGGGGTTTTATGTGTTTTTATGGTTTCTGGGGTTTTATGGTTTTTATATGTTTATGGATTGTATGATATTTTTGGGTATTTTAGTGTTTGTTATGGGTCTTATAATTTTTTATGTTTTGAGTTGTTTAATGTTTTTTATGTTTTAGAGGATTTGTTAGGTATTTTGGGAATTTTTCGGTTTTTACATTTTTATGGATTTTTATGATTTTTTTGGATCTTTAGTATTTTTATAAATATTGAGGTTTTTTTGGGTTTTCAGGATTCTTAGGTGTCTTTAGGGTTTTAGAGTTTTTTTTTGTTTTTTTTTTGTTTAAATTGATTTTAGGTTCATAAGGTTTTCTTATGGGATTTCTAGGTTTCTTTGGATTTTAATGTCTTTATTGATTTTTAGTGATTTTTTAAGATTTTTGTGATTTTTTAGATTTTATTGGGATTTAAGGGTTTTGATTGTTTTTAGGTTTTTATGTTTTGTTGTAGATTTTTTTGGGGATTTAGGGTTTTGTTTAGTTTTTAAGTTTTAATGTTTTTTAGAGTTTTTGGAATTTTTGGTGTCTTAAATAGTTTTTAGTGTTTTTAGTGTTTCTTTGGATTTTATGGGGTTTTAGGTTTTTATGGGGTTTTATGGGTTATTAATGTTTTCGGGTTTTTTGGGTATTTGGCCTTTTAGGTTTTTTGGGTCTTTTAACGTTTCTAGCATTTTTATGTTTTTTATGGGTCTTATTTGTTTTTATGTTTTTTTAGTTCTCTTAGTAAATTTCATAATTTTTTGGGTTTTTACATTTTTATGTTTTTTTTATGGACTATTAGGATTTTTATATTTTTGGGTATTTAGGGATTATTTAGATATTTTTTTATTTTTATAGTTTTTATGTATTTTAGGGATTTGAATGGGTTTTAGGGTTTTTTTATTGTTTTTATCATTTTTTGGGTTTTAGGGTTTTTCGGTGTTTTTTTATGGATTTAAGGGTTATTAGAGTTTTTAACATTTTTAGGTTTTTCTTGGATATTTATGTTTTTAGGGATTTTTATGGATTTTTAGGATTTTAACGGGGTTTTGGGTTTTTATGGATTTTGAGGCGGGTTAGGGGTTTTAGGGTTTTTAATGTTTTTTTGCATTTCTTAGGTTTGCAGGGGTCTTAATTTTTTGGGTATTAGGGTTTTATTAGGGTTTTTATGGTTTGTATGTTTTTTTAAATTTTTTAGGGGTCATTTTGATTTTTTACGATTTTTATGGTTTTTATGGATTTTGATGGTGTTTAGGTTTTTTGATGGGTTTTATGGTTATTTGGGTTTTAGGGATTTTTTAGTTTTTTAGGGTTTTAAGGTTTTTTTTAGTTTTTTTTTATATTTTTAGGCACTTGATGAATTTTTTGAGTTTTTAGTGGATTATAAGGGGTTTTGAAGGGTTATTAAGGTTTTTAGGTTTTTTAAGGATTTTAGTGATTTTATGGTTTTTATTATTTTTGGGTGATTTTAGTAATTTTTTGGTTTTATAAGGGTTTTAAGTGTTTCTATATATTTATTTTTTTAATGTTTATCAGAGATTTTTTATGGTTTAGAGTTTTAAGGGATTTTTTAGTATTTTTACTGGTTTTCAGGTTTTTATAGATGTGTTGGGTTTTAGGGTTTTTAGGTTTTTATGGTTTATTTGAGAATTTAGGGTATTTCAATATTTTAGGGAAAGGAAGTCTCGGGTCCAGGATATTCCTGACACCCCACAAAAATTATTATAAAAAGACACAAAGACACTCCAAATAAGGGAGGGGAGTGGTCAAATGACCCACATCCAAAACCCCTTACAACCCCAGCTCGAAGGCCCCAAAAAGAAAGGAAGAGAGAAAAAAAAGAAAAGAAGACACGCCAAAAGATTCCAAAAGAAAAGGAACACCAGGGAAAGATCGGTCAATGGAACCACCAAAATCATCCAGCTCCGCACCATGATACTCGATGCCCACACCAAAGACATCACCCAAGTCAACAAAGCTGTAATCTAACTTTGCACCCATGTAAATAGAATCCCATCCCGACTTGGAGACTAAGTATCATACAATATTTCTAAACAAATATGACCATTTCTATAAATATGAGGATGTAAAGGTGATAGATGCCGGAATATATCCTACGGAGCTTCCATGGGATAGTGCTCCTGAAAGTCCACCTAAACCGGGTAAGTTTCATTTTCATAAAGTGTTCCTAGAGCCCCGTTCACTTCAATAATCCAACTCTGAAGATTATATGAGACTTTTTTGCGTGAAGCCGGATGGAGGATTGACCTGCCACTCTAACAACTATTTTTATAGTCTTTTGCAGAAAATCTTGCTCAGTATCTTGTGAGAAGTGGTCGAAGAGCTGGTCATGGTTGTTTAGTGATATAGGATTATCGTTGGAGGGGAGCAGGGAGAGGAGATGAGACCGCGATGAGGGAAGATCGTGTCCAGCATGAGGAAAAGGGTCACCGCATGAAAGTCGCCCACTATTCCCCACACCGCGGCCTCAATATTTTAGGGGTTTTAAGGGCTTTTAGTGCTATTAATTATTTTAAGGTTTAAAAGGTTTTTTAGAGTTTTTAGGTATTTTTTGGGTTTTATGGGTGTTTAGGGTTTTTAGGTTTTTAGGAGTTTTATGGAATTAAGGGGTTTATCGGGATTTTAGAGTCTTTTAGTGTTTTTATCCTTTTTAGGAATTAGGGGTTTTAAGAGTCATTAAGTTTCTAAATTTTAAATTTAGTTTTTTCCTTCATTTTAGCGTCTTTTATATTTTTACATGTTTTCAGGGAATTTTATGGAATTTTATGGTATTTATTCATTTTATCTATTTGGATGGTTTTAATGTTTTCTATGTTTCTATGGTTTTTATAGTTTTTAGATTTGTAGGGTTTTTAATTGTTTATGTTTTTAAGGTTTTCTTAGTGTTTTTCATATTTTTATGGATTTCACATATTTTGGGATTTTTATGGAATTTTTAAGATTACTATGGGTTTTTTTGGGTTTTTAGTTTCAATGAGGTTTTTAGGATTATTTGGGGTTTTGTGTTTTTTTTTTGTGTTTTTAGGAATGTTTAGTTTTATGGGGTTTTAAGGTTTTTTAGATTTTTTTAATGTTTTTATGGGTTTTATGGGTTTTGAGAGTTTTTAGTTGGTTTTAAGGGATTTTTGGATTTTTAGGTATTTTAGATTTTTATGGATTTTATGGTTTCATGGGTTTTTAGGGTGTTTATGAGTTTTAAGGTTTTTAGAATTTTTGTGGTCTTTTGGTGTTTTCATTGTTTTTAGTTTTATAATGTTTTCTTAGGGGTTTTCAGGGTTTTTATGGTTTTTATGTTTGTAGGTTTTTAGTCATTTTTTAGTGTTTCATGTGTTTTCAGGGTTTTTAGGGATTTTTTGGGGTTTTAGGGTCACTTAGGTTTTTCATTATTTTTATGGTTTTAGGGGTTTTTGATTTTTTAGCGTTTTTTAGGTTTTTTAATGTTTTCTAATATTTTTAGGGGTTTAGAGGGTTTTTAGTGTTTTTAATGTTTTTTTTGGTTTTTATGGTTTTTATGGGTATTTAGGGGTTTAAGGTTTTTATGGGGTTTTTATGGTTTTTAGGGGTGTTTAGTGGTTTTAGGGTCTTTTAGGGTTTTTAGAGTTTACTAGTTATCTTTGGTTTTAATGTTTTTTTACTTTTTTGATGATTTCTAAGGGTTTCCAAGGTCTTAGGATTTTTTTTACGTTTTTTGTGATATCTAGGGAGTTTTAAGATTTTTATGGTTTTTTGGGATTTTGATGGTTTTTAAAGAGTTTTCTTCGTTATTATTGTTTTTATGTTTTTAGGGGTTTTGGTTCCTTTTGGGTTTTACAGTTTTCTTAAGGTTATTAATAGTTTTTATGAGTTTTTATGTTTTTTAAGTTTTTTAGGTATTTTTAGGATTTTATGGTTTTTATGGTTTTTTGGTATTTTGATCATTGATAGGGGTATATGGTTTTTTGGTTTTTTAGAATGTTTTTGAGATTTTTGGGTTTCAAGGATTTTTAAAGCTAGTTATCATCTCCAAGTCTTTAAAGGAGTTCTAGAGTTTTAACTTTCTTTTAGGGTTTTTTATGGGTTTAAAACGTTTTTTAGGTTTTTAGGGGTGTTTATGGATTGGGGTATTTAGAGGGTTGTAGGCTTTTAGGATTTTAGTGGTTTTTAGGTCTTTTAATTTTTTTTTAAAAATATTTACAGTTTTTAATAACTTCTTAGGTTTTTTTCAGGTTTTTTGGGTTTTTTACATTTTTATGTATTTTTGGGGGTTTTTTATGTTTTTTATTATTTTTAGGGATTTTGAGGGTTTTTTGGATTTTTAAAGGATTTTATGATTTTCTTAGTGTTTTATAGGGTTTTTAGTGTCTTTAAAATTTTAGGATTTTAAGGTGTTTCTGGTTGTTTATGCTTTATTGGGTGTGTGAGTGTTTTTATCTTTTTAGGGTTTTTTGGGTTTTGAATGTTTTTAGGTCTTTAGGGTTTTATTAGGGGTTTTCTAGGTTTTTAGGGGGTTTTAATTTTTTGGGATTTTTATTTCTCTTTTAGGATTTTTATGGGTTTTTTGTGTTTTCAGGGAAACTGGGGGATTTTATTGTTTCCTTGGTTATTAGGGTTTTATATTTTCATCAATTTTTTTTTGTTTTTAGGGGTTTTAAGTGTTATTAGTTTTTTATGGTCTTCTTATGGTTTTTCAGTGTTTTAGGGTTTTTATGTTTTTAGGGATTTTATATCTTTTTTTGGATTTTTATGGGTTTTACAATTATTAAGTATTTTAGGGGTTTTATGGTTTTAAGAAGTTTTTATGTTTTTTGTGTATTTTAGGGTATTTAGCGTTTTTCTATCTTTTAGGGGTTTTATCTATTTTAGGTTTTTCATGTTTTCTTTTGGGTTTGTAGGGTTTTTATTGTTTTTTCCATTTTTAGGGATGTTTTGGTAATTTTTTGGTCTTTTATAGTTTTCAGGGGTATTACAGTTTTTTATGTTTTTTTAAGGTTTCTAGGGTTTTAAAAAGTTTTTATTGGTTTCTTGTTTTTTAGGGTTTCAAATTATTTTTAAGATTTTACAATTTTCATAGAATTTTTAATTGGTTTTTATATATTTATGTATTTTTAGAATTTTTATCGTCATTAATGGTGTTTAGGGGTTTTAGTGATTTTTAGGTATTTAGGTGTTTTACGTGTTTTTAGGGTTTTTTATGTTTTATTTTGGGTTTTCATGGTTTTTAGTTTTTTTCACGTTTTAGATATTTTTAATGATTTTTATGGTTTTTTTGAGGGTTTTAGTGATTTTGAGGGTTTTTAAGGTATTTAGTATTTCTATAATTTTTAAGTTCTCTAGGGTATTGAGGTTTTTAGGGTTTTTTATTCGTTTTTTTGTTTTTATGGTATTGAATTGTGTTTTAGGGGTTTTTATGTTTTATTTTTTAAAAAGAAATTAGGGGTTGAAAGGCGTTTTAGATTTTTTATTTATTTTTATTGTTTTAGTGGGTTGTATTTGTTTTTTTTTTGTTTTAGTTTTATTATGGTTTTTGTTTTGTATGATGTTTTTTTGGTTTTTATCATTTTAACATGTTTTGTGGTTTTAAATCTTTTTTTGGATTTTTTGGGTTTATTGGTTTTTATTGATTTTGGGGCTATTAAGAGTTTTTCTGTTCTTTGTGGTTGTATTAGTCTTTTGGGTTTTTACGGATTTTTGTAGTTTTTAGGGTTTTTAGAGTTTTTTATGTTTTAGGGGTTTGAAGGGTTTCTAGATAAATTTTTCAGTTTGGTAGAGTTTATTTGATTTTTGGGTTTTTAGGGTTTTAGGGGGGGTTTGAATTTTTGGGTTTTACCATTTTTTAGGTTTTTAGCGGTTTTATGTTTTCAAGGGTTTTAAGGTTTTCATATGGGTTTTCATGGGTTTTAGGGTATTTTAAATTTTTAGGGATTTTAGGTCTTTTATAGGATTTTTTTTGGGTTTTTTGGATTATTATGGATTTTGATGGGTTTTAGTGGTTTTTTGGTTTTTATTGTTCTCTAGGGTTTTTTGAGTTTTTTAGTGTTTTGTGATTTTTAGAGGTTTCTAGTTTTTTGAGGTATTTATAGGATATTTAGAGTTTTTATTGGGTGTTTACGGTTTTTATAGGTTTTAGGGTTTTTAATTGTGTTTTGGGAATTTCATGGTTTTAGGGTTTGAATGAATTTTTGGGGTTTAAAATTTTTTGGGGTTTTCTTTTCATATTTTTTTTGGCTTTTAAGGGTTTTATGTTTTCTTAGGCTTATATGTTCCTCTTAGGGTTTATTTGGGTTTTTTAAATTATTGGGTATTTTAGGGATTTTTAAATAATTTTACAGGTTTAAGGATTTTTAGAGATTTTGTTGGTTTTTAGGGTTTTTATGATTTTTTATGGTTTTTAGGGAGATTTGTTGGTTGTTTTAGGGTTTTTGGGGTTTATAGAGTTTTTTCATCATTTTATGAGTGTGTATAGTTTTTAGAGATTGTAGAGTGTTTTAATAGTTTTATTATTTTGTAGGGGTTTGAGGTCTTGAAAGATTTTATGGGTTTTCAAGGTTTTATGGTTATTAGGGATCATTATAGTTTTTATTGTTTTTAGGTTTTTTGTGGGTTTATGGTTTTTTAGGTTTTTATGGATTCCTTAAGAGGTTTTTGTGTTTTGGGGGTTTTTAGGGATTTTTTTAGGGGTTTTGGGTTTTATGTGTTTTAGAGTTTCTATGGAATTCTTAACGATTTTAATGGTTTTTAGGATTCATTATATTTTTTAGTTTTTAGGGATTTTTAGGAATTTTATGGGTTTTAGGTTTTTTAAGGATATGAGGGGATTTAGGCAAGGAAGATGCGAGGGTCGGGCTATTCCCGACTTTTTTTTTTGTGTGGTAACCTGTCTTATCATTCATACATTCTAGGAGTTAAGTACAGCAGCAAAGCAAAACTTAAACCACGGGAGTATTCTATATAACAGGAAGATGGGTATTCTGTATAACAGGAAGATGCAGCAGTTGCAGATTTCATTACACGGTCAGTGCTCAAGCTTAAGCAGTGTTGGTAGTTTGTGGAGCCTCACCGTGCTTAGCTTCATAATCTTTAACGGCTGCCTTGATTGCATCCTCTGCAAGCATGCTGCAATGCAGCTTCACTGGGGGGAGAGATAGGTGCTTTGCAATTTCCGTGTTTTTTATGGCTAGGACTTCCTCCGTTTTCTTCCCCTTCACTCATTCAGTGGCAACATAAGACGAGGCGACGGCGGAGCCACAACCGAAGGTTTTGAAGCGCGCATCAACGATCTTTCCTGTATCATCGACCTTGATCTGGAGCTTCATGACATCACCACATGTCGGCGCCCCAACCAAACCAGTTCCCACCGCGGGATTTAGGGTTTTTTAGTATTTTACAGTTTTTTTGGGGTTTTTTTTGAGTTTTAGGGGTTTTCTTATTATTAGGATTTTTTTTCATTTTTGGGCTTTTCATCGATTTGAATGATTTTTTTAATATGTTTTTATGGTTTTTTTTAGTGGTTTAGATTTTTTAGGGGTTTATCGGTTTTGGTGTTTTTTTGGGTCTTTTAGGTTTTATATATTTTCAGGTTTTTAAGGGTTTAAAGTGTTTGTAGTTTTTTACGGGTTTTTATGTGTTTTTTTTGTTTTTTAGGGTTTTATAGATTTTTAGGGATTTTTATATATTTTTTAGGATTTTTTTTTGGTTTTAATGATTTTTAGGTATTTAAGGGTTTAAAGATCTTTTAGGTTCTTATCCTTTTTTAGGGTCTTCGGGTTATTTTTTCTTTTTATGGATTTAAAGGATTTTTATTTTTTTAATAAATTTAGGCTATTAAAGGGTTTTTATAATTTTTAATGGTATTAGGTTTTTTGTGGGGTTTTATGTGCTTTTATGGTTTTTGGAGTTTTATTGGTTTTATATGTTTATGGATTGTACGGTATTTTTGGGTATTTTAGTGTTTGTTAGGGGTCTTATAATTTTTTAGGTTTTGAGTTGTTTAATGTTTTTTATGTTTTAGATGACTTGTTAGGTATTTTTTGATTGTTTGGTTTTTACATTTTTATGTATTTTTATGTTTTTTTGGATCTTTAGGATTTTTATAAATATTGAGGTTTTTTTTTGGGTTTTCAGGAATCTTAGGTGTTTTTAGGGTTTTACAGTTTTTTTTGTTTTTTTTTGTTTAAATTGATTATAGGTTTTTAAGGTTTTCTTATGGGATTTCTAGGTTTCATTGGATTTTAATGTCTTTATTGATTTTTAGTGATTTTTTAAGTTTTTTTGTGATTTTTTAGATTATATTAGGATTTAAGGGTTTTGATTGTTTTTAGGTGTTTAAGGTTTGTTGTAGATTTTTTGGGGATTTAGGGTTTTGTTTAGTTTTTGGGTTTTAATTTTTTTTAGTGTTTTTGGAATTTTTGGTGTTTTAAATAGTTTTTAGTGTTTTTAGTGTTTCTTTGGATTTTATGGGGTTTTAGGTTTTTATGGGGTTTTATGGGTGATTAATGTTTTCGGGTTTTTTGGGTATTTGGTCTTTTATGGTCTTTGGGTCTTTTAACGTTTCTATCATTTTTATTTTTTTTATGGGTCGTATTTGTTTTTATGTTTTTATAGTTCTCTTAGTAGATTTCATAATATTTTGGGTTTTTACATTTTTATGTTTTTTTAGGGATTATTAGGATTTTTATATTTTTAGGGTATTTAGGGATTATTTAGATATTTTTTTGTATTTTAGGGATTTGAATGGGTTTTAGGGTTTTTTATTTTTTTTATCATTTTTTCGGTTTTAGGGGTTTTCTGTGTTTTTTATGGATTTAAGGGTGATTAGAGTTTTTAACATTTTTAGGTTTTTCATGGATATTTATGTTTTTAGGGATTTTTATGCATTTTTATGATTTTAATGGGGTTTTGGGTTTTTATGGATTTTGAGGTGGGTTAGGGGTTTTAGGGTTTTTAACGTTTTTTGTGTTTCTTAGGTTTGTAGGGGTCTTAATTTTTTGGGTATTAGGGTTTTATTAGGGTTTTTATGGTTTTTATGTTTTTTTAAATTTTTTAGGGATCTGATTGATTTTTTAGGATTTTTATGGTTTTTCTGGATTTTTATGGTGTTTAGGGTTTTCGATGGGTTTTATGGTTATTTGGGTTTTAAGGGATTTTTTAGTTTTTTAGGGTTTTAAGGTTTTTTGTGATTTTTTTTGATTTTTTTATGAACTTAAAGAATTTTTTGATTTTTTAGTGGATTATAAGGGGTTTTGAGGGGTTTTTTTGGGTTTTTAGGGTTTTTAAGGATTTTAGTGATTTTATGGTTTTTATTATTTTTGGGTGGTTTTAGTAATTTTTTGGTTTTATAAGGGTTTTAAGTGTTTCTATATATTTATGTTTTTAATGTGTTTCTGAAATTTTATATGGTTTAGAGTTTTAAGGGATTTTTTAGTATTTTTAATGGTTTTTAGGTTTTTATAGATGTGTTGGGTTTTAGGGTTTTTAGGTTTTTATGGTTTATTTGAGAATTTAGGGTATTTCAATCTTTTAGGGAAAGGAAGTCTCGGGTCCAGGCTATTCCTGAAACCCCCCAAAATTTATTATAAAAAGACACAAAGACAATGAAAACAGGGGAGGGGAGGGGTCAAATGATCCACATCCAAAACCCCTTACAACCCCAGCTCGAAGGCCTCAAAAAAAAGGAAGAGAGAACAAAAAAAAGAAAAAAAGACATGCCAAAAGAGTCCAAAAGAAAAGGAACACAAGGGGAAGATCAGTCAATTTCGCCACCAAAATCATCCAGCTCTGCACCATGATACTCGATGCGCACACCAAATCCATCACCCACATCAGTAAAGCTGTAATCTAACTCAGCACCCATGTACATAGAATCACATCCTGACTTGGAGACCAAGTATCATACAGTATTTCTAAACAAATATTACCATTGTTATAAATATGAGCATGTAAAGGTGATGGATGCGGAAATATATCCTGCGGAGCTTCCATGGGATAGTGCTCCTGAAAGTCCACCTGAAGCTGCTAAGATTCATTTACATAAAGTGTTCCTGGAGCCCCATTCACTTCAATAATCCACCTCTGAAGATTATCTGAGACTTTTTCGCTTGAATCCGGATGGAGGATTGACCTGCCACTCTAACAACTATTTCTATAGTCTCTCGCAGGAAATCTTTCTTAGTATATTGCGAGAAACAGTCGAAGATCTGGTCATGGTTGCTCAGTGATATAGGATTATCATCGGAGGGGAGCAGGGAGAGGAGATGAGACCGTGAAGAGGGAAGATCATGTGTAGCATGAGGAAAATGTTCGTCGCATGAAATTCTCCCACTCTTCCCCACGCCGCAGCCTCAATATTTTAGGGGTTTTAAGGGCTTTTAGTGTTATTAATTATTTTAAGGTTTAAAAGGGTTTTTAGAGTTTTTTTGGTATTTTTTGGGTTTTATGGGTGTTTAGGGTTTTTAGGTTTTTAGGAGTTTTATGGAATTAAGGGGTTTCTCGGGATTTTAGAGGCTTTTAGTGGTTTTAACCTTTTTTAGGCATTAGGGGTTTTAAGAGTCATTAGGTTTCTAAATTTTAAATTTAGTTTTTTCCTACATTTTAGCGTCTTTTATATTTTTATATATTTTCAAGGAATTTTATGGACTTTTATAGTATTTATTCATTTTAGATATTTGGATGGTTTTTAGAGTATTCAATGTTTCTATGTTTTTTATAGTTTTTAGATTTTTAGGGTTTTTAATTATTTATGTTTTTAATGTTTTCTTAGGGTTTTTCATATTTTTATGTATTTCACATTTTTTGGGATTTTTATGGATTTTTTAGGATAATTATGGGGTTTTTTTGTTTTTAGTGTCAATGAGGTTTTTAGGATTATTTGGGGTTTTGTGTTTTTAGGCGTGTTTAGTATTATGGGGTTTTAATGTTTTTTAGATTTTTTTAATGTTTTTATGGGTTTCATGGGTTTCGAGAGTTTTTAGTTGGTTTTAAGGGATTTTTTGGATTTTTAGGTATTTAAACTTTTTATAGATTTTATGGTTTCTTGGGTTTTTATGTTTTTTTATGAGTTTTAAGGTTTTTAGCATTTTTATGGTCTTTTGGTGTTTTAATTTTTTTAGATTTATAATGTTTTCTTAGGGGTTTTCAGTGTTTTTAAGGTTTTTATGTATGTAGGGTTTTTAATCATTTTTTAGTGTTTTATGGGTTTTTAGGGTTTTTAGGGATTTTTTGGGGTTTTAGGGTCTTTTAGGTTTTTCATTGTTTTTATGGTTTCAGGGGTTTTTGTGTTTTTAGTGGTTTTTAGGTTTTTTAATTTTTTCTAATGTTTTTAGGGGTTTAAAGGGTTTTTAGAGTTTTTAATGGTTTTTATGGTTTTTATGGTCTTTATGGTTATTTAGGGGTTTAGTGTTTTGATGGGGTTTTTATGGTTTTTAGGGGCGTTTAGAGGTTTTAGGGTCTTTTAGGGTTTTAACATTTACTAGTTATCTTTGGGTTTAATGTTTTTTTAGTTTTTTGAAGATTTTTAATGGTTTCCAAGGTTTTAGGATTTTTTATGTTTTTTGTGATATCTAGGGAGGTTTACAATTTTTATGGGTTTTGGGATTTTGATGTTTTTTACGAAGTTTTCATCGTTATTATTGTTTTTATGTTTTTAGGGGTTTTACTTCCTTTTGAGTTTTATAGTTTTCTTAGGGTTATTAACCGTTTTTATGGGTTTTTATGTTTTTTTAGTTTTTTAGGTATTTTTAGGATTCTATGGTTTTTATGGTTTTTTGGTATTTTGATCATTGTTAGGGGTATATGGTTTTTTGTTTTTTTAGGATTTTTTTGAGATTTTTGGGTTTTAAGGATTTTTAATGCTAGTTATCATCTCCTAGGGTTTAAAGGAGTTTTAGAGTTTTAAGTATCTTTTAGGGTTTTTTATGGGTTTAAAACGTTTTTTAGGTTCTTAGGGGTGTTTATGGATTTGGTTTTTTGGAGGGTTGTAGGCTTTTTGGTTTTTAATGGTTTTTATGCTTTTAAATTTTTTTGAAATTTTTAGGGTTTTAATCACTTCTTAGGTTTTTTCAAGTTTTTTCAGTTTTTTTACATTTTTATATATTTTTTGGGGCTTTTATGTTTTTTATTATTTTTAGGGATTTTGAGGGATTTTAGGATTTTTAATGGCTTGTATGATTTTCTTAGTGTTTTATAGGGTTTTCAGTGTTTTACAATTTTAGGGTTTTATGGTGTTTATGGTTGTTTAGGCTTTATTGGGTGTGTGAGTGTTTTTATCTTTTTAGGGTTTTTTGGGTTTTGAATGTTTTTAGGTCTTTAGGGTTTTATTAGGGATTTTCTAGGTCTTTAGGGGGTTTTAATTTTTAGGGATTTTTATTTCTCTTTTAGGATTTTTAAGGGTTTTTTGTGTTTTTAGGGATATTGGGGGAATTTATTGTTTCTGAGGTTATTAGGGTTTTATATTTTCATCAATTTTTGTTTTGTTTTTAGGGGATTTAAGTGTTATTAGTTTTTTATGGTTTTCTTATGTATTTTCAGTGTTTTAGTGTTTTAATGTTTTTAGGGATTTTATATCTTTTTTGGATTTTTATAGGTTTTAGGGTTATTAACTATTTTAGGGGTTTTATGGTTTTAAGGAGTTTTTATGTTTTTTGTGTCTTTTAGGGTATTTAGCGTTTTTATAACTTTTAGGGGTTTTATGTATTTTAGGTTTTTTAAGTTTTCTTTTGGGTTTGCAGGGTTTTTATGGTTTTTTCAATTTTTAGGGATGTTTTGGTAATTTTTTGGTCTTTTATAGTTTTCAGGGGTATTACAGTTTTTTATGGTTTTTAAGGTTTCTAGTGTTTTAAAAGGTTTTTATTAGTTTCGTGTTTTTTACGGTTTCAAATTATTTTTAGGATTTTACAATTTTCATAGAATTTTTAATGGTTTTTTATATATTTAGGTATTTATAGAATTTTTATCGCCATTAAGGGTGTTTAGGGGTATTTGTGATTTTTAGGTATTTAGGTGTTTTACGTTTTTTTTTCGAGTTTTTTATGTTTTATTTTGGGATTTCATGGTTTTTAGTTTTTTTCATGTTTTAGATATTTTTAATGATTTTTATGGTTTTTTGGGGGTTTTAGTGATTTTGAGGGTTTTCAAGGTATTTAGTATTTCTATAATTTTTAAGGTTTCTAGGGTATTGAGGTTTTTAGGGTTTTTTGTTTGCTTTTTTGGATTTATGGTATTGAATTGTGTTTTAGAGGTTTTTATATTTTTATTTTTTTTCATTTTTAGGGGTTGAAAGGGGTTTTAGATTTTTTATTTATTTTTATTTTTTTAAAGGGTTGTATTTGTTTTTTTGTTTTATGTTTATTATGGTTTTTGTGTTTTATAAAGTTATTTTGTTTTTTTATCATTTTAACATGTTTTGTGGTTTTTAATGTTTTTATGGTTTTTTTGGGTTTGTTGGTTTTTATTGATTTTGAGGCTTTTTAAGAGTTTTTATGTTCTTTGTGGTTTTTATTAGTCTTTTGGGTTTTTACGGTTTTTTGGAGTTTGTAGGGTTTTTATGGTTTTTAAAGTTTTTTATGTCATAGGGTTTTGAAGGGTTTCTAGATATATATTTCAGTTTGGTAGATTTTATTTGATTTTTTGGTTTTTAGTGTTTTAGGGGGTTTTTTTTGAATTTTTGGGTTTTACCATTTTTTAGGTTTTTAGCGGTTTTATGTTTTCAAGGTTTTTAAGGTTTTTATATGGGTTTTCATGGGTTTTAGGGTATTTTAAATTTTTAGGGATTTTAGGTCTTTTATAGTATTTTTATGGGTTTTTGGATTATTATGGATTTTGATGGGTTTTAGTTGTTTTTTGGTTTTTATTGTTCTCTAGGGTTTTTTGAGTTTTTTAGTGTTTTATGATTTTTAGAGGTTTCTAATTTTTTGAGGAATTTATAGGATATTTAGAGTTTTTATTGGTTGTTTAGAGTTTTTATAGGTTTTAGGGTTTTTAATGGTGTTTTAGGAATTTCATGGTTTTAGGGTTTTAATGAATTTTTGGGGTTTCAAATTTTTGGGGGTTTTCTTTTCATATTTTTTTGGATTTTAAGGGGTTTATGTTTTTTATGTTTTTATGTTCCTATTAGGGTTTCTTTGGTTTTTTAAATTATTAGGTATTTTATTGATTTTTAAATAATTTTATGGTTTTTAGAATTTTTATATATTTTGTTGGTTTTATGGTTTTTATGATTTTTTACGGTTTTTAGGGAGATTTGTTGATTTATTTAGGGTTTTAGGGGTTTATAGAGTTTTTTTATCATTTTATGGGTGTGTATAGTTTTTAGAGGTTATAGAGTGTTTTTATAGTTTTATTGTTTTGTAGGGGTTTTGAGGTTTTGAGGTTTTGAAAGATTTTATGGGTTTTCAAGGTTTTATGGTTATTAGAGATCATTATAGTTTTTATCGTTTTTAGGTTTTTTGTGGGTTTATGATTTTTTAGGCTTTTATAGATTCCTTAAGAGGTTTTCGTGTTTTTGGGGGTTTTAGGGATTTTTTGAGGGGTTTGGGGGTTTTATGTGTTTTAGAGTTTCTATGGTTCTTAAAGGTATCCATGGTTTTTAGGATTCATTATATTTTTTAGTTTTTAGGGATTTTTAGGAATTTTTGGGGTTTTAGGTTTTTTAAGGATTTGAGGGGCTTTAGGGTTTTTTAGTATTTTACAGTTTTTTTGGGTTTTTTTTTGAGTTTTTAGGGGTTTTCTTATTATTAGGAGTATTTTTTTCATTTTTAGGCTTTTCATCATTTTGATTGATTTTTTAATAGGTTTTTATGGTTTTGTTTGTTTTTACTGGTGTATATTTTTTAGGGGTTTATCGGTTTTGGTGTTTTTTGGGTCTTTAAGGTTTTATATATTTTCAGGTTTGTAAGGGTTTTAAGTGTTTTTAGTTTTTTATGGGTTTTTATGTGTTTTTGTTGTTTCTACGGGTTTCATAGATTTTTCGGGATTTTTAAATCTTTTTTAGGATTTTTTTGGTTTTAATGATTTTTAGGTATTTAAGGGTTTAAGGATCTTTTAGGTTCTTATCCTTTTTTAGGGTCTTCAGGTTATTTTTACTTTTTATGGATTTAAAGTATTTTCATTTTTTTAATAAATTTAGGCTATTAAAAGGTTTTTATAATTTTTAATGGTATTTGGTTTTTTGGTGGGGTTTTATTTGTTTTTATGGTTTTTGGGGTTTTATGGTTTATATATGTTTATGGAATGTATGGTATTTTCGGGTATTTTAGTGTTTGTTAGGGGTCTTATAATTTTTTAGGTTTTGAGTTGTTTAATGTTTTTTATGTTTTAGAGGATTTGTTAGGTATTTTGGGATTTTTTCGGTTTTTACATTTTTAAGGATTTTTATGATTTTTTTGGATATTTAGTATTTTTATAAATATTGTGGTTTTTTTGGGTTTTCAGGATTCCTAGGTGTTTTTATGGTTTTAGAGTTTTTTTTGTTTTTTTGTTGTTTTAAATTGATTTTAGGTTTTTAAGGTTTTCTTATGGGATTTCTAGGTTTCTTTGGATTTTAATGACTTTATTGATTTTTAGTGATTTTTTAATATTTTTGTGATTTTTTAGATTTTATTGTGATTTAAGGGTTTTGATTGTTTTAGGTTTTTAAGGTTTGTTGTGTATTTTTGGGGGCTTTAGGGTTTTGTTTAGTTTTCCGGATTTAATGTTTTTTAGTTTTTTTTTTGGAATTTCTGGTGTTTTAAATAGTTTTTAGTGTTTCTTTGGATTTTATGGGGTTTTAGGTTTTTATGGGGTTTTATGGGTTATTATTGTTTTTGGGTTTTTTTGGGTATTTGGTCTTTTAAGGGTTTTGGGTCTTTTAACGTTTCTAGCATTTTTATGTTTTTTATGGGTCTTATTTGTTTTTATGTTTTTATAGTTCTCTTAGTAGAATTTCAGAATTTTTTGTGTTTTTACATTTTTATGTTTTTTTAGGGATTATTAGGTTTTTTATATTTTTTGGGTATTTAGGGATTTTGGAGAATTTTAGGGGGTTTAGTTATTTTTGGTGTTCTAGGGTTTTCTTGTGTTTTCATAGTTTTTAGGGTTTTTATTATTGTTTAGAGTTTTTTTAATGTTTCACGGTTTTAAGGTTTTTTTAATTTTGTTAGTGGGATTTAGGGTTTTTATGTGTTTTTTCAGTTTTTAAGGGGTTTAGGGGTTTAAATGATGTTTAGATTTATAGGGGTTTTTAAGGGGTTATATTGATTTTTTTATTTTAATGGGATTTATGGTTGTTATGGATTTTCATGGGGTTTCGGGTTTAAAGGGTTATTTTTATTTTTATTTTGTTTTTAGTGGTTTTTTAGTTTTTCTTTTTTTATGTTTTTAGAGTTTTTTAATGTTTTTAGGGGATCAATGGGTTTTTATAATTTTTCAGGTTTTAAGTATTTTTATTGGATTTCTGGGTTTTTATGGTTTTTAGTGGTTTTATATTTTTTATGAATTTTAGGGTTTTTTGGGGTTTTACCGTTATTTAGGTTTTTAGGGGTTTTAAGTGTTTTTAAGTTATTATGGATTTCTTAGGTTTTAGGGTTTTTTATATTTTAATGGATTTTTATGATTTTTATTGTTTTAAAATTTTTAGTCATTTTTATGATTTTTATGGTCTTTAAGTTTTTTTTTTTGTTTTTACCTTTTTTAGGGGTTCTAATTTTTTTTAAAATTTTAATAATTTCTTAAGTTTAAAAGGTTTTTTTTACGTTTTTAAGGATTTTTAGGCCTTCTATATGATTTTTATGGTTTTTTGGGTCTTTAGGATTTTGATGGATTTTAGGGTTTTTATGGTTTATGGGTTTTTCTTTATTATTTTTTTTTAATGTTTTTTAGAGTTTTTAAATTTTTAAAGGGTTTAAAGGGTTTTTACAGTTTTTAGTGGTTTTAGGTTTTTTATTGGGTTTTAGGATTTATTAAATTCTTTATGGGTTTTATGGATTTTATGTTTTTAGGGTTTTTAGCATTTTTCGGTTTTCATAGGTTTTAATTTTTTTTAGGTTTATAAAGTTTTAATTGGGTTTTTCAGGGTTTTATGACATTTTACATTTTTATGGATTTTTAGGGATTTTTCGGGATTTTTTGTGATTTTTTGGGTTTTATAAATGTAAAGGTGTTTTAAAATTTTTAGGGGTTTTCTGGTGTTTTAGGTTTTTTATGGAGTTTTCTGAGTTATTAGGGGTCTTAAGGGGTTTTAGAGTTATTTGACATTTTTATGGTTTTAAAGGGTTTTTAGTGTTTTTAGTGTTTTGGGGGTTTTATGGGGTTTTAGGGTTTTAAGGGGTCTTAGGGGGTTTTAAGGGTTTTAGGGGTCTTTAAGGTATTTTTGGGTTTTTAGATATTTTAGGGTCTTTTGGGATTTTAGAGTTTTTATATTTTTGGGGGTATTGAATTTTTTTAGGGTTTTAAGGATTTCTTATTGTTTTAAGGGTTTTCTAGATTTTTAGGGTTTTTACTGATTTTATCATTTTTATGTGTTTTTAGGTTTTTTATCGATTTTTTCAAGTTTGTGTGTTTTTAGTTTATTTTGGGGGTTTTTTAGGGTTTTTAGTTTTTTTATTTTATGGGGTTTATGTGTTTTTAGAAATTTAATCTTTTCTCTATGTTTTTCCAGTCTTTTGGGTTCTTTACATTTTTCAGTTTTTTATGAATTTTTTAATATTTTATAGTTTTTAGGTTTTTAGAGAATTTTAGCGTCTTTAGGGTTGTTATGGGCTTTATGCATTTTTTTTGATTTTTCGTTTTTTTGGGATTTTTGGAGTTTTTTGGGGTTGTTAAGGTTTTTAGATTTGTTTTCACACTTTAGAGATTTAGAGGGTTTGGGGGGGGGGTTTCGATTTTGAGTGTTTTTTGGGGTTTAGGGGTATTTATAGAGTGTTTGGGGGTTTTTTTAGTTTCTTAGGGATTGAATGTTTTTAATTTATTTCATCATTTTTAGTACATTAAAGGGTTTTTTAGATTTATGGTTTTAGGGTTTTTATGGTTTTGGGGGGTTTTATGTATTTAGGTGTTTTAGGGGTTTAACATTTTTTGTTTTTTGGGTTTTATTTGTTTTTAGGTTTTTAATCTTTCCTTCGGAATTTTCATGATTTTTTGGTGTTTCTACAATTATTGGTATTTTTAGGGATTTTTTGGGTTTTTGGGGTTTTTTATGGATTTTGATGGTTTGTTAGGTTCTTTTGGGAGTTTTAGAGTTTTCATTGTTTTTTGGGTTTTTAGGGGGTTTTGAATCTTTATGGTTTTTATGGTTTTTATAGTTCTTATGATATTTAGTTGTATAAATGTTTATTATGGTTTTTATTTTACTTTTTTGGTTTTATGGGTTTTTCATTTTTATGGTTTTTATAGGTTTTTATTGTTTTTAGGGGTTAAAGGGTTTTTTGGACCTTTTAGGATTTTTAACACTTTTAGGGTTTTTAGGAGTTTAATGTGTTTTTATGTTTTTAAAATTTTCTTGGGGGACTTTATGGTTTTCATGGTTTTTTATGTTTTTAGGGATTTGTAGTGATTTTAAGCATTTTATGGGTTTTTATGGTTTTTATAGATTTTGAGGATTTAATGAGTTTTTACGGTTTTTATGGGATTGAGGGTTTTTATCATTTTTAGGAATTTAATGGTTTTAAGTGTTTTTATATTTTTGTTGCTTTCTTAGTGTTTTCATTATTTTCTATGTTTTTTGGGATATGTAGGGATTTTTTATGATTCTTTTGGTTTTTAGAAATTTGGTATCTTTATTGTGTATTTAAGGTTTTTAGGAAATTAATAGTTTTTTGGGTTTAAGGGTTTTTTAGTGTAATTTTGGTTTTAGTGATTTTTTATCATTATCGTGGTTTAGATGTTTTTTGGAGTTTTTATTGTGTTTTTAGGGTGTTTTTGGGATTTTAATGTTTTTAAGATTTGTAATGATTTTTAGGTTTTATGGTTTTTATGGTTTTTAGGGTTTTAAGCATTTGTAAATGTTTTTAATTGTTTTAATTTTTTTTGGATTTTTAGGTTTTTCTTATAATTTTTCAAGATTTTTTTGGGGATTTTTATGTTTTTTGGTGTTTTTTAGGATTTTCTTAGTTTTATTGTTTTTAAGGGATTTGGAGGGGTTTTGGGGGTTTTTAGGGTAGGTTGTGTTTTTATGGGTTTTATTTTTTTTATGTTTTTAAGGGTTTCTTAGGGTACATAATAGTTTTTAGGTTATTTTTTATGATTTTAGGTATTTTTATGGGTTTTTAGTATTTTTATTGTTTTTTAGTCTTTTATGGATTTGAACGGATTTTAGGGTTTGGGGGGGTTTAGGGTTTTATGGAGTTTGTAGTGTTTTTAATATTTTTTATATTTTTTTAATATTTTAGGGTTTTAAAGGGTTTTTATAGTTTTTAGGTGTTGGGGGGTAGTGTTTTCTATGGTTTTTAGCAGTTTTTAGGCTTTATTAGGGTTTTTGGAATTTTTTTAGGTTTTAAATTTTTTTATATTTTTTTAAGGTTTTCTCGGTTTTTTTTCCGGGATTTTGGGTGTTTTTATGATTTTTGGATTATTACGTGTTTTTTATAATTTTTATGTCTTTTAGGGATTTTGAAGGTTTTAGGGGTTTTCAGGTTTTTACATTTTTTTAGTTTTTAGGGGTTTTAAATGTCTTTAGTTATAGAATATTTTCTTAAGGGGTTTTCAGTGTTATTAGGGTTTATTATATTTTTAGGGATTTTATAGTTTTTTGTTTTGTTTTTACAGTTTTTAGGGGTCTTAGGGTTGTTTAATGTTTTATTGTTTTGTTTTTGTTTTTTGGGTTTTTTGGGGATTTTTAGTTTTTTAGGGTGAAAAAGGTCTAGGCTAAGAGCCCCCTCCCCCCCCCCCCAACATTATTGAAAACAAAAACAAACAATTACGAGGAGGGTTTACATGTACAAGAGTGTATTGCACCCTTCATATCAGAGTCCACATAAGGCATACAGAAATACGGGGCCACAAAGGACCCCAATGAGCTCTGTTCCTCAATTGAATTTTTGGAGAGTGTATCTACTACAAAGTTGGCCTCCATATAGAAATGTTTGACACATAGACTGAGAGTATGAGAGATATTGAGACATTCAATCCATTTTGGTAGAAGTCACCATGGGACTATCTTGGATTTGTTCTTGAGGTCGTCCACCGCAAGAATCGAGTCTGACTCAATCCAAAGGGCATTCCACTGAAATTGGGCTGCAAATTTAACCACCTTCAGAATAGCCCATAACTATGCTTCATAAGCACATCCATCACCAATAAAGTGGTAAACATATCCTTTAACAAAGCCTCTTTAGGTAAGGAAGACCCCACCACACCTCGAGGGGTCGGGAGCACCCAACACCGCACCATAAAAATTAACCTATATCCATGATGCAATTAGGGGAATCCATTGAATATATTTCAACAACTGTAGCTTATTCCCCCTACTAGAAACCCCAAGTGAACGCACTAAATTCAGATCATTAACATAATTTTCCTTCGAGCTTGTTTGCAGATGGGACACTGTCTTGATCATCTTGTGGATCGTCACCACTCCACCATGAAATGAGAGTGGCTGGCGGTTAAAGGCCATGGCATTTCGAGCAACCCATATATAGTGAATGGTCAATGTAATTTCTGCGTGAATCATGTTGTGAACCTGGTCACTGAATTTCAACTTCACTAGGCTACAAATGAACTCACATATCGCCCCTTGCATACCACACTTCAAGCTGAAACATTGGAACAGGTAACTCTATAGCTCGGCAAGAAACTTACAGTAGAGGGAAACAGGTGGGTCGTTCTCCTCAGACTTCCTACAGAAAAAACAAGTAGAGGCAATGTTCCACCCAAACTTTCTTTAAATTATCCTGAAGAGGGAGCCTATTTATCTAGATTTTCCAAATAAGAACATAATGAGTAGGTGGTATGAAAGATGTTAAGAACTCTAACAGCCAAAAAGGTGAGATAATGCCTTAGGTGCATTTCAACCAGTAGTAGTCTTGGGTATTAAACTCACCAACAATACTGGGCCTCCAATCGGGGTGTCATTGTCCATGAAAACATATCACTATATTTTCAAAACAATATAGCCAGGGAGACCCATAGGAAATTCCCCACTTTACTAGAAAAGGGAAGCAATAGACATGCCCCTCAACTAATGAGGAGGTGTCACAACATCAGAATGTGGTTTCTCAAGTCATGTGGTTGTCCAACTATTGAGAGTCGAGTGTTCTGACACCATCCACTTTGAATGAGATATAATATCCTTGTATTAAGATCATAGAGGTAGCCAAACTAAGGAAGATAAATTTCCATTAAAGCCATCACAAAGCCTGCGTGTGAACCTCTCGGTAAGAAAATCCAGTCCATCATCATGTGGTTTGAGCAAGCTCCATGTGAACATCCCTAGCAGGGCATCATTAAATCTTTTAAGATCCTTAATAACATGCCCACCCATCTCAACAGGTTTGGTAAAATGCTTCCATGCAATAGAGATCAACTTTCTTTCACTAATCCATCTCTTCGAGGAAATTTTTTTGATCCTTGCATCAAATATTTACATTTTTTATTTTTAACGATTTTATGGTTTTTAGTGTCTTCAAAATTTTTACGGGTATAAATGGTTTTTAGAGTTTTTAGTGGTTTTGGGGGTATTATGGTTTCTAGGGGTTTTATGGTTTTTAGTGGATTATGGTTTTTAGGGGTTCTGGGGTTTTGAGCGTTTACAGTGTATTATAGTTTTCTAGCATTTTTTTCTTTTAGGGGTTTTTAGTGTTTCTAGGATTTATTATTTTCTTAGGTTTTTAAATATTTTTTGGATTTTATATTTTAATGGATTTTTAGGAATTTTATAGTTTTTTGAGGTCTTAGAAATTTTTATAGTTTTATGGTTTTAATGATTTTTCATGTTTTTGGGGGTTTAGGGGTGTTTGAGTTTTTAGGGGTTTTAAGGATTTTTATGTATTTTTTACGTTTTTAGTAGTTTAAATGGTTTTTAAATTTTTATTGGTTTATAGGTTTTTTAAGGTTTTCTATATTTTTTATGGGTTTTAGGATATTTAGGGTCATTTAAGAGTTTTATTGTTGTTATCAATTTTAGTTTTTTTATAGGATTTAAGTGTTTTTAATTTTTAAGGTTTTATTATGAGTTTTTAAGGTGTTTTGGATTTATTTATCTTTTGAAGTATTTTTTGGTCATATATTTTTTTTATGTTTTTTATGTTTTCTATGGATTTTGAGGGGTTTTAGGGTTTTTTGGGGTTTGGATTTTTTAGTTTTTTGGGGGTTTAAAGTGACTTTAGGTTTTTATGTATTTCATAGTGCTTCTAAGGATTTTAGGTTTTTTTAGGAATTTTTCTATTTTTTATAGTTTTTATGGTTATTAACAATTTTTAGGTTTTTTAGGATTTTTAGGGTTTTTAGGTTTTTTTATTATTTTTTGGGGTTTTTGGGATTTTTGAATTTTTTTAGGGATTTATGGGTTTTTAGATATTTTTACAATATTTAGGTGTTTAAATGGTTCGTTGTGTTTTTAGTGGGTTTTTGTGTTTTTATTGGTTTTTAGCATTTTAAAGTTTTTTATAGGTTTTTATAGTTTTTAGGGGCTTAAGGGTTTTAGGATCTTTTAGGGTGTTTAGAATTTGGTAATATTTTTGGGTTTTAATTGTTTTTAGGTTTTAAAGGTTTTCATATCTGTTTGCAAGGATTTTAGGGTATTTACATTTCTAGGTATTTTTAGGGATTTTTATGTTTTTATGATTTTCGTGTTTTTATCATTTTTAGGGTTTTTATCATTTTTAAGAGTTTTTTTGGTTTTTAATGTTTTCCTAGGTTTGTTTAAAGTTTTTATGTTTTTGAAATTTTGTGAATTTCTAGGGATTTTTTATTATTTTTATGTTTTTAGGGTTTTCATGGATTTTGAGGGGTTTTAGAGGGTTTTTAGGGTTTTTTAGTTTTTTGGGTTTTAAGGTTTTTGAGATTATATGGGTTTTATTTTTTTTAGATTTTTTTACCCAAATTAGGTGTTTAAATTATTCTTATATTTTTTAGTTTCTTTTATGGTTTTTATGGGTTTGTATGAGTTTTCAAGGATTTTAGGGGTTTTTATGGATTTTTCGGTGTTTTTAGGGGGTTTATATGATTTTAGGTGTTTTAGCATTTTTTAGGTTTTGGGGGTTTTTTATTGTTTTTAGTTTTTAATGAATTCATAGTGTTTTTTGGGTTGTTATGGTTTTTAGGTGATTTGGCATATTTAGGGTTTTTAGTGTTTTTTTAGGAATTAATTGGGTTTTTATTTGTTTGAGGGATTTTATGATTTTTTTAAAAAATGGTTTTTTTGGGTTTTTAGATCTTTTAGGGGTTTTTATATTTTAAATGTTTTTTATGTATTTATATATTTTTATGGATTTTATTTTTTTAGATATTTTGAGGGTTTATTTAGAGTTTTTTTGGGTTTTTTGGGATTTTATCATTTTTAGTTTTTTTGTGGTCTTAAGTGCTTTAGCTTTTTAATAATTTCTTAGGGGATTTTCATTTTTTTGGTTTTTAGGGTTTTAGGGATTCTTTAGGATTTTAGGGGGTTTTAGGTTTTTATAGATTTCGAGGGTTTCTAGGTCTTTATAGTTTTATGGTTTTTTATTGTTTTTTGTGGCTATTTTGAGTTTTTAGGGTTTTAAATGTATTTTATGGTTATAGGGGTTTTACAGGTGTTTGGTATTTTTAGGGTTTTTAGGGTTTTATGTTTTTTAGGGGTTTTATTGTTTTTTGTTATTTAGTTTTTTCCTATGGGTTTTCGGTGGTTTTAGGTTTTTTATGTTTTCGAGATTATTGTGGAATTTATAGGTGTTTTTGGGTTTTTAGGGTTTTTATGGATTTTCAAGTTTTTTAGGGTTTTACGGATTTTAGGGTTTTATCATTTTTAGATTTCTTATAATTTTTTTAGGTTTTATGGGTTTTAATTGTTTTTTGGTTTTTTGGTTTTCTTAGTGGTTTTCTGATTTTTTTGGATTTTTTTAAAGGATTTTTTATGGCATCGTTACGATTTGTATTATTTTAGGGATTTTAGATTTTTAGGATTTTTATGATTTTTTGTGTTTTTTGGGTTTTATGGGTTTCCATGGTTTTTTTGGTTTTTATGGTTTTTTGAGTTTTCGAGAGGTTTTAAGGTTTTTTAATGATTTTAATATATTTTTTTAAATGGACTTTACTGTTTTTTATGGTTTTTATGTTTTTTATTGGTTTTTAGGGTTTTAAAGTGTTTTTATGGTTTTAGGGGTTTTTATTACCTTTTAGGTTAATTATAAATATTGTGGATTTTAAGGAGTTAATGTTTTTTTAAGTTTTTTATGGTTTTATTAGCATTTTTTTGGGTTTTGGGGTTTTTTATATTTATAGTTATTTTAAGGGCTTTTTTGAGAATTGATATGGTTTTTTTATTTAATGACATTAATATTTTTTAGGGTTTTTATAATTTTTTATATTTTAAAGGATTTAAGTGTTTTGGGTTCTTAATTTTTTCTTTGGGATTTCGGGATTTTTAGGGTTTAGAGATTTTAAGGATTTTTATAGATATTTTATGATTTTTATGGGGATTTATGGTTTTTAGGGATTTTGGCGGTTTTAATGGTTATTTAGTGTTTTTATGTTTTTTATGGATTTTATGGGTTTTCTTTGAGTATTTAGAGTTATTATGGTTTTTAGAGGTATTTAACGTTTTAAGGGTTTAAAAGGTTTTTTGAGTTTTGAGTGGTTTTATAGGGTTTTATAGGTTTTTAGGGTTTATAAAGTTTTTAGAAGTATTATGTATTTTAGGGGGTGTTAGGTTTTTAGTGTCGCTTATGGTTTTTATCATTTTTAGTGTTTTATGGGTTTTAATTTTTTTTAGTTTTTTTGGTTTTCTTTTTATTTTTCTAGGTTGTTGGATTTTTTAATTTTTATTGTATTTTTAAGGCTTTTTTATGATTTTAATTATTTTTTAAGGTTTTGAGGGTTTTTTAGGGGTTATAAGGATTTTTAGAGTTTTTATGGGATTTAGAATTTTTAGGTTTTCTAGGGGTTTTATGTTTTTTTATGTTTTAATGGTTTTTTATGGGTTTTTAGAGTTTTGAGGGGTTTTTACATTTTTAGGTATTTTTAGGTATTTTTAAGTATTTTTAGGTTTTATAGTCCTTTAGGGATTTGAGGGTTTGAATGGTTTTTATGGTTTTTTTGGGAGTTTTATGATCTTTTTTTGATTTTTGAGGGGGTTTAATTTTTTATATTGTTTTTAAGTTTTAAGGGGTTTAAAGGGGTTTTAGAGTTTTTAGAGGGTTTTAGGGTTTTTATGGGTTTTTTAGTTTTTAAGGTTTTAGTTGATTTTTATTCTGTTTAGGGTTTTCTAGGGTTTTAGATTTTTTTATATTTTTTAGGGTTTTAAAGTGTTTTGAGATTTTAAATATTTTCTTAGGGTTTTAGGGTTTTTTTATGTTTTTAGGTGTTTTTAGAGATTTTATATAATTTTATGGGTTTATGGTTTTTATAGATTTTAAGGGTTTTTTGGGATTATATATGGTTTTAGTGTTTCTAATGTTTTTTGGGGTTTTAAGTGTTTTTAGGTCTTCACGATTTTAATATGAGTTTTTATGGTTTTTGAGTTTTTTATATTTAAAGGGATTTTTAGGGATTTATGACGATTTATTTGGTTTTTATCATTTTTAGTAACTTTAAGAATTTTTAGGGTTTTTATAATTTTTTTGGTTTTTAGGGGTTTTAAGTATTTTTAGGTTTTTGATGTTTTCTTATAGTTTTTTAGGGTATTTAGGGTTTTTCAATTTTAGAGATTTTTTGGGATATTTTATGATTTTTATGGTTTTTTGGTTATTATGGATTTTGAAAAGTTTTTTGGGTTTTTAGAGATTTTATTTTTTTTGGGGGGTTTTACGGGTATTTTTTATTTTTTTGCATTTTTTACAGATTTTTGAGGGATTTAATGTTTTTAGGGGTTTAAAGTGTTATCATAGTTTGGATTGTTTTTTAGTGTTTTTTTTAATTTTATTGTTTGTTTCGTCCGATGGAGGGAAGAGGACCGACACGCCCGACGGTCGATCTTACCAAGGGCTGAGTCTCGCTCAATCGCTCAGGTTGGGTATATCGGTCTTCGTTTTGAAACACCCAACGGTTCCATATCCAACGATCCATGGACCTGCTTTCCAAAGGCAGGCATTCACTGGGCGATTCGACCAGTGATGCTTAAGAACTCACATTGGTCTAGAGGATGGGAAGTCGGGCTCATCTCACCCTTTTGGGGGGAATTATTTCATGTTCCAGGACTCTCTTATAGATTTAAGATGTGTTCATATGTTCACGAATCTTTGGTTTATCCCCAAGCATAGTATCCACGGATTACCCCTTAGTTGGAAATGATCAACTGAATGCAGGGATGCAGAGTCATTTAGGCCTGAGGTTTACCATCCCTCATTGGGATTAATGACTCTGAGGAGTTTGCTCTCATTGGGACGACACAGATTTGAAGCCTCATAACTGGGCACTCAAAAGTTTATTGTCATCCAGGGGGGACAAATAACGACCTGAGCGTTTGGATCGAACCCGTGATACGAGCTTCCTATGTATCCTCGTGAGAGGAATCAGAATCTACGTAGTTCGGTTCCACTTGATGGGACACATCGCCTTTTTAAGGTCGTGCAACAAGGACCCAACCGTACAGTTTAACGTCTTGTGGTAAGGACACCTGGGCGAGAGATGCCCAGTCAAAGTTGGTGCGGGACTTACGCCGAAGCGGCCTAGAATACCCAAGTTAAGTGATTTCCTGGGCCTGAATATGGTCCTGTTGAAGTATAAGGACATGGTCTGATAGGGACAGATGTGTATCAGACTTAGATATCAGCCTTGCACCTCGGGGAGGTTTCCTACGTATCCTGATTGGTCGGGGATCAATGTCCACGTAGTTCTAGGAGATTAGGGCTTACACATGAGAGTTTACTGTTGTTGGGATTGAACCTCGAGGAGGCATCCTACATACCCTGTTTAGGAAACAGGGATCCAAACTTGCGTATTTTGTTACACCACCATCGTTGTGCGGGTGTCGTGACCATTACAAATCCCTAATCCCATGTGTGTCATGCTCGGTGTGAGAAACAAGAGAATGAAACAGACTTGGCAAGCCTTGCAATTTCTCCTTATTTAGGGAAGGGGAGGAAGACGACGAGAATAGGAAAAGGCCAGGACCACTGGAATCTCCTTCTCCCTGATGTTGGAGGAAGGCAGGAGTCGTGCAGTGGAGCAATGAACCTTCCGTGATGAGCGGCGAAGGGCCATTGGATTCCAGTGAGGATGGTGTGGGTATTACTCTAGGAGTAATTCCCAACCACTCCCTGTATAGGGGATAATTGATCATCGTTGGCGCTCATCAAAAGGAAGTGCGAGCGGGGTAACCCAATCCTGACAAGTGGAGAGGAAGAAAGGGGACTCTCAGGCTCAGACCCTCCACTACCATGGGAATGTGAACCAAGGAATGTTTCAGGAACCCACTCAAGGGGAAGAGAAACCCCTTTGTCCTCGCCTACCTTGGGTATGTGAACTCAAAGTGGCACGCTAATGCACCTAAAGGTTTCATCATACGGGACCGGTGGCTTTGGTAGAGGCATTGTCTCAAGGCCGATTAATAGGACAAAGAAGGGATTGTGAAGAATCAGGCTGGATTGGAAGGGTTTTATCTGGCTCAGGGAATGGGAACACCGATGGAGTTGGCGGGCCACATGGGTGCATGAGGAGTGGCGCCATTCACGTAGGGGGGTGCTATGCGGCTGGAGAGGCCATCCGCGTACCAGGGTGGTACGCAGACTGATATGCATCCCACATACTAGGGTGGTACGTGGCTTCAGGTTCGGCCCGTGTACTAGGTTGGTACGTGGTGAAGTCCGCATGAGCAGCGGCAGCCAGGGGAGACGCCGATCAAGAGTTCATCGGTCAGGGATTCGCCCGCGTAGGAGGGCGTTACGCGGTGTGTCGGATCGAAAAAGGGTCATAGACTCCCTGGTCCGCAGGAAGTACATCCGCAGAGGGGTCATGGCTCGCGGTCTTCCTCTTTTTTTATTTTAAGTTTGTGGTTCACCAATTTGTTATGTGTTCAGTTCCTTATTAATTCGTTTCCAATTCCATACCTCTTCTAGTTCGTGAATTGGAACTTTGCTGTTTGCAAAATCCTAAGCTCCTTCCTCCGAAATCCTTCCACCCGAATCTGATTGATCCATTTCTTCTCCCACTTGATGTTCTTTTATAGAGGGGGGAAAGAGATGTATCTATGGTCATACGGAACCTTTTACAGAGTCCCATGACTGAGAACCCAGTTTACGGATGACTTAGTCAATCCACAACTCGCGGGGGGCATTGAATGCACCTCACCCGCAAACCAAATCGGTTTGGGGGTGCATTGCGGCCGCGCATGGCTCTGCCTCCATTCCGCGAATGACAGCATGCGCGGTCTTGGCCGGTTGGCACATTTCGATGCTCGGGCGGTTCTTGATGATGAATAGGCCTGGTGTCCGTCCTACTTCGCGCCCGCGTAGGGGTCCCCATCTCCGTTTCGTGAACGTCGCTGGTCCGCGGAGGGGGGCGGCTTGCTGAACCGGCCGCGTTCCATCAAATGTTGGACCGGTACGCGGACCGGTCGGTCCTTTTCCAGTCTTGAGTATTCTGGATATTTTTCCTAATTCTTTTAGGGGAATTGGTTAGAATATTTTCCCAAATTAATGGGTATTACCATTCTTCTTTGCAGATTTTTCAAGACCCTACAAATACCCCCCATCAGAATGGGGTCCAATCAGAATGAAGATGAGGCTATTCCGATGTAGATTGGTCCTGAAACTTGGATAGTTTGCGGTAGAGGAGTGGAACCGGTAGGGGACCATGCTTATAAATAAGGGGCCCCCTACCCCTGTCTTTTACCGGATTATTCGTGAAAACAGAGCTCTCTTTTTTTGTCTCTACGCACCTGCTCCTTCGTGAAACTCATCGTCCAAGAACCACCTTTCACTTTCGCAAACCGTTCCTCGTTCGTGCTTGCCTTCACCTGCGAACCAATCTCCCAGCAGTGAACTAAAATTTTTAATCAATTAAAAAGTAAGTCACGATGGGCGGCATAGGAAATCACTACACGGTTTTGGATGGTCCGTGGACTGGAATAATCCATACCTTGAAACTTCTAAATTCTTCTGAACTTAAACATTTAATTCCAGGATTGAGATTCCGTGGAGCAGTCTGGTTCATGGATTTCTGGCCAACGCTCTGTGGGCCAAAGTATCACGGGCCTCTTCCACATAGGTCTGGTTCACAGGATTCCGTCTTCGCGAACTAGCTCTTGAGGCCAGCCCGTGGATCTCCTCATTAAGTCTCCTTCTTGATGGAGTCCTTTTCCAAATACTTGGTATTTTAGTCCAGATTTTATTATTCTGGACTAACCATTTGTGTGGTTTCCATGATGCAGGGAGAAAGTATGGTTCCTCCTCAGCCTGCGATTAGGCCTGCTTTTGAGCCTCTTCCGATCGGTGACCAACGCTTAAAGGATGTGGCTAGATCTTTTCAGGATGGAGTCTGCCACAATACACTGTAGCCCCTCCTTGCAAACTTTCTCTCCAAGTCACAGCGAGAGTACCCCTTTTCCAACCGCCTTCATGCCTACGGGTTCAGTTTATTATCTGATACACTGATTCCAATTCCATCTCGCGACAACAATACCACATCATGAATATCTTCCAGTACTACCCCTCGAGTTGTGATAACCACCAGAGGGTGGCCTACCCTAAGGGATATAGCTGCTGGGTCTATGATGAATCACCTTCCTGTGTCCCCGACTAGAGAACAATGTCAGAAGGATGGGGCAATTCACTGTTACCAAATCATTTCCCATAGTTCTATGGTAAACAACCAACGTGGCTGGTCGGCGGACCGGGACCTTCGGCCCAGAGGGGCGTTTAAGTCGTTGTATTGGGGGTGGCCCTTCTAGGTTCGCCAGAGCTATGCAGAGTTTGAAGTGGAATTGCGAGTCGTGGGTCTATATGAAGCTACCTAGGTGTCCTAGACCTATACCCATCAGCCCCACGCCCTTTCCAAGAAGATTATGAGCCGTTGGAGTCCAGATACCAACACATTCCATCTGGACCATGGGGAGGTGGGTATCAGTCTTTGGGATGTCTCCAAAATTTTAGGGGTCCCAATTGTTGGAGGAATGTATGTTGAATTATTTCCTCCCCCTTCTATGTGGGATAATGAAGAGAGGACTCCTCTTTTGGTGAAGCAGCTCATTGATCAGGCCCGAGAGTATAAGAAGGATATATCTCTGAAATAGCTTGTCCCATATCGTGACTAGATCAAAGCTTTTTTCAGAGAGAGAAAGTCCATGGATCTTCCTGGCAGGCCCATGACATGTCCTTTGATGGAGTCCCAAAGGTGGAGGGGTAGCTATTGGATGATCCTGGAGGAAGGCCAGTTCAACAGATGGGGCTAGGAACTTATGCCGGACAATGACCAGCTGCTCTGTCTGGCAGTATTTCTGGCCATGTTCTTTAGTGGCTGGTTGTTGCCCGTACGCGATACTGGCGGCGTGCGGGTCTCTACTTTTGTTATGGCGGCACAACTGGCCACCGAAAATTTCATCAACATGGTTTTCCCAGTACTGGATCAGATTTATTGGTTTCCTGGAAATATTACTGGGAGGAGTCAGCCAAACTGGGTAGCCAACCCTTTTCAAATCCTCTGGGATGGTTGGGAGTGCATATTAAGAATTTATATACTTTCATCAATCCTTTTTAGATTCCAGGTACTGTATTCCGGCCGTATTTGCAATTGACCAGCGGGGATATGCCCGAGGAGTGGGTGACCCAAGAGAAGGATGAAAAATAGAAGGATCAGAGTATCTGCCTACTATCGAGCTGGATCTCAAGCTACGATCATTTCAATTTACGACCATATCCTTCCCCAACCAGCGCAATCATGAATTCCATATCAGAGGAATTTAGCAAACGGGGCTACCTCTTTTCCCTCTTAGAGGGTATTCTAGTGGCTCGTATCAGTGGGGGACTGATCTGTGAGGGGTATGTGCCTTGCCGATTTGGACGTCAATTTGGCTATGTCTAGGTGTTGTGTCCTCCTTCTCTCAATGGCACCCACGGGAACCGCCATCTAATGGTGGCCAGACAATTACGGCTAATGTTCACCCAGGAGGACACTGACTACGAGGTTATGACCCCAGTGCTTGCAGACTCCATACCTTTCTTATCCAAAATCTATTCCGACTCCTGGGTGCAATATTACCCGAATGGTCAGTTAGGGTTGTCGGTGCCCACTATCTCGAGTCCTAAGCCATCGAAGAGCAAGAGGAAGCGGAAGGGGGATATTGCTCCAACAAGGCTGAGAAAGGTTCTCTGCAAACCTACTGGTCCCGTGCTTTTGGGGAAGGTTTTAACGGATAGAGGTGTATCCTCACATTCCCTCAAAGCTACCCAGAGAGATTTGGTCATTTTTGATGATGCTTCCTTCTCGATGGCCTGGGGCCAATGGGACGAATTCAAAGTTCAGTCATCCTTTCGCCGCCAGTGCCCCCATTCTTTGTGGCAGCATCTCCAGGAATCCGAAATGGTGTTCGACGGGCTGGGCTACTTATCTGCTCATGCTGACATCCTTTATGATGTGGACCTAGAGAGGTTCAATCGGTATCTCCGGGACCTCGAGGCCCACGTTCATTCACCCCAGGGTTATGCAATATTAACTCACCGAGTCCAGGCCATTGTGGGATTGCTGACTGGTAAGGAGGAGTAAGAGAGTGATCGCTCTTCAAGGGGAGATGATTCCACTGATTACCCTATGGCAGCTGAGTAAAGGGAATTTCCCCCCTTCCCATGAGGTCCCACCCACAGGTAGCTTCCGAGAGTTCTAGGGAGGTGGGAAGACCTAGAAAACAACCACGGCTATTGGCGCCTCTGCCAGCTCCTGTCGCTACCCGACCCTCTCAGGCCAATACCCCCCGTCTAGTTGTTCCTGTTACGACCGTATTTCCAGACGCATGTAGGATTTGGGATGACCTGAGGGTCAGTGGATCAGATTATGAGGTTTGGGCGTTACTCCAAACGATCTCTCTTGAGCTTCCGGGTATTGAGAATATCTTTTCTTTGCCACACTTGCTGTTGGAAGAGGATCTGGAAGAAATAGTCGCCTCTTTGAAGGAAATGGGTGCATATATGCATTTACTCTGAAACTGGCTTTACAGGCCTAATTAGGTATCCATGATGATAAAGCATCCCAAATCCTCAGATCTCAAGGAAGAGGTTTCCCTGCTCGTTTTTCTTAGCATTCTTCCTTCTTTACTATAAAGGTTCTAAAGTTCTTTCCCTTTTTTCAGGGTGTCGAGGAATCCCAGGGGAAATTCCTCCCCCGGAGTATACTCCCTGGGGTACCACAGTAAGCGATCACACGCCTTAGACTACTGGGGTCATCGAGGAGTGGTCTCCTGGTGTAGTTGAGCACATGGAAGCGACCATCGCAGATCTGACTAGGGTCTTTCCTCCTCCGACTCCTCCCAGCATTCCAAGCCGAGAATTGTCCCATGGGCAGATCCAGAGACATTGGCAGGCGTCCCAATTATTGGAAAGGCTCGAACAGGGAACGACGGGTAATCATGATTCCCATTTCCTCGATTACCAATTCATATGTTCTAATTCTGCCAGTTATTAACTATTTTGGTTCTATGGTGTAGGGCCAATCAGTGACCTTGCTGTGGCTAACCAAGTGGTCATGCCTTCTTCCATTTTATTATCTGAGGGGCCACCTGCCGCCATACCTGAGAGTGATGAGATGGAGGGCCTTGCTGAAGGGGCTAGTGGTACGGATGCTTTCCTTCTGTCTTCAACAACTGGAGATATGTCAGAGGAGGAGCAGCTGGAAGACGAGGGTCATGTTGATCACAAAACCTCTATAGTTATGGGGGGAGGATGGGGTGCCCTTGATTACCGAGGAGGTCCCAGATCCAACGAGGTTAGCTGCCTCAGACCCAATGGATCCCATAGTGACGGAGGAAGAGCCTGTCCTCGGGCCAGTTGTTGAGAACCCAGAGCGGTTCATCGTTCTGTTTACTGGGGTAATAATTTCCCAGAGCTTTATCTCCATAGATGACAGCTTGGAGACAGCTTTGAGAGTTGTTGTCCTTGGGTGTGGTCTTAGGTCCTAGGCACCTCTGGGGGTTTCTAGGACTCCATTGCCTCTTGAAGATGTAGCGTCTTCCTCGAGTGGAAGCGGAGGCGTAGAGCTTGAGGGCACCGACGCCTTGATGATTGGGGGTAATCTTCTCAATCTCTTGCCACTAAATCATTTCTCTTATCTTTTATGATTAGGGATACTTATCTGTATTATCGACTTTCGGGCTTTAGGACCACAACCTTCAGCACTGGTGATTGTGACGTCGGATCCAATCGTGTCCGTGACCACAACTGTCGGGGGTGAAGTTTCCGCGGTGTCGGAGCTTACGGTTGAAACCGCATTGGGTCCCTCCTTGGTGAAGTTTATCCCATAGTATGTATCTTCATCCAGTATTGACTCCAATCCTGATCAACAGGTCCTTTACAGTCTTCGACCTGCTCTCCAAAGGGCATGGGAGAAAATCTGGTAGCTGATTTCTTAGATTCCCTTGGCCAAGAAGTCGACTAAATTGCTGAAGTTGCGTGATCTATTTATGCTCCTGGGATTCGACGAATTTGACTACCATGGAATTTATGATATGGTAAAGAAGGTGGTCGCTGACTAGGAGAGGCTTGGCAGTTTTGAATCTCACCATTCTACCGCTCAGTCTGAAGCCTACCTTTCTGCGACCCGACAACTTTTCCTAACAGAAGCTCATGATCATGTTGGGGTAGTCACGAGACTTCAGGGAGAAGTACTTAAGAAGCGTTCTCGTCTGTAGGTGTTGAGGATTGACATACAGCAGCTGTAGTAGGAGGAGGCTAATTCCATAGCCATAATTGAAGAAGGGGAGCGGCAGATGGGGGGAGGAAATAAGGGCGAACTTAAAGTTGGAACAAGAGGTGAAATCACTGTGGGCTGATACAGAAGCTGAGACGTCTTTGCTGTAGAATCTCTATCAAGTGATTGAGGATTCTCATCAGCTCCTGATACAACTTTTTGAATCCACTGAAAATCTCCTCTAATAACCTTTTACTACCAGAGGAGGCTCTGGATTGTGGAAGCCCTTCTCATCAACTCTGTTATGGAACAAAAAGGATGTTTCTCCTTATCACTCTTTGCTGCTTTTTCCTATGATATAAATCATTTGACGTGGTTTCTATATATGATAATTCATCAAATATAGAATAATCAGAGTTCAGGACTAATGATAAAATAGAAACGAGCTCTAATTTTTTGCCTGGGCCAAGGGATCCAGCGAACGTAGTTTGATTATTGCTATGATTTTATAGAAAAACCCCCCCACAAACTTTTTGTCTTTTCCTTCAATACCCTAATTTTTCCTGGGCCCATTTGGTGTGGACCCAGTGGGTATGGCTCAGATTTTTCTTAGGTCTCCCTTTTTGGGTTTTCGGCCTAACGGGATTTGCGCATCTTTTTGTGAGCAGTTTAAAGTCCCTCCGACAAGACTATCATTACTGATGTTTTAGGCTGAACAACTTTGACCAAATATGCTGGGGGAGAGGGCCCCAAAATGGATTGGTTGATTAAAAGATGTCTAAATACCTTTCATACGCACATGGGGGAACATGTTTAGATTTGAACAACATGCAAGGAATGTCACAAGTCATGGGAGCCGTATCGGCGTACAGAGGTAGGAAAATCATCCCCAAAGGAAGACTAGCCTTTGTTAGATGGGCCAAGGGCGATCAATATGCAGATCCACTGAGGGAATGGTATGTATAGTCGTGCAAAGGATTCCTTAAGTCAATTATTGTCCATTTTTGATGGTCTGTGGACTTCATGGAAGTTTGGATTATGGAAACCACCATGGGTGGCTTGTAAAGGGTATGTAACGTCTGAAAGGGTTTGGGAACATCTGTATTAATCAGGTGTGTGGTCGACAGGACACTTTCCTATGCATTTAGCTAGCGTATAGGATGGTTAGAGCTTGGTACAGTTTAAAGTCATGCAGCTGGGACATTCCTCAAAATGGAATGACTTTTCACAGTTCTCGGTAATTTCGTTAGAGAAGTTCCACCATATTCAGGCAGGGTTGTGAAAGAGGTTGGTAAACTACAGCTTAGAGGGTTTCCGAATCCCGGGATGGACACAGGGGCTTAGATACCAAGAGGCGTACGGAGAGAAGCATTGCCTAAGGAAATCTTTCCTTTGGTAGACGGGCCAGGGGAAATCAATATGCAGAGCCGCTGAGGGCATGGAATTCAAATTCATGCAAAGGTATCCTTAGTTCAATGATTGTATTCTCCCGAAATCCGAGAAACTTCAGGGAAGTTGAGATTTGGGACCACCGGGGGTGTCTTACAAGGGTTCGTCTATTTCTGGGTATAGAGTATGGTTTATCAAAAGAGGGTTCTTGGATCCGGGAGAAACATCTAAGATGAACTTCCTAGGAATGGGTGAAGTCATCCCCTCTCATGCTGATGTGAGATGGTGGTTTGTGCAGGTCTGGCCCGTGCACTGAGGGATAGAGGAAAGCCCCTATTCCTAACTGAACCCATGAAGAGTTCGACCATGAAGTTTAACGTCATGTGTCAAGGATGAAGGGAATTGTTATTATTACTAAATCCGTTCATTTTAACATCATGCGGATAGGACGGAGGGAATTTTAAATTTTGAGCATTTTAATGTCAAGTGGTAAGGATGGATTCCATGCAGTTTAACGTTATAAGGTAATGACGGAAAGCATTATTAAAGATACTATGTAGTTTAACATCATGCAGCGAGGATGGTGAGCATTTTTAAATCCGTCAAAATGCTTGTAGTTGGAGGCATTTCCCTGGATGTTTAATGCTTGGTCTTTGCAGCTTCACACCAAGTGGCGAAGACATGTTCCATGCAGTTTTAATCATCATGCGGTAAGGACGTAGTTTCAAAGGCCGATCTTGATTAGAATGTAACTGTACTCAAATATCTCGGCATGTCCAAGACGTGGAGAGGGGTTGATGGTGTAAACCATGGTTTAGTGGATTCTTAGATCAGGAGAGATGATATGGGGGCTCTGAGGTCGGTAAGCATACGGGTATAGGAAGAGTATCGCTTGAGGAAATATTGCCTTTGGTAGATGGGCCAGGGTCTATCAATATGCAGAGCCACTGAGGGAATGGTATGAATAGTCGTGAAAAGGTGCCCATGGGTCAATGAATTTCCACTCCCGATGGCCATGAATGATTATGAGGATCTGCGATTGTCCGAGCCACAAAGTCTGTCATTTGGTAAGGAAATATCTGCACATTTCGGGGATGTTTGTCCCTGGTTGCTGTTAAAACTCGAAGAGTTCACTACGCTGATTTATCTTGTGCATGGGGTGTACCTTTACTCCATGTAGTTTAATGTCGTGCAGTAAGGACGAAGTGATCTTAGTTTAACGGTCATAGATTTCGGACCATTGTGTGACTATTACTACAATCACCTAGAGGGAAATTGAGTTTGGATGATCTCGTGTACTCTGAACAAGTGTGAGGGAATGAGAGTACAAACTGTAACTATGGGGTTTCCAGGATCAAGAGATATGGTGTGGGGCTCTGAGGCTGTTAAGCGTATGGAGATAGGAAGAGTATCACCTGAGGAAATCTTTCCTTTGGTGGACAGGCCAGGGGCCATCAATATTCAGAGCCACTGAGGGCATGGTATGCATATTCATACAAAGGTGTCCACGGGTCGATAACTTTCCACTTCCGATGGCCATGAATGATTATGAAAATCCTGGGTTTCTCATAGTATAGAGTTCGGCATATGGGGATAATGGTGTCCAAGCATACAAGAAATATCTTCACCACAATTGCCCATTGAGTCAAAGTAGCCTAGCCCTAGCATGATGTTTATAGATGAAAATCGTCATGTGAACCATGGGCGGATACATAGGATAACCAAGTAGGGATACCCTGTAAATGTTTGGATGTGAGAGGGGAATGAACTTGTAAACCACTGTTCCATAAATTTTTGGGATCGAGAGATATGATATGGGGGCTCTGAGGCTGGTAAGCGTATGAAGATAGGAAGAGTATCGCCTGAGGAAATCTTGCCTTTGTTGAACAGGCTGGGGCCATCAATATGCAGAGATGTTGAAGTCTTGGTATCAATATTTATACAATGGTGTCCACAGGTCGATAACTTTACACTTCCGATGGCCATGGGTGGTTATGAAGATCCGCAATTATCTGGTTCGCAGAGTCTGGTGTATGGAGAGGATGCATCCAAATACGCAAGGAGTATTCCCATCCCATTGCTCTGTATTTCTTGGGTGGGTCTCGATGAAGTCCATGAAGTTTAACGTCATGTGGTGATGATGAAGTCCGTGCAGTTTTGACGTCGTGCGGTGAGGATGAAGATGAACCGACATGAAAAGGGGATTTCGTGCAGTTTAACATCATGTAGTAAGGACAAAGAGTATATATAACTGTGTTTTCTTTTATCAGAGGCTGGGCTAGTAAATAAGAACCCAGTGTCGCTACGTATCCTGTGAGGGTAGGAATCAAGCCACATGTAGTTTTTTGTGTGGAATACACCCTGTGCAGGTCTGGTCCGTACAGAGGAAAAGGGCAATTTTTTTCTTATCATTGCAATTTAACGTCATGTGATAAGGACGAAGAATAAACCTCATGCAGGTCTGGTCCTTACATACGGGAAAGGGGGTATTTTTACCTTCATTTGGGGTGGCTGGGCTAGGGTGTGGAATTTTGGCTTCACTATGTATCCTGTGAGGGAAGGAACCAATCCATACATAGTTATTTTGAAGATAATACACCCCATGCAGGTCTGGTCCATACACAGGGGAAAAGGTCGTTTTTAATCTTCATTTGGGGGTGCCTGGGCTAGGATGGGGGACCCTGGAATCGCTACATATCCTTTAAAGGTAGGAATAAATCCATTCATAGTTCTTCGAAATAGGTACATCCCGTGCAGGGGTGGTCCGTACACGGGGGAAGAGGGCATATTTTTTTATTTCCTTTGGTGGTGGCTAGGCCAGGATGTGGGATCCTGGAATCGCTACGTATCCGGCGAGGGTAGGAATCAAGCCGTACATAGTTCTTTGAAAGGTATACACCCCATGCCGGGTTGGTCCGTGCACAGGGGAAAAAAGGGCACTTTTAACTTTATTTGGGGATGTCTGAGCCAGGATACAAAATTTTGGCGTCGCTACATATCCTGCAAGGGCAGGAATCAAGCCGTATGTAGTTCCTTGAAATCTGTGCAGTTTAACATCATGCAGTGAGGAAGAAATACTCTAAGTTTAGGTTTATAGAGTTTGAACCATTGGGGCTTGGCAGTTTAATTTCTTGTAGCTCGGACGATAGGTGCTTAGCAGTTTAACATCCTGTAGCTCGGACAATAACTTCTTTTGGTTATGCGAAATACATCTTTAAAAATATCACATTCATTTGAGAGGTAGTGAACTGCCCGTCCATGGATATTAGGGAATATTCTCTATTAGAGTAGACCATGTGTATAACATATGGTCCCTCCCACTTTGGCTCCAGCTTTGGAGGTTTATTTCTGGGTATCATTGGGGTCCAGAGGACCAACACAAATTCTCCTTCCAAGAAAGACCAAAGATGAACCTTCTTATTGAAGTCTCATGCGATCCAGTTCTGATATACTTCTAGATGGTGAAAAGTGTGAAACCGCTTCTCATCCAGCTATTCCAATTCACCTATCCATTTATCTGATTTCTCATCATTGGATAACTGATCACAAATGGAAACACGGAGCGAGGGAAATTGGAGCTCAATGGGAAGGACCGCTTCTATTCTGTATACTAATGAGTACGGAGTAACCTGAGTAGTGGTGTCGATTGTGGATTGATAATCCCACAATGCATGAAGGAGTTTATCCAACCATGATTTCTTGTCTTTGTCCACCATTTTTTGGAGAATGTTGGACAGGGTCTTGTTGAAATCCTCTTTCTGTCTGTTGGCCGCTGCATGGTAGTGGGATGAGTGGTTAGCCATGATACCATATTCTTGTAATTGTTTCTCCAATTCAGTAGAGAAGAATTTGGTGTCGTTATCTGTCAATACGGTATGAGGGACTCCAAATCTGGTGATGATATTATCTTTCACAAAGATGAAAATGTTTCTTTCCCCGACTTCCATGAGGGGTACAGCTTCATCCCATTTGGAAAAGAAGTCGGTTGCTGTGAGGATACACTTTAGTTGTTTGGACGTGGCAGGAGGATATGGTCCCACGATGTCCATTCCCCAAATGGAAAATGGCCAGGATTATTTGGACTAATGAAGTAACTTCAGGGGTTGGTGAATGAAGTTCGCATGAATTTGGAAGGAGTGACATTTTGCGGTAAAGTGCTCTCAATCTCATACCACGGTGGGCCAATAGTACCCAAGCCTTCGAACATGATGGGAAAACTTAGACCTTGACTAATGTCCTCCACATACTCCATCATGTACTTCGTTTATGACAGTAGTTGTTTCTTCTCCATCAATTCATCTGAGGAGGACTCCGTCGAGGCATCGTTTTTAGAGGACCTCTTGATGACTCGTGCCTCCATATAGGACAAGGTTGATTTCCCTTCACCATATTTTCTATCGTTCAGCCCTTTCTGATGGAAGTTCTCCCCTATGAAGGTAGTTTTCAATGGGGGTCATCCAGCCGGTGGCATGAGCATATGGCTTGGGGATAGGACTGACTTTGTTGATTTCTTCCGTCTTAGTCTAAATGAATGCCAAGACCATTCGATGATGAGAAATACTGATAATTGTTTCATCCCCCCCCCCCTCGATTTAGCTAGGGTTATGGCCCCGTTAGCTAATGCATCGGCCTGGGCATTCTGAGACCGAGGAATATAGGTCAATGTTGGTTTTGTGGAGAATTCCACCATCAACCCTCAGACATGGTCAAATAAGGGAATCAGATCTTTCTTTTTAATAGAATAGTCACCATTGACTTCCTTGATGACTAGTTCTAAGTTACCTTTTACCTTAAGGTGTTGTACTTGTGCCTGGTGTGCGAGCTCCAGGTCTGCAATGAGGGCTTGATATTCCACCTCATTGTTTATACATCCTTCTAATAGGAGGAAGGAATATGGAAAGACTGTCTTTTCTGGGGACATGAGTATGATCCCCAAAACCACCTTGTTAAATTTGGGATCCTCCATCCTCTTCGCTGTCGGGCTTTGGGATGCGCCATCGAAGTACATTTCCCATGTTGGAACTCCTCTTGAACTGAGAAGATTTCTTCATTAGGTAGCTCGATGTTCAGTGCGGTGTTCCCTATCAAGGGGTGATCTACCATAAAATATGATAATTCCTAGCCTTTGAGGGCTTTCTGAGGCACAAACCAGATGTCAAACTATTACAGGATGACTACCCATCGGGATAGGTTCCCGGTCAGCATCGGGTGACTAAGGATGTACTTGAGCGGGTTACTATGAGAGACCAAATGGACTTCATGATGTTACAGATAATGTCACAATTTTTGAACTACGAAGACCAAGGCCAAAAAACTCTTCTCGATGTTTGACTATCGAGTTTCAGCATCGATCATGGTTCGGCTGAGGTAATAGAGACTTTTTTCACTACCGGTGTCATTTTTCTGTGCGAGGAAGGCTCCCAATGACCGCTATAGGGATGTCATGTATAGGATAAGAGTACTCCCTTCAGTCAGGAGCATGAGCACTGGTGGGCTTATGAGGTACTTCTTTAGGTTGTAGAATGCCTCTTGGAAATCATCTGTCCATTGGTACGTAACCCCATTTTTCATCAACCTAGTGAAGGGAAAACATTTACCTTCCAGGTTGGCTATGAACCACCTAATGTAGGCCAGGTTTCCATGGAATACTCTCAACTCAGTGAGATTGCGGGGAGGTGGTGAACCAAGGATATCCTTTGTCTTTTCAGGGTCGACTTTGATGCCACGATGGCGTACAACGAAGCCAAGGAATTTCCTTGAGGTAACCCCGAAGGTGCATTTCAAGGGGTTCATCTTCAGGATATGTTGTCTAAGTTTGTTGAAGATGGTTTCAAGGTCAAATAGGTGATTTGAGCGTTGTCTGGACATCACCACCAAGTCATCCACATAGCATTCCACGAATCTCCCTAGGAATTGTTTAAAGATATGATCCATGGTGCATCGATACGTCGCGCCATCATTCTTGAGACCAAAGGGCATAACCCTGTAACAGAATACTCCTTGAGGGGCCCTGAAGGCAGTGGCTTCTTCGTCTTCTCAGGCCATACTAATTTGATTATACCTATAATACCCATCCAAGAAGGATAGAGCCTCGTACCTGGCCGTTGCGTCGATTAATAACTCAGTGATCGGGACCGGGAAATAATCTTTCGGGAAATGCCGACTGAGGTCCCTGAAATCTATGCAGATGCGGATTTTTCTATTCTTTTTCTTGATGGGGAAAATGTTGGCTATCCATATGGGGTATTGGGACTCCCGAATGAAGCCTGATTTAATAATCTTATCGACTTCAGCCTCTATTTTGGAAGCATGTGCGGGGTGCATCCTTCTGGCGTCTTCTTTATAGCCCTGGTGGTCTTCTGGCAGACCTAAGTGGTGCATCTCCACTTTGGGATCAAGTCCTGGCATTTCTGTGTAATTCCATGAAAAAACATCTCAATGTTTCCTTGGGAAAGAGGTATATATCTCATGCTCCTCAGGGAGACATTGTTGTACTAATGAGAGTGGCACTACTGGAAATATCACCAATACCCACGGTTTTAAACTGTGGGTATAGCCCATAAAACCATGGTTATAGGCTATACCAATGGTTTTATGAACCGTGGGCTACAATGGAGTCGGCATAGCCCTATACCCACGATTTTGAGAAAACTGTGGGGATAGCCCAGAGAAATTTTTTAATAGCCACGGTTTGTTTAAACCGTGGGTATATTATCTATTCCCACGGTTTTCAGAACCGTGGGAACAACAGATACCTGGAAAACTAAAATAACAATGGTTCAATGAACTGTGGGTATAAATAAGTTCTGGAAAACTCATATACCCACGGTTCAGTGAACCGTGGGTATAGATTCTTCTCCCAGACCAGCAGCTGCTACCCGCAGCCTCCCTCCTGCTTCCAGTGCAGCTCCTGCCTGCTTCCAGAGCACCCAGCTACCGCAGCCCCTCCTGCTTCCAGTGTAGCTGTTGCATGCTTCCAGATCACCCAGCTGTTGCAGCCTTCCTGCTTCCTACTTCCAGTGAACCCATTAAAACAAGTCAACATATAATATCAGTTGTAATTGATACCATGAGTCATATCAGCATCCTCAATATATTTTTTATTTTATTATCAAACACTTTTAAGTAAAAAGTGAAAAACCATAAGTTCAGGCATAAAAGGATGATACCAAGCCATTAAAATAAAAGTGAAGCTTACCAATTTTAGTCTCCCTAGATAATTTCCAAGAGATAGTGTTCACCTGAGTGTCAGGTTCCCTCTTCAGGAGAACTTCAAACTGAAAACCCAGCACAGAGCCTTCCACCTGACTTGTCCTGCACAAGGTCTCACCCCCTGTATCTTGTTCTAGGGTCTTGCAACCTGTATTGGGATTCCGAGTCACTGCCTGGCCACAATCACTGCTATCCTTTCTTAAGCACACCACCTCAGCATAAGAAGGGCCTGATGGAGTATGACCTCCCTTATCCACCTTTGCCAGTACCCCATCTGGATTTTTCCCACTTCCCCCATGGGAGGCCTCAAGCGGAGGGTCCAATCCGCTCTCAGTTCTCTCCGCCTCCAACCCCATTTGCACCAGTGAACGAGGACCACCTAGATCCTTTCTCAAACGACTGAAGACATCTGCAACCGGTGGATTGTCTGAAACACCTTGCACAACTTTGAAGAGAAATCAGTGGATCTTTAGACCACTTAAACAGGGATTTCAAACATCATCATAGTTTAATGAAATATAAACTAATCTATTATCGACCTAACCAAAAACATTTAATGATAATTTGATCCATATAAGTAACATTATAATTGAATAATTGATTAAAACTATGAAACACTATAAACCAAAGATTAATCTTGTAACCAAAATTGTAGAAACAGGAAACACATACAGTGATTAAAATAGACTAACAGTGAAGATGATATACAAATAATGAATGGAAGTAGATATTGGTGAAATAAACTGAATGGTAGTGAATATATTATGAAAATGATATGTGATACTTCTTATTAGGTAAATAATCAGCCATGGGTACTCAGCTTCTCCTCCCCCCTTTCCCAGCACCTCCCCCCTCCTCCTCCCCCTACCCAACTCTTCCCCTCTCGTCCCCCCTGCCCAGCTTGTCCTCCCACCCCTTCCAAGCACCTCCCCCTCCCACCAGCCCCTCCCCCTGTCGAGCCCCATCCCCCACTAGCCCCATCCCCCTGCCCAGCCCCATCCCCCATGCCCATGCCCATCCCCCACCAGCCCCTCCCCCCTGCCCAGCCTCATCCCCCCTTCCCAGCCCCATCCCCTACCCAGCCTCATCCCCCCTTCCCAGCCCCATCCCCTACCCAGCCCCATCCCCCATGCCCCTCCCCTTCCCCCACCAGCCCCTTCCCCCTGCCCAGCCCAATCCCCCCTGCCCAGCCCCATCCCCCACCAGCCCCATCCCCCCTGCCCAGCCCCATCGCCCCTGCCCAGCCCCATCCCCCAGATAGCAGGAGAAATGTTAACCATTTTTAGATGATAGTAATGTGAAAAATGTTTGTCAAAAAATGTATAGATTACAGATTGCAGAAATCACACTAATCAGAAGATTACATGAAAAACTTGTTTTTCATCAAAACAAATTTAAGTACTGTAGGTTCTTAAGAAGATAACAGAAATACTAAAAATGTACATATTATATGATAAAGAGGTTTTTCAACAATGGTTACCAGAGAAGGTGTTAGTTCCATATTGGTGGTTCATTTTCATGATAAAACAGATAGAAAAAATTGAAATATTTATGACAATGCTAATATTTAAATGTACACACTCCTGTAACTGTAGACAATTACAAGATGGAAAGAACAGTTTGTTTGAAAGACTTAGAATACATTTTCTATATTGAATTAATACACATGTGTTTATGTTAATGGAATTAAATTAGTAGTCATTAAATATAACTATTGAATACCTGAGCAGTGGACATATTCAAGGTTGTAGTATCAAATCGTGTGACAATGCTTGAAGTCGCTGGAGAAGACCTAATATTTCTATGCTCCAATCATGAATTGTTAAAATTAACATAACAGTAATAATAATTTCAATTGTTAATAAAACAAATTAAAGACCAACGAAATTTTACCTGGATATATTTGATGCCACTACTTATGAAGATGTATTGCTTTGATCTCCCTATTAAATAATGAGGAAAAATTTAGTATTTTGTGTATTTTGTTTTCTAATATAAATAGAAATTTTTATACACTCCAAATTACCCGAATGTCTTCAAAGCATTCTGTAAATATGATGATGTAGTTGTCATTATTGTTGATGAAAATTACTTTTTAGCTCTTAAGTTCTAAAGAAGCATTCAGATTCACGTCATAGAAGATGAGTTCAAGTTCATATAGTAAACCACATGCTGATGTGTTGATGCTCTCCAACAATAGTAAAATTATACACACTAAATTAAATGTCAATTAAACTTCAATGTAGCCTAATCCTGCATTGAAAAATAATTAAACATGAGTACTATAAATATAAATAGATGATATTACGGGCATAATAAAAAATAATAATTTTTAAATCTAGTAGAATCTTAATGAGATCCCAAAAAGGAAACAGTACAACTAATTAAAAAGGAGGAAGAAACATAAAAGAATCAAAATTTCAAAGGTACTTAGACCCCTAACTTGAATAGTATGCATTGTGACCAGAAAACAGAAATCTATAGTAGTTGTTTCAAGGATGTTCATACTTTAGTAACATGAAATTTTGACTTCTAGGCTTTAAAAAATCCGTCAATTTCTCAATGGATGTGATTTTTTTTCAGAATGCAGTTCAATCAAACTGATACATATAATAGATATGTGCATTCATAAAAAGTATTTATAGGTATGAATGTGATCATACAAAAAAGGAAACCCTAGATTGGGGAGGTGAAGGAACCCCTAGATTGGGGTTTCTGAAGGAGGTGAAGCCGGATTTAATAGTTATTGTAGGCGACGATGGAGGAGTATGTTATCATCGGTAATCCAGATGCAATGAATGTGATCATACAAAAAAGGAAACCCTAGATTGGGGAGGTGAAGGAAACCCTAGATTGGGGTTTCCGAAGGAGGTGAATCCGGATTTAGCAGTTATTGTAGGCGACGATGGAGGAGTATGTTATCATCGGTAATCCAAATGAAGAGATAGAGGATGGAGGTGAAGGAGGTGAAGGAGGTGAAGGAGGTGAAGGAGGTGAAGGAGGTGAAGGAGGTGAAGGCGGTCAACGACAAAGGAGCAGTGGAAGGCGAGCACAAAGGAGTTGGAATGTAGATTGGAGAGACCGAATAGAGAAGCTAGTTTGGGGAGACCGAATGGAGAAGCATAGAAAACCGTCGATTGGGGAGAATGAAATAGGTGAAGGTGGAGTATCAAGATGCAGCACAAACCCTATTTTTGTGAGACCGATGAAGGTGAAGTTGACGGATGTCGAGGAAGGAAAATCAGGGGAGCAGCGCAAATAGGATATTGGGGAGACGAAATTCATGGAGGAGGCACAGGATCCTGACGCAGAGCAGATGGAGAAGGATGCGTAGAATCTAGAGGCTTCAAGGGTTATTTCTAAGGCGTTGCACTTGGGAGATCTTCGAGGAGACCATAACATCCAGGAAGTGTAGGAGAAAGTGATGAAAACCATGAGCAGGAGCAGTGCGGGTTGGGGGTAATCAGGAAGGGGAGAAAGAGAGGGGAATCGAGGAGGGGATCGAGAAACCTACAAGATTTGCAGAGGGGATCGAGAACTAGAGAGAGGTATAGGGGGTTTGGGGAGGGGTTTCAGGGAGGAGAGCACAGGTCGAAGCAAATTCCCGATCGGGGCATCGATAATGGGTTTGATTTTAGGGTATGGGGGAAGGAATAGAGAATTAATGGTGAAATGGATGCATGGTGAGGTGACACGTAAGCAAAGAGAAATCCTACTTTAGTATAGATAATAGATAATAGATAATAGATACCCCCAGAAATTTGAATGTTAACAATGTTGCATTGAAAAATACACATAGATAAATCATGAGAGGGAAATCTATGAATATTAATTTCAGTCCTCTCATCAGGTCACATAGAATCTTCCTCTATTTTACCCTTTTAATTTTATGTTTTCTCTCCCCTCCATAGGGATCCTAAATCATCTATATTTGAAACACTACATGAATTAACAGGTTCCACTACAATATCCTAAAGTATACCACCTAAATAAATATCCCTGGATGCAAGAGATACCACAGTAATCCTGTAATATAGGTTAACTGCCCCCTTATTATCATTAACCACTATCATTGTTTAAGATTTTGAAGGCCTTCACAACATCTACATAGGATCTAGATTATTGTCCTTAAAAGTGGGTTAACAACATCTTTACCAGAGGGGGAATTATCCAAGAAGGATTTACCCAACATCTGAGAAGATGACCACCCCCAATATGATTCTTTATTAGATGGAGACAAGCTAGGGAATCCACTGGTACCTCTATGTCCCAATTGAAATATACAATAAGAAAAGGAAGGATCAAAACTATATTGATATGTATATGTGAGAATATACAGAATACACATATCATACCTGAAACTATCTCAAGAAGTACCTGATCATGTCCTTGTTCATGTTCTGTTCGGTTAATTCTATATCACAACTGTTCTTGTATAGGGAGTCCTGCAAGAAAATTATCAAACATCAAATTTCACCCGAGAAAACAAACTAACTCAAACTGGGTTGACATTCCAAAAACATCTGATTTGTGATCGTTCAGGATCATTTTCATACAAGGGAGAGAGTTGGGGAGGCTTCCCCCGGGAAACCATATCCAATCCAATGGTCGTTGCACTTCTTTAGAAGAAAACAACGGACTTACTCAATGAGGGTGCCAATGCCCACATAAAAATTTTGATGACTAAAAATGAAACGCGATGCATGTGAAATTCTGCACAAATAAAACAACAGCATAAAAAAACAACTAGTTTAATAATGATTAAAAGTTCATCGACACTTCATACATTAATTTTACCCTCTTCAATGGACACGTCAAGGCCTTAAGTAGAAGAACCCAACCCTCGTAAGGCACATTGCAATGCCATTGTCAAAACTATTTGTAATGATGCTTGACCAGAAATCAAAAATCACAATAATGAAATGATAACAATATCATGTGTTCATTAATTACAAGTGTAGACATATTAATTTTAATCTAGAAAATAAGATGATATTGCAATTTTACCCTTTTCAATTCCATTGATGCTGGAAGATGAATCAGCATCACCTAAACTGGAGATTTCACCCATACATTGAAAACATTAAACAACCAAACATGAAACTACATCATATTATGAAAATATGAGTCTGGGGTTAAATTGGATATTTGAGGATGCAGTTGAGTAAAAAGAAAACTTGTCATGATGTAAAAAATGGTGTGGTAAAACCATACCTTTTGCGATGGTGGATAAGTCGACACCGTGTCTAGCTCCTCCCCCAGCCCCTCCCCCTCCCCGCCTCCCCCTCCCCCTCCTTCCCCATTGCCCAGCCCCTCCCCTTCCCTCCCCATTGCCAAGCTCCTCCCCCTTCCCCTCCCTCCCCATTGCCCAACCCCCCCTACTGAGCCCCTCCCCCTCCCTCCCCACTGCCAAGCCCCACTGCCCAACCCCTCCCCACTGCCCAGCCCCCTTCCCAACCCCTCCCCCTCCCTCCCCACTGCCCAGCCCCCCCTGCCCAGCCCCTCCCCACTACCCCGCCCCACCTGCCCAACCCCTCCCCCTCCCTCCCCACTGCCCAGCCCCCGTGCCGAGCCCCTCCCCTCCCTCCCCCCCTGCCTAGCCCCCCTGCCCAACCCCTCCCCACCTGCCCAGCCCCTCCCCTCCCTCCCCACTGCCCATCCCCCTGCCCAGCCCCTCCCCCTCCCTCCCCACTGCCCAGCCCCCCCTGCCCAGCCCCTCCCCACTGCCCAGCCCCCCTTCCCAGCCCCTCCCCCTCCCTCCCCACTGCCCAACCCCCCTGCCCAGCCCCACCCCATTGCCCAGCCCCCTGCCAAGACCCTCCCCCTCTCTCCCCACTGCCCAGCCCCTCCCCCTCCCCACCTACCCAGCCCCTCCCCCTCCCTCCCCACTAAAAAAGCTTTTTCTTTTGTGTTTGGAGTCTTCCTAAAACACACAAAATCACATTTAAAATTTATAAAAAGGAAAGATGAAAACCACAAACAGTATATGAAACATCTAAATCAGTTATTCAGCTCTGAATATTCATATAACTGTCTGATCAAATACCAATCAGTGCCTTTACGTTTAAAGAAAAAGACCAGAAGCAACTAAACCTTATCAACGCCTTCAGTATATGAGCTCTTCTACTTCAAAGTGGAGGTCACGGTCATACTCACCTGATGAACATCCTCTACATGTTGAGTATATGAAAAAGTGATTAAGTGAATGCAGCCACCTCCCCTCCCAGCCCTCCACTGCACCCCCCTCCCAACCCCCCCCCCCCCCCAACCCTCCACGACAGCCCCACCATCCCAAGCCTCCCCTCCACTACTAAGGCCAAGATTAGATGGCAAGATAATAATTAACACACCAAACCATAAAAAATGGAATGTGAATATTACCTACAGAATTTTCAAATAACACCCCTGATTAAAACATAATCCAAAATACATTTCATTGCATAAAGAAATTTACATACCAGTAGTCCACCAATACAAAAAAAAATTAAAACACAAACACAAGTCTCTCTACTGAGTCAAAAATGGAGGGGATTAATATCCCCCCATGACCATCATCATCATCCCCATGTCCAGAATAATCATCATCAGCAGAAACATCATCAACACCATCCTCACCAGCAGAAACATCATCATCATCATCATCAATCTCATCACCAACAACAGCATCAGCAACATCCTCGCCAGCTCTATCACCACAACCGTCATCGCCACTAGGACCCTCACGGGAATCACCTGAGGCATTATGTAAAGAGAGCATTGATTCCATAAATGAATGAAAAGTGGAAGAAACCTCTGTTGGTAGTGACTAACTCAACATTAACATAGCTTTCATGAAATGTTCATTCATTAGCTTACTTTTTTCACGCTCCTCTAATATTATTTTCTTTTTCACAGCTAATTAAGCATGCGTACTTTCCAACTCAAAGGCCTTAGAGGCATTAGAGGAGTCTGATGATGACCAATACCTAGAGGGGACAATGTTTTTTCCTGGTCTACAACGGACTCTTCCTGGATGCTCCACACCTAACACCTCACTCAAATGATCATTTGGCCCTAAGTTGTCAGCTTCCTCATCCATGGACTCCAAGGCATAATGTTGAAATTATACACATATTAAATTATGAATTTCCTATAAATGTTTGAAATATATATAAAAAAACTTACAAATTTTTCTTGTGTTTGTAAATTAACTGCAGTTCCATCTTTTCTTTTCCTACTGAAGCAGAATAATTTGGCACGAGGTATAGGACCTTCAATGCCCCCATTCAGCTTGCTGCATATGATAAATGCACAAATTTGGATTACAAACATATATGATAAATGAAAAAATTGGATTGAACGTACCAGCCGCCTCTCATGATTGGGCATTGTAGTGCACCCCAATGTGTGTAGATATATCATTTCATATTTGTTTTTTTTTGTTTTTCGCTGAAACTTCCTAAGAAACAAAAAAACAATACAAGTAATAAGAATTAAATTTTATATAAAAACCATTAAAGATGGGTAGTACCATATACTGTTCAGTCTTCCAATGTGCGATCATTTTTTGATATTGACTTTTTGGATAATCAAGGTTTGTGGGTACACCCACTAACTCAGTACCCACTCTGCTCCTCCAACCAATATGTAACTCATACTTGTATGACCGCCAATACTCTCCAAGATCACTCAACCTAGCAGCTTTTGAAGCTTCACCATTAGGAAAGTTAAATTGACTCTGCAACAAAAATGTTATGTCATATAAATACATTACAAACATAAATATAAATTTATAAAATTTTTGTACCCATATCTGCGCCCATGCCCTATCCTTGATGTCAGCACTGATATGTCTCCATGAGACCGGTTCCACTGGAACGATATCATGATATTTGGCTAAAGTATCCATGAAACTTCTACACTCCTTAGCATTTTTACCTACCATTTGATTTTTAGGATTGTAATCCACCATAATCCGAGTTTTGCGATTCTAGACATCCCACATTTGAGTGCGCCCATATCGCCTACTAGAAGATCCCACTAAATAAAATAAGAGCTGAAAAGAGAAGATTTAAGTGACAATACAATAGGACAAAAGTGAAATACTATAATTTGAAACATTTATAATAAAAAAACGTGATGCAGGCTCCTGAATAGGCTGTGAGGCATCCGTGGACTATGATGGATCAGCATCCTCCAAAGGAAGTATTTGTTCCACAGCATGCTCCAGATGATCTTCATGAATAGGAGTGGAAAATGAAAGAACAGACTCAATATGTGTAGGATGGATGGTAGGAAAAGGAGGTGGTGTAGACATGTCAGAATATGCGTAGTAGGTCTGGGGATTCATGAATGGATATAAAAATTGTGGAGGTGAGAACATTAGTCGAGTCGGCGTGGACATGGAATGAGAAAAAGAGTGTAAATGGGATGATGACGACACCATGTATGGGAACATCCAATGGGTCTCAAGCAGAGGGCGGAAATGTGTGGTAGATGGGATGTCCACTGATGGGTCAGTGTGGGGAGTGGTAAGATGGGAGCTCCACCTAGGTCTAGGAGGATCCCTGCTCGGTCCCATACTAGGAAGAGGAATCTCTGGAGTTATATATCCCTAAAATAAATTTGATAAAAAATATGAACTTCATATTATATGTAATGCGGAAGATAAATATTAGAATTATTATACTCACTGAAGACAACTCACGCTCGCGTCTAACTGGATCAACATCAAATAATCCTTTCTTGTGAGCTTCTGTAGTTTTCTTCATAATCTGTATAAGAATTAAATAAATATTTTTTTAGCAACATTTTTTACAAATCATACATACAACTTAGAAACCAAATAAGACAAAAAATGTCATAACATCTTTCAGTAATGATAATTTAAAACCAAGTTATACAATTTTTAAAACCACATTTTAAACCCAGTTTTCTGAATTGAAATAAATATAATTAAATGAAACGAAACCAAACAATACTAAAACAGACATATCATTCCAAACTAAAACTAAATTAAAGTAATTACATTCGTACCAACATGAGAAACTCAGGTCAAGGTAAACTGAATGAACTCTGAATATATATGGTTTCTTTTATATATTACCCTCCACTACCTTAGGTTCAACATCATCTCTCACAATGGGACAATTTGTGTCACCAAATACAATATTTTGGCTAACACCGATGGGGGCGTCAATGGTGAAAATTTCATCCCCAGCATCATGAAAAGTATGTCTTGGGATTACTTCATTAATGAAACCGTAATCAGGGTTCAGATGATCTTTCACATAAAACACTTGTTTTTCCATTGATGCCAAAATGTATGGTTCATCGGTATGCAGGAATCGACTCATGTCAATAACTCTAAATCCAAAATCATCAATAAATGTACCATGTTGCATCATTGAATAAAATCATTTACATTTCATCATAGTGACTCGACCTTGAGAGTAGTAATCCAATAACAATACTTTCTCAACCAGTCAATAATAATACACATCTTCATATCGAGGTAAACTATCTGATGCACTGGCATAAAAATCTGTTCTAGCAGTTAACATAACACCATCTTGTTGTGTTCTCATTTTCACCGCTTTATCAGTTGTAATAAATTTATATCCATTGATTATTAAAGATCTGCAGTCACGAACCAAATAATTGGGACCAAAAGCCAACACTCGTAATTCTTGAGAAATGAAGTCAGCAGGTAAACTCAATACCTGGAATACATATGAGTAATATAATTAAATATATATCTATATTTTAAGGTATATAATTTAATGGTCATACCTTTGATTTCAACCAAGCTCGGAACTCTGGGCTTTTCATAGCCTCTCTCCTTCTCAACCGCAAAGACCGATGAACTCTACTTATAATTTGTTTATGTTCTCTATATAAAATGACAATAAAAGTATAAGGTATATGTGATATGATATCATATGAGATAACATATATATATTTAAATTACTTACTTGATATAGGCATCGACCAAACCGCAATTAAACCAGACTATACGATGTGCCATATTCCGCTCTTCAAAGCTCAATGTAATCAATGTATATGACCCGACAATTCCACCAATTTGGGGAAGAGATGGAAACGAGGGCTGAATTTCCTCATACTGCTCATCTTCATTTCTCATTGGTTGATTATGTCTTGTGCTCACATCAGAAAAATACATTGAACAAAAATCCATACATTCTTGGGCCAGATAACTCATCACAATGGAACCTTCAGGATAATTATTATTTTGAACATATGATTTCAAAGTGCACATATTTCTTTCAGTAGGATACATCCACCGAAAATCAACTGGTCCCCAAAGAAGTGTCTCAGTTGGAATATGAACTGTTAAATGCAACATGCACATGAAAAAGGATAGAGGAAATTTTTTTTCCAACTCACACAGAATTAACGGAGCCTCTTGCTACATTTTTATCAACAATGATTTGGATAACCTTTTAGCACAAAGGTCTCTAAAAAATGAAACAACCGAATCACTACCACCCTTACATTATTGGATAGCAAATTAAGAATTGCTATTGGAATCAATTCATGAAGAAGGATGTGATAATCATGAGTTTTTAGGGATTTCAATTTCAAATGTCTTCTGTTGACTCATTTAGATATGTTGCTGGAATAGCCATCTGGAACCTTGATATTCTCCAATATTGCTAGAAATTGATCTTTCTCTGCTGGTTTCATCACATAAGAAGCACAAGGAACTTTCCATTTGTTTTCACCGATACAAACAGGATGTAGTTCTGGTCGAATACCCCAATCCAATAAATCTTGATGAGATCAGAATTCATCTTTGGTCTTCCCCTTAATATTCAAAAGAATTGCAAGCAACATTTCACATATATTTTTTTCAATATTCATTACGTCTAAATAATGACATAACCAATTAGTAAACCAATATGGCAACACACAAAAAATACTTATCTTTTTCCAATTGTAAGTGACTTCGGTATCATCATTCTTCCTCTTTCGAGATTTCAACTGACCTTTCCCTAATGAAAAGATAAAATCTTTAAATTCATCAAGCACATAACTTCCTGACATACGTTGAGGTGGTTCTTCAGTGTCAACATTATTATCAAACCTCCGACGATTCTTCCTGTATTGATGATCCATTGGAAAGAATCGGCGATGCCCCATGAAACTAAAACTATGACGATATTTAAGCCTTCTTGATCGTGTATTCTTCATACAAACGGGACATGATAGTTTTCCCTTAGTGCTCCAACCAGACATCATTGCATAGGCAAGGAAATCATTTATGGTCCATAGAAGGGCAGCATGCATCTGAAACGTATTCTTTGAAGAAGCATCAAATGTCTGCACACCTAAATCCCAATGTTGTTTCAACTCTTTTATTAAAGGCTCCAAGTAGACATCTATATAATTACCAGGATCCGAAGGTCTAGATATTAGTATACTCAAGAAATTGAAATGTTTTTTCATACACATCCATGGAGGAAGATTATAAACATGAATAAAAATCGGCCACGTGCTATGAGCAGTAAACATCTAACCAAACAGATTAATACCATCACATGATAGGCCCAATCTGACATTACGCACCTCAGCTAAAAAATTAGGATGTTGTGCATCAAATGTCCTCCATGCTAATCCATCTGCAGGATGGACCAACTCATCATTACCTTTAATTCTCTCAACATCATGCCATCTCATATTGACTGAGATTTCTGGAGACATGAATAGATTTTGACGTCTGGGAATCAATGGAAAGTGCCACATGACTTTCTGTGGCACACAATATAGTGTTCCATCTGCATTTGTCTTCCATCAAGATGTACCACATTCTTTACAGTCATTATAGTCAGTTGTTTCCACCAAATATAAACTGCAATCTTTCAGACAAGCATGGACTTTATTAGTAGCAAATCCAAGCTGCTTAATTAACTTCCATGCCATGTAATGATTGGAGGGAATATCTACACCATTAGGAAGAAATTCCTTCAAAAATGTAAGAATATAATCAATGGTAGTATTATAAATCACATACATGGTTTTTCCATGATATAACCGCATTAAAAATTCCAACTTGGTCATTTTAGTACATTCTTGATATACTGGAGTTCTAGCATCATCCAATAAATTTTCCACTCTCTCAACATCATCGTCTTCAACATTTTCCTCATGTGTACTGATATCATTGTCTTCTTGCACCGACATTCTATCTCTCTCAGAATGATGCACATATGGAAACCGATCAAATATCAAATTCTCTATGTCACTTCATTCATTTTGTTTATGAACAGTCGAAGATTGACTCGTCTCTCCATGGTGAAACCAAACATTATAGTTAGCATGAAATCCAAATTTCGTTAAATAGTAACTAACTTCTTCTCATCTTAACCATGGTCTTCCAACAAAATTATAGCAGGGACACTGTATACAACCTCCATGTGACGGTTTGTTAAATGAAAAATCTAAAAAATTCTCCAAATTACTTTGAAACTTGGTTGAAATCCGATCGGTACGATACATCCAGCTTCTATCCATTCTATAACAAGAAAAAAATTATCATTCAATCAAAAATGTAAATCATACTTAAAAAATTCATTACAATCAATTTTATTATTAATTTACTCAATGCATATAAGTAGCTAGTAAAACATATTTAATGACAAGAGGAGTCCATGATTGAATAAGTATGAAAAAATAAAAAAGTTATACCTTGAGATGTAAACTAAAGAAAAAAGTTAAAATAGTCACTCCCAAGTGGTCATTTATGGGGAATAAAAAATAAAATTTCAATTTAAAATACTCCTTTATAGATATAGATGCGTTATACACATAGGAAGAAAATTTTATTTTAATAATATGAATTTATAATTTTATAGATTATTTGGTAGGGGTTATTTGATGGGGAATAAAACATTCAATGAAAATAGAGTAGTTATAACTTTAATGTTTTGGAATTAATATTGAAAAAATGTTTCAAGGTATCCTATAAATTTTGTACAACATGATTCTTACAAGATATACTTTTTATGGATTCTATTGGAACTTTCGAATATTTGTTCATATGGAAAAGATATGTTTTTTATAATAGACATCATGATATACTTGGGAGTATTGAGAATCGATGTTTGGGGGTTTCAACCCCTTTAAAGGAATAAAATTTAGAAACGTATTGTAAATTCTATATAGAAATCACATAACATGTTTGATATTCTTGAATAAGTCTATGGAAGGTGTGACCATCCTATTCATGATGAAAATGAATGCCTCATCAATATACCATCCTAAAAATATTTGAGTTTTAATACTCAAAATCATCAATAGAACAATAGAAAAGTGAAGGACAAAGATTTAGTTGTTGAAGTTTCACCCAAAATATCCAAAGGGGAAAGTCCATGGATCTTGGAAAGTGGATGTTCTGCTCACATGAGCTTTTTTGGTTTTGAAAATTCTCAAAACAATCCACAAGGCCAATTTATGTATCTCAATGGGTGTATAGTACATTATGCCTTGGGTTAGTCCATAAGGTTATCATCCCCTATCAACTATCTCAAGTCATACTACAATGTCATCATTCCCCACTTCTGGACTCCATTAATGCCTCAAGGCCTTCATTCCCTTCCATTTTTCATTCAAGACCCCACCATATTCATCATGAATCACATCTCAAATTCTCCCCCTATATAGGATTAATGAATTCATGAAGGATCCAATTTTAACTTTGATACAAGATAGTATAAGTCTACTATCCATACACACATATATATATACCCAAGTCATAGTAAGGAAACTTTTTATCTATATAGAGGCATAAGAATATCATTTTAAAAGAATTATCATGGTCTGTACACACACGCATGAGTATTTCATATCAATAATTTTTATATAATTGAAAAATCATAACATGGTAAGAACTTCTTGCATTCAACATATTGAAGACCAACATCAATGTTCACCACTTGAATCAATCTCACAAACCAAAGATCCATGGAAGCATCCCCAAATCACTACATGAGTATTCAAGGGTTATGATATATGATGAAGAACATGTTATGGGCTGGGATCATTTTAGACCTATCCATCAAGATACTACAAAATTAAGAGATCTAGATGGATCTGAGAATGATCAGGATAAACCATCTTACCATATTTATTTTCCATGTAAATCTAGAAAGGATCACATTGGATATCATTATAAATATTAAACCTGGATATGAAATCTGAGATCTAGTTCTTTTACAAGGATAATAAATAATATCTAGAAAAAATAAGAATAACAACAAACAAATGATAAATTATATTTAAATCTCAAGGACTGATTAAATTCTATGTAAATGGTTTGGTTGCTTGGATTAAAAAATCATGCTCTAACCATGGGAAGTTCACTACCTATTCAAGTCACCTGCATGGTTTGGACACATAGTTTTGTAAACCCTATGACAATCATGATGTTGATTCTCTTTATAGTTACATAGTTACCATGGAATTGTTTCCATGTTAGCTCTAAAAGTACCCCTACCATATATCACCCACTACTCCTCTCCAATAGGCTTAATAGTTACGTTGGGGGACTACACTATTCCCTCTAACCATTATCACCATTAAATTATTCAAACCCCCCCCCCCAATCTCCCAAAATCTACCCAATACATCACCCAATAAATGTAATAACTCAAATAAACTCTTAATAAAGGCTAAAAATAAGGCATAATGCACCTAGAAAGTGAGTGGTTGTTCCATTATCCCTCTCTAATGACTTGTTGACCATAATATGTGTCTCTAGAGGTGTAAATCTAACAAGTAGGTCTAGTAATACTAAACATATGATTCCTTATCACATTTATCTTCTTTAATATGTATGTTCTTCCATAAAACCTTAACAAGAGGCTTCATCTTCCTTCATAGTTCCTTTATTCAACGATCAACAATCCATATTGGACCTTTCTCAAACAAATCATTTACCCCCAACACAACATTCTCAATATCAATTACATTTGAAGGATAATTATTGAAATTTATAAGTAGGAACGCATGGGAAACATCATATATAATAGAAAACTGATGAATTTGATGATACCCGGAGGAGAGGGAGCCGAGAGGGGGGAGTGGGGGAATCACCCGAGCTGGGGGAAGTAGGCGAAGGCCTGGATGTTGAGGCAGAGGTGAAGGCCGGGAGTACCAGGTCGAGAGCGGACGCGGAGGCCGGGAGGCAGAGCTGGGAGGTGGATCCGGGAGGTAGGGTTGAAGTGGGGGGAGAGCAGCGGAGCCGGGACGCGGAGCTGGGAGGCGAAGCCGGGAGGTAAAAAAGTATCTGATGAACCTAGACAAATGCCTCCCTCTATACACATCATGGAAATTACAAATGAAATGATATTTCTCCCCTTTATACAATAAACATAACACTATTTTTGTTTGATTTTTTGAAGTGTAAACATTTCATGGATAGTTTCATAACTTTACATTGCACAACATAATTAATGGGAATAGTATGATTCTATGATTACCATACAAGTTAGGTATAGCTTCACACCATAAAATTTTGTCCAAAAATCATTATTTTACTCTGCATGGATGGGCCTATGGAAGTCAAACACATTGAATAAGTCATACTTTATGGGAAAAAATATTGTATTTGGGATATTATACTAGATAAATTCTATAGTAAAGTGTTTTCATTTCATCATTGAGGACAACATTGATGATCCTTGGGTGTTCACATGTCATTTTTAAGGCTATGTCTATTATCAAACACCTTGTAAAGAATATCATATGCCCAAACTAGTTATCATTTCTATATGATATGTCACCATTCCCCGTGATTGAGTGAGAATGAACGATTAGGGTATAAAAGGACCCTTGAAGAGACTAACCCACAAGCACTTCATATACTTTTATTACTTGTATAGATTTCGTGGTCTTATCAAGCCTTCTTATATTAATCACACCCTCTATAATATCTTATCCATGTAATACCATCACTCCTAGTAATATTTTCCCTCATTTTCGGAGTCCCACATGGAGATATACATGATAGTTTTTATGCCCGTGATGATCGTTTTAGGGAACCTGATGGCTAAAGGATTATGTATAGTAATAGAGGATAACATGGTGTTAATTAGGGAGATCTTGTATCATAAGGATAGAAACTATTGTTTTAATTAGTTTTATGACCAGTAATAATATTTGTTAAATAATAAAAATGATAAATACGAATCTTACATGAAGAATATAATGAACCCAAGAAATCCATATGAAATTTATTCATAGAGATTCTAAGTGAACATTTAAGGAATTTTGAACATTTGGAAAAGAAGTTATCAGAAATTTACACACTACAGTTGGCTGGGTTGATTTATTTCCCACTATATCGACCATAATCAGCCAAAAATAATTTTGAAGCTTTGGTTAAATTTGTCTATACCCTAAGAAGAATGACATCTACAAAAAAACATACAACAAATTCTAGCAAAATGAGGGAAATTGAAGTGAAATGACTAGGGTAAATTAAAATCAGCCACTTATTCAATGAAAACCAGCTAACAGAAATTGTGTAGTCAACTTGATGAGGCATTTGATATAAGAATCGGTGATTAGTTTAAAAAGAATAAAAAATCAAGGAGAAAAAATTACAAACCTAAATGGAATGAATCGGCGGGGACGTCGACAGGGGGAAGGGGAACATCGCTGGAGTTGGAGGAAGGGAGGCGGAGGCCGAGACGTTGAGGTGGAGATGAAGGTTGGGAGGTCGAGGTCGGGAGTAGAGATGGAGGCTGGAGAGGGGTTGAGATGGCCGGGAACCGATGGTCGGATGGCCGGGAGGCAGAGGTCGAAGAGGGGAGTAGAGGGTTGGGAGGCAGAGGTCGGATAGCCAGGAGGCAGTGGTCGGGGAGGGGAGGAGAGGGCCGGAGGTAGAGGTAGGGAACCTAGGGTAGGAGGAGAACTGATGGGGGAGCACGAGAGTGAAGAGGAGATCCCGATGGGTGGGGTGAAATTATGGATTGGATACCCACAGTTTTAATAAAACCATAGGTATTGATAAACAAAAAATGCTTATTCCCACGGTTTGATAAACCGTGGGAATAGCTGCGTGGGGATAGACCCCTTTTCCAGTAGTGTGGGCCTTGGGTCTTCTTCAGTTCCCAGGTTTATTTCTCTGATCTCATCCATAGTGGTAGAGATACCTTCCTCAAATGCAGGAGGTGCATCCATGAGATCTTCCTCCTCTTCATCCCCCACATGTTCATATTCTTGATCCGACGGGGGGGGATCTCATCACGGGCTCTTGGGAGTCCAGAGGCAAGGCATTGTGGGTATCCTCGCTCAAGTATTCGCCCCCAAATTGAGGGTTATAGGTCGATACTACACTGCTATGCTCGAGCGTCATGGCTGAAGTCATGAGGATAGCTGAGTACGTGTCCGGACTTGAACTCCTTCTCTCAACATGGTTGATGGGAAGTACATGGTCTTCAATGAGCTGCTTGAGGGGGTCATCAGGAACCATTTCCAAACCGTTTGGAGTGGGGATCCAGTTGATACCATCTATTGAAGGATTCTTCTTCCTTTTCTCATAAAACTCGGCGTCAATGTAATGTGACTCAGATAGCATGAAAGGATCCTTGTCAATGTGCAATGTTCCACCTTTTCCATTGACGAAATACTTAATACATTGGTGGTAGGATGAAGGAATGACCATGTGCTTATGGAGCCACGACCTTCCCAGTAGGGCATTGAATTTTGTGTTCTGTTGGACTACCATGAATTCCGGGTTGGCCGCAAGGTCGCCGAAATGGGTTTTTAGCTTGATTTCTCCCATTGGCTTCGGTTCACACTTGTCATAACCCAACAGAGTTGTGGCTGAGGGTATTAAATCATCCTCACTTTAGCCCAACTTATGAAGTGTCCATAGGGGAAAGAGGTTAACTCTAGAGCCGTTGTCAATAAATACTTTCTAGATCTCAACATCGTTTAGTGTACTAGACACATTTAGTGGTTTGATGTGTCCTTTCATGATGGAATCTTAATCCTGATCGGTGAAGGAAATCACTGCATTGCATTCAGTCGGGCAAGTGTTTGTATGGTAAATCTCAGTGGCAGCTACCTTGGCTTGAAACTCCTGGGGGCTGAGCAAGGCTTCTATAAGCGCCTCCCTAAGATCTGCTGACAAACATAGGGCATCAAGGACTGACAGTTTGGATGGTACTGACGCCCGCTGCTTATGGATATCGTATTTCTTCTCCAACAGCCGACACTTCTCCATTGGCATGAGAGTTTTAACAGGAATCTTGGGGGATGGATTAAGTGATGAGGAGGGACCGGTCATGGGTTCATATGTCGACGGTTTTCCCATGTTCTAGGGACTTAGCCTGGCCAGTCAGTTTGTGCGCACTAGGTGGCTAGACACTTGTTCCTCCTCTGATGGGTACCATAGAATAACAAGGCCAGAGTTTCTGATTATGGAGTTGGAGGGATATTCTTTCTCCTACTGAGTCCATTTAAGGGCTATCACATGGGTTTCCACAGTATTAACGGTTTGGGCTGGGGTAAAACCATAGGGTTGGTTTCGACCACGACTGCGCCTCCCCTGGTATCCCCTGCTTCTGCGATTCCTCCTCCTGTCCCCTTGTGTTGGGAACTTGGGTTTGTAACCATACCCTTCATCAGGGAACAATTCCATTATATGGAGGAAATTTATGGAACCAAAGATTATCTCCTCATCCTATGACAGGTCAACCTGGTCAGTTGTCCCTGATGGTGTCGTTTGGTGGGTCGGTGCCCGTGGCTCCAAGTTTGAGGGCATAAAATCTGAAAGTGTCAGGGCTAACTTCGGCCTAGTTGCAGACTGCTCCACTTTCACTTGTCTCCTCCCTTTTTGATTATTCCTGGACGACCGGATCGTGGAGGGTTGTGAGGCCGATATTGTCGGCTTCATGGCATTAGGGGTTGTTGGTGGCACCACTGACTGTCGTAGTAGATCACATAGTATGCCCTGAGATCGATTGTCAGTCTTCCAAGTCATCCAGTAATCAAAATTCTTCCCCTTCTTGCTAGTGACTTCCTTCCACCCCTCCCCTTTGTCGGAGTAAGTGGTAGAAATATACATCACATGTGCTGGGGGTGGTCCCAGCTCGACCTGCCCGGAGTTTACCATCCTTTGTAGGAGGTCTTTGAAGATGATGCATTCTAGGATATTGTGCCCCAACATTCGATGGTAGGGACAGTAATATGGTCTGTCATCACGACCGAATTCTTTGGGATTTCTTGGCTCCAGGAGGTGGAGAAAATTTCAATTCATGGAGGCGATAAAGTAGCCACGGACTTGGTCCTCTCGGAACAAGTATACTTTGTGTCTTCGATCCTCGAACTGGTTTCACTTCGATTCTATCTAATCGTCCTTCTTGGGCGGAGGTGGCCACTGATATGCATGGGGCCCTTGGTGATTTTTTGGAGGCCTAGAAGGTGGAGCAGGCACAGGGGCTGGATTGAGCGTGATAGAGGACGCTTCAGCTCTAACTTCTCTCTTTGCAGGATCCTGTGAGGCTATTCGAGACTTCAGATTAGTCCGCTGCAGGGAGTCTTCAATTCTCTGGGCAATGGCAGAGAGATTGCGAAATCCAGTGGTGAACTCCACTGGTATGAGTGGTGTTCGTATCTCATCTTGAAGGTTATCGATGCATATTAAAAGAATATCATCTTAGGGAATTGGCATGTTCAGAGAGTAGGTCAGACCCTTCCATCTAGCGATGAAATATAATACCCTCTCGTTCTCCCTCTGTTTGTAATTCATGAGGCCACTGACCGTTGTTTTAGGCAGCATTGAGCTGAAGTGGAATAGGAACTACTGTCAAAGGTCTTCCCAGCATTTTGGTGACTGTGCTGGCAGATTCGTATACCAGAAGAAGGCAGATCCTTCCAAGGTCTGCACGAAGCATCATAGTTTCACTGCTTGTTTTTGTTTGGGAGTTCCCATCAAAGGGTCACAATAAGATGCGTAGTGCATCAAATTCTATTTCAGATTTCCTGATCCATTGAAAATAGGGAATACAGGGCTCCCAAAATTGGGTGGAGGAGGCGTGTTGCTCACCCAATCTGGGTAGGGATTTCGCTCTGGTTGTACCGGAGCGCGTCGACCTTCCATTGCTTTCAATCGAGGTGTCAGTCCCTCTATGGTGTTGGATAGACCCTGGTTCACATCCTGTTGGGCCCCGTCTTGGGCAGGTGTAGCCCAAGGCATTTCTTTAGGATCTGGCTTGGCTAGCACCAAGGGTGCATATGCCGTTTGTGACACCTTCAGAGGGTTCAAACGTACTCGCTACGGTTTCTTCATGAGTGGAGGGAAGTCTTGTTATTCATCCAAATCCATGTTCAGATATTTAGATGGGCCGAGTGCCGCATTGGGAGGGGGCCCTGACCGCTTTTTGTTTGTTAGGGAAAATCTTGGTCTTTGAGGTGCACTTGCTGGGAGTTCAAGGTGTGGCTCTTCTTGGGAAGTTCTTTCAATAAGACGGTTCCTCTAGAGTAGCTCAGCATTAAGCCGCCTCAATTGTTTCATTTCCTCTTCCTATAGAGTGAATCTCTCTTTGAGCGTAAGTGGCTATTTTTTATCGAGAGAAGGAGGCAAGTTAAGGGTAAACGGTCCTTTGTTCTTATCCTTGTTGTAATATCGCAGGGTAAGATGAGGAGGGTTAGCTAGAGGGGCAACCATATTTAGGGCGGCCCTTTGGTTTCGGGTGTGCACACCTCGTGGTTCGTTGTGAATCACATCATGACCGGAACCATTGTCTCCTCATCCATCCATATTTGCATCATCTTTGGTTTCAAGCATGGGGTTAACCTATATGGAGTTGATGGATGCATATCGCGGGGTGGAGGAGATGTCATCTTCCAAATAGGAAGAGTATCTACCACACCTTTTACTGGTCTTCCTCTTCCCGTCCCAGGATTGCTTTCAGATTTCTCGAAGAAGGGTGACGCGGAGAGTTCTTTGGTGTGACCTTACGGTACACCTCCCTCTTGATGGGGATGATGATTCAAAGGACGGGATAGGGTAGGAACCTCCTCTTATGACTGTCCTCCCTAGACGAGAGAATAATAATTCTTGTGGGGGTGGCTTTTATTGAGGTGGTAAAAATGCCCCCAGCCCTGAGGGATGGGGTTGGATCCATTCCTTGGACGTTGAGTCTCTTCCCATTTTTATTGGTCTTACGAGGGCATTTGTTGTTAAAAATGGATTGCGGAAGTGGCTACTTCTATCTCTACCTACATGATCTTGCATGCCCCCATTCGGGGGTGAACTGGATATGATGATGAGTTCACCTATCAATCAATCCCCTTTGGGGAGGCAGGAAATGACTACTTATTGGACTCTCTTAGGCGAGAGGCCTGTTGTATGCTTTCGGTGGCCTGATTCAAGAGTTCGTGAATGGATTTTTCTCATCGGGCCTAACGCTTCTGGGACTTACTCAAGGCCTATCTCTGTTGGGTGTGTCGACTTTCCTGAATAGGGACCCCACTCGATTGTTGTCTTGATCTGATGATGTTTCAAGACATTACGCCGAACGGGTTTTTCTGGGCAGGGAGTGGAGTGAAATGCAGAGCTCAATGTTCTCCCCATCCTCTGATATGGACTCCCGTCAGAGCGTCATCAATGAGGCGGTGCAACTGGTGCAGTGTACGGAGGCATGCTAACTCAAGGTTTCCTTTACGCCTCTCAGGTTGCGGTTGCCACGCTGAAGGAAGAGCTTCCAGGTCTATGTGACATAGGAGGTCTCCTATTATCTTGACATGGTCTATATACCCATCATAGGGTAGGAAGCTTGATTTCATCCGGTGGAGGGTTATCCATATATTAGAGTGGATGTCGTGCACACATTCTTCTCTCAAATTTCTAGGTATGTCGAATTGAGAGGTGGCCGTGGGCCAAAACATAACTGGCACATCATCTCTGGTCAGTCATTTCCTCAGGACTAACATGTCGGCATACTCCTCTGCTAGTGATTCCTCTACTTGGTTGGCCCAACTGAGACGCTCACCCATAGTGTGGTCTAAGGCAGTGGGGTCCATAGGTATTTAATTATCACATGGGCGATTGAGAGGTGGTTCAGAAGATGAACGTGGCCCCGTACCGTCTCCTAATTGAAGAAGGGTGTCATTGGTGACTAGATGGGAATCTGACATGATTGATCTTGTCCTTATGAGTGCCTCCTCCTATGAGGGATTTTCTGTGCTCGATTCAGTAGTGGGGGACTTTCCTGTCGATATGATATGTCACTGCAGGGAGGACCTTCGCAATGGAGGTCGCAATGGAAAGGACTACCATTACAGCTACCAGAGGGAGAGAACCTGTGGGGTACACCCTAGGGAGGGCCTTCAGAATATACCTCAATGAGGGGAGGTCCTTCTCGTTGATCGGCATCTTGGTGGGGAGGGCCTCTGCTATCCATGTCATAATGGTGAGGGCTACCATTACTGCTTGACGCCTCACTGCATAGAGGACTATTGCAGTGCATACCATGGGGAGGACCTCCAAGGTGTGTCATAGCAAGGGGAGGACCTTCTGGCTGTGTAGAATTGTTACAGGGAGGGCCTTTGCAGCAACTTCCATCTTGGTGAGGATGACCGTCATGGTTTGACGTTCGATGCGTATCCTGGAGAGGACCTTCAAGACACACTGCAACAAGGGGAGGACCTTCTTTTTTCTCGGGGTCATTGCAGGGAGGACCTTCGCAATGGCAGCCATGGTGGAGAGGGATACCATAATAACTGCCGTAGGGATAATTTCTGTATGGTACACTATGGGGAGGGCCTTCAGAATGTACCACAATTAGGGGAGGTCCTTCTCGTTGCTTGATGTCTCTTCGGGGAGGACCTCTGTTATCATAGTGGCGAGGACTACCATCGTGATCTGATTCATGGCTGCGCGGAGTGTCGTTGAAACATAACCCATGGGGAGGACCTCTAGAGCAGGCCATGACAAGGGGAGGGCCTTCTTGTCGTGATGAGATGTCACTGCAGGGAGGGCCTCCACATTTGTGACTACGATAGCGAGGTCTACTATCATAATCTTTGGTCCCACTGTATGGAGAGTGTTTGCAGTGTATACCCCGGGGAGGACCTTCAGGGTGGACCCCAGAAATTGGAGGGCCTTATTGCTGCTCAATCTTCTGGTCACGTGGAGGGCTTCCATGACTCGCATAAAAAGAGAAGATCTCGTGATCGATCGTTATATGCTGATGGGGGAGGCCCCCGCAGGTGCTCTGGGGAGGACCTTCAGAGCTACTGGTAGCGACATTGCAGGGATGACCTTCGCAACTACTACTGCCACTCCCATAATATTGTAATGGGTAAGAAGGGTTCTAAGACTTCGATATGTGATTAGAAGAATTGGGAACCCCAACTTCCAGCAAAGCGGATTCATGAACCCACTCTTTATTCTCTGGCTGCCTTCGGCTTGTTTGGGGTGCCTTCTTGCGGGTAGCGGGGACTGTCTACTGTTGATAACAGCCTTCACCTTTGGGGCCATTTCTAATTGGGTCACGTGATGCTGCCAGGATATACTGATGAACATCATGACTTTTAGCAAGGATATATGACTACTCTGTATCATCCACCGTGATAGACGGGTGTCCCCCAGTTGGAACGAGTGAAGTTGCTCGATCAAGTTTCCCTTGTATCATGGAATATGGCCGACGACCCTCCTGGGTGGAAGTAGGGATGCAGATCTGATCTGAAGTGGCTATCTCATCTCTTAGATGAGTCACCTCAATTAGGGAGACGGGCTCATGGGCCCGAGTCCTTACAATTTCCGATGATGCAATTACATTCTTTCAAGTCTGTAGGATATGATCTAGGATTGATACCTTCTCCTCCATCATTTTCAGGATATTCCAAGAGACATCTTTGGTTGGAACGGGTATGAAGTCCCATTCTGGTATCGAAGTAGGAATATCTTGCTCCGGTCCTCCGGTGGTCAGTGGGTACTAACAATTTCTCTTATGTCGGGGCAGGTGAACGAGTCTGCCCATGTGCCTGGATATGCCAGTTTATCTCTCTGTTTTCCGCCACATTGGGATGGTGGAATTTACTTGCATCCACAGGGATCTTGCCCTGCATATGTTGGTTCCCCACCATATTGAGTCAGTGGCCTTTGTTGGCAGGGATACGTACCTAAATATTAGTTTCCACCACATCTGGATGGCGGGCTTTGTTGATCTCCACCACATCAGGATGGTAGGCATCAGGAGCATCTTCTAGGAGCTAGTCCTACAGGCGCTGGGTTGCCACCACGTCTGGTTGGTGGGATTCATGACCCTGGGCGGGAGAGGTTCCTGCCGGGTAGGTGCCGTCCTGTTTGACTGATGGGATTGATAAAGCTCGGCGTGGATGTGTGCCTACTCGTATGATGCCTCCATGTCTGGATGGCAGACTATGGAGGAGAGAACAGGTGTATGCGCCTACTAGAAATATGTCTCCGTGACTGGGTAGCGAAGCTCCTCCTCAGAGAAAAGGGTGATGACCAGTCCCTAGTTGAACGTTTTCTACCCTCATCAGGCGGTCCGAGGGGCTGGATCTCGAAGAGTGTGGGCCTAGATCCTCAGGGCGACATCCTCCTTAGCGTGAGGATATTGTGTCGTGGCGTAACCGTGACGACATCTTCTGACGGGGGCCTTAGAACGGAACCCCCGTTCAGTAGGGATGAAGTCCTCAGTGTCGACCTCATCCACCTCCCTAAGATAAGGGAGGTATGTGTTGTCTCATTTTGGGGATAGACTTCCGAAATGGTTTGAGATGGCAATAGGAGCCGTCTGGATCTGCTTTCTCGGCCACTGCCGGGTAGGCGACAGGCGGGTCTTGGTGGATTGGAGGGAATGCATGGCCGCCTCCACCATCAGGAGAGTACCGCTCAAGTGTTACTCTTGGATTAACGCATCCTAGACTTAGTGTTAAAGATGCTGAGTAGGTGACGAGGTCCTTCGTTGGTGAGGATGTCTGGTCATTGCATTGCTTGAAGTACATGTCTGTGAGTTCCTCTGTGATGCCATTGGATCGAAGGGATTTATTATTGGTACCTATAAAATATTTTGACAAATACAAATAGAAAACCCATCAAAGAAGCATCTCATGATCCCATGCGTAATTAATGACCTTTCTTGGCCCTCCTCGTGAGTATAAGGGGGCATAGAGTGGGATTAGGTTAAATCTGTTATGCTTGGTTACAGATTCACGTCGGGTTCACCATTTTTGTTTCATCCGATGGAGGAAAGAGGACTGACGCTCCCGGCGGTCGATCTTACGGAGGGCTGAGTCCCACTCAATCTCTCTGGTCGGGTATATCAGTCTTCATTTCGAAACTCCCAATGGTTCCATATCCAACGATCCGTGGACCTGTTTTCCAAAGGCAGGCGTTCACTGGGCGATTCGTCTAGCGATGCTTAAGAACTCACATTGGTTGAGAGGATGGGAATTCATGCTCATCTCACCCTTTTTGGGGGAATTATTGCCTGTTCTGGGACTCTCTTATAGATTTAATACATGTTCATATGTTCTTGAATCTTTGGTTTATCCCCAAGCATAGTATCCACGGATTACCCCTTAGTTGGCAATTATCAACTAAACACAGGGATGCAGAGTCATTTAGGCCCAAGGTTTACCATCCCTCATTGGGATTAATGACTCTGAGGAGTTTGGTCTTATTGGGACGACATGGATTTGAAGCCTCATAACTGGGCGCTCTGGAGTTTATTATCATCCAGGGGGGACAAATAATGACTTGAGCGTTTGGATTGAACCCATGATACGAGCTTCATACGTATCCTCATGAGAGGAATCAGAATCCATGTAGTTCAGTGCCACTTGACGGGACACCTCGCCATTTTAAAGTCATGTAAAAAGGAACCAACCATGCAGTTTAACGTCTTGTGGTAAGGATACCTGGGTGAGAGATGTCCGGTCAAAGTTGGTGCGGGACTTACGCTAAAGCGGCCCGAAGGACCCAAGGGAAGTGATTTCCTGGGCATGAAGATCATTATATTGAAGTATAAGGACATGGTATGATAGGGAAAGATGTGTATCAGACTTAGATATCAGGCTTTCACCTCAGGGATGTTTCCTACATATCCCGATTGGTTGGGGATCAAAGTCCATGTAGTTCTGGGAGATTAAGGCTTACACGTGAGAGTTTCCTATTGTTGGGATTGAACCTCGGGGAGGCGTCCTACGTACCCTATTTAAGAAACAGGGATCAAAACCCGTGTAGTTTTTTACACCACCATCGTTATGTGGGTGCCGTGACCATTACAAATCCCTAAGCCCACGTGGGTCATGCTCGATATGAGAAACAAGAGAATGCAATAGACTTGGAAAGCCTCATACTTTCTCCCTAGTGAGGGAAAGGGAGGAAGAAGACTAGTGGAGGAAAAGGTTGGGACCACTGGACTCTCCTTATCCATGATTTTGGAGGAAGGAAGGAGTCGCGCAGCAGAGCAATGAACCTTCCATGATGAGTGGGAAAGGGCCATTGGATTTCAGCGAGGATGGTGTGGGGCTTACTCTAGGAGGGATTCCCAACCACTCTCAAGATAGGGGATAAGTGATCACCACTGGAGATCATCCAAAGTAAACGCGAGTTGGGTCCCTCAATCCTGAAAATTGGAGAGGCAGAAAGGGGAATCTCGGGCACAGACCCTACACTACCATGGGAATTTGAACCCCGGAATGTTTCAGGAATCCACTCAAGGGCCGGAGCAACCCCTTTGTCCTCGCCTACTGTGGGTATATGAACTCAAAGTGGCATGCTAATGTGCCTGAAGGTTTCATCATACGGGTCTAGTGGCTTCAGTAGAGGCCTTGGCTCGGGGTCGATGAATAGGCCATGAAGGGATTGCAAAGGATCAGGACGAATTGGAAGGGTTTTATTTGGCTCATGGAATGGGAACACTGAAGGAGTTGGCGGGCTACATGGGTGCATGAGAAGTAGCGCCCTTCGCGTAGGGGGTGCTACGCGGCTGGAGAGGCCGTCCATGTACCAGGGTGGTACTCAGATTAGGGTTTGGTCCACGTACCAGGTTGGTACGTGGTGAAGTCTGCGTGAGCAGTGACGGCCAGGGGCGATGCCGGCCAAGAGTTCATCGATCAGGGCTTCGCCTGCGTAGGAGGGTTCTACGCAGTGCGTCAGATCGAAAAAGGGGCATATACTCCCTGGTCTTCGAGGAGTACATCTGCAGTGGGGACTTGGATCACAGTCTTTTTTTATGTTCATAGTTCACCAATCTGTTATGCATTTTTCGGTTCCTTTTTAATTCATTTCCAGTTTCATACCTGTTCTGGTTCGCGAATTGGAACTTCGCTATTTGTGAAATCCTAAGCTCCTTCCTCCGAAATCCTTCCACCCGAATCCGATTGATCCCTTTCTTATCCCCCTTGATGTCCTTTTATAGAGGGGGGAAAGAGATGTATCTGTGGTGGTGTGGCACCTTTTGCTGAGGCCCATGACCGAAAACCCAGTTTATAGATGACTTGGTCAATTCGAAACTCACGGGGGGCATTGAATGCACCTCACATGCGAACCAAATCAGTTTGGGGGGTGCTTTGCAGCCGTGCAGGGCTTCGCCTCTGTTCCACGAACGACAGCGTGTCCGGTCTAGGCGGCTTGGCATGTTTCGCTGCTGGGGCAGTTCATGATGGTGGACCGGCCTGGTGCCCGTCCTGCTTCGCACTCATGGAGGGTTCCCCGCCTCCGTTTCACAAACATCACTGGTCCATGGAGGGGGGTGGCTTGCTGAACCGGCCGCGTACCATCAAATTTTGGACCGGTATGCGGACAGGTCAGTCCTTTGATGATCTTGAGAATTCTCCATATTTTTTCCAAATTCTTTGGATTTTATGAATTTTCAGGGTTTTAGATTTTTAGGGTATTTTATTATTGTAGTGTTTTTAGTTTTTTTGGGTATTATGTTTCTCTAGGCTTTTAATGTTATCTTTGGGGTTTTCAGGGTTTTGGGGATTTATAATTTTAAGGGATTTTCAGGGAATTTTTTAGGTTTTTTATGAATTTTCTTGGTTTTTAAAAGTTTTTAGGGTTTATATAGGTTTGTAGGGATTTGGGGGTTTTATTGTTTTATTGTTTTTAATTTTTTTAAGGTTTTAAGGTTTTCTTATGTTTTTAGTGTCTTAGGGGTTTTTACATTTTTAGTGATTTTTATGAAATTTTAACGATTTTTATGGTTTTAGGGGAATTTAGGGATTTTGACTGTTTTTATGGGTTTTTTGGTTTTTTAGGGTTTTGGGATTTTTTTAGTTTATAGGGGTTTAATGTTTTTAGATTTTTTTATAACTTTTTTAGTGTTTTAAACAGTTTTTTTTTACTTTTTAGTGTTTTTATTGTTTTATGGGTTTTTATGGGGTTTTAAGGTTTTATGGGTTTTATGGTTTTTTAGTTTTTTTGGGTTTCTAGAACTTTCAATATTTTAGGGGTTTTAAGTGTTTCTAGATTTTTAATTTTTTCATAAGGTTTTTTTTAGGTTTTAAAGGTTTTATGTTTATAGGGATTTTTGTTGATTTTTAAGAATTTTTATAATTTATTGGGTTTTTATAAATTTTTATGCTTTTTAGGAATTTATAGGGTTTTTGGGTGTTTTAGGGTATTCATCATTTCTTATATTTTTGTTGTTTTAAGTGTTTTTAGGTTTTTATGGTTATCTTAGGGATTTTCATGGTTTTTTATGTTTTTAGCTATTTTTATTGATTTTAGGATTTTTATGGGGTTTAGGGATTTTTAGTGTTTTTAGGGATTTTTAGGTTTTTAGTGGTTTTATGGGTTTTATGGTTTTTTTATTATTTACGATTTTTATGTTTTTTTTTCTATTTTAATGTTTTTAGGTGTTTAAATGGTTTTATAGATTTTAGTGGTTTTTACGGGATTTTAGGTGTTTTTAATGGTTTTATTGGTTTTTATGGGTTTTAGGGGTTTTTAGGGTATTAGGATCCTTTATTTTTTTTAGTGTTTTTTTAAGGGTATTAATTGTTTTTGGTTTTTAATATTTTCTAAGGGTTTTGTGGTTTTCTAAATTTTCAGGATTTTTAAGGATTTTTAAGGATTTTATGGATTTAGACTTTTTTATTTTGAGGGTTTTTATGGTTTTTTTTGGGTTTCAATGTTTTTAGGTTTTTAGAGGATTTAATTTATTTTAGTTTATTTGGGTTTTTGTAATGGTTTTTAGTGTTATTTGGATTTGTTATGTTTTTAGAGATCATTTTTGGTTTTTTTAATATTTTTATGGGTTTTAGTGATTTTAGGGATTTTTTTGGGTTTTAAGGCTTTTTAAGGGTTTATATATTTTTTGGGGGTTTTAGTGGTGTTTTTTGAGTTTTTAGAGTTTTTATTTTTTTCTGAGTTTTTAACGTTTATAGGGGTTAAAAGGGTTTTTGAGTCCATAGTGCGATTTTAGGGTTTTTATGGGGTTTTAGAGTATTTTATCTTTTTTTTTATGTTTTAGTTTTTACGGTTTTATGGGTTTTATGGCCTTATAGGGTTTTAGCGTATTATAGGTTTTAGTGGTATTATTGTTTTCTGGTTTTTAAGGTTTTCTTAGTGGTTTTCATGGTTTTTATGGGTTTTTTACATTTTTGGGGATTTTTAGGGATTTTATGATTTTTATGGTTATTTGGGATTTTAGGGATTGTTTTTTATTTTTATGGTATTATATGGTTTCAATGGGTTTGGGTGTTTTTATTATTTTTAGGTTTTTAGGGGTTTTCAAAGATTTTAGGTTTTAAAATTTTTGTTATATGTTTTCATGGTTTTTAGGGACTTTTACATTTTTTTTATTTTTATCAGTTTTAGGGATTTTAAGGGATTTTATTGTTTTTTTAGGGTTTTTGGGTTTTGGGGGGTTTTAGTTTATTAATGGGTTTTAGAGGTTTTTAATGTTATTAGGTGTTTAAAGGGATTTTAATATTTTGTAGTGATTTTTTAGGGTTTTTATGTTTTTTTATTGTTCTTAATGGTTTAGGTGGTTTTATGGGTTTTAGTGGCTTTTAGTGTTTTTAGGTACTTTTAGTGTTTTTTGGATTTTTTAAATTTTTTATAGCTTTCAATTATTTTTATGGTTTTATGGTTTTCTTAGGGGTTTTAGGGGGATTGTGGGTTTTTTACATTTTTAGGGATTTTTAAGTATTTTTAATATTTATATGGGTATTATGGTTTTTTGGGATTTAGAGTGTATTTAAGGCTTTAAGGGTTTTTTTTATCTGATTCAATATTTTTGTAGGTTTTTAGGGGTTTTATGTGTTTTTTAGGTTTTTAAATTTTTCTTAGGTTTTTTCAATATTTTATGGGTTTTTGACATTATAAACTATTTTAAGTGATTTATTGGAATTTTTATGGTTTTTAGTGTATTTATATATTATTTTGGTGTTTTGGGGTATAATATTTTTGGGTTTTAAGGGGTTTTGGGTTTTAAGGGGTTTTTGAGTTTACAGGTTTTTATGTTTTCAGTTATTTAAAATTGTTTTTGGGGTTTAATGTGATTTTAGTGGGGTTTTAGGGTGTTTATGGGATTTTAGGGTTTATAAAAGTTTTTATTATTTTAATTTTCTTGGGGTTTTTATAATTTTTATGGTGTTCTAATGTTTTTATCTTTTTAGGTTTTTAGGAGTTTTATGTATATGTTTGGTTTTAAGGTTTTATTAGGGGTTTTAGTGGTTTTTATTATTTTTTTCATTTTTATGGATTTTAGGGATTTAGTAGGTTTTTATGGGTTTTTAGGGATTTTTATGGTTTTTTTATTTTTTACAATTTTTATGTTTTTTCACATTTTTTATGCTTTTAGGGGTTTTATGTTTTTTTAGATTTTTTTGGTTTTCTTATGGGTTTTTAGGAGTTTTATAATTTTTAGTGTTTTTAGTGATTTTTGGGATTATTTAATATTTTTATGGTTTTCTTGAGAATTTTTTTGTTTCTATGGTTTTTTAGAATTTTTCTAACATTTTAGGTTTTTAATGGGTCATTAGAGGTTTCAGTGTGTTTTTGTGGTTTTAATGGGTATTATGGAATTTAATTTTTGTAGGGGGTTTATGGTTTTTAGGAATTTTAGGGGTTTTAAGGCCTTTTAGGGTTTTAACATTTTTATGCATTTTAGGGGTTTTAAGGCCTTTTAGGGTTTAAACATTTTTATGAATTTTAGGGGTTTTAAGGTTTTTTCATTTTTTAAGGGTTTCTTTGGGGTTTTTCTAGTTTTTAGGGTTATATATGGTTTTATGGATATTTTGGTATTTTTATGATATCTATGCGTTTTCATGGTTTTTAGTGATTTTAATGGTTTTTAGGGAATTTAGGGTTCTTATCATCTTTTAGGGTTTTTATGGGTTTTATGTTTTTTAGGGTTTTAATGATTTCTCATGGGATTTTAGGGTTTTTAGGTTTTTTATTCTTTTAGGGAGTTTAATGGATTTTTAGGATTTTTATATTTTCTTGGGTTTTCCAGTTTTTGAGGGTCTTTAGAAATTTAAGGATTTAGGGTTTTTATTATTTTTTTGGGTGTTTTCTTAGTTTTTTAGGGTTTTATAGTTTCTATAGTTTTTAATACTTTTAGGGTTTTTATTGGGTTGTAGGTATTTTTATGGTTTTTATGGGTTTTAGGATTTTTCGAGGTTTTAGCGTCTTTTAGAGTTTTTATATTTTTTTGGGGATTTAGGGGTTTTTTTTGTATTTAAGGTCTTTGTAAGTTTTTTTGGATTTTTAGTACTTTATTCATTTTTATGGAAATTTAGGGATTTTTTGGGATTTTTCTGGGTTTTTAGGATTTTAGTGATTTGATGGGTTTTAGTGGGTTTTTAGGGTTTTTAAGATTTTTATCATTTTTTTATGTTTTATGGGTTTTAAGTGATTTTAGGGTATTAATGATTTATTAGGGGTTTCAAAGGTTTTTAGTGTTTATTACATTAATATGGATATTAAGGTATTTTCTAGGATTTTATTGGGTTTTAGGTTTTTTTGGATTTTTAGGGTTTTTGGGATTTTATTGTTTCTTTGGGTTTTTTGTTTTTAGTGTTTTGTTAAGTTTCTCTGGGTTTTGAGATTTCTAAGACTATTTTTAAAGTTTTTATGGGTTTAATGGGTTTTTAAATTTTTAGTGTTTTTAATGATTTTTATGGTTTTTTTGGATTTGTATGGTTTTTAGTGATTTTTATGGTTTTTAGGGATTTTTATGGTTTTTAGGGATTTTTTAGGTTTTTAGGGTCTTTTAGATATTTTTGAGTTTTCTTGGTTATAGGTTATTTTAGGGTTTAAATGTTTTCTTAAGGTTTCTATAATTTTTTATGTTTTTTGTAATTTTTATGTATTTTTTGTATTTTTATGGGTTTTTAGGGATTTTAGTGATATTGAGTGTTTTTAAGTTGTTTTTGGTTTTTATGGGTTTTTGGGTAATTATCATTTTTTAGGGTTTTAGGGAGTTTTATGTGTTTTTATGTTTTTATGTTTTCCATAGGTTTTTGTATGGGTTTTAATAGTTTTTACTTTTTGCGTGATTTTTGTGGATTTTTTATGATTTTTATGGCTTTAATGGTTTTTATGGTTTTAGGTATTTTGAGTGTTTTTATGGTATTTTACGGTTTTAGGGTTTTTATATTACATGGGGTTTTAGGGTTTTTTGTGCTTAATATGGTTTTAAATATTTTTTAAGGTTTATAACATTTTAAGGTGTATAAACTGATTTATGAGTTTTCAGTGGATTTTTTTGTTTTCATGGGTTTTTATGTTTTTTATGATTTTTTTGAGTTCTTATGGTTTTTAGGGGTTTTGGGGATTTATGATCATTATATGTTTTTATGTTTCTAGGGTTCTTAAGTGTTATATGTTTTTATGTTTTCTAAGTTTTTTTGTCCTTTTAGGTTTTTTAAGTTTTTTAGGTATTTTAGGTTTTTATGGGTTTATAAGTTATTTAGGGATACAGAGGGTGTTTTGGGGTTTTTGAATTTTTTATGATTTTATTTTTTTTAATTGTTTTAAGTTTTTTTAGGGTTTCTTAGGGTTTTTTGGGTTTTTTGGGTTTTTCCTTTTTAGGTATTTTTAGGGTTTTTAAGCATTTTATGGTGTTTTTCTTTTTTCATGATTTTTAGTGTTTTTATGTTTTTCTCTATTGCGAGAGTTTTTGAGTTTAAAATGGTTTTTAGAGTTTTTAACATTTTTGCGTCTTAAAGGGTTTTTTTTATTTTTTATTGGGTTTTTATGATTTTTATGGGTTTTTATCGGCTTTTAGGTTTTTAGTGGTTTTTATGGTGTTTAGGGGTTGTAATATTTTTAGGGCCTCTTAGGGGTTTTTGTGTTTTTAGGTGTTTAAGGGTTTTAAGTGTTTTTAGGGTTTATTTTTTTATACTTTTTCAGGATTTCAAGGATTTTTTACGTTTAAATGTATTTTTATGGCTTTTTAATAATTTTACAATTTGTTAAGGGTTTTATTGATTTTGGGGTTTATGGCGGGTTTATGTATTTTAAGATTTTTAATGTTTTATTATTGTTTTTCATGGTTCTTATGGTATTTTTAATTTTTTATGATTTTAGTTATTTTTTTGATTTTTATAATTTTTTGGGGTTTTTAGTTATTTTAATGGTTTTTATGGTTTTTATGGTTTTGGGTTTTATGGTTTTTTGAGTTTTTTTGGGTTTTAAGGTTTTTAGATTTTCTAAACATTTTAAGGGGTTTAAAGCTTTTTCTTTCATTTTGAGTGTTTTTATGTGTTTTTACAATTTTTATGGGTTTTAATGGTTTTTATTGTTTTTAGATGTTTTCGGGATTTTTTTTAAACTTTTAGGTATTCTCTATCTTCTTTTGGACTTCTATAATTTTTTGGGGTTTTTAGGGATTTTGTGGGTTTTTAAGGATTTTGTGGGTTTTTATGGTTTTTATAAAAAAATTTGGTTTTTATTGTTTTTTATGAATTTTATTTTAGGGTTTAAGGGTTTTAGAGTTTTATGACATATTAGGGGTTTAGCGGCTCTTTAGGTTTTTCAGTGGTCATATGGTTTTATGGGTTTTATGGGGTTTTTATGGTTTTTAGGATTTTTTATGGATATTATAGGTTTTTTTGTGTTTACAGGGTCATTTAGTGGTTTAGCATTTTTTAGGTTTTTAGGGATTAAAAGTGTTTTATGTTTTTAATGTCTTATTAGGGTTTTTAGGGTTTTTATTATTTTTTTATCTTTTTAGGAATTTTTAGGGTTTTTATGATTTTTATGGGTTTTTAGGCTTTTTAGGGATTCTGAGGGGTTTTAGTTTTTAGGGATTTTAGGGTCATTATAAATTTTATATTTTTTAGAGGTTTAAATTGTTTTAATGTTTTTAATGTTGTCATATGTTTTTTCTAATGTTTTTTGGGATTTGTATTCCTTTTTTAAAGATTTTATTGTTTTTTGTGGTTTTAATGATTTTTATGGTTTTTAGGGGTTTTATGGTTTTTTAGGTTTCAGTTTTTTTAGAAATTTTTTTAGGTTTTTAACATTTTTATATTTTTTTAATGTTTTTATGCATTTAAAGGGATTTTATAGTTTTTAGTGGTTTTAGGGTTTTATCGGTTTTTAGGGTTTATGGTTTTCAATGGTTTATGGGTTATAGGGGTTTAACTGGTTTTAGGTACTTTTAGGTTTTTTAGTATTTTTGAGGGGTTTTAGTGGTTTTAAGTGTTTTTATTGTTTAAATTTTTTCTTAGGGGGTTTAAGGATTTTTTAGGTTTTTAAATATTTTTATGGATTTTTTAGGATTTTTATTTATTTAATTGGATTTTGGGATTTTTTGATTTTTTAGGATTTTTATGGTCTTAGGGTTTCTAGTGTTTTTTTTTTGTTTTTTGGGGTTTCAGTTATTATTATGTTTTATGGATTAATTCAGTTTTTTATGGTTTTATGGATTTTTAGGATTTTAGGTACTATTAGTGACTCTTTTAGGTTTTTAGGGGTTTTAAGGATTCTAAATGTTTTTACGGTTATTGGGTTTTCATAGATTATTAGGGGTTTTCAGGTTTTTTTATTTTTTTAGGGTTTTTAAGGTTCAAAGAGTTTTATACTTTTTTGGAATTTTATGGGTTTTTAGAATTTTTAGTGTTTTTTGGGGTTTTAGGAATTTAGGGTTTTCAAGGTTTTTAGGTGTTTGTTTTCTTTTAGTGGTATCTTGTATTTTTAGGGCCTTTTAGGGTTTTATTATTTTTATCATATTTAGGTATTTTATATATTTTATATATTAATTTATTCTTAGGGATTTTTATAGTTTTTATGGTTTTTAATTTTTTGTAATTTTTTGCAGTTTAGAGGATTTTAATGGGTTTTTATATTTTTTAGGGATTCTTAGGGTTTTGGGGGGTTTTAGAAATTTTATGGTATTTAGGAGTTTAAAGGGATTATAGGTTTTTATCGGTTTTCATATGGGTTTCCTGGGTTGATACGTTTTTTGGATTTTTATTAGTTTTAGGATTTTCAATATTTTTAACGTTTTTAGGAATTTTGGGGATTTTTTGGGGGTTTCAGGGTTTATTGTTGAGTTTTTAGTGGTTTTTTAGGTTTTTAGGTTTTTTTAATGTTTTTCAAGGTTGAAAGAGTTTTTAGTGCTTCTTATTGGATTTAGGGGGTTTATGAGCTTTTATGGGTTTTTTGGTTTTTTGGGTTTTTAAGGTTTTTTAACATTTTATGTTTTTTAGTATTTTTACGTGTTTTAGGTTTTTAAGGTTTTCACAGGATTTTTCATTTTTATTATAGTTTTTTACAATATTAGGGATTTTTATGGTGTTTTCTTGTATCTTATGGGTTTTAGGGATTTTAGGGATTTTGAGAGTTTTAGTGTTTTTTCGAGTTTTCAGAGATTTTTTGGTTTTTTTCTTTTCATGGGTTTTTTTAATTTTTTAATTTGTTAAAGGGGTTTTATTGTTTTTAAACATTTTTGGTTGTTTAACGGGTTTTTAGCATTTTTATAAGTTCATAAGGAGTTTTATAGGGTTATAGAGTTTTTTAGGTTTTTTAGGGGGTTTTATGTTTTTAGGGGGTTTAGGATTTCATGGTTCTTTTCATATTTTTAGTGTTCTTTTAGTTTTTCAGGGTTTTAGTGTTTTTATGTTTTTAAGGGTTTCTTGGGGTTTTTCTGAGTTTCAAATTTTTTTATATTTTTTGTGGTTTTTAGGGATTTATTAATATTTTTATGGTTTTAAGGTTTTTATGTATTTTGAGGGGTTTAATGCATTTTAGGTTTTTATAGTTTTATGTTTTTTTTTTTGATTTTATGGTTTTATTAGGGGTTTTCATGTTTTTACGAATTTGTTTTATGGATTTTCATGTATTTTTTGGATTTTTTTGGTTTTTAGGGTTTTTGGGGATTTTGAAGTTTTTATGGGTTTTAGGAAGGTTTTTTCGGGTATTAGGGTTATTTGAGCCTTTTGGGTTTGTAAGGTCTTTTATATTTTTTTTACATTTTTAGGGGTGTAAAAGGTTATTACAGTTTCTAGTTGTTTTTAAGGAATTTATGGTATTTTAGGGGTTTTTATGGTTTTTATGGTTTCTGGGTTTTTACGGGTTTTTTTATTTTTTTAGGATTTTAATGGTTTATAATATTTTAGGGTTTTTATCATTTGTTTGGGGTTTTTAGGGTTTTTATGTTTTTTGGGATTTTTAGGGATTTTAAAGGAATTTTACGATTTTTAGGGGTTTTATGGATTTTGAGAGGTTTTGTGGTTTTTTTTATTTTGGGGGGTTTATTTTTTGAGTTTTAGGTTTTTTTTCATTTTTAGTGACCTTTAAGGATTTCATAGGATTTTTATGATTTTCTCATGTTTTTATGGATGTTTAGGGTTTTTTACAGTTTTTATGGTTTTAGTATTTGTAGTTTCTTTCAGGATTTTTGATGTTTTTTTTAGGTTTTTAATGTTTTCCTAGGGAATTTCATGTTTTTTGTGTTTTTTATGTTTTTAGTGATTTTTAAGTCTTTCTTTTTCATTTTTATGGTTTTAGGGATTTAGTAATTTTTAGTGTTATTAGGGATTTTGAGGGTTTTCAGGTTTTTAGAGATTTTTGGTTTTTGGGTTTGTAGTGGTTTTATGGGCTTTTTGAGTTTTTTAGGTTTTATGGTTGATTAGTGTTTTTTAATGTTTTTATGAGTTAAATAGGATTTTAATGTTTTATTTGGTTTTCTATATTTTTCTGTGTTTTATGGTTTTTAAGTATTTTATAGTTTTTATAGGTTTTTGGCATTGTTACAATTTTTAGGATCATTTAGGGTCTTTAGTGTTTTTAGGTTTTTTTGGGTTTTAAGAATTTTTATAATTTTATGGTTTTCTTAGGTTTTTTTCAGGGTTTTTACATTTTTATGGACTTTTAGGGATTTTTTAATAGTTTTTCGTGTTTAGGGTGTTTTAGGGAATTGGATTGTTTTAGGAATTTTTAGGGGTTTTAGGGTTTTTATCATTTTTTTGGATTTTATGGGTTTTAAGAGTTTTCGGTTTCAATGGTTTTCTCATGGTTTATTTTGTGATTTAGGGTTTTCTACATTTTTAGGGATTTCATGGGATTTTTTATTATTTTTATGGTTTTAGTGTTTTTAGGGATTTTGATGGTTTTTTAGGATAGTATAGTTCTTATATATTTTTTGGTTTTATGGTTTTTTAGGATTGTTAAGTTTTTAGAGTTTTTAACATTTTTTAGTTTTAAAGGGTTTTATAGTATTTAGTTATTTTTTTAGTTACTTATTATTTTTATAGGGTTTATTATTTTTAGGTATTTTTAGGGTTTTTACGGCCTTTAGGGGTTTTTAGGATTTTTATGGTTTTTATGTATTTTTAGGTTTTTATGGTTTTATTATGGGATTTTAGGTTTTTAAGTGTTTTTACGTTTTTAGCGATTTTTAGGATTTTTTTTTAAATTTTATGGATTTTTATAGATTTTAGGGATATTGATGGTTTTATAGTATTTAGGTTTTTCCAGGGTTTTTAGTATTTATTTAGGTTTTTTATGTTTTTTAATTGTTTTAATGTTTATAATGTTTTTTCTAGGGTTTTCGGTGTTTTAGGGTATTTTTGGTTTTTAGGTATTTTTTGTCGTTTATAAGATTTTTATGGTTTTTTGAGTTTTTATAGATTTTTAGGGTTTTTGGGGTTTTTTTTGTTTTTAAGGTTTTATGGTTTTTAGTGTTTTTTGGTTTTTTGGGTTTTATGTGTTTTAGGTTTTTATTGTTTTCAGAGGATTTTTAGGGTTTTAGGGTTTTTTTACGTTTTATGGAATTTTGGTGCTTTTTTATTTTTATGATTTTTAGGATGGTTATGGGTTTTGGAGGATATAGGGTTTTAGTTTTTTTTTTTTGGTTTTTTTGTTCTTTGGGAATTTGGATTTTTTTATTTTTAGTGTTTTTAGTGTTTTTTGGTATTTTAACTGTTTAAAGTGTTTTCAGTATTTGTAGTTGTTTTAGGGTTTTTATGGGTTTTAGTTTTTTTCGTTATTAGTGATTTTATAGTTTTTCGGTTTTTTAAGGTACTTAGGGTATGGTTGGGTTTTTAGTTTTTTTGGGTTTTTAGGGGTTTTGAGTGTTTTTAGGATTTTATGTTTTTTAGGGGTTTTTAGTATTTTATATGGTTTTTATGTTTTTATAGATATTTAGGGGACTTAGGGTTTCTTGGGACTTTTCATATTTTTAGTGTTTTTTGGTTTTTCGGGGTCTTAAGTGTTTTTATGTTATTATGATTTTCATAGCATTTTTCAGAGTTTCTACAATTTTTTATGTTTTAGTGATTTTGTGGGATTTTTTTGGGATTTTTATAGTTTTTAGGGTTTTTAGGGACTTAGTGGGTTTATGGTTTTTTAGGTTTTTAAATATTTTAAAGGTTTTTATTTTTTCTAGGTTTCAAGGTTTTATTAGGGTTTTTCATGTTTTTATGGTTTTTTATTTTTTAATGATTTTCAGGTATTTTGTGGATTTTAATGATTTTTAGGTTTTTATGGATTTTTAAGATTTTTATGGGTTTTAAGAGTGGTTTTGGGTTTTTTATAGTTATTTGAGTTTTTAGGGATTGTAAGGTTTTTTACATTTTTTTAGCATTTTTAGGGGTGTAAAGGGTTGTTTGATTTTCTTGTGGTTTTGAGGTTTTATGGGATTTTAGGGGTTTTAAAACGTTTTAGGGGTACTAGAAGTTTTTATGGCTTTTAAGGTTTCTTGGTTTTTATATTTTTTTATTTTTTACATTTTTATGGTTTGGCATATTTTTAGGGTTTTAAGGATTTCATAGGGGTTTTCAGGGTTTTTATGTTTTTTGGAATTTTTAGGGAGTTTTAAGGATTTTTACACTTTTTATGGTTCTTATTTATTTTGAGGGGTTTTTTGGTTTTTTGGATTTTTGGGGTTTTTTTTTGTTTTTTTTTTGTTTTTATAGTTTTTAATGTTTTTATATTTTTTTATCATTTTAGTGGGTTTTATGGATTTTATTTTATTAGGGTTTTAATCATTTTTAAAAAATTTTATGGTTTTTAGCAGTTTTTAAGGGGTTCTGGGTTTTTAGGGGTTTTAGCATTTTTTGGGGGTTTTAGTGGTTTTATGTGTATTTAGGTTTTTATGGTTTTCTTAGGATGTTTCATGGTTTTCATGTTCTTTTAAATTATTAGTGATTTTCATGAATTTTTTTAGAGTTTTATGGTTTTTATGGTTTTTTGGTATTTTGTGGGTCTATATGGTTTTTAATGTTTTTAGGGGTATTAACATTTTTATGTTTTTATGGGTTTTATGGTTTTATGTTTTCAATTATATCTTAGGGTTTTCAGGGATTTAGATATTTAGGGTTTTTATATTTATATGGTATTTAGGGGTTTGTTTGGATTTCTATGATTTTTAGTGATTTTTAGGGGTTTTATTGTTCTGAATGGGTTTTTGGGATTTTATGGGTTTTGGAGTTTTAGGGATTTGTTTGATTTTATAGGGGTTTTAAGTATTTTTCATCTTTTTTATGTTTTTAGGTGTTTAAAGGGTTTTTAGTGTTTTAGATTTTATTTTTTGGATTTATTGTTTTTAGTGGTTTTTTTTTTTTTGGGTTTTATAGTTTTTAGGGGATTATTTGTTTAGGTGTTTTAGGTTTTTTTGGGTATTAAGTGTTTTAGATTTTTAACGTTTTTGAATTTTAAAGGGTTTTATAGTTTTTAGTTATTTTTTAGTTACATATTATATTTATAGGCTTTATTATTTTTAGGTATTTTTAGGGATTTTATAGGTTTTAAGGGGTTTTAGGATTTTTAGATTTTTTTTTCGATTTTATGGATTTTAGGGATTTTAGGGATTTTGATGGTTTCATGGATTTTAGGGTTTTTAGGGTTTTTAGTATTTGTTTATGTTTTTTATGGGTTTTAATTGTTTTAAGGTTTATAATGTTTTTTAGGGTTTTTGGTGTTTTTAGGGTATTTTTAATTTTGAGGTATTTTTTGTCAGTTTTAGGATTTTTATGGTTTTTTGAGTTTTTATGGATTTATAGGGTTTTTTTGTTTTTAAGATTTTATGGTTTTTAGTGTTTTAAGATTTTTTTTGGGTTTTATGTGTTTTAGGTTTTTATTTTTTTAGACGAATTTTAGGGTTTTAGGGTTTTTTTACGTTTTACAGAATTTTAGTGCTTTTTTATTTTTATGATTTTTAGGTATGTTATGGGTTTTGGAGGATATAGGGTTTTAGTTTTTTTTTTGTTTTTTTGTTCTTTGGGAATTTGGATTTTTTTAATTTTACGTTTTTTATTGTTTTTTGACATTTTAAGTGTTTAAAGTGTTTTCAGAATTTTTCATTGTTTTAGGGTTATTATGGGTTTTTTTATCATTATTAGGGATTTTATGGTTCTTAGTTTTTTTAAGGTACTTAGGGCCTATTGGGTTTTCTAGTTTTTTTTTGGGTTTTTAGGGGTTTTAAGTGTTTTTATGATTTTATGGTTTTTTAGGGTTTTTTAGTATTTTATATGGAATTTTCGTTTTTATGGATATTTTTGGGACTTAGGGTTTCCAGGGTCTTTTCATATTTTTATTGTATTTTGGTTTTTTTTGTTTTAAGTGTTTTTATGTTATTATGTGTTTCTTAGCGTTTTTCATACTTTCTACAATTTTTTATGTTTTTAGTGTTTTTTTGGGATTTTTTGGGATTTTTATTGTTTTTAGGGTTTTTAGGGACTTTAAGGGTTTAAGGTTTTTTAGGTTTTTTAAATATTTTTATGGTTTTTATGTATTCTAGGTTTTAAGGTTTTATTAGGTGTTTTCATGTTTTTATAGTTTTCTATTTTATAATGAATTTTTGGTATTTTGTGGATTTTAATGGTTTTTAGGTTTTTAAGTATTTTGAATATTTTTATGGGTTTTAGAGTGGTTGTTGGGTTTTTTATAGTTATTTTAGTTTTTAGGGATTGTAAGGTTTTTTATATTTTTTATCATTTTTAGGGGTGTAAAGGGTTGTTATATTTTCTAGTGGTTTCGGGGTTTTATGTGATTTTGGGGGTTTTAAAAAATTTTAGGGGTTCTAGAAATTTTTATGGTTTTTAAGGTTTCTTTGTTTTCATAGTCTTTTGTTGTTTTTTTATTTATTTGGTTTTTTTAGTTTTGCATATTTTTAGGTTTTTAAGGATTTCTTAGGGGTTTTTAGGGTTTTTATGTTTTTTGGGATTTTTAGGGATTTTTAAAGATTTTTACACTTTTTAGGGTTCTTATTTATTTTGAGGGGTTTTATGGTTTTTTTGACATTTTGGGGTTTTTTTGTGTTTATATGGTTTTTAATGTTTTAATATTTTTTTATCATTTAATGGGTTTTATGGATTTTATTTTTTTAGGGTTTTAATCGTTTTTATATATTTTTATGGTTTAAGCAGTTTTTTGGCAGTTTTGGATTGTTTAGGGGTTTTAGCATTTTTTAGGGTTTTTAGTGGTTTTATGTGTATTTAGTTTTTTATGGTTTTCTTATGGGTTTTCATGGTTTTGAGGTTCGTTTAAATTTTAGTGATTTTCAGGGCTTTTTTAGAGTTTTATGGTTTTTATGGTTTTTTGGAATTTTGTGGGTCTATAGGGTTTTTAGTGTTTTTAGGGGTATTATAATTTTTATGTTTTTATGGGTTTTATGGTTTTATGATTTCAAGTATATCTTTGAGGTTATTATGGATTTATATATTTAGGGTTTTTATATTTATATGGTATTTAGGGATTTGTTTGGATTTCAATGATTTTATTGATTTTTAAGGGTTTTAGTGTTTTGAATTGGTTTTTGGGATTTTATGGGTTTTTTTGTTTTATGATTTGTTTGATTTTATATGGGGTTTAAGTAATTTTCATCTTTTTTATGTTTTTATGGGTTTAAAGGGTTTTTAGTGTTTTAGTTTTTTATTTTTGGGATTTATTATTTTAAGTGGTTTTTTTTGTTCTTAGGGTTTTATAGTTTTTAGGGGATTATTTTTTATGGGTTTTAGGTTTTCATGGGTTTTAAGTGTTTTAGGTTTTTAATTATTTCTTAGGTATTTTCAGGTTTTTTGTGGTTTTTTACATTTTTCAAGATTTTAGGGATTTTTTAGTATTTTTAGGGGATTTCAGGGTTTTTAGGGATTTTGAGGGGTTTTACGGTTTTTATGGATTTTAGTATTTTTTTAAGGGTTTTATCATTTTCTTGTTTTGGGGATTCAAAGTGTTTTCTGGGTTTTAAGGAATTCTTAAGTTTTTCCTGGATTTTTTTTTGTTCTTTAGGTATTTTTAGGGATTTTTTTTCGATTTTTATGGGTTTTTATGGATTTTAGGGATTTTGTGTATTTTTAGGTTTTATATGGTTTTAGGGTTTTAAGGGTTTTCTAGTTTTTAGGGATTGTATTTATTTTTATATATTTTTTTAAAAAATTTAGGGTTTTAAAGGGGTGTTAGTATTTTTAGTGAGTTTTTAGGGGTTTTATGTGTTTTTAGAGTTCAATAATGTTTTAGGGGGTTTATAGTTTGTAGAGGTTTCTAGGGTATCAATATTTTTTAGGGGTTTTATTATTATTAATATTTTTTGGATTTTTGGGTGTTTTAGTTGTTTTTTGGTTTTTTAAATTTTATTTGAGGTTTTAGGGACTCTATGGTTTTTTTGTTTTTAGTGATTTTTAGGGATTTTTAATTTTTTATGGTTTTAGGGATTTAGAGTTTTTTAGGGTTTTTAGGGGAATTATGGTTGGGGGGTAAGGGTTTTTTTTATTTTTTTAGGGTTTAAAGGGTTTTTAATGTTTTTGAACATTTTAGGGGTTTAAAGTGGTTTTATAGTTTTTGGTGTATTTTTAAGTTTTTAATTGGGGTATAGATTTTTTTTGTTTTTTGGGGATTTATGGTTATAAGAGTTTTTAGTTTTTTTTTTGGTCTTTTAGCGTTATTATAGTATTTAGGATTCTTAGTGATTTTTAGTGTTTTGGGGGTTTAAGGTTTTCTTTGGGGCTTTTGGGTTTTTGGGGTTTTTAATATTTTTGGAATTTTTAGGATATTTATGGTTTTTAGGGGTTTCAGTTAATTTTTGTGTCATTAGGGGTTTTAGGGGTTTTTATAGGGTTTTAGTTGTTTTCTCATTTTTTAGGTTTTTTTTTTGTGTTTTAATATTTTTTTAGTTTTTCAAGGGTTTCATTTGGTTTTTTTCCAGGTTTTAGGGTTTTTTATGTTTTGATGTTTTTAAGGATTATTTAGGATATTTATGGGGTTTTAGGGTTTATAGGATTTTTAGGGTTTTAGAGGTATTTCTGGTTTTTTAGGGGGGGGGGGGTTTTGAGTTTTTATGGTTTTAATTTTGTTTTAGAGTTTTTAAAAATTTTAAGGGATTGCAGTGTTTTTAGAGTTTTTAGAGGGGTTTAGGGTTTTTTATAGGCTTCTGGTGGTTTTAAGGTTTTTAGGGGGGTTTATTGTTTTAGGGGTTTTAGAGTTTTGTGGTATTTATGGTTTGTAATATTTTTTGGGTTTTTAGGGGTTTTTTGTGGTCTTAGGTTTTTGAATTTATCTCAGGATTTACTAGGTTTTAGGGTTTTTTACATTTTTAGGTATTTTAGATATTGTTTTAAGATTTTTTATGTTTCTTAGGGATTTTGAGGGTATTATGGTTTTTATGAATTTTCATGGTTTTTTTTTGTTTTTTAGTATTTTTTAGGGTTTTAATGTTTTTTAGTTTTTTATGTTTTTTATAGTGTTTTAAAGGGTTTTGGGGGTTTTATGTTTTTAGGTCTCATTAAGAATTTTTATGAGTTTTAGGGTTTTTATGGATTTTGATGGGTTTTTGGATTTTTTATACATTTCAGGGTTTTAGGGTATTTTTGGGGTTTTACATTTTTCTTATAGTTATTAGGGGTTTTAAGTTATTTAATTTTTTTAATGATTTTTGGTTTTATTGGTCTTTTATAGTTTTTAGTGGTCTTTTAAAAAGTTTTATGGGGTTTTAGTCATTTTTATGATTTTTAGGGGTTTCATGGTTTTTAGAGGTTATTAGGGTTTCATGGTATTTTATTTTTTTAGTTTTTTATGATTTTTATGGGTTTAAAGTTTTTTTAGGTTTTTATTGTTTTGTGAGGGTTTTCAGGTTTTATATGGTTTTTAATTTTTTTTTATTTTTAGGGATTTTTAGGATATTTATGTTATTTTAGGGTTTATGGATTTTGAGTGTTTGGGTGTTTCTTTTTTGTTTTTAGAAGTTCTTTGGGTTTTTAGTGGTTTTAGGGGTTTTTTAGGTTTTTATTATTTTTATATTTTTTATCAATTTTTGGGATGTAAATGGTTTTTATAGTTTTTAGTGGTGTTTAGGGGTTTTATAGTTTTTTAGGATTTTTATGGTTTTATGGTGATTTATGCCTCTTAGGGTCTTTTATGGTTTTTTTCATTCTTTAATAATTTCAGGGGATTAATTTTTTTTCATTTTTATGGTTATATTAGGGGTTTTCTTGGGTTTCTTGGGGTTTTTTCATTTTTAGGGATTTTTAGGTCTTTTTAGGATTTTGGTGGGGTTTTAGTGTTTTATATAATTTAATGGGTTTAAATGGGTTTTAGGGGTTTTACGGGGGTTATGGTTTTTATAATTTAAGTTATTTACGTGTTTTAAGTGTTTTTAGGTTTTGAATGTTTTCCTAGGGGTTTTCATTGTTTTTTGGGGGTTTTTAATGTTTTAATTGATTTTAAGGGTTTTATGTGGTTTTAGTGTTTTTGGGGTTTTATGTTTTTTAGGGATTTTAGTTTTTTTATTTCTGTAGTGTTTTTTGATTTTTTATTATTTTAAATTTTTTTGGGGTTTAAATTGTTTTTATTATTTTTAGTTGGTTTTAGGTTTTTTTGGATTTTTAGGTTATTTATGGTTTTGGGGTTTTTAGGGTTTTTAAGGGGTTTTAATGTTTCTACCATTTTAGGGGTTTTAAATGTTTTTTGGTTTTTAATGTTTTTTATGTTTTTAGGTATTTTTACGTGTTTTTAGAATTTTTATGGGGTTTTAGTGGTTTTAGGGATTTTGTGGGTTTTTAGGGGTTTTAAAGGTTTTAGTGTGTTTTAGGGTTTTAATCATTTTTAGGTTTTTCTGGGGTTTTATGTTATTTTATGTTTTATGGTTTTCCTAGGGGTTTTCATAGAATTTTAAATTTTTAAGTATTTCTGGGATTTTATATTATTTTTATGTGTTTTATGGTTTTATGGATTTTGAGCCTTTTTGGGGGGTGTTATGGTTTTTATGTTTTTTTCAGTTTAGTTTTTTTATGCTTTATATGGTTTTAAATGTTTTTTTTACAGTTTTGGGTTTTAAATGGATTTTATATTTTTTAGTTGTTTATTAGTGTTTTTATGGATTCTTATTTTTTTAATGTTTTTAGGGGTTTTTTGGTTTTTAGTGATTCTTATTGGTTTTAGAGAATTTTAAGGTTTTAAGTGTTTTAATGGTTTTTAGGGGTTTTATGTTTTTTTCTAGGGTTTCCTTAGGGGTTTTCTCAATTTTCAATGTTGTTTAAATTTTAGGGATTTTAGGGAATATTTAAGATGTTTATGGGGTTTTAGGTCAGTTAGGGATTTTTAGGGTTTTAGAGTTTTTTAGTGTTTTTTGGGTTTTTAGCATTTTTATGGATTTTAATTAATTTTAGTTTTTTAGGTATTTTATAAGAGTTTTTAATATTTTTAGGGGTTTAAATGTTTTTAGGGATTTTAGGGGTCTTTTTAGGATTTTTATGGCTTTTAGGGTTTTTAGGGATTTTTAGGGTTTTTACGGTTTTTAGGGGTTTAAATATACTTTAGATTTTTAAATGTTTTAGAGGTTTACAAGGTTTTTAGAGTTTTTGTGGTATTTTTACATTTATTTATTAGTTGTAGGTTTTTATACGGGTTATAGAGATTTTTCTTGTTTTTAGGAGATTTTCAGATTTTTAGAGTCGTTTAGGATATTTAGTCTTTTTTAGGTTTTTAGGGGTTTCCTGTGTTTTTAGGTTTTTATGGTTTTCATTTGGGGTTTTTATAGTTTTTAGGGGGTGTTATGTTTTTTTGGATTTTTAGGTATTTTTTTGGAGTTTTATGGATTTTTAGCGACTCGAGGGGTTTTATTGTTTTTAGGGGTTTTACTTTTTTTAACATTTCTATCAATTCTTTGGTTTTATGGGTTTTAAATGTTTTTAGGTTTTTATATTTTTCTTAAGGTTTCAAGGTTATTTTACATTTTTACGGATTTTTTATATTTTATGGGTTTTTTGGTTTTTTAGTGATTTTGAGAGGTTTTAGTGATTTTGATGGTTTTTAGGGTTTTTATGGTTTTTCTGGGGATTTTGGGTGTTTTTATATTTTATGGTTTTTTAGTTTTTTAATTTTTTTAAACCTATTAGATGATTAATGTGGTTTTAGTGTTTTTAGTGGATCTTTCGTTTTTATGGGTTATTTACAAATTTGTAAGGAATTTTTTGGGTTTATGGCTTTTCTGTTTTCAGAGTTTTTACTCTTTTTAGTGTTTTTGTAGCATTTTTAGGTTATTTGGGGTGTTATGTGTATTTTTGATTCATATATTTTTGTTGGTTTTATCAGTGGTATTAGTGATTTTTTACATTTCTAGGGATTTTAAGGGATATTTAGGACTTTTAGGGGTTTTAGGTTCTCTATGGGTTTGATGGATTTTTTTATTTTTAGGTTTTTGGGGGTTTTTTGTATTTTTGGGATTAATTTTTTTGTAGAGTTAAAAAAAATTAAGAGTTTAAAGGGATTTAAGTTTTTTAGTTATTTTTTAGGGCTTTATGGGTTTTTAGTGGGCGTTATGCTTTTTGGGGTCTTATGGTTTTTCGAGGGTTTTTTGGGTCATTTAGGATTTTTAGTATTTTTTAGGTTTTTTGGGGTTTGAAGTGTTTTTTATGTTTTCTTAGGGTTTTTATGGTTTTTAAGGCTTTTTACTCTTTTTGGGGATTTTAAGGGGTTTTTTAGGATTTTTATGGGTTTTTATGGATTTTGAGGGTTGTTAGCGGTTTTAGTGTTTTTATTATTAATTAGGTTTCTAGGGGGTTCAAGTGTTTTAATTTTTTCATGGTATTCCTAAGATATTTCATGGTTTTTCATGTTTTTTATTTTTTTAGAAATTTTTAGGCATGTTATATGATTTTTATTGTATTTTAGGGTTTTTAGTGATTTTAAGGATTTCTGGTTTTTAGGGATTTAAGGATTTTTATGGTTTTTTGGGTAATATAGTTTTTTTAGTTTTTACGGGATTTAATGGGTTTTAGAGTTTTTTAACATTTTTAAGTGTTTAAAGGGTTTTTATATTTTTTAGTATTTTTAATGTTTTTTTGAGGTTTTATGGGTTTTTACTATTTTTAAGGGTTTATAGTTTTTGGGGGTGTTAGGGTTTTTAAGTTTTCTTGAGTTTTTAACATTTTTAGGTTTTTTTGGGTTTTACATGTTTTTTGTTTTCTAAGGTTTTCTTATGGATTTTTAGGGATATTAGAGTTTTTTATGTTTTTAGGAATTATTTAGGCTTTTTTAGGATTTTTATGAATTTTCATGGTTTTTATGGTTTTTTATGTTTTTTTAAAAGGTTGGATCCAAAGACTCAATTTATTATTTAAATAAATGATCTATTTATACTGGGTAGAGGGAGACCCATCACATAGCCCGAAGGTCCAAGGATAAGTGGGCTGAATACAAGGCTTGAAAGTCCATATTTTTTTGCCCAAAGGACCCCTCGGTGAACAGTATTACTATCGTACCGTGCTGCTACAATACCCGTTATAGTACCGCCACCAATACATTACCTACTACAGTCCCTCCTCTACTATAGTGCCGCCACTACTACAGTTCCATCACTACTACAATGCCATGCTACAACCCTACTATAGTACCCCTGGAAATTCTCCCCTGCTCAGATTTGATCCTTGGTCTTTTGGATGCCAACCAGGAGCTTGTACCACTAGGGTACAAGCTCGTTGGCTTTTAGGATTTTCTATGTTATTTGGGTTTTTTGTGTATTTATTAGTTTTTATATGTTTTATTTTTTTCTATGTTCTTAAGGTTTTCTTAGGGGTTTTCAGGGTTTTTAGAGTTTCTTATGTTTTTAGATATTTTTAAGGATTTTAATGATTTTTATGGTTTTTAGGCTTTTTAGGGATTTTGAGGGTTTGAGGGTTTTTTATTCTTTTTGGTTTTATATTATTTTTTGAGTTTGTATGATTTTAAGGGGTTTTTAGAGATTTTTTATTCATTTTTATGGGTTTAAAGGGTATTTAATGTTTTTAATTTTTTAAGATATTTTTTGGGAATTTAAGGTTTTTATGAGGCTTTATGATATTTAGTGGTTTTATGATCTTTTTGGGTTTTTATAAATTTTAGGTTTTGTATTGGTTTCATGTTTTTTGGTTTTTAAGGTTTTCTTATGGTTTTTAGGGTTATTCTGGTTTTAACAATTTTAGTTATTTGTTGGGATTTTTAGAAAAGATTCTGGATTTTTATGGATTTTTGGGATTTGAGAGGTTTTTTTGATTTTTACAGTTTTTAGGGTTTTTAGAATTTAAAGGTTTTTAATACTTTTATTTTCTTTAGTGGTTTTAAGTGTTTTTTTGGGATTTTGTGTGTCTTCTACATTTTTTAGCATTTTCTAATTTTAAGGTTTTTTATTGATTTTTTTTGTTTTTAGGGTTTTGAGGGTTTCATATGGGTTTTCAAGGTTTTTATGGGTTTTTATGTTTTTATAAATTTTTAGGTATTTTTTTATTTTTATGGTTTTTAAGCTTTTTAGCATTTTTAGGTTTTAAGGGGTTTTCGGTGTTTTGGTTTTATTAGGTATTTTTTATTTTTTATTGTTTTTTTATTTTATTAGTGTTTTATAGGTATTTTTTAGTATTTTTATGGTTTTATAGTGTTTTTATGAATTTTGAGGGTTCTTTGAGATTTTTAGGGTTTTTAGCATTTTTTAGGTATTTTAGTGATCTCAATAATTTAAGGTTTTTAATTTTTTCATATAGGTTTTCAAGGGTTTTATGGATTTTTAGATTTTTAGGTATTTTTAGTGTTTTTAGTATTATTATATTTTTATAGGTTTAGTGATTTTGAGGGTTTTGGGGGTTTTTAGGGTTTTTTGATGTTTTTAGAATAATTTTGGTTTTTAGGAGTTTTAAGTGTTTTTAGGTTTTTAGGGTTTTCTTATATTTCATTTGGGTTTTAGGGTTTTTTTATGTTTTTAGGAATTTTTAATATTTTTAGGATTTTTAGGGTTTTTAGGGTATTTAAGGATTTGAGGGTTTTTTGTTTTTTGGTGTTTAGGGTTCGTATGGTTTTCTTTTTTTTTTGAATTTTTTAGTTTCTAGGGATTTATGGTTTTTAGAGTTTTGTTAAACATTTTTAATGCGTTTTATAGTTTTTATTGGGATTTTCTGGTTGCCATATTTTTTGGTCTTTCAAAGGGTTTCTTGTTTTTTGTGTTTTAAGTTTTTTAAGGTGTTTTAGGGATTTATATGTTTTACAAGTTTCTTATCTGTTCTAAATGTTTTTAAGTTTTAATGGTTTTCTTATTGATTTTCATCATTTTATGGGGTTTTATTTTTTTATGGAATTGTAGGATTTTTTTGGAATTTATATGGTTTTTACGGTTTTTAGAAATTTTTAGGGGGTTGCGGTTCTTAGGGTTTTTATGGGTTTTAAGTGTTTTTTATTTTTAGGTTTTTCTTAGAATTTTCAGGGGTTTTAGGGGGTTTTTTTATTTATTTAGGGATTTTTAGGGATTTTTTATTATTTTTTGGTTTTAAAGACTTTTAGGGATTTTTTTGGGTGGGGGTTATAGGTTTTTAAGGGTTTAAAGGTTTTTTGGGGTTTAGGGTCCTATTTTATTATATATAGTATTTTTTATGATTTTCTACAGTTTCATAACGTTTTAGGGGTTTAAAGGATTTTTAGAGGTTTTAGTGGGTTTTTAAATATTTTATGGGTTTTTAGGGTTTTTATTGTTTTTAGGTTTTTATGGTCTTCTTAGGGGTTTTCAGGATTTTTTGGGGTTTTATGTTTATATGGATGTTTCGACGCGGGGGGGGGGGGGGGGATGCTGCTACCGACGGTTGATTTTAATAAAGCTAAGTTCTGTTAAATCACTCATTTCAGGTGCATCATTTTTGCTTCGAAACGCCCAACGGTTTCGTATCCAACGATATGTGGACCTACTTTCCAAAGGCAGGTGTTTGCTGGGTGATTTGGCCAGTAACACTTAAGAACTCACACTGGTTGAGAGGATGAGAATTCAGGATCATCGCACCCTCTTGGGGGGGATTATTGCCTATTCTGGGACTCTCTTATAGATTTAAGACGTATTCATATGTTCATGAATCATTGGTTTATCCCTAAGCATAGTATCCACGGATTATCCCTGGATGGAAATGATCAACTGAACGTAGGGATTCAGAATCATTTAGGCCCAAGGTTTACCATCCCTCATTGGATTAATGACTCTGAGAAATTTGGAATCATTGAGATAGTACGGGTTTAAAGCCTCATACCTGGGCACTCTGGAGTTTATTGTCGTCCAGGGGGGACATATAACGACTTGAGCATTTGGATCGAACACGTGATACGGGCTTCCTACATATCCTTGTGATAGGAATCAGAATCCACATAGCTCGATGCCACACAACATGACACGTTACCTTTTAAGGTCGTGTGACAAGGACCCAACAGTACAGTTTAATGTCATGTGGCAAGGACACTCGGGCGAGAGATGCCTGGTCAAATATGGTGCGGGACTTACGCCGAAGCTACCCGGAAGACCCAAGGGAAGTGATTTACTAGGCCTAGAGATGGTTCTATTGGGGTATAAGGACATGGTATGACAGGGAAAAAGGTGTATGTAAGACTTAAATATTTGGATTTCACCTCGGGGAAGTTTCCTACATATCCCAGTTGGCTGGGAATTAAAGTCCATGTAGTTCTGTGAGATGTGAGATTACACGTGAGAGTTGCATGTTGTTGTGATTGAACCTTAGGGAGGCATTCTACATACCCTTTTTGGGAGATAGGGATCAAAACCCACATAGTTCGTTTTACCGCCACCATTGTGCAGACATCGCAGCCACCAAAAATCTCAAAGCCCACGTGAGTCATGCTAGGTGTGAGAAACAAGGGAATGCAACAGACTTGGAGATCCTCACACTTTTTCCTCCTCAAGGGAAGGTGGATAGAACTGCAAGACTCTCCTTCTCCCTGATGTTAGAGCGGGGTGAAGGTAGTAGTTGCACGATATAGATAATGGCTATGGAGGTGGAGAGAAAGGGCTAGTGCCGCTAGATTCTCCCTCTTCCCGATTTTGGAGGGTGGTAGAAGTCGCGTCGGAAGGGTCCGAGGAGAGGGAAGCGTAGCAATGAACCTTCCTGGAAGGTAGGGGAAGGCCATTGACTTCCAGAAAGGATGGTGTAGGGATTAATCTAGAAGGGATGCCCAACCACTCCCAGGAGAGGGGAGAAGTGCTCACTGCTGGTCCCCGTCAAAAGGAAAGGCCAGTGAGATCCCTCAATCCTGGAAAGTGCAGAGGCCCAAAGGGGACTCCCGGGCTCGGAACCTGCACTACCGTGGGGATGTGAACCCAAGAATGCTTCGGGAATTCACTCAAGGGTCAGGGAAACCCCTTTTTCCTCTCCTATCGTGGGTATGTGAACTCAAGGTGGCGCACTGACACACCTAAAGGTTTCATCATACGGGTCTGGTGTCTTTGGTAGAGGCCTTGGATCAGGGCCGGTGAATAGGCCAATGAAGGGATTGCGGAGGATTGGGCTAGATTGGAAGGGTTTTATCTAGCTCGGGGAATGGAAACACTGAAGGAGTTTTTGGGCCACATGGGTGCATGAGTAGTGGCGCCCTTCGCGTAGGAGAGTGCTACACGGTTGGAGAGGCCATCCGCGTACTCGGGTGGTACATGGACTGATGGGCCTTCAATGTACCAGAGTGGTACGTGACTTCAGGTTTGGACCACATACCAAGTTGGTATGCAGCACTGGTGTCCGCATGAGCAGCGTTGGCCAGGGGCATCATCGGTTAGGGCTGCATCCACGTAGGAGGGTGCTACGCGGCGCGTTGGATCGAAAAAGGGGCATAAAATCCCTGGTCCGTGTGGAGTACATCCGTAGAGGGGCCATTGATGGAAGCTTTAATTTTAGTTCATGGTTCACCAATTTGTTCAGCGTTTTTCAATTCTTTTTCAATTTGTTTACAGTTCTATATCTGTACTGGTTCAAGAATTGGAACTTCATGGTTCATGAAATCCTATGTTCCTTCCTTCGAAAACTCGGTCCATCAATCTCCTCTAGCCTCTGAATATCCCAGAATCCGAATCTGAATCCCCTTTCTTCTCCCCCTCGACGTACTTTTATAGAGGGGGGAAGGGGTTGTATTGTGGTCATGCGGCACCTTTTTCGGAGTCCCATGACCGAAAACCTGGCCTATGGATGACTTGGTCAATCCGAGGTTCACGGGGGTTCATTGAATGCACCTCACCCATGAACCAAGTTAGTTCGAGGGGTGCTCTGCGACCGCGCAGGGCTCCGCCTCTGTTCCTCGAATGACAGCGCACTCAGCATGGGCCGGTCCAGCGTGGTTCGTGGCTGGGGTGGTTCGCGATAGTGGACTGTCTTGGCATTTTTCCTGGTCCACGCCCGCGTAGGGGCTCCCGCCTCTGTTTTGCAGACGATGCTTGTCCACGGGGGGCTCACTGAACCAGCCACGTGCCATTGATGATGAACCGGTATGCAGACCAGTCAGTCCTTTGTCAATTTTATGTATTCTTCATGTTTTTTTTCCAAACTTCTTAGGTAATTTGGGTAGAATCCTTTCTCAAATTAAGGGGGGGATTCACATTCACCTTTTCAAATTCTTTCAGGACCCTAAAAATTCCCCCCTCGGAATGGGGTCCGATCAGAATGAAGAGGAGGCTATTTTAATGTAGAGCGGTCCTGAAACTTGGGTATTTTGCTGTAGAGGGGTGGACCTGGTAGGGGACCACGCCTATAAAAGGGGGGTCCATACGTTTTTCATTTACCCGATTCCTCGTGAAAAATGAGCTCTCACTTTCTGTCTCCACGCACCTACCTCTTTCTTGAAAAGCCTCATCTGCGAGCCATCTTCCGCTTTCGTGAACCACTCCTCATTCGAACTTTTAATCACTTAAGGACCAATCTCCCCAAACACGAACTAAAACTTTTAATTAATTAAAAAGTAAGTCACGAAGGGCCACGTAAAAAATCGCTACGTAGTTTTGGATGGTCCGCAGACTAGAAATCCTCCAAACTTTGAAAACTTTTTTGGTTTTCTGAACTTAAACATTTAAATCCAGAATTGAGATTCCAAGGAGCAGCCTAGTTTATGGCCTGCTGGCCAATGCTCCATGGTCCAGAGTTCCACGGACTTCTTTCACATAAGGCTAGTTCGCGGGATGTAGCCGTCGCGAACTGCCTTTTGAGGTCATCCTGTGGATCTCATCATGAAGTCTCCTTGATGGAGTCCTTTTCCAAATACTTGGTATTTTGTCCAAATTTTATTATTTTGGACTAACCATTTGTCTGGTTTTCATAATACAGGGAGAAAATATGGTTCCTCCTCAACCCAAACCCAGGCCTTCTACCGAGCATCTTCCAATTGGTGATCAATGCCTAAAGGATTTGGCCAGTTCTGTCCAAGACGGAGTCTGTGTCACTCCCTAGGGAAGTGGGTATCAGTCTTTGGGATGTCTTCCAGATATCAGGAATTCCAATTTTCGGAGGTATGTATGATGAATTCCTGCCTCCCCCTTCTATATGGGATGACGAGGAGAGGAATCCTCCTTGGTGAGACGACTCATTGGTCAAGCCAGAAAATGTTTGCCAGAGATATCTCTGAAATAGGTCATCCCATATCGCGAATGGATCAAAGCATTTCCCAAAGAGGCTAGATCCATGGCTCTTACACGAAGGCCCATGAACTATCCTTCGATAGAGTCTTGAAGGCAGATGGACATATATTGGCTGATTCTGGAGGAAGGCCAATTCAATAGTTGGGTCTAGGAACTTGTGTCCGGTGTTAATCGGATGCTCGGACTAATGGCATTTCTAGCCATGTTCATGAGTGGCTAGTTGTTTCCCGTATGTGAGTCTGGTGGTGTGAGGGTCTCTACTTTTGTCATGGCAGCATAGCTGGCCACCAAAAATGTTATCAATTTGGCTATTCCGGTCTTGGATAGGATTTATCAGCTGTTTGGAAACATTACTGAGGGGAATTGGCCAAACCGGGTGGCCGACTATTTTTAGATCCTCTGGGGATGGCTGGGAGCACATGTGAAGAATTGCTATACTTTCATCAATCCTTCACATATTTCGGGTACCGTGTTCCGGCCATATCTGCAATTAACCAGTGGGGTTATGCCCGAGGTATGGGCAACCCAAGAGGAGGACAGAAACTAGATGGTTCAAAATAAGCATTTTTTGTCAAGACAAATCTCGAGATACAATCATTTCAATTTCCAACCATACCCCTCCCCATCTGGCGCAATCATGAATGCCATATCAGAGGATTTTAACAAGAGGGGATACATGTTTTCCCTCCAGGAGGGTATCCTGGTGGCTCGTATTAGTGGGAAACTGATCTGTGAGGGGTATACGCCCTACCGATTCAGACGTATGTTTGGCTGCATCCAGATGTTATGTCTCCCTTCTCCGAATGGTGCCCACAGGAACTACCATCTAATGGTATCTAGGCAATTATGGCTGATGCTTACTCGGGAGGACACCGGTTGTGAGGTTATGACCCTCACGTTTGTAGACCCTATGCCTTTCTTATAAAAAAATTATGTCGAATCCTGGGTGAAATCATACCTGGGTGGTCACTTAGGGTTGTGGGTGCCCACTATCCCGAGTTCCAAGCCATCTAAGAGCAAGAGGAAGCGGAAGTAGGATAGTGCTCCAATAGGGCCGGGAAAGGTTCTCTGTAACCCTACCGGTCCCATGCTTTCGGGGAAGGTTTTAACAGATAGAGGTGTCTCCTCGCATTCCCTTGAAGCTACCTGGGGACAATTGGTCATACCCGATGATGTTGCCTTCCTGACGGCCTGGGGCCAATGGGACGAATTCAAAAGCAAGTCACCCTTCCACAGCCAATACCCCTATTCTTTGTGGTAGCATCTCCAAGAGGTGGAAACGGCGTTTGATGGACTGGGCTACATATCTGTACCTGTTGACATCTTTTATGATGTGGACCCAGAGAGGGTCAATCGGTATCTCCGAGACCTTGAGGCCTACATTCATGCACGCCAGGGTTATGCAGTGTTAACTCACCGTGTCCAAGCCATCCTACGATTGGTGACTGGTGAGGAGGAGGATGGGAAGGATCACTCTTTAAGGGGTGATGATTCTGTTGGTTCCCTGACTGTGGCTGAGGTAAGGGGATTTCTCTCTCTGCCTTTGAGGTCCCTCCCACAGGTAGCTCCCGAGAGTTCTAGGGTGGCTGCGAGACCTAGAAAACAACCGCGGATAATGGCGCCCCCACCAGCCCCGATCGCTTCCCGACCATCTCAGGTCGATCCCCCCGACTAGCTATTCCTATTACAACTACATTTCCAGATACATGGGGGATGTGGGATGACCTGAGGGTCAGCGGCTCAAATGAATAGGTTTGGATGCTATTTCAAACGGACCCTCTCCAGCTTCCGGGTGTCGGGAATATCTTTGCTCCTCTTTATTTGTCGTTGGAAGAAGATCTGGGTGAAATAGTCGATTCTTTAAAGGATAGGGACGCATATGTGAAATCAATCTGAAACCGAATGTATGGGTCTAATCAGGTGTCCATGATGATAATGCATCCTAAATCTTCTAATATCGAGGAAGAGGTTTCCCTAATCATCCATCCTGGTCTTCTCCCTTCTTCATTGTGAAGGTTCTAACATTTCTTTTCCTTACGCAGGGTGACGAGGAATCTCAGGGGCAATTCCTTCCCCATAGTATACTCCCTGGGGTACTGTAGCCGTCAAACTTGTGCCTTTGACTTTGGGGGTCATCGAGGAAGGGTCTCCAGGCGTAGTGGATCACATGGAAGCGACTATTGTGGATCTGACAAGGGTCTTTCTTCCTCTGGCTAGTCCTAGCGCTCTAGGTGGGGAATTGTCCCTTCGGTAGATCTATAAATGTCAGTAGGCATCCCGATTATCAGAATAGCTCAGACAAGGAATAATGGGTAATTATGATTCCCGTTTCCCTGATTATCAACTCAGATGTTCTCACTCCGCCAGATATTAACTATTTTCGGTGTTGTGGTGCAGAGCGGATCAGTGACCTGGTCGTGGCTGACCAAGTGGTCGTACCTCCCACACCTTTACAATATGAGGGACCACCCATGACCATTTCTGAGCGCGATGAGGTGGCGGGACCTACCAAAGGATTTAGTGGTACAGACGCCTCCATTATGTCTTCAACGGTCAGGAATATGACAGAGGAGGATTATATGGAAGATGAGACTCTCGCTGATCACACAACCTCTATAGCTACGGGGGAGGATGGGATGATTGTGACTACTGAGGAGGCCCCATATCTAATGGGGTTAGCTATCTCGAACTCCATGGATCCCATTTTTATAGAGGAATAGATTGCTATCATTCCAGTTGTTGAGAACCTAGAGTAGGGAATTGTTCTATTTACTGGGGGAGTAATTTTTCCAAGCTTGATCTCCATAGATGACTACTTTTGGACTTCTTTGAGAGTTTTTGGCCTTGGGTGTGGCCTTAGGTCCTGGGAACCTCTAGGGGTTTCTATGACTCCATTTACCATTGAAAATGTAGCATCTTCTTCGAGCAGTAGTGGTGGTGTAGAGCTTGAGGGCACCGATGCCTTGATGATTGGGGGTAAGCTTCTCGATCTCTTTCCACTGAATCCCCACTATTCCATTTTCTGATTTGGGATACTTATATTACTTATTGGATTTTGGGCTTTAGGACCACAACCGTCAGTGCTGGATATTGTTCCATTGGATCCAATCATGCCCTTGACCACAACCACCGGGGGTGAAGTTGCTGTGGCATCAGAGCTTGCGGTTGAAGCCGTACTGGGTACCTCAGTAGAGACATTCATCCTAGAGTATACCTCTTCGTTTGGGAGTGACTCCGAGCCTAATAAACGGGCCCTCTCCAGTCTTCAACCTACTCGCCAAAGGGAATAAGAGAATATCTGGAAGCTGATTTCTCAGATTCCCTTAGCCGAGATGCCAACCAAATTGTTGAAGCTGCGCGATCTGTTTATTCTTCTAGGATTTTATGGCTTTGACTACCATGGTATTTATGAAATAGTCAAATAGGTGGTCACTGGCCAGGAGAGGCTTGGCAGTTTTTGAGTCTCATCTTTCCACTGCTAAGTCTGAATCCTACCTTGCTGTAACTCGACAAATTCATATGGCAGAAGCCCATGACCATGCGGGGGTGGTTACAAGACTTTAGGGGGAAGTTATTAAACAACAGTCTTGAATAGAGGTGTTGAATAGTGACATGCAGTGGCTATGGAAAGATAAGGCTAATTATATGGCCATAATTGAATAAGGGGAGCGGAAGATAGAGGAGGGGATGAGGGTGATCTTAAAGGCAGCACAGGAGGCGGAAGCACTACGGGCTGATGCGGAGGCTGAGACGACCCTGCTACAGAATCTCCTTCAATCGATTGAGGATTCTCACAAGCGCCTGATACAACTTTGTGAATCTGCTGAGAGTCTCCTGTAATAACCTTTCACTTCTAGAAGAGGCTCTAGATTGTGGAAGCCCTTCTCATCAATCTCGTAATAGAGAAAAATATTTTTCTTTTTGTTCTCTTTTAGTACTCTTTTCTGCCCTCTCCTATGATGTAAATTGTCCGGCATGGTTGTTGTATAAATAATAATTCACCAAACTTAGAATAATCATGGTTCAAGAAAATGATAAAATAGAAATGAGCTCTAATTTTTTCTTGGACCAAGGGATCCAGTGAGAATAGTTTGACTATTTTTTGGTTTTATAGAAAAAAAATCCACACAATTTTTGTCTTTTTCGATGATACCCTAACTTTTTCCTTGTACCTTTTAGTGTGGACCTAGCGGGTATAGCTAGGATTTTTCTTTGGTCGCCCTTTTTGGGTTTTCGGCCCAATGGGCTTTGTGCCTCTTTTTGTGAGCGGTTTAAAGTTCCACTGATAAGACTATCATCACTGATGTTTTAGGTCGAACATATTTGACCAGATATGGTGGGGAGAGGGACACAATGAATCTTGGTTGATAAAAAGATGTCTTAATACCTTTCAGACGCATGTGAGGGGACATGTTTAAATTTGAGCAACATGCAGGGCATGTCTCGAGGCATAGGAGTCGTGTCGGCATACAGAGGTAGGAAAATAATTTCCTAAGGAAGAATTGCCTTTGGTAGACAGGACAAGGGCAATCAATATGCAGAGCCACTGAGGGCATGGTATGCATAGTCATGAAAAGGTGTCCTTAGGTCAATGATTGTATTCTCCCGATAGCCGAGAAACTTTAGGGAAGTTGAGATTCGGGACCACCAGGGGTGGATTACAAGAGTTTGGCTCTTTCTGAGTACAGAGTGTGATTTGAGAAGAGACGGTGCCTGGATACGAGAGTAACATCTAGGATAAATTTCCTGGGAATGGGTGAAGTCATCCCTTCTCACACTGGTGTGAGACAGTGGTTTGTGTAGGTCGGGCCCGTGCACTGAGGGATATAGGAAATCCTCTATTCCTGACTAATCCCATGATGTTTCTAACCATACAATTTAACTTCATGTGGTGAGGACAAAAGAATTTTAAATTCCATGCAGTTTAACGCCATGCGGTGAGGATGGAGGGCATTACTATTATTAGATACTATTCAGTTTATTGTCACACAATAAGGACGTGGAATTATTTTAAATTCCGTGCAGTTTAACTTCATGAAATGAGGACGGGGGGCATTTTTAAATCCATAAAAATTATTGTAGTTAGAGGCATTTCCCTGGATGTTTAATTCTTGGTCTTTTTAGTTCCATGCCAAGCAGAAAAGACACGCTCCATGCAGTTTTGACGTCTTGAGGTAAGGATGTTGTTGCAAAGTCCACTCTTGATTTGAATGTAACTGGGCTCAAATATCTTGGCATGTCCAAGACATGGAGAGGGGTTGATGGTGTAAACCATGGTTCCAGGGATTCTGGGATCAGAAGAGATGATATGGGGGCGCTGGGTCCATTGAGTTATAAAGGTAGGAAGAGTGTCGCCTGGGGAAATCTTTCCTTTGGTAGACAAGCCGTGGGTGATCAATATGCAGAGCCACTAAGGTCATGGTATGCATAGTCATGAAAATGTTTCTGCAGGTTAATGAATTTCCATGTCTGAGGGACTTGGAGGTTTATGGGGATCCGCGATTGTCCAGGCCACAGAGTCTGTCATTTGGTAAGTAAATATATGGACATGTCAGGGATGCTCGCCCCTGGTTGTTGTTAAAACTCGAAGGGTTATCTGCACAGATTTATCTCGTACATGGGGTGTACCTTTACTCCATGTAGTTTAACATCGTGCAGTAAGGATGAAATACTCCTAGTTTAATGGTTGTAGAGTTCGGACCACTAGGTGACTATTGCTACAATCACCTGAAGGATAATTGAGTTAATTTGCTCTGGTATGCTTTGAACAAGGTGGGGGATTGAGGGAGTAAAAATGAAACTCTAGGGGTTCCCGGATCAGGAGATGTGGTGTGGGGGATCTGAGTCCGGTAAGCATACGGAGCTAGTAAGAGTATCACTTGAGGAAATCTTTCCTTTGGTAGACGGACCAGGGACGATCAATATGTAGAGCCACTGAGGGCATGGTATGCATAGTCATGCAAAGGTGTCCACGGGTCGATGACTTTCCACTTCCGATGGCCATGGATTGTTATAAAGATCCGGGATTTCTCATAGCACAAAGTCTATCATATGGGGATAATTGTGCCCGAGCATACAAGAAACATCTTCATTTCAATTGTCCATTGAGTCAAAGTATCCTAGCCCTGGCTTGGTGTTTGCAGATGTAAATCGTCGTATGAACCATGGGTGGATACGTAGGCTAACTAGGTAGGGGTACCCTTGAAATGCTTGGATGTGATGGGGGGGACGAACCTATAAAACGCTGCTCCAGCAATTTTTGGATCGGGAGATTTGATATGGGGGATCTAAGGCCGGTAAGCGTATAGAGCTAGGAAGAGTATCACCTGAGGAAATCTTGCCTTTGTTAGATGGGCCATGGGTGATCAATATGTAGAGTTGCTGAGGGCATGGTATGCATAGTCATGCAAAGGTGTCCAAAGTTCGATGACTTTCCACTTCGGATGGCCATGGGTGGTTATGAAGATCCACAATTTTTTGGGTCGTAGAGTCTAATGTAAGGAAAGGATGCATCCAAAAGTGCAAGGAGTATTCTGGTCCCATTTTTTCGTATATCTTGGGTGGGTCATGACGATTTTCATGTAGTTTAGCATCGTGTGGTGAGGACGATGATGAATCGTCATGCAAGGGGGATTCCAAGTAGTTTAACGTCATGCGGTAAGGACACTTGACTGTGTAGATTAACGTCATGCAGTAAGTACGAAGGGTATTTTTAACTCCGTGTAGTTTTTCGTCATGCGGTAAGGATGAGAAAAGATCGACAGATGGGCCCGGAGATAGGACTCTGGAGTTTCTAAGTATCCTGCGAGGACAAGAATCAAGCTACACGTAGTTCTTTCGAGGAATACACCTTGTGCAGGTTTGGTCCATGCATAGGGGAAAAGGGGAATTCTCTCTCTTTTTTTAGGGTAGCTGGGCCAAGATATAGAATCTGGGCGTCGCTACATATCTTGAAAAGGCAGAAATCTAGCCACATGTAGTTTATTCGAGGAATACACCTCGTACAGGTTTGGTCCATGCATGGGGGAAAAGGGGCATTTCAAGCTTAATTTGGGGGTGGTTGGGCCAGGATGTGGAACCCTGATGTCGCTATGTATCCTGCGAGGGCATGAATCAAGTTGTATGTAGTTTTTTAGATTCTATTCAGCCTGTGTTCATGCAAAGTAACCCAGCCATAATTCCTAAGCCCACGTGAGTAATAATCATTGTGAGAAACAAGGAATGGAGAAGGTCCTGGTTGCATGGTGTGAGAATAGGCATACTGAGAGGGCGGTGATTAAGGTGGTGGCTGGACCCGGTCATGGGGTCCAGGTGTCACTACGTATCCCGTGATAATAGGAATCAAGACATACATAGTTCTTTGAAAGGGATATGCCCCATGCAGGGTCAGTCCGTACATGGGGGAAAAGGGAATTTTTAAATTTATTTGGGGTTTTTGGGCCAAGATGTGGGATCCTGGCATTGTTATGTATCCTGCAAAGGTAGGAATCAAGCCGTACGTAGTTCTCTAGAATCCATGCAGTTTAACGGTGTGTGGTAAGGATGAAATACTCTTAGTTTAGGGTCATAGAGTTTGGACCAGCATGGGGCTTGGAAGTTTAATGTCCTGCCGCTCGGATGAATGGGGCTTGGTAGTTTAACATCCTGCAGCTCGGACGAATGGGGCTTCGAAACGCGAAATATTTCTTCAGGAATCTTGTGTTTGTAGGAGTATTAGTGAACTTCCCATGCATAGAGATCAGGGCATATTCTCCATTGGAGTAGACCTTGTGTATAACATATGGTCCCTCCCACTTGGGCACCAGCTTTGGAGGCTTCTTTCTAGGTATCATTGTGGTCTGGAGGACCAACACCAATTCTCCTTCCATGAAATTCTAAAGACGAACCTTTTTATTGAAGGCTTGTGTGATCCGGTTCTAATATACTTCCAGATGGTGCAAACTGTGAAACCACTTTTCATCCATCTATTCCAATTCACCTATCCATTTTTATGATTGTTCATCATTGGATAACTGATCACAAATGGAAACACAGAGCGAAGGAAATTGGAGCTCAATGGGTAGGACCGCTTCTGTTCCGTATACTAATGAGTAAGGAGTAGCCCGGGTAGTGGTGTGGATTATGGTTTGATAAGCCCACAATGCATGGAGGAGTTTGTCTGGAAATAACTTATTGTCTTTGTCCACCATTTTCTAGAGTATGTTGGACAGGGTCTTGTTGAAATCCTATATCTGTCCGTTGGCCACTGCATGGTAGCAGGATGAGTGGTTAGTTTTGATACCATATTCTTTGTACAGCTTCTCCAATTCAGCAGAGTAGAAGTTGGTGTCGTTATCCATCATTATGGTATAAGGGATGCCAAATCTGGTGATGATATTATCTTTCACAAAGCTGAAAATGTTTCTTTCCCCGACTTCCTTGAGGGGTACAAAAACTGCCCATTTGGAAAAGAAGCCAGTTGCTGTGAGGATATACTTCAGTTGTTTGGTCGTGGTGGGAGGGTATGGTCCCACGACATCCACTCCCTAGATGGAAAATGGCCAGGAGTACTTGGCTTGATGAAGTAACTCCGGGGGTTGATGAATGAAGTTGGAGTGAGTTTGGAAGGAGTGTCATTTTTCGGTAAAGTGCACACAATCTCGTGCCACAATGGGGCAATAGTATCCAAGCCTTCGGACCTGATGGGAAAGCTTAGACCCTGAATGGTGTGCTCCACATACTCTAGAATGTGCTTTTTTCATGATGGTAGTAGTTTCTTCTCTATCAATTCATCTGAGGAAAACTCTATCGAGGCCTCGCTTTTAGAGGACCTCTTGCTAACATGTGCTGCCATATAGGACAAAGTTGATTTCCCTTCTCCGTATTTGCTCTTGTTCAGCCCTTTCTAATGGAAGTTCTCCCTTTTGAAGGTAGTTTGCAATGGGGGTCATCCAGCCAGTAGTAGGAGCATATAGCTCAGGGATAGGGCTGACTTTGTTGATTTCATCCGCCTTAGTATGAACAAACGACAAGACCATCTCATAATGAGCAATACTGATAATTGTTTCATCTCGGTTTGGGTCAGCTAGGGTTGTGGCTGCATTGTCTAATGCATCGGCCTGGGCATTTTGAGACCAGGGAATATAGGTCAATGTTGGTTCTGTGGAGAATTCTAAAATTAACCCTCGAACATGGTCAAACAGGAGGATCAACTCCTCCTTTTTAATAGCATAGTCACCATTGAATTTCTTGATGACCAGTTTTGAGTCACCTTTTACATCAAGGTGTTGCACTTGCACCTGGAGTGCGAGCTCCAGGCCTGCAATGAGGGCTTGATATTATGCCTCATTGTTCATACATCCTTCTGACAAGAGGAAGGAATATGGAAAATTTTCCTTTTCTGGGGACATGAGTATGACCCCCAACCCCACTTTCTTAAATTTGGGATCTTCCATCCTCTTCCCTATCGGGATTCAGGATGCGCCGTCGAAGTACATTTCCCATGTTGGGGGATCCTCTTGAACAGAGAAGATGTCTTCATCAGGTTGCTCAACGTCCGGTGTGGTGGTCCCTATCAAGGGATGTTCTGCCAAAAATCTGCTAATGTCTGGCCTTTGATGGCTTTCTGAGGCCCAAACCGGATTTCCAACTGTTGCAGGATGACTGCCTATCGGGATAGGTGCCTAGTCATCATCGGACGGCTGAGGATGTATTTGATCGGGTTACTACGCGAGACCAAATGGAATTCATGATGCTACAGATAATGTCACAATTTATGAACTGTGAAGACCAAGGCCAAACAACTCTTCTCGATATTTCATTATTGAGTGTAAGCATAAATAATGGTTTGGCTGAGGTAATAGAGGCTTTTTTCACTATCGGGGTCATTTTTCTGTGTGAGGAAGGCTCCCAGTGACTGCTCTAAGGCCATAACGTATAGGATAAGAGGTCTTCCTTCAACCGGTGGCATGAGCACCAGTGGGCATAAGAGGTACTTCTTCAGTCTATCCAATGCCTCTTGGAAATCATATGTCCATTGGTATGTAACCCCATTTTTCATTAACCTGGTGAAAGGAAAACATTTACCCACCGGGTTGGCTATGAAACGCCTAATGTAGGCCAGGTGTCCTTGGAGTCCTCTCAGCTCAGTGAGATTATGGAGAGGTGGTAAACCAAGGATATCCTTTGTCTTTTCAGGGTTGACTTCGATGCCACGATGGTGTACAAAAAAGACAATTAATTTCCATGAGGTAACCATGAAGGCGCAATTCAAGGGGTTCATCTTCAGGCTATGTTGTCGAAGTTTTCTAAAGACGGTTTCAAGTTATAACAAGTTATCTGAGCGTTGTCTTGACTTGACCACCAATTCATCTACGTAACATTCGACAGATCTCCCCAGGAATGGTTTAAAGATATGATGCATGGTGTGTTAATATGTGGAGCCAACATTCTAGAGACCAAAGGGCATGGAACTATAGCAGAATATTCCTTGGGGGCCTTGAAGGTAGTGGATTCTTCATCTTCTCAGGCCATCCTGATTTGATTATACCCAGAATAACCATCCATGAAAGAGAGAGCCTCATATCCAGCAGTTGCGTCGATTAATAACTCGATGATCTGGACTGGGAAATCATCTTTCGGGAAATGCCGATTGAGATCCTTGAAATTGATCTAGACGTGGATTTGTCCATTCTTTTTCTTGATGGGGATAATGTTGGCCAGCCAGATGGGGTATTGGACCACCCTAATGAAGCTTTATTTGATAATATTATCGACTTCAGCCTCTATTCTGGCAGGATGAGTGGGGTGTCTCCTTCTGGCGTCTTGTTTATATCCCTCGTGGTCTTCTGGCAGACCTAAGTGGTGCGTTGCCACTTCGGGATTGAGTCCCAGAATTTTTGTGTAATTCCAGGAAAAAACATATCGGTGTTGCCTCAATAAGGAGGTGTATACCTCATGCTCGTCGGAAGACATGGATGCACTAATGAGAGTGGGACTTGGGTCTTCCTCGGTACCCATGTTTATTTCCATGAGCTCATCCACAATGGTGGAGATTCCTTCCTCGAACGCGAGAGGTGAATCCCTGAGATCTTTCTCCTCTTCTTCTCCTACATCCTCATCTTCTTGATCCGACGAGGGGAGAGATCTTGACACAGGCTCTCGAGATTCTGGAGGCAAGGCATTATGGGCATCCTCTCTCAATTGTTCGCCCTCAAATTGAGGGTTAGCAGTCGTTTCTACAATTCTATGCTTGGGCGTCATGGCATAAGTCATGAGGACATCTGAGTACGTGTTTGGACTTGAACCCCTACTCTCAACATGGTTGATGGGAAGTATGTAGTCTTCACCAAGCTGCTTGAGGGGGTCATCAGGAACCATTTTCAGACAGTTTGGAGCAGGGAACCAGTTGATACCATCGATTAAATGTTTCTTTTTCTTTTTATCATAAAACCTGGCGTCGATGTAGTGTGACTCGGAGAGCTCGAAAGGGGCCTTATCAGTGTGCAATGTCCCACCTTTTTTATTGATGCAATACTTGATACACTGGTGGTAAGATGAAGGAATGTCCATGTGATTATAGAGCCATGACCTTCCCAATAGGGCATTGAATGTTGTGTTCTGCCGAACCACCAGGAATTCTGAGTAGGACACAAGGTCTCCAAAATGGGTTTTGGTCATTATTTGTACCATTGGCTTCTGTTCACTCTTGTCGTAACGAAACAGAGTTGTAGCTGAGGGTATTAAATCATACTCACTGTAGCCCAACTTACAGAGCGTCTGTAGGGGAAGGAGGTTAACTCCGGAGCCATTTTCAATAAAGACTTTCTGGATCTCAACATCATTCAGTGTTCCAGACATATATAGTGTCTTGATGTGTCCTTGCATGATTTCATATTTATCCTGATCGGTGAAGGAAATCACTGCATTGCATTCAGCCAGGCTAGTCTCCATCTGGTAAATCTCAGTGGCAGCTACTTCGACTTGAAACTCCTGTGGGTTGAGAAAGGCTTCTATAAGAACCTCCCTAAGGTCTGATGACAAACTCAGGGCATCCAAGATTGACAGCTTGTCTAGCACTGATTCCAGCTTCTTAAGGATGTCGTATTTCTTCTCCAGTGGTCGACACTTCTCTATTGGTGGGAGAGTTTTAACAGGCACTTTGGGAACTGGAGTATGCGATGAAGAGGGGCCGGAAGCGGAGTCGAATGTCGATGATGTTCCCACTTTCTGGGGACTCATCTTGGCTGGTCTGTTTGTGCGCACTAGGTGGCTAGACACTTGTTCCTCTTATGATGGGTACTACAGAATGACGGGGCTAGAGTGGCTGCTTGTGGAGGTGGAGGGATATTCTTTCTCCTTCTGAGTCCATTGAAGGGCTCTCCTGTGGGTTTTCATGATGTTAACGGTTTGGGATGGGGTGAAACCATAGGGTTGGTTTCGACCGCGACTATGCCTCCCCTGGTATCCCCTACTTCTGCGATTCCTCCTCCTGGTTCCTTGTGTTAGGAATTCAGGTTCGTAACCATACCCTTCATTAGGTAACAGTTCCATTAGATGGACGACATTGATGGAACCAAAGATTAGCTCCTCATCCTGTGACGGGTCAGCCTAGTTGTTTGTCCCTGATGTTGCTGTTTGGTGGGTCGGTGCCCATGGCACCAAGTTTGAGGGCATAAAATCTGATAGCGTTAGGGATAACATCGGCCTTGTTGTGGATTTCTCTTCTTGAAATTTATTCCCCCCTTCTTTATTATTCTTGGATGATAGGCTTTTGTAGGATTGTGAAACTGATATTGTCAATTGTGTGACGCTAGGGGCTGTTTGCGGCCCCCCTGACTACTGTAGCTGAGCTCGGAGTATGCCATGAGCTTGGTTGACAGTCCCCTGAGTCAGCCAATCATTAAATTTCTGCCCCTTTTTGCAGGTGACTTCCTCCCCTCCCCTTCACTGGGGTTGGTGGTAGAAATGTATGCTACATGAGCTGGGGGTGGTCCTAGCTCGACCTGCCCAGAGTCTACCATCCTTTGCAGGAGGTCTTTGAAGACAAAGAATTCCTAGATAATAATTAATTGATTACAATAAGAAATGTGATACCACTAAATGTATCAATAATACTCTTGTTAAAAATGGATATTACATGAACTCCATAAAAAGTAATCATATCTCTATATATCCTTTTCCGTAGGGTGTATCTTCGTACATCATGGTCCTACTCATATAATCCCTTGCTCCACGATATCGAGTATAGTAATGTGACAAGAAACATTGCATACCATGTAATCAAATTATCCAATCTTCATTTTCTTTGGGTAGGAAAAATATGTATATGAATATATATCATGTAATCCATCAAAATATATTTGGATTTCACATGTCACTTAACTAATCATGACCATAAATTTTCTCATTTTAACTCAATCATAGTGTTGTATCTGAAACCCTTTATACAAGAGGATAAATTTCATCTTTATTATGAAAAACTCACTACAAGATCATAAACACACCAAAGAACCCTATGATTATCTCAATATTTAAGAATAGCATAAGAATTATATAAAATTATAAAGGATCACATTAAGTTAGTTTTTTAGTCTTAATTAGTGGGGATTGACATTAAATACACTCCCATAAATATTTCAATGAAGTTGTGTGTGAAATTTGTTATGATATACTTTTGTGAGTAATCATAGATAAAAAGTCACACTTATATCTTAGAATAAAACCATGTATCTCTATATGAGGCCCTAATAATGATAATATTATCATATTATGGAAACCCATGAATTTATAAGATGATCATCAATTAATAAAAACTCAAATATTTCTCATGAGAGGTTATTTATCACTTTACTCTCATGTGATAGATTCTACACACATGAATTAATAATATAATGGAAATTTTCATTAATAAACCCTAACACATAATATAATACTAAACATTATATCATACAAAATAATTCATAGTATATTGATAAAAAAAATCATTAGATAATGTTTCCAACATATATAATACCCAAGGATCTACTAAATTTTATTATATGTTCACTCAATAAATATTTACATCATCACTCTCAATAATATCTTTGATTATATAAAACCTATGAATGTTGTGCCCAGTATTTATATGAGACTGAGGTTTCATATGCTAAATTATAACTCTATTTTTGTCACAATATATTTTTACTATGTTTTGAATGCTATGAAGTATCCATAGTTTAGTAATTAAATTCTTTGTCTAAATAAATTCCCTCATAACATCTGAAACAATGATGAACACAACTTCTATTGAAGAACCAATTATACTACACTGATTATAAATATTCCCACTAACTACTCCACCATTACAATATAAAAAAAATTAATATTAAGATCAATCATATTTGTTAGTTTGGAAATTAGTGTTGTTGTGGAACAGTACAAATAGCTCTTTCTCACCTTTAAAAACTAATATTACCTTAGTTCTTATTAATTACTTATGAATATTCATAACAATGATTTAAATACTCTTACCAATATTAGGTTTATATCTACTGATTATACATAAATCAAAAGATACATTAGTTCGAGTACACAACATTCCCTATATAACTATTCCTATTTCCAAGACATAAAAAATCTCATTCATGTGTCCCCTTTTTATATTAAGAGAAGGATATTGAGTCATTATAAGAATCACAACATGTAATATTGATAAAACACATTCATAGATTTTTCCATACAAAACCTATTTAAAAATTTACCAATATATGTGTCCTGAATCATACCACGAAACCTATTCAATACATCTCTATTAATTTTTATACCCCAATATATAGGATACCTCACCCCTTCTTTTCACTGAGAAACATTTTTCTCTCAATGAATTTATTTATTGAAAATCCATGATTTAATTTTTTATGAGTAATATTTTTTTTAAAATGTTGAGGGTCAATCCCCCATTATTAGACATTAAAAAATGAAAACTCATTTAAAACTAGGAAAAGAGGGGGAACCCGTTACATGAAAAGAAAAAATTCTTTAACGAAAAAAAACACAAACATCATAATGGTACAACAATCCTATATATATAAAAAATAATTATAACCATTTTTAATGAATGAAAATGGATTTATTACATCATAAAAATATATATTTCAACTCAATGTAGTTTTTTGTAATCCATAAATGGATAGTTATAATTTTTAAACCTTTTTTACACCATTCGAATATTAAAAACCATCGATCTATTTAATATTCACATAACTAAATATATTTTTATTATGGAAAGTGATTATGATATCTATATAGTAAATTTTATAATCATATAAAGTTGAAATATTAATAAAAATATGAATAATATTTATAATGGTGGTGAGAAGGATTCTTCAAAACTAATACCATGAAATTTTTTATAACCTTTTACTACTATGAAAATGGTTTTCCCTCCATGTTAATTTTATTTTATAAAACTTTATTTTACACTCTGGGTATCACCCATTTAGGTGGATCAATCAAGTTTTAATTATTATTTGTATATATAGATCCCATTTTAGATTTCAAGATCTTTAACCATTTCTTAGAATCAAAACTCTCAACATCCTTCTCATGAGTAATAAGTCCATCTTATATGAACTCAAATTTATCATAATATTCAATATGAAATCCATATATTTCATGATCTTAATGAATCCTATGATACCATAATGGTTATTGTGGTACTTGAATTTATTTTTCCTCTAGAATCTCTTGTAGAATGGAATCTGTTTCCATATCGGGAAATAATATTTTTTTATTGTTCTATAACTTTACTAAGGTTTCATTTCCTCCCACAAATTGCTCAATAAATATATTCCTTATTATTAAATAAAATATGTTGAGTCTTGAACACTTTTAATTATAATTAAATATAAAAATATTAACCCATTATTTATTTTGGTTTTCCAAAAAATACGCATTTATCAAATATAAAGACAATATTATCTAAAATATCACACTATACATGAGCTTCATAACCCTAAATCCCCATAACGTATAAATAATGTTATTTTCCATTCCTCATCTTATATGGTATATTTATAGATTCCTTGGATGTAATTTTATTAACTAAGAATGTGATATTTTTAAGGTAATAAACTTTGCAGGATACATAAAGTTCAAATTAAATTTTCATTGATTTAATCAGGTCTAATAAGGTATGATTACTGCTTCTAGTGTCCCAATTTTTTTCTAACTAGAGGAGTAATTTGTAAAACAATCCAAAATTATATTAGATGATTAATAAATTCATATATTAAGTATTATTTACATAAATAGAATCAAAATATTTCTATACTCTTTCCAAATTGATTTTATACTTTATTTTTGAATAATTTAAACATTTAAAAATTTTCAAACTTATTATTCATAAGATACACATAACTATGTTGATTAAAAATAACCAATTAATTCATGAATTATGTATAACCACCATTATCCCATGTGCTCATTGGAATATATATATCTATAAATATTAATCCCAATGGCTCATTACCCCTTTTAGTTTTCCACTTAAAGAGAATTAGTTATTTTTTATAATAAAAAAGACTTGAATGTGTAAATTGATTCCAATAATCCATCCTTATTAAATATTTAAATATTTCTCCCAATTATATTTCTATGGAAAAAATGTCATTGAAAAGTGGTGTTATAATTTTTAACTTCAATATTCTAATTTTGAATCCTATAAAATTTATTATCCATATCTAGAATATATAAACCATTAACCATAAACCTAATGCAATTTTTTTTTTGTAATTCATGTATATAAAATAACATTTTTTAATCATAAAAGAAAATAATTTCTTAACTTATAATGAAATTTAAATAAAAATTATATTTATGGATAGAACATTTTAATAATTTTTTAATTATAGAATTAATCCACTTAGTAGATGTAGCTCATAAGTTCTGATTTATAATGTGTCAACTTTTTATCTATTTCCAATAAATACATCTATTTATCCCTTAACTAATTATCTTTTATTTATCCATCTTTTTACTTAATAAAAATGCATGATGCATAATATATAGAGGTTTAGGGTTTTTCTCTTACTATATTGTAAAATGATAAAGTTGTTTAATTATTGGAATTTATTCTTAATATGTTATGGTGTTATATCCTAAATTTTGTTTTGAATTCAAGTTAAAAATTTAATTTTGTATATTTTTAATAGTATATTTAGGGTTAGGTTCACATTTTGGGAAATAAGTGTGTATTATTGTTTTTAATAAATAAATAAAGAATCATATACTTAGGAAATAATGAAGGCTGACTGTTTGGGGTTACTTTTGAGGCAAATGAGGATGCACAGTTTGAAGCGTGATCATACAAGAAAAATCACGCTTCCAGGGTTGTGATGCAAGATGTTGTGAACTGCTTAAGAAACCATGAAACCTAATTGTGTATGCACATTTGAGATATTTTTTTTTATTTAAATCAGTAATAAACCCTTGTTTAACTCCATTAATCAACCCCAAATTACCCATTTGACTTTTAAGGGTTTATAAGGGTGGTTTTAGGTACACTCTTCAAGGATTTGATGTATTTTCGTCATTAGGGTTCACTTTATCATCAAATCAAATATTATATCTGTAGATCTATTACTATTTTGAACTATCACTTTATACCTTTTAAAAATTCATAATTCATGGAAATTAAATTCATGGAGATTAAATATCTAGAAATTTTTTTGGCAGTTTGTTTCTAGGATTGAGAGAATTCTTACTGAAATATTGATTATTTGAGTGTAATAACATGAGGTTAAATTTTTTAATAAATGATTAAAATTATAATTAATTCTATGTATTTTGATTGAAAAATCAAGGTTGGTGATTGAAATTATTATCTTTTGTTATCTTTGTGGATCTAACATGGTTTTATTCTTTTAGAAATATGGTTAAATTTTATTTTATAATTAATAAGTTTGGTTAAATTTATTAAGGGGATATTTTTATAATGATGGAATTATATTTTGAGATTTAAAATAATTATTTAATTTTTAATATTATTATCTTTCTTGTATTGATATAGGATAATTGTTGAATAAGATAGAATTATTACAAGTGGCATTCCAAGAGAGGATAATTATATATATTATTCTTAAGAGGATTATCTAATGTGGTCTTCTAGTGAGGTGGATTTGATGTGGTATTCCAAAAATGTGGGTTAGATATGGTATTCTATGTTTGAAAATTGACTATAGTATTCTAAGTGGTTGTGATAATGAAATAAATAGACATTGATATACAAATTAACAAAAATATTTAGGATCCTTATATGGATAATACAAGGAAAAAATGGTTATGATGAATTTAAATTTCCTTGAGACAATGTGATGTTTAAGTTGAGTATAATGTATTCTCATATTGGAACATGTTTGGGTGTTTATGGTGATGGGGATGGGGTGAGTTAATAGGTTGCTGAGATTGAGCATATATAATTTTATATTTTGTTATTTCTGTGATGGATAATTTTTGTATTCTCTATTTTCTATACAATTACCATATGATTTGGGTTAAGAACAGTCTAAAATCCATGTTTTATTGGATTCTAGGTGAAACCCAATATCTATATTATAATTGATGGGAAATTACCAATTTTCTTTTTTACTCATGGGATATAGTATTACCTTGCGTGGATATAGAATTATATTTATATACTAATCATTTTATTTTTTATTACCTTAGGGATTTTATATTTCCAAGTGGTAATATAGTTTCTAGGAATTGGGGTTTGGGGAACCTTATATTTTATATTTTATTAATATATGTTCTACTTATCATATTACACATAATGTTTTTTTGGAAGGGTGTGTATGTGGTGAGATGGGACAAGTTTTCAATTCACCTAAAGATAGGAGAACTTATCATGTATTTTTGTCCCAATCATAGAGTCTTTAGTATAATTCTTCCAGAAGGACATATAAGGGTTGTATAGGAGGAACCTATTGAGTATAATGTGTACTCATCCCAACTTTTGTCAATAATTGTTATATTGTCACGAACCAGACTAGATACCCTAGTACCCTGATAACTGATCTTTCTCTAACATAGCCCAAAGGGAATTACTGATCCAAATGTGTTGGTGACTAGAACTTAGTATTATAAAAGATGAAAGTGGGAACTATTTTTACCAAAAAAACTACATAAGATAATGTCACAAGTCAGTATGCTCGATACTCGAAAAAGGAGACACTTCTAGAATGAAACAGGTAAACAAAATCCAAACAAAACTTCATCAAATTACCCAACACATATCAAGATAAAATCTCAAACATCCCATGAAACAAGTGGATAATATCTCCACCAATCACCTCTTGGACTCTGGGCCCCAAACATCAAGATCCTCCACCAATTCCAAGTGGCTACTTTCCTTTTCTCAAACCTAGAATAATATAATCTACAAAAACCTGAAGGAAAAGGTTGGGTGTGAGCTAAAAAACCTAGTTGGGTCTCACCAAGTGTTGCATAAAAAACACCATATCAATAAAACAATTATGATATCAATTTAAATAGATTAAGTAATGGAAAATCATTTACATATTTTCAATAAAACATTATTTCAAACAAATTTATGAAAAACATATATTAAAATGGGATTAAATGAAAATTTTATATAAAACAATCAAATAAGTCAGTTGGAATTAGTAAAATAGTTCTATAATCAATGGAATGCACAATCAAGTCAAGTAAATCAAATCAACATGCTAACATGACACACTTTTCATTATTTTCTTGTAATAGGATCATTTCACTTCTCATTTTTTAATATGTCCCTAGAAATGTGTGCACACTCAAATCAGCACCCCATTAGGGGAGCCGCTATAATATTTCATTCTATTCCCTATTAGGGGATACATTATGGTAAATCTATCCAAACATGGTTTAATTAGTGTTGTCATTGTAAATCCATTTATAGGGAGTAATATCCCTAGAGTGGTTTTTCCAATTACCTATTAACTACCCAGGATCACATGTTCTCCAACAATAAATCAATCATTCATGGGAAATCAAATTAATAATCCCTGAGGGGACCCATTCTATGAAATCTTATGCTTCAAAATATTTTATCATTCAAAATTCATTTTCCCAAAAATCAGTTTTCAACATGCCCATTTTTATTTCAAAACCTAATCATGGTTTTCATTAGTTTCATGCCTATTCAAAAATATCTTTAAATTTAATCGATTTTCTTAGGGATCAATATCCACTCATTTTCATCAAATAAATTTTCAAATTAATCCATTAATTTCCACAAATACACCCAAAAATATCATTTTTATTGAAATTTGGGGGTTTTCATCAATTAAATGCCAATCTCAAAATCAAACATTAATAAATTCATATATGAATTTTTAAATCATTTAAAAATTAATTTCAATTTATTAAATCAATATAGGGTTCCAATTGAATGTAAGTCTTATGAAACCACCTAACTTTAATCGCATGGTCAAATATAACACCAACAACGAGACTAATAATGAAGAATGAGGTGAATGAGATTAAGAAACGCGACCTAGAATCAAGAACCATAAAAATGGAGTTTAGATCCATCAATAACATGATGATATTTCAAAGTCTAATAAATAGAGAAGAGATGATCGGAAGAGTCCATATGAGAGAAGATATACTAAATTGAAGAAGATCAAACAAGATCAACATTGATTTCATATTCCAATAGAAGGAGTTTGAGAATCCAAAAATGCTTCTTGAGAGCCTTTAAGACCAATTAAAACAATTAAGGTTGGATGTGTATCAACTATGGGTTAAGTCAGTGGTCCATGGATTTTAAAATAAAATTTTGGGGGATTAAAAACTTGCACGCATGATTTTCTAGGGAGGCCACATGGTTAGTAGTAATCGTGAGCCCTAACCATAAACCATGATTGGGATTCTATTTTGGGTTCATAGTTTTAGGGAGAGGCTTCATGGTTTGGTAAAACCATGAACCCTCTTCAAATTTAACCAACATGGAAACATTCTTTTTTGGGCCAAACCTCACAGTTTTCCCTAACCATGAGCCAACTGTTCACAACCCCTTAAAGATCCAAAATTTTCCTAATTCCACCCACAAACAACCCAAAAAATCCAAAGTAAGGTAAAAAAACAAGGGTCATGAAGTACATGTAATAAGGTAACATGATGTATCATCCTACCCACTATAAAAACTTTATGTCCCTAGAAATCCTGTTAAAAAGAATCCAAGTCAAAGAGATAAGGACACTACTCTATCATTGGTGTCTCACACTCCCAAGTCTCATGTGAATCGGAACCATGATACCATAGCACATAGGCCTAAGGTATCATCCTACAATGAAGTAACTTTGTATAAGAATCAACGATTCTAATTATATGTTCATTAACAGATAAATTGGTCTCAACGTCAAGATATTCCCAGCTCAAAACATGATAAGGGTCAAAAAAATACTTTCAAATATGTGAAACATGAAACACATTGTTGATTGAAGTCAACTATGGTGGAAGTGATGAATGGTAATCCACTTTCCTCACCTACTCAATAGTCTCAAAAGAACCCATAAACCGCAATATAAGCTTTCCCTATTTCCCATAACATTAGTTACCCAACTGAGGTGAAACTCTTAAGAACAACTGGTTACTAACCGAAAACTCCAACGATTATCAATGATGATAAACATAGGAATTACACCAGATATGTGATATAACCATTCTCTAAAAAATCAATTGAATATTTTCCATCATCTCTTAGACCAAACTCATTCCAACCATGGAAGTTTCACCAATCTCTGACCAACACAACATAGATTTACATGGTCAGTCATACAAAGCCTCAAAATGATGCATTCAAATTGCAGAATGGTAATAGTTATTATAATAAAACTAAATATTTCCCAAGTGGACATACCAAGCTCCAATAAAGTTCAGAACACAAGAACATAACATGTCCTTGAGGATCTTTATAGCTCGTTATATATGTCTATCCATCCACGGATGATATGTCGTGCTCAAACACACTTGAGATCTTAGTGCCTCTAAGAGGTATCTCCAAAATAGATCAGTAAAATGTGGATCCATATCAAATACTATAGAAGATGGAACACCGTGAAATCTGATGATCTCCTTCACATAAAAATTTATCACATCCTAAACTTTGGTTATACCCTGAATGGGTATTACGTGAGCTGATTTGGTAAACTTATCGATCAAAACCAATATAGTATTCGTTCCATGAGGGTAGATCAAAACCCAACCAAAATTTCCCTAGAGATTTCCCCCTTCCAAGTCTGCACTCGAAGTGGGTAATTGAAATTCTAAGGGATCTGGTGGTTGAATTTGACCAGCTGAAAGTTATAATAATGTGAAACAAAGTTAGTGAATTTTTTTCTAATACGTGGATATTAGAATCATCGCTACATGTCACAATGAATCTTCATGGTAATAGGGTGCACTGTCCACAATGAATTATGGTGATCCCCCATTACATCACTTATTATGGGAAAAGGTACAAAAAACCAATTCTAAAAACATAGGATTACCATAGAACAAAATTTCCAATCGCTGATGGTCTCCCCACTATAAGGAGAGTCCCTAATTCTATAGAATTCATCATCAAGATTCGACTCATATAGAATCATCTTGAGATGAGATAAGTTCAACTGAACCCTTTCTAAGACAACCTTGTCCCTTCACTACTGGACTCCCAAATGAAACTGGGTAAAAAGATCCCTATATTTTCACTCTTCTAATGAATCTTTCATGACATGGGTTGGAGGTTTCCTACTCGAAGAATCAAAAAATATATTCCCCTTAATCAGGGTGTAGAAAATGTCAAAATCAAAAGAATACAGGTACTCCAGAAAATGCCTCTATCTACGGGTCAAATATTTTTGAGAGAATATATAGATCAATATTTTGTTATTGGAATAAACAGTAAACCTTTCTCAAAAAAGATAATTACACCAACTATTAAGATCATGTATCATAGTTGTGAGTTTGAGATCATCAGCTGGATAATTATTTTCATGTGGACTAAGCTTTCTGGATCTATGGGATACCACATGATCACCCTGTATAATAACATAACCCAAAACTGAACCTGATGCGTCAAAAAAGACTACATAACCCTGACCAGCCTCTGTAAGAGTCAACACTAGCCCAAAATTCAAAATTTATTTAAACTCATTGAAATAACTCTGAACATTTTCATCCCAAAATAACATCACTCCCTTCCAATTGAGGGTGGTCATTAGAGAATTGAGCTTCAATAAGTCTTTAACAAACCTATGATAAAAGCTCGCTAAGAATAATAAGCTCTATATCTCAAAAACATTACGTGGTTGCTCCCATGTCATAAGAGCCTTCACCTTATCAAGATCGATTTAGATTCCTTATTTTGAGACCACATAACCCAAGAAATTTACTTCCCATATCTAGAAATTAAATTTTTAAAGTTTGTATAAAGTCTATGATCTCTCAAGATTTCTAGGACTACTCTCAGATTCTACTCATAATCCTACTCATTATTTGAGTAAACCAAAATATCATCCATAAATACTACCACAAATACATCAACGTACTAATGGGATATTCTTTTCATCAAATTCATAAAGACTTAAATGTAATCTGTTAGGACAAAGTGCATAACAAGATACTTGAAGTGACCATACCTTCTTCTTAGTGTAGTCTTTAAAATTTTAGATTCCTTAATTTTCAAATGGTGATAACTAGAACAATTATCAAACTTTGAGAACCACTTTCCCTTTTGAAATAGTAAAATAAATCAAACCTATAGTAACAGATACTTTTTATTTATCAGAATTTTTTTTAGTTTTTAGTAATCAACATATAGGTGAAGCGTTCCATTAGTATTCTTAGGAAAGATAATAGGTTCCTCCTATTGTGACACACTCATGCGTATAAAGACTTTCTATAAAAGGTATTGCAATTGAGTCTTTATATCTTTCATTTTTTCTAGTTCTATATGGTAATAATTAATAGATATTGGTGGAGCACTAGGTACTAAATCAATAGAGAACTCCACATATCTTACCAACGCTAGACCAGAGAACCCATAAGAAAACACAACAGGAAACTCGATGATGACTGAGGGGAGATCATCATTCAAAGATTCACACTCCAAGACAAAATAAAACACAAAAAATTACCTAAAAAAATCAAAAATTATGGCCTATATCTACTCAACCTCAAGTCCCATTCTCCCTGAAAGACACAATACACCCCTTCAGGTGCATCTAAAGAGACCTGTTGAAGATAACTATCAATTCAGGCCTTATTAGTAATCATCCAATCCATCATAATGAATTTGAGTGATATCAGGGGAAAACCTTAATATGTATTAATTTTATTTGATCCACATATATCATAATCAAACATTTTATAAATAACCCATGTAGAATAATATAAATGAGTTTCATATCAAAATCATGGTGTTTCAAAAGTGCATAAAAACATGGTCATTATTTCATTTTTAGCCCATGGTAAAGGAATGTTCATTTTGTGTATGTTAATACAAGAATATAATAAATAATTTTTACATCTCGATGAATACCCTTTGAAAATAAAGAGTCTTGAGTATTCACAAAAATAAAATAAAAGATAATTTCTTGAGGAGAAGAGGGAAATTTGGAGAAGTAAATTTGGCAGCATAACATATATAAAATATGGTTTTGAAAAAGGGTAAAATGAGAGTGGAAAAGGGTCTAAAATTGATAAAACATAATTTTGATGTAAAGTTAAGATAAAAATTCTAAATAGAAGAGATTTAATATAACATTTATAAGATATATATGAAAAGAGGTTCTTGAATTGAGGAGAAAAAAAGGATAATTCCCTTATCTTGAAGAGTTACTCCTAAATCTTGTAGAATAGAACCTTGGGGGATTGATTATAACTTGGGAGGACTCCTAGGGAGGTAAAAATATGAATTATTCATGGAGTATGTATTTTTAGTGAAAATAAATGGAAAAATTGGTGGGTATTTAGAGAACAATTAGAGGATTTGTTTAATAATATCCAAATATAGGCCTTGGAAATCTAATTTCTGGAAAATGGAAAACCATGGGATTAACCATGTATTTGGACCCTTGGGACATATTTTATGTTATTTTAACCCTCAAGAACCCGAAATCATATTATATTACTTATTTTGAAAAGGAAAAGTAAAATTTCTACACAATAATATTTTTAATGTTAAAGTTTCTCTTTCAGACTTTGGAAAGTAAGTTATACGTTTGGAAATTGATTAAAATCTATTAAAATATTTTATATTTATCAGATAACATATTTTGAGTCATGTATTATGGGAAAATAATCATTACATTACTATGATATAATTATGAAGTCATTAAACATACTGAGAACCTCAAACTGTATTTTTTCTATTCACGAAAAACAATATTTTAGAAAATTCTTATAAATTCACCCTAAAATAATTTCAATGTACTGATTTAAAAAATGATATTTATTTTATCATAATAATTCTATTAATATTTTAATTTTAACTTTTAAATATAAAAATCTTTATTTATTAAAAATAATAACGGTTTGAAAACGCATTGTCAAATTTCTAATAGTTAAAAATTTTAGAATTATTTTATAATATATATTTAAATAAATGTTTTTTTATTATAATATTTCTTTAAAATAAGTATTATTCATAATTAATTAGTTTATTATTAAAATTTACATCTTTTCTAAAAATTACAATTTGGGTCTGAAAAGTCAATTTATCAAATTCATCTCAAATAAATCTATATTTTATTGACTAAGGATCATAATGTTGATCAACTGTATTAGTTGAAATACATAAATGGTGATGATAATATTTCATTATGAATATCATATCATACTCACATCATTTCTCACTAGTAATCCTACAAAGGGTTTTAAAAAACCATTGCTAAAGTCTATTTTTCTCATAATGCTTCCTTTCCTTTTTAAGATCTTCAAGTAAGGGGTAATATTCATTGGGGAATTCAAGCATATGGAGCTTTCTAAAGTGAAAGTACTATTATTTAATGTTCATATCCAATTTTGGTTCATAGGTTTACTAGTCCAAATTTATTCATGATTTATTATGTTCTCATGAAATAAAAATTATGTGATTCTATTGTAACACATAATAAAAAGTTATAGGGAGGAAAGAGATCCATAAATAAAAGAAGTGCATTTTTTGGGACGTTACATTCTCTCCCTTTAAAGAAATTGAATCCTCATAGTTATTTCTTATATATTGATACCATTAATTATAAATAATAGTGTCTTCCTCAATGTTCTTGATATTTAAAAACTCTAAAGTAAAGAATAATCTTATTTTTTATTTCATGCTTCTAGGATTATAAACTTCAATATTAACAAAAAGTTTATGTTACCTTTATATCCTTAATAATGGTTCCTAAAAATCTTGTGATTAACCAAACATATACCCCAAGAGTGTCAAAATAGGATCATAATAAGGAATGTTTTCTTTCACTAGTTCCTATTCGAGTCTAGATTAAAGAAGTGTTTTCTAGTGTTACCCCTAGATACATTTGTTCTAGAGTTATATCCACTTGTTCACATCAAGACATGGATTTCTTTTCTCAAGAACCACTTACTTAATATTTCACCAAAATACCTGGATGTTTTCTCATATTTAAAAATTTCTAGAGCATTCTTCCTAAGTTTTTCATATCCTAATTTCTACAAATAACTAAATTTTCCTTTGAAACCAACTATGGAATCCCACAATTTTATTACATAAATTGTCATTACATAATACACATTTAGAAATTCAAAAGATATTTTAGGTTTAGAGTCTTGTAAATTAGGTACATATTACATGAATTACATAAAGGTAACATAAAAATAAACATTAATCAATTCTTTTGGGAGACCCATTTTTTCATTACATGTCATCTCACAACATCAGATTCCTTTGGGACATACATAAAAGGAAATGGGTGAGCATAAAGCTCAGTAAGGGAATAAACAATGGATATAATTTACTTGTTATAAAAAGGTATATAATGAGTCATGATTATATGAATATTAGGAATATCATAAAATAAATAAAATGAATAATATCATGTATTTTTAGATAAAAATTTTAATTTAAGAATTCATAATAATACCACCAAGGTTAATCACCATGGTTTCATAAAATTACCATATTTACTCACCATGGTATCATATTACATGTCATCTATAGAGAATAAATTATTCACCCAATAAATTGAATCAATATCAAGGAACACCCTTAATATGTATTAATTTCATGTGATCCACATAGATAATAATCCAAAAATTTATAAATAACCCATGGGTAATAAACAAAATGGGTTTAATATCAAAATCTTTATATATTAAAAGTCCTTAAAAACATGGACATTATGTCATTTTCAGCCCATGGTAAAGGAATGTGGATTTCATTTATGTAAATCCTAGAATCAAATAAATTATTTTGGAATCTAGTTGAATACCCCTGTAAAATAAAGAGGATTGGGAATTCAAAAAATAAAATAAAAGACAATTTTTTAAGGAGAAGAGTGAAAGTTTTGGAAGTAAATTTGACATCATAACGAGTATAAAACATGGTTTTGTAAAAGAATAAAATGATAAGGGAAAATGGTATCCCATTGGTAAAAAATAATTTGGCAGTAAGGTTGTGATAAAAAATTGTAATAAAAGATAGTAACCATAACATTTAGAAGACATATATTAAAAAATATTCTTGAATTGAAGATACAAGAAAGATAAATTCCTTTACCTTGAAGAGTTACTCCTAAATCTTGAGGAATGTAACCTTGGGGGATTGAGAAAACCTTGTAAGGACTCATTTACAGGTAAAAATACAATATCTTCATAGAGGATGGATTTTTAGAGAATGGAAATGGAGAATTTGGTGGGTATTTATAGAAAAAGTGGAGTATTTTTCTAATGGTTTCCAAATAAAGGCCTTGGAAATCTAGGTTGTGAAAAATGAAAAACCATGGCTTGACCATAGTTTTTTCCCATGGTTTTGGACCTTTGGGAAATAATTTTATTCTATTTTAACCCAAAATAACTAAACATCATATTATATTGATTCTTTTTTAAAGGAAAAGTAATGTTTCCACAAAATAAGATTTTATTGTTAAAGTTTCCATTTTAGACTTTGGAAAGTAACTTATAGGTTTTGAAATTGATTAAAATATACTAAAATATTTTATATTAATAAAATAAAATTTTTGAGTCATGGATCATGGTTAAATAATTATTACATCACTATGAAATAATTATTAATTATTTAAACATATTAAAAACCTCAAACAATATTTTTTATATTCATGAAAAAACAAAGTATTTTAGAAAATTATCATAAATTAACCCTAACCTAATTTAGAAATTTTGATTTTAAAAATGATATTTACTTTATAATAATAATTCTATGAATATTATAATTTTAACTTTTAAATATAAAAATCCATATTTTTAAAAATAATAGCGGGTTAAAAATGTATAGTAAAATTTCTGACAGTCAAAATTTATAAAATTAGTTTTTCATTTATATTAAAATAAAAGTTTTTTATCATAATATTTTATTAAAATTAGTATTATTAATAATTACTTAGTTTGTTATAAAAATTTATATATTTTATGAAAAGTACAATTTGGGTCTGAAAAGTCAATTTATCAAGTTTATGTTAAATAAATATATATTTTATTGACTAAAGCTCATAATGATGATTAAATTAAATAGTTAAAAAACATAAATTATGATGATATTATTTACCTATGAATAGCCTATGATACTCTCATCATTACTCACTACTTATGTTATAATTGTTTTTACACATCCTTTACTAAAGTATATTTTTCTCATAATGCTTCTTTTCCCTTTTTATGATCTTTAAGGAAGGGGTGATCTTATTAGAGAAATTAAATACAACGGAGTTGGTTTAATTGAAAGTAATATTATTTAATTTGTAAAAATAATTATTTCTCATAGTTTTAATAGTCCAAATTTATGCATGATATACGATGTTCTCATGGAATAAAAAGTGTGTGCTTCTATTATAAGACATAATAAAACATTATACAGGGGAAAGAGATCCATAAATAAAAGAGGTACATTTTTTAGTCATTATAATACCTATCTCAAATCATCGAGCCTTCGGTTTCTCATTATTCACAACCTCAAGAGAAAACTATATGAGATCTGCAAAACAGTTCGTGTACTGCATCACGATCTTGTCACCTAGTTAGTGGTTGAATATTTCTATAGACTATTATAATAACTTAAACTATAGATAAAATTGATTAGTTAAAAGGATTATAATATAATTACACTCTAATCCTTCACGATTCTTCAATTTCAACATTTAATCCCACTATATTCTGATGGGCCCTTTCAACTTAAAGATAACACACTTTACCTTAATCAAATTAGGAATTTCCAAGAACTTAAAAAGAAGATATTTATATTTTAGCCAGTCATTGGCCTATTGAGGATAATTAGAGCCTTCTAAATCATGTGGATTATAGATAAGATACTCTTTATCATTATTATAGGATTCATAACTTTGAATTTACACATATGGAGATTGAACCAGAATGGGTGTTAGCACCCAGCCCAAAGCTTTGATAACACACAGCACTATCTCAACAAGATTCTAGTCCACTAAAGGATTTTATTATTAGGGTTTTCTGAAATATTCCTATTGGTTCCTATTCAAAGGTCTTATTAGAGGTATGATGATATCCAATATAGATAGAAATCAATATAATAAACAGAAATATTAGATAGATCAAGGATTCACAAATAAAAGATACAATAATATCAATTCCATCAAATGATATTCACGATTAGGATTTCAAAAAACCCAAAAAAATCTAGGGAAAAGATTAGATTCATATCAAAAAAATTACTCAATATTATTTTCCCAAACACCCAAGGTGACTTAAGGCTCTTTATAATATGATTTTTCTATGAACTCGCTCATAACCACCTCTTAAGTCCCAAAAATATTATCTCATGTCTACTAGGACATCCCAACTATATATCAACATCAAGGATGGATACACAACCTGATCCTTTATTACCAATTTTTTGTGAACCGACATGGACACCCTGGTACCCTTATACCCAAGATGGATCTGATATAGCCCTAAGGGAATTCTTGTTCCCCATGGATTAGAGACTAGCACCTGTAATCAAACAAGACCAAAGTGGGAACAATTTTTTTCTACAAAGAAACATAGGATGATGTTACAAGTTAGTATGATCGACATGACTAAAAGGAAAAAAGTTACATAATCAAATAGGTAAACCAAAACCAAAAATATTACATTATTAAATTACTCAAAATGTATCAAAAAAATATCATACATCCCATGCAATAAGTGGATAACATATCCACCAGTCACCTCCTTGATTTATGGTCACAAATATCAAGATCATCTACCACCTCTAGGTCGCACATTCCCTTTACTCAAACCTAGAATAATATAAACTATAAATTTACAAAGGAAAAGTTAGTATATGAGCTAAATGGCCTATTATTGTATCACAAAGTGTTCCATAAATAATGTTATATTAATAAACTAGTTATGTTATTAATTTAAATAGATTAAGGCATGGAAAATCATTTAAATATTTTCATAAAAACATGATTTCAAATTAATTGATGATGAACATTAATCAAAACATAATTAAATGAATATTCTATATAAATTTTTTATATAAATAAGTTGGGATAAATAAAATAGTTCTAAAATTAATGGAATGTACCTTAAAGTTATGTAAAGCACAATAACATGCTAAAAAAACCTCGTGGTACGTTCGTTTCAAGTAATAGTATCCTCACACTTCTCATTTATGAACATGGATCTATAAATGTGTGGATACTCAAATCAAAACTCCATTAGGAGAGACAATATGGGAAATCAATCTACCCCCCATTATACGATCCACTATAAGAAATTTAGATGAACCTAGTTTAGTTAGTATTTTCATCATAAATCCATTGTTAGGGAGTCAGAGGTCAAGTATGCTTGTCCTAGATACCTAATAACTTCTTAGGATCACTTTTGCTCCAAAAGTAAATCAATCATTCATGGGAAAATCCAATCAACACCCCATGAGTGGACCCATTTTTGGCAATCATATTTTTTAAAAAAAACAATCTTTCAAAATTCATTTACCCAAAAAAATAGTTTTCAACATGCCCCTTTTTATTTCAAAACCAAATCATGGTTTTCATAAATTTCAATATATGAAATTTTCTCAATGATAAAAATCCATTGAATTTCATAAACTCAATTTTCAAATCAATCCATAAATTTCATCAAATTCACCAAACAATTTCAATTTCATCGAAATTGGGGGTTTTCATCAACTCCATGCCAATCTCAAAATAAAACCTCAATAATTTTAAATGGAAGTTTTTAAATCATTTAAAAACTAATTTCAATCTAGTAATGAAATATATGGTATCAATTGAATGTAAAATTCATATAGAAGCGCCTACATTTAATCATGCGGTCAAAGATGACACCCACAATGGGATCACCAATGAAGAATGATTTGAATGAGATCAAGAAACCCAATCTAGAATCAAGATCCATCAAAATAGATTTTAGATCCTTCAATAAATTTATGATCTACAAAACTCATAGGAAGAGTGAGGATAATATCAGATGAATCCATATGAGATAATATCTACTTACCCTAAGGAGATCAAATGAGATCAAAGGTCCTTCGATTCACTAAGAGAAGGGGTTTGAGGATCCAAACCTGATTCTTGAGAGCTTTGAAGAATAAGTAAATAAATTAGGGTTAATTTGGGGTTTATTAGGGGTTAATGTTGGGGTCTTGATATTTTAAAATTAAATTTCATGGGATTAAAAACCTGAGCCCAAATTTTTTTAGGGAGGCTTCATGTTTAGTAGTAAATGTGCACCCTATCCTTGCACCCTCCATGGGATTCAGTTTGGGGAGAATTATTTTCTCACACAATTAATTTAACCATCCACTAACCATGAAATCCCACACTATATGAATCTTATTAGTTTTATTGAGAGGTTGCATAATTTTTAGAAAATAAATCACCCCTTTCTACTAGCTCCAATAATACTGCATTGTTTCCTAGGCCAAATTGCATGGTTTTCCCTAATCGTGCACCAAGAATGTATAACCCCTTAATGATATTTTTTCCACATTTCAGTTGAAACAAATAAAAATAAACCCCAACCAAATTACAACAAGAAAAAGTGTTATTAAATACTAGTAAGAAGGTAACATGGTGTTATATATATTTACAAAACATTATCAGAGGTGGTGTTAGAACTTACTAGTTGGGAGAAAATGGTAGTTATATGAAGTTATAGGTGTATTATTTTCCATTTATTTATCATATTGAGTATGTTGGGGGTTATTTAAATATGTTTTTTCATTTTGGTTTATTTATTTTCCTTTTTTGTATAATTTTTTTGCATGGAATGAACTTGCTGGGATTGAAAGATATATTCTCTAAATCCATTATGCATATGATAAATTAGTCCATATCATAAGATATGATATGGGTATATTGATATTTAATGATACATAGATATAATATTTTCTTCCCATGAAATTCATTTTATATCAATGGTTAGGAATTGTAAGGTACGATTCATTTGGTCCATACTATGATTCATTTTGGAAAGTAGATTTTTGGTGTTAACAATCTGATGCATCTTCCACACATGATATCATTAATTAAAAGAGTTTTAATAAATGAAAAACATGAGATATTAATAACATTCAAGGACTGAAACATGTTTTAAAACCACATTCATAACTCGTACATTTAATAACATATGATTTATTTTGTGGATAAATCAAGAGTGTATTCAGATGATATAAAAGGAAGTTACACCATCTATATGGGTTTGTTCATGTCCCTACTATGTTACCATACCCATAGTACCCTTCCTCTTCTTCCCTAACCTTTGTGAGGCACCAACATTCAATGAGTGAATAGATGACCCCACTGTATAATCATGTGATCCATTACAAACCATGGATATGTCAAATAGAGGGGAGTATGATGGCTACCCTTGAGTAATTTTCATCAACCACATGGTTGAAGATGATATGAAAAAACTTCCTATGGTGTAAGGTATACATTTTATTCATTTTAAAATATTGTATGGGTTCATTATTATCTCATGGTGTTCAAGTTTTTATGGTTTTTAATTCTTTTTATAATTATTTTAACTCTTTAACTATCATTAAAAACCCATCAATCATATTAGATCCCTTCCATGAATTTAATTCTTAAAATCACACTATTAAATAAGGTTATGAATGATGCTAAAGAAAATAGGTCACCAAATCATCATCTATGATTTTATTCTTGTTTTAAATATGATTTTAAGTTCTGTTGGTGTTATTATGACATATGATAGGCTAGTTTGGATTAATCCTATAAAAACACCTTACATGAGATTTATCCTACTTAATATTACGTGGAAATTTTACTACATGAAGTTAATTATGTGTGAGTTAATGCCATCCAACACTTAGGTCATTCTAACATGAGAACTTGTTTCACCTTACACATGATATCTAGTATGTCATATTCTATAATATTTATTACCATGTAGGCACTATATTGTATACCACACACCTTAAACTAGGGATTCTCTATGAAGTTAATCTCACATATGTAATCGCATGTGAGTTAATTTTATGTAGTATTATGAATGATTAATTTTACATGGTTGTTTAGCTAATGTCACACATTAGTTGGATTATTTTTATATGACCCATGCATATCGTTTTAATACTACATAGTTCATGGTTTGTTATTAAATGGTCTAGAATTCCTGAAATAATAAATTGGTATTAATTTTATAAAAAATGTACACCATGTAAAGTTAATCCTATATAGTTTTAGTTTAATATCACACAAGGGTGCTTGTTAATATCATGCTAGGTCGAAGATTTTGAAAGTCACCTATGATATATTCCTTGTTTGATCCTTTAACAAATGTATCCTTATTCTACCTAAATTTGAGGTTCTCACACCCCTAGTAGTGTAAGGAGGGATTATGAACCTAGTGGAGGATCCCATGATCTAGCTAATTTCATTACATAGGTGGGATAATGACTCCAAAGATAGAGGATCCCATACCCTATAGTAGTAGGTGGGATAATGACTTTATTTGATCCATTAGTATAGGATAACATGACCCAACCACAAGGGAAGGATTATCAACTATACCTATGGATAGTAAAATGTTAATGCACCTAAATCTTCTGTCCGGGTGGGTTTCTAATCATAGTAGATGTCTAAAATATAAACATGGTCTCTGAGATGCTGATGTAGTTGATAAAGCTTTCTTCTCTCTTAATTTTTTTATCTAAATTCATGTAAGATTTCTACAATCATATACCATGTGGAATTATACTCAAGGAGAATTCATGAAGTTCCTAAACTAATAAAGAGTGTAGTATATGATATGTCCAAGAATTGAATAGTGTGTCCTTCCAATTTGACCACTTGGTCATGCACTACTTCCCAACATGGCATAAAAAGGTCAACTACATTGTGTGTGATTCCAATCACACGGTGTGTGTGGTTTGGATTTGGCACTCGGTGTGTGCCGCTACATGAGTCGTGTTCCACAGGGTGGTATATAGGGTGTATCCCAGGCATAAAAAACAACGAAAACTCCCTCGAGGTTCCTAGATTTTTACTCCCTGTACACAACAATCTAGGATATCTAAGGTCACATGAAGTGTGGTACCAATACATATCCATGTAATATTTTTCTCTTCCATAAACCCTAGCATCGTAAGAAACTATATTACACAAAGTGTGTTCTTCCAAAATACATGTTTTGTAGTATGGAAATTTTCAAGAACATAGCTTCCCCTAAAAGACTTTCCAAATCCACTGTTATCATTGTGATTTCCATCATAGATTACTTAAAATGTATTGATTGACATTTTTGTTATGCTAAAAATAGGATCTCATTCATTATTCATTGGGAAAATGCATCGTTATCACCTCTCATGTTGTTCACATAAATCAACCCCAAAAACAACCACCCTTGATCTCATATGCCTCCTGTGAATCATCATCAGACATCATCACTAAAAATATTGTCATCACTATCAATGGTCAAACAAAGCAGTGTAATTCTAAAGATCAATCATTAATCAAACTAGTTCTGAAGTTGAATTATAGTCTTATCATAGGCCAATGATGTACAAGAAGAATAGAGGGAGAAACCCATAAATAAACGAAAATTAAGTACCCATGAAAACCATATACACTTCGATCATCGATCATGGGGCATAAAATGAAGGGAAAACATGGTTTCATAACAATTCTGAAAATGATGTTGATCAAGGTCATAATATAGATAAAAAACAATCATACATTAATTCCATAAAAATACTAATTCATTATTAGATTCTATAGAATAATTAACTAGTATTTATAAAAATATTACAATGGGAATGAAATTCATAAAACTAATGCTCTACCTCAAGAATGGATTTATCATTAAAGAAGATTGAAGCTCATGTTACTGTTATTGAACACATGGGTGATCACTGATGTGTTCATGATCAGTCCTCAATCCAAGCTAGTATGCTAACACTCACTACCATGATATCTCTCTACACAATATCTATAATTATGTGGATCACCATAGAGATTCGATATAACATGAAATATATAAATAGGTTTGATATTTTAGGGATTTAATTATATTAATTAAATTTATTTATTTATTTATTTCATCTAATGTATTCCTATAATGGCCCATCAATAAAAGGTCCGATGTGAATGAATTTTATATCAGGCCAAAAGTAAAACTCATATTTTGGATTCAAAAACAATATCATTTTCCCCACCCAAAGATCAATTTTCAAGGAAATGAATTATTCCTAATATTAAGTGTGCATGTGAGTAAATATGGTTATTAATTTTGATATAACATTTCTAGGTATTTATGATTCTTGAAATTCCATGAAAACTCTATGATTAGATCCACAAATGTTATTTAAAAAATACAAAGTGTTTAATCATTAAAAAAATCCATTATACCCTTCCCAACTTCAAGTATTTTCATCTTGAAAAGTAGAAACTACTCAGATAGGTGAGATACTAAGCCTTAATTTGGTTCTACCACTACCATGGTCTTTCCTGAAGATTTGCATGCTTCTATAGAACACACAGAAGGGGAATCTTTTCCCAATGAATAATCTTATCTTTAAAATCCTAAATCATTAGGTACTCTGAACATGTGGCTCTATAATTGATTTCTTTATCACCCCATTCAATAACATGTGAATGATTTTGCACATACCTCCTCAAAAGTGATACATGGAAGACATCATGAACTCGGTCTAACTATAGAGGTTAATCCAGGTGGTACACAACCTCACAAATCCTATTCTATTTAAAAATGGACCAATAATCCTCAAAGATATCTTATAACCCCATCCAAATATCTATAAACCATTTTGAGGTGATACCTTCAAAAACACATGGTCTCCCCCACTAAACTCCAAGGGCCACTATCATCATCTCACATATGAATTACGATAGCTTTGAAATATCCTCATCCTATCATAAATTATCTTTTCTTTATTTTTCATTACATAAAATAAATATGATCTCATAAGTACTGATTGTCCAAAATATTACTTGTTTATTGGTAACCTATAGTTTCACCCATATAGGGAGTAAAAGAGTTCCATAATGATAATATATTGGTATTAGTTTTTTAAGAATACTATACTATGGTTTGGTGATCCTACTAGATTCATCCAAACTCCAATATGGAAACCTATACGTGACCTATAGAACCTGAATGGTCTACTTGGTCTGATCATTTGTTTGGGGGTGGAATAACATGCTCGTCTATATTTGAGTCCCAAAAGGCATCTTTAAGTCTCTCCATAATTGATACATGAATAGAAAATCATGTTATGAGATAATTGTTTAGGGAACACCATGAATTTGGATGGTATCCTACATGTAAAAGCATCCCAAACATTCCACCAAACTCTTATATTTGATGATAAGAAAGTGGTATAACTTAGAGAGTCAATCTATGACCACCCAGATAGCATCATCAACTCTCACCATCCATGGATATACTATCCCACTTCTATTCTGACACCTCATGGGTCTAGGATAAACCTACTGGTGCTTGATGCATGTAATTCACCTACTGGTAGGTGTGGAATTTAGAGATTAACTTTTCAACACTATTCTTCACCTCTGGCCAAAAAAATTGTTTTTTGAGGTTCTGGTGCATATTTACTACTCTAGGATACACCATTTTGGGTGATGTTTGGAACCCTCTCAACGCTTCTTCTCAATGATTGACTGATACTACCATCCACTTTTGTAGGAAGATTATAGGACCCTCAATTTCTCAAAATCCATTAGGAGCATGTCCTTTGAATTTTTGGTCACACAAGATCTTATAATCATCATCACCTATTTTTGATTCTCTCATGAACTAGAAGATCATAGGGGTAACAACCATTGATTAAAGGTATGTTAATCATACCTCATCCACCAAGGATAACTTTAAATAGATAATGAGATTTACTATTGAATATATTTTCCAACACATTCTATTTCCTAGGAATATAGACTATCTCGAAGTCATATTCATGAAATAAATCAAGCCACCACCTTTGACATAGGTTAATATCTCATTTAGTGGGGATGTACCTAAGACTCTTTTGGTCGGGATAAATAATAAACCGCTCACTAAGATGGTTGTGTCACCAATTCTTTATGGTAAACAACATAACTATTGAATCTATGTTATGGGATATATAGTTCTTCTCATGGGGCCTCAAATTTCTAGACCCATAGGCTATCACTACCTACCTCTATGTCAACACATTCCAAATATTATCTCTATATGCATCGTATGACACTATGTAATCAACCCACTCTTCTCAAAATCTCAGGACTAGAGAAATAGTCAACTTATTACATTACTTCTAAAAGATATTCTGAAACTTCTCTAACTATATAAAAGGATTACCCTTTGATTTTTGGAAGTCAAGGGAGTCAAAAACTTGTATAGGTTTGTAATAAACCTTTATAAATATCCATCCAACATGAGTAAGGTTCACATCATTTTCATTTTCGTGAGTGGTTCTCAAGATGACACTGAATCAATATTTATTGGGTCCATAAATACTATATCCCCTAAGATAACATGTACCATAATGTGGACCTCTCTAATCCAAAACTAACAATTTGAGAGTTTTTTAAACAACTAATGTGATCAAAGTACTTCCAATACCATCCTTTTATGCCCCACTTTCTCAGCCTCTGCCACTAAATAATGATAATTTCATTAATAAAGATCACCATAAATCATTCTAGAAAAGGTTATAATATTTGGTTTACATTCCCTACAATCATTTTTGTGGAATTAATTAGGCCAAATAGATTCCCCGGGTAGTTTTAGTAACCATAGAAACATAAATATATTGTATTAGTCATGTCCTCCTTATGAACCCATAGTTGGTGATATCTTGACCTAAGTTTGACCATTGACAAAAACAGTTCCCCTTTCAATTGATTGAAGTGGTTGTTGGTCCTCAAAAGTGTATAATTTTTCTTAATGGTCACTTTATTTAGGTGATGGTAATCTATAAAAAATATCAAGATCATATATTCCTTATTGGAAAATAATATCGGAGTTTCCAAAAAGGACACAATGATTCAAATAAATATTTGTCTCTAGATGTCCTCCAACTACACCATTATATCTTTAAGATCAGTAGGAGCTATATAATATTCTGCTGAAGATATCATAGTAGTCCTTAGATTAAAGGGAATTTGTATGTTATGACCACACAAAAACAAGATCATCTCAATTACATGACTTAAATAAAATATTTCATTACAATACATTCTCATGATATTTTAGGTTTTGAGTTTTAGAGAATTAGGAAAAAACATTGAATAAAAAAACCAATGAACTTTTAAACTAATGGGAATTTTTTCTACTATATAAGAAATTTATTAATACATAACAAGTGTTCAAAATCTCTTACTAATTATACATAAAAAAGTATGTTATAAAGATTTCATACTTTTATCATCTTCATATCCTAGGGAAAAAGAAACATAATAAAGGTGTTAGATCAGAAGATCAGTAAGTATAAACATAATAAATGATAATAAAATATCAAAAGTGGGCATAATATGAACATATTAGTATAATCAAGATACATACGAAAATCATACCCAACAAATATGAGATTATAAAACATGATTCATGACATACTAAAACTAATAATATAATAAATTAATTAAGAGAGTGTGGAAAATTAATCCCAAAAACATGAGCCATTATAGCATAATATATTCATAAAAATAAGAATAAAAACTTGGCACACAAATTATAATAGGGAAACATCACCTTCGTGAGACACACCTTTTCACCCACACTTTTGAGAAAAAATAATTGTGACTGAATATACATGTATCATGAGATATAAACTTTTAACCAATTCATTAGAGGGCCATATAGGACACCACCCATCACTATCCATACATTTGAGTGCCACTAAAATCATTCATCATCTTGTCATAAGGAACCTAAGGAAAGAAAATGGGTTTTATATCACATTCAAATAGATTCATATAAGAAGAACATTCATAATTCCATCAATAAACATGTTAAACCCATGAAATATAAATGTATGTCCAATGAAATTAAGTAACAATCCTAATAAATACCCTTAAAATAAGATAACATATGGTATTTACACAGTATAGATAAAGGGTATATTATTTAGTAAAAAAAATCCATAATCAATTTATGAATGATATCTTGGTGAACACCCTTCATTCAAAGTAATAAAAAATAGGGTATTCATTTAGGAAAAAATTTATAAGAAAAATTATGTTTATACACTAAAGATGATTAGGCAAGACAAAGGAAGTTATGGATCATTAATTTGAAAGAAAAGTACAATAAAAAATAAATCTTGAGAAATAATATAGATGATATCATTTTATAAATATCCTTGATCAAACATAAGATATTTCAAATTACAATGCCTTCGATGAAAAATTATTTTTATGAGTTTTATAAAAATCCCTTTGGAAATATGAAATGTCCTTGATCTTTTGAAATCATTTTGAAATAAAAGTTTTATAAAAATCAGTGAAAAATAATTTATTTTTGAAACCTTTAAGACATAGACAGAAGGTTTTATGTAAAATGACAAAGATTTTAGAATGGCATATTCACATGGAAACACTAATATAGATTATTTTAAAAAAATCAAATGAATGTCAAGGTAGTTTAACAAAATCTTTTTCAATTTTCAAAATAAATATAATGATATCCACAAAATGCGTAGTTGAAGAGAAAATATGAGAGAAAAAGAATTTGATTTTTATTATATTAAAAATAACTTTTTTGAAAACCACATTGCTTAAAAATATTATAGAACATCCAAATTAAAACAATATAGAGAGAAAAAAACTCACTAAGGATAATTAGAGGAGGATAAAATGAATGCAATATTGGAAGGAAGGAATATAAAAATTCCCCATATGATTTATCATATTTAATACATCTTTATTTTAAAATGAGGTTGTGGAAATAATCCTTATTAATTGAGTAACATTAAAATAAAAAACTTTGATGGGAGAAGTGATTGAAACCCAAATTTTAATACCATAAAATAATTATATATCATTATATAATATTAAAAATAATAACTACACACACCATATAAAATTAAAATGCTACATAATAAGGAATATGTCTCAATAAATAGTAATTAAGACCTAAAAACCATTTTAAGTACATAATCATTGTGGTAAGAATCGTTTGATAAAGAGGTTTTAATAAAAAAACTATAAAACCCCATAAAATAAATAAGAAATAAAATACAAGGTATTAATTAGTTATAATAAATCTAACTTGGAAAAATAAAGTTGAATAAGGAATTCTTTTAAATCACTAGAAAGAAATTGAATTCATAGAAACCCTTATAATATAACGACATAGAATTTATAAATGATACTTTTTCCTAAAAAGTGTGTTATGTTATACAAAACAAAACCATATCTCTTTAATCATGAAGTAAATATAAAAGGAAATGTGACCATCCAGATTTTACTGTTATATGACCATTAGTCAAATATGACCATTGGACAATATTACCATTGGTCAATATGACCATTGGAAACTATAATCTTGGTAATAATTTTAACATTATAATTAGTATTTATAAGTATAAATGATAAAGGATAATTAACGCAGAAAGGAGAAGTGGTGGCTTCAACCAGTAGAGTCATGTCATATGAAGCCCATTTTCAGGACTTGGGAGGGTGGTAGTGTCCCTGTGGATCTCCCTTTACCAATACCAATAATATCTTCAACAAATAAATCTTGAATGAAGTCACCTTTGGTAGAAGTTCAAGTTAGTGTAAATTACCACTCGGTCGATGTTAGCTGAGCCACCCCATGAATCTATCACCATCCCACACCTTACCATTAGGTCATATGTGGGTGTTATAAGGGGTTATGTGTCCTAGCCTTAGTTACATAAAGTTTTATTATTTTTTATAAATAAAATTTTTATTCCATCAATTCTTTTTTAATAATAGTTTTTCTATATAAAAATAGGTTTATTTGATATGGAATTTAAAAAATTTACTTTTCAAACCCAAATTGTACTTTTTAGAGTAAGATATAAATTTTTATAATAAAATAAGTAATTATTAATAATAATTATTTTAATTTAATAGTATTATAGAAAACTTTTACTTAAATCTAAATGATAAAATAATTTCATTTTGTCCTTAAAACTTTTTAAGTGTCATAAATTTTACTATGTATTTTTAACCCACTATTATTTTTAATAAACAATTATTTTATAGTTAAAATTTAAAATTATAATATTTAGAGAATTATTATGTCAAAATAAACATAATTTTGGAATTTACTACTTCGACATTAGGTTAGGGTGAATTTATGATAATTTTCGTTTTTTTCATGAATTGTAAAAATACAGTTTCAGGTTTTGGGTTTGTTTAATAACTTCATAATTATGTAAAACTTATATAATAATTAATTAAACACATTCCACGTCCTAAAATATACTATTTTATTAATATAAATTATTTTAATATATTTTAATCAATTTTCACACCTATAATTTACTTTCCAAAGCCAAAAATGGGAACTTTAACACTAAAAACATTGTTTTTGTGGAAACAATACTTTCCCATGAAAAAAGAAGCAATATAAAATTATGATCGACTATTATAAAATAATATAACATAAAATATTTCCTAAATGTAAAAAACCATTGGTAAAAACCATGGTCATGTCTATGGTTTTTCATTTTCCATAACATAGATTTCAAAGGCCAATATTTGCAAATTAATAAACAAATCCTCTACTTTTGCTATAAATACCCACCCATTTCTCAATTTATATTCATGAAAAATCCATACACTATTAATATATGGTAGGTTTACCTTTTAATTAGTCCAAAAAAATATTCTCCAGCCCCCAAGGTCCCAATCCCCAAGTTTTAGATGTTACTTTTCAAGGTATGGGAATTACCCTTCTTTTCTCTTCAATTCAACAACCTTTTTGTGTATATGTCTTATAATTGTTCTGATTGATATTTTTATTACCTTTTTATCTATACCATTAATTACAAATTACATTTTATTAATGAGATACCAATTTCCCCCCTCATTTTATCTTTTTTCAAAACCATATTTTATACTTGTTATGCTGCCAAATTTAATTCTAAAAACGCCCCTCTTCTCCTCAAGAAATTCTCATGTATTTTATTTTTTTAATGCCCAATAATCATTATTTTATAAGATTGTTCAACTTGATGTAAATTTTATTTTTTTGATTCTGATATTAATCTACAATAATGCCTCATTCCCTTTCCTTGGGATAAATAATGATAATGTTTTTAAGCACATTTGAAACACCATGAAACCTGTTTTTTATTCTCCACATGTTATTTATGAAATGTTTCATTATGATCTATATGGATCATGTTAAATATAAAAACATTAAAGGTGTTCCATAATAGTTATCCAATTCATTGGATAAAGAATTTAATCTCATGATATCACATGGTTTACGATACCTTGGTGAATAACCACGTTAATTTTTATTTACAACACCCTAGTGACTAACCTTGATGATATGATTATGAATGTATAATCTTGTAGCCAAATTTACATGTTATGTATCATTTTATTTTTATTTTGATATGCCTCTTTTTCCATTATTTATTCCAAAATGATATTTCCCATGTTCTTATTGATATTCCTCAAGATCAAATGTAAAATGTTTACCTTTCTTATTCCCTTACTGGGACATTTTCTCACCCTTTCCTTTGATGTGTGTCCCCAGGTTACAAGATGTATTAAATGTAATTAGGATGAACTATTGAATAATCCTTTCATGTTTTTACTATAATTTTTTATGTTTTCATGTATTATGTTCTTTATTTACAGGAAGCCGAACATTAAAAGATCCTATGTTTTTACAATGTAATGAGAATTTATGAAAAAAGGGTAGGATTGTATAGATGATATAAATTGGAGGTTTAGTTATTCAAGAAAATTAGGATTTTAAAATATTAGGAAGAAACCTAGGGAAAGATTAAAATATATTAAAAAATCATGGTATTTTGGTGACGTATTATGTAAGTGGTTTTTGAGAAAAGAAATCCATGTATGGATACGAACAAGTGGATGTGGATACGGAATAGAAGTATCTTGGGGTAAAACATGAAAACACTACTTTGAGCTAGACTCAAACATGAATTGGTGCTTGAAAATGGTCCTTGATTCAATCCTATTTTATCACTCCTGTGGGTTATGTTTGGTTAATCACCATATTTTTATGAAGTATTATGAAGTATTTATAAAAAATATTTTTTAAAAGAGTAACATATTTAAGAGTTATTTTTAAGACATAAAATCCATTTATAATTATAAATTCTTAAAAGAACCATGTTTCTCACTAATGTTTTCTTCTTTTAGAATTTTTTTAGTAATAGGGGGAACCTATTAAACGATGAGTGAAATAGACTATTCACTGACAGCACATCAATGGAAGTTAGAATGAAAAAACTTCATGATAATGATGAATCAAACAACCTAAGTTATAAACAATAACTTGAATCAATATGAAAGACCATATTCACCTTTAAGGGAATAACTTCCATTGAGACCTTTATACATTAACAAAAAACTTATTTCCGTGGATCTACTAAGTGATTTATTGTTAAAAAATGGATAATCTCTATAGAAAAGATATTTTATATACTACATTTTTCTAAATAATAGAAAGTCTCCCTGGATGGGTACCGCTTAGAGGGATAAGACGATCATTGGTTGAAACTGATTAAAAATATGAAACCAAGAAGGGTGATTTTTTCTATGTAGTGGGAAGAGTTCATGGGATCAATTTTCATAAATATTTCCCCCATTCAATGTGAATGAAAATTGAAAAGGAATTCCTATATCTGAAGCTTAAGGAAAATGAATCATTGGGAAGCAATGAGATAAAATTTTTGAGACTTTCTCGTTACAACTCTAGCTTTTTTATAGATCCTAATGGAATGTTTTAAATATTATTCTATGAATTAAGACCCCATATATGGAGGAATAGTCAATCGAGACTATGACATCTATGAGGAGATAGTGTGGAGTGCTATGAAGGTTGAATTGGAGTTTGGAGAGATGTAGTGGTCACAAAATTTGAATGAAAATAAGATATATTTGTAGCCAAACATATGGAGGAACTTTGATCATAGAAGGGGAGGAAAGAAAGTGAAACATTCTATGTGAAAAAAATTTGGGAAGAAGCATTTAGGGAAATGCATGCTCGGGACTGTAAAATATTACAAGTGTGGAAGAGATATCCATATAGCTTGAAACTGTCATAGTGAGTTGAAGCCTCAACTTATCAACACTAATGAAAAATTGAAGATGTTATAGGCCCAACATGAAGTCCAATTCTATATGTGTGGATAAATTTGGAACTTTTCCAATTACTATTCAAATCAAAAGGTAATGGAGGGGAATCACCATCATCCTCAGCATAGGCCAAGGGAGAAAGTTTGGGAATTTTCTTTCACAATGACTAAAGTAGAGGATCCAAATGATGTGCTGTAAGTCTTGTTGTTGTCTCAAAGATAGCAAGCAATCTGTTTGATTATGGTTCTACACATTCCTTTATTTACTCTAGGTTTTTAAAGAATATAGAATCAATACCTAAACGTCTATAAGTAGAGTTATTAGTTAAGACCCCTAGAGGGATTATCCAAGCTTCAATAGTGTATAGAAACAATAGAATTCACCTTGGTGAGCACAATATCATCGCAAATCTAGTAGTCATTCCCATGATGGGATTCATAATTATACTAGGGATGGAATGGATCTGAAATTATAATGATAAGATCAACTATAGAATCATATAAATATCTTTAGTCTTGAATGGAAACCCAAAAATATTTCTAGGGAGAGATATCCCAACATAAAATTTGTCCAAAAGAGCCTCTTTTAGCCTTATTTATGGATTTGATCTATACAGAGGATGAAGGAAATGAAAGTATAAGAATAGAAAATATGCCCTTCATTCAAGACTATATTGATGTATTTCTTGAATATTTACCTAGACCACCCCAAGGAAGGGAGGTAGAGTTCTCCATTGAACTCATACATGGAACCAATCCAATATCAAAGACACCATATTGAATATAAAATGTCAAGTTAGTGGAATTAAAGAAACATCTTCAAGATATTTTAGAGAAGGTGCTTGTCTGACCAAGTGTGTCTCTTGGGGGAGAACCTATTATCTTTTTGAATAATAAGGAAGGATCAATGCGGCTATGAATTAATTATAGAGATATTAAAGGTATCAAAGTTAAGAAAAAGTACCATGTCCCAATGATTGATTATTTATTTGACCAGCTCCATCGAGATCAATTCTTCTCTAAGATTGATCTTCAATCTGGTGATCACCAATTTAGGGTGAGGAAATAAGATATTCCAAAGACCACATTTTGATCAAGATATTGGAATTATTATTTTATTGTTATTCCCTTCAGCTTAACTAATTCTCTTACTATATTTATATATTTGATGAATAAAGTCTTTAAGGACTACATTCATAAATTTTTGGTAGTTTTTATTAATGATATTCTGATATATTACCAAAGTCATGGGGAGTATGAGGATCATCTAAGGGTTATACTGAAATCTATGAGGAAGGAGATGATATTTCTAAAGTTAAGTAAATATAAATTTTGTTTACAATAAGTAGATTTATTGGGGAACATTTTAACCAATAAAGGAATATCAATTGACCTTTCCAAGAAAAAGGTTGCGAAAGAGTGGCCTCATACTACAATAGTAACTAATATTTGTAGTTTCCTTGGTTTAGTAGGATATTATCAGAGGTTTGGGAAAAAATAATGACTTTATAATACACTAACCAAGTTAACTCAAAAAAGGATAAGTTTATCCAGACAAAGGATTGTGAGTAAAGTTTGAAATAGCTAAAAAAGATATTGTTTAACACACCTGTGTCAAATCTAACCTCTATTAGAGAAGGATTCATCAATATTATTAGTGTATCTCGGAAAGGTCTTGGGTGCATCATCAAAATAAATTATAAGGTGATTGATTATGCATATCAACAGTTTAGGCCTTGTTATCAAAATTATCCTGCATATGACCTAGAGGTGGATGTGTTTATTCTTTCTCTGAAGATATGGAGGCACTATATTTATGGGGAGAAATGTGATATATACAAATACCACCAAAATTTGAAAATATATTTTCATGAAAAAGTAATTGAAAATGATATAAAGGATATGGTTATAACTTTTAAAACACTATGATTGTTCAATTAATTATCATCATAGAAGAGAAAAACAAAGTTGATGAATCATTAAGTAGGAAATACCCTATTTTGATGGAAATGATGATGATTTAAGAAGATCCTTTGAATAAAGACCTAGTAAAACTGGACATGGGAATTGTAAGGGAATGTATATCATCAACCCTATATCAAATTATTTCTCATCCATTATTACTAGAGAATATCAAGAAAGATCAAATAGAATATCACTTGTTACAAAATAAGATAGTGGTTGTGAAGAATAAGAAGTATCTTGAGTTCAATATTGATCAAGAAGGTGTACTAAAATTGTGTATAGGTTTGTGTGTCCCATATATTCCAAAAATTAATATGGATCTGATGGATAAAGATCATAGATCAACTTTATCTATACATCCTGGAAGCATGAAAATGTATAGGGACCTTTATGATCATTATTGGTGTGATAATATGAAAAGGGAGATTCCCAACTACACTATAAGTTGCTTAGTATATTAGTTGGTGAAGGAAGAGAGACAACATACTGAAGGGGCATTAAAACTACTACCCATACCAACATCAAAGTGGGACAATATCTCTATGTAATTTTTCATTGTTCTCCCAAGAACATCCAAAGGAAATAATGTGATATGGTTTATAGTGGAGTGACTCGCCAAGACTACCCATTTCATCACTTTTTAGGAAGTCTTATCTCTTAACCAACTTTCCAAGATTTATGTAAAGGAAGTGGTGAGTTTTCATGGAGTGGTACTTTCTATAATTTCTAATCATGATCAAAGTTTCACATCAAAATTTTGGATATGTACTAAACATGATCTGAGTACCAAATTGAATTCCTATATGACCTATCACCCCCAAAATGATAGCCAATCTAAAAGTACTATTCAAACAATTGAGGAAATGCTGAGAACATGCTCAAGGGAATTTAAAGGTGGATGGGATCAACACCCCCCATTATTTGAGTTCCCATACAATATTAGATTCCATTCAAGTATTCAAATGAAACCCTGTGAAGCTCTATATGGTAAATGATGTAGAACTCCTACATGTTGGGATGAAGTTGGTGAGAGAAATATTTTAGGTCCTGATGTAGTGCAAGAGATGATAGAAAATGTTCATTCTATCCAACAACACATAATGGCTAATCAGAGATGGTAAAAGAGATATACTAATATCTTTCCAAGGTAATTGGAATTTGGTGTTGGAGAAAAAGTTCTTTTTAGAATATTTACTTTCAAGAGAGTCATGTGGTTTGGGAAGAAAGGGAAGCTTATCCCCAGGTACATTGGACCCCATGTAATCCTTGATCACAAAAGATAAGTGGAATAACATCTAGAAGTTCCACCAAATCTATCTCAAGTTTATGACACATTAAGTGTATCTCTCTTGAGTAAGTAAATACCTACCCCTTCACATGTATTGAATCCAGAGATGGTATAACTAGAACAAGATCTCTCTTGTGAGAAGCAGCCAGTGGATATCTCAGATTGTAGAGACAATGATTAATGAAACAAGACTGCCCATATCCTAAAAGTTTTTTGGGGGAACCATAAATGTAACGTCCCGGACCCGGGTGCCACGCAACGGGTTCCCCGAACCCGGTTCTCCACGTGAACTCAAGCGCATTTCCCCAAACGCCAGAGGCTACCGACTAGTAGTGAGGGCCTAGATCTGATAGTGGGGAAACTATGCCCTCATTTTGTCAAAGTGTAGCACCGCAGAATTTAAATAAAACATACAACAAATAGAGGAAGCAGTAAACCATACACAACTGAAATACACAACAGCAGTGGATATAATCAACAATATATAAAAGATGATGCTACATGTCTCAAGTTCTAATAAAACCGCTAGAACATGTTATACATCAATACGATACAACGAAAAGTAGAGTACAGCCAAAACAAAGCAAAATAGCTGGTAGCGGCATCGCGAGCCTAGGCTTGGTCTCATGCCCTCCTACTCCTCAACAACAGTCAAGTACCTGTATAGGGACTCTTGCCCCTATCTACACCTGCAGAAATGTAATCTGTTTGGGGCGAAAAACGTGACCCAAACAGGGTGTGAGAAATCTATCTCAGTAAGCACCCACCAAAGGCTCGTGCCCAACTGCGTGTAAGCATGCAATGATAGTGTGCAGTAATGAAATGCAATAAAGTAAGAAGTACTAAAAAGTAACTAACTGAACAATTAAATTGCCATTTTATTATTCATTTAATTTATTTAATTTAGTAACATTCTTGTGCTCAACAGCACCAAGCCCTCAGGCCAACCAGAACTGTGCCCTCAGGCTAAAATAGTAACCACGCCCTCAGGCTTGCCCTCAGGCCATACAGAATCCAACTCGTAGGTATTTCCCTCAGGCGTAAAAAAAAATTCCCTCAGGCGTAGGAAGTGTCACCCTCAGGCACAGAAGTCAAGCCCTCAGGCACGAAAGGTTGCCCTCAGGCGGAATACCGACAGCCCTTGGGCTAAAACAGTCACGCCCTCAGGCCAAATACAACAATGCCCTCAGGCTAAACAGGTAACCAGGCCATGCCCAACAGGTAAACAAGCAGTAACAAGCAATTCCTCTCAAGGTAATTCTACAATTACTACTTTAAAGGCATACCCTCGGGTATCCTTGACAAACGGCTAAACAGTGAAACACACCCTGGGGGTGGTTCCGGATCCAAGCAACGATCCCGACCAGCATTTATTTATCATGATTTAATTACCTATACAATTCTAGGCATTAAATATAGAAACGACCTCAGCCACACGACACCCCAACATGGGTTCATGGCACAAAAACGCACAAAAACGCATGACAGTTGGAAAATGAACACAAAGCCACCTACCAAATACGCCAACGAACGTTATACCCAAATGTCGACTCCAGAAACGCCCAAGAACGACATAGATCTGATGAAGAACAAAACCCATTAAAACATAAATAACTTACGTTAGGAGAAGAATTGGTAAGAACGGTACCAAGAGGGGAGAGGGCTTACCCGTGCGGTTCCAACGAAATCGTCCGAAGCCGAAACTGATTCTAGACGAACGCCCGGTGGATCTTCAAAGATCCAGCCTCCTCCTTTGGCTCCAAAATGGATCAAATGCCTCCTCTTCCAAATGAGGAGGCTACTGCCTTTTTTAAGCCGAAAAAACAAAGTACACGGTGTGTACTTCTGAGTACACGGCATATACTTCTTTCATTTAACTATTCATTTGGCAGCACCGCCACACTGTTCATCCGTCGACCTGAGTACACGGAATGTATTCCCATGTACATGGCGTGTACAGTCTCCCAGCTAGCGGCAACTCCACCACCTTACTATTAAAGCCTGTCGACTGACTACACGGCGTGTAAGGTACCACTACACGGCATGTAGTAGGTTCATACACCCTTCTTCACAGACAAGGCTACACACCCCGTGTACTCATCCCAACACGGTCAAAGGTACATGGCGTGTGGAAAAAGTACACGGCGTGTATTTTCGAAATTTAGCATTCTGTTCCATTTTCCATATTTTCTCAAAAAAACTCAAGGAAAAGAAAAAGGAAGAAGACCGTACCTCAAAAACAAAAACCGGGTTCTTACAAACATCCCCCCTTATAGAAATTCGTCCCAGAATTTCCCCTCCAAGGGCGGTGAAGATAAAGCTCAGAACAGCTCTGGTCACTGAGAACGTACATCGGCCTCTCGCTCCCAGGTCTCGTCCTGCACCCGGCCATGCTGCCATAGCACCGATACGAGAGGGACTGACCGGCCTCAGAGAACCTTCGTGCTCCTGTCAACGATACGGATTAGATTCTCCTCAAAGGAATCATCATGCTGAATCTCTACCTCCTCAGGCTGAAAGGTGTGAGACGGGTCTGAATGGTAGCGACGTAACTGAGACACGTGGAAGATGTTGTGCATGGCTCGGTACCGCTGCGGTAACTGAAACCGATAGGCAACTAGCCCGACTCTCTCCAGGATCTCAAATGGCCCCACATACCTCAGTGAAAGCTTACCCTATCTCCTGATCCGCTTGTGTCCCAGCCTCGGAGAAACATGTAGAAAAACCTAATCCACGACCATGAACTCCAAAGGTCGTCTGCGGCGATCAGCATAAGACTTTTGATGAGACTATGCGGTAGCCATCCGCTTCCGAATCAACTGGACCTGCTCAGATGTCTCTTGCACGAGATGTGGCCCCAGTAAAGCTGCCTCACCTGCCTCTAACCAACACAAAGGTGATCGGCATGGCCTACCATATAAAGCCTCGTATGGTGCCATCTCAATAGTTGCCTGAAAACTATTGTTATAGGCAAACTCGACTAAGGGTATATGCTTCTCCCAAGAGCCCCCAAAGTCTTGGACGCATGAGCGCAGCATGTCCTCTAGCACCTGTATTGTCCGCTCTGACTGGCCATCTGTCTGAGGGTCGTATGTTGTGCTTAGAAGCACCTGTGTACCCAGCGCCCTCTGAAAAATCTTCCAGAAACGAGATGTAAAGCGGGCGTACCTATCTGAAATGATAGAACGAGGGACCCCATGAAGACGTACGATCTCTCGGATATACAACCTTCCGATCTCATCCACACCAAAGGTCTCCTTGATCGGAAAAAAGTGATCTACCTTCGTCAGTCTGTCCACAACAACCCACGTGGCGTCATTTCCACAAGGTGACCTCGGCAAACCCGTCATGAAATCCATCGCGACATCATCCCATTTCCACTCTGGAATGGGTAACTACTGTAACAGTCCAGCTGGTCTCTGATGCTCTACCTTCACCTACTGACAGGTGGAAGATCTCGTAACAAACCCAGCTATCTCTCTCTTCATACCCAGCCACCAGTACTGACGTCTCAAGTCTCGGTACATCTTGGTTACCTCGGGATGAACTGCCCAAGCTGAAGCATGAAACTCCCGCATCAGCTCCTCGCGTATATCCCATGGAACCCATACTCATCCATGGAAATGAAAAACCTTGTAGTCTCCTATCACCCAACTGGGAGGAGGGTCCTCACTTTCCACTGATTCCTGTAGAACTAGGCCTTTTGAATCAGATAGATTCCTCATCCTCACTCTGTCTAGGAGGGTAGAAGTCACAACTAAAGAGGAAAGATAAGTCTGCCCCTGTCTGTCATGCCCCTCCAGATGCATCTCAGAGAACAAATCCATGAGCTTCCACTCACCACTGGCCTCCTGCACTGCCTGTATCTGAGTCTTCCTGCTCAGTTCATCAGCTTCTGCATTACCTTTACCAGGTGTATAGGAAAGCTCAAAATCGAAGAACTGTAGGTACTCAACCCACCTTCTCTTCCTCAGATTCAAGTCGCGCTGAGTGAAGATATACTTGAGGCTTTTGTGCTGGGTGAAAACCACAAAATTTAATCCCAATAGATATTGTCTCCAACAGCGCAACACATGCACAAATACAGCCAACTCGAGATCATGCGTCGGGTAATTCCTCTCATGTGGCCTCAACTGTGGAGACCCGTACGCGACAACTCGGTCACCCTGTATCAAAACGGATCCCAGCCCAATCCCTGATGCATCACAGTAAACTATTTAGCTCCTTCCCTACTCTGGGAGTATCAGGATCGGTGTTGATGTCAACCTTCCCTTCAAGTCCTTAAAAGATTCCTCGCAAGCTTCTGACCAAACGAACTTCACACCCTTCTTAGTCAAACCTGTCAATGGTGCTGCTAAGCGGGAGAAGTCCTGTATGAAGTGTCTCTAGTAACCAGTTATCCCTAAGAAACTCTGTATCTCAAACACGTTCTTAGGCTGCTCCCAGGAAACTACTGCTCTCACCTTCTCTGGGTCTACTTCAACTCCCGCCTCTGAGATAATGTGACCTAGGAAGTGAATCGGGTCCATCCAAAAGTGGCACTTTGAGAGCTTTGCATATAGCCGATGCTCCCTTAGTGTACTCAATACAATCTCAAGATGGGTGGCATGGTCGTGTTGAGTGTGGGAGTACACCAAGATGTCGTCCACAAATACTACCACAAAAGAATCAAGATATGGATGGAACACACGATTCATCAGAGCCATGAAAATTGTTGGCGCGTTCGTCAGTCCGAATGGCATAACCGTATACTCATATAGACCATACCTTCTCCTGAAAGTTGTGAGAGGTATATCAGATGGTCTAACATGCAACTGATGATATCGGGATCTCAAGTCAATATTCGAGAACACATGTGTTCCACGAAGCTGATCAAACAGATTATCTATTCTTGGCAAGGGATATCGGTTCTTAACTGTCAACTGGTTCAGCTTCCGATAATCCATGCATAGCCTAAGGGTACCATCCGCCTTCTTCGCAAAAAGGACCAAAGAACCCTAAGGAGAAGTACTGCGTTGGATAAAACCCTTCGCATGTAACTCCTCTAACTGCCTCTTGAGTTCCTGCAACTCAGGTGTGGCCATCCTATAAGGAGGAATGGACACATGTGCTCATCCTGGCACAAGCTCGATAGAGAAATCAACCTCACGCACCAGGGGTAGACCTGAAAAGTCATCTGGGAAGACATCCCTGAAACGATCAACAACTGGAGGGAAATCCGTCTAACAAGTCCCCTGGTCATCCAGATATAAGCTCGCAATCTGGGCTGTGACTCCACCTTAACCATGATGCTCTGGTCTATCTCGACTCGCCTGAACATCCCATTCGCCCTTGTATAGAAACTCTCCACCCTCTGGTGACGTGAAACGCACCCTGCGATGATAGCAGTCTACAAAGGCTCGGAAGGGAACCAACCATTCCATCCCGAGAATGACGTCATAGCTCGTCATCTCTAAGACATAGAGGTCCCAAAGGAAGTGACACCCATCAACCTCAAGGGGTAACTCCTTGTACTGACACATACCAGCCGTTCTAGTCCCCAACGGAGTGTCTAGCATCATGATATCAGAAGAAGAAGAAGCACCAAGCCCAAGGCTCTCCACAATAGGTACAGATATGAAACTATGCATAGCACCCATATCAAAAAGTACTGAAGACAAGACAAAGCTACTAGAATAGTACCTATGACTGTAGAAGGTCCGAGATCCTGCTCCTGCTAGGTCTGTTGCACTGCATATGCCTGCACAGTGCCGCGGCCCTGCGACACATCCTGGATACCCTGAGTTGTCCCACCCTACTGCCTCTGATATCCGGGTGTCTCTCTACCACGACCATGAACACCATCTATACCTGCACGCACTAACGTATTCCAGTTCCCAGATTGGTAAGAAGCCACTGGTCCTGCTCCTGCATGCGGAGTCTGCACAGAACCCCTCTCACTAGACACTAGTAGAAACGCCCTGCAAAAGCGCTGCAGATGACCCATCTTGCCGCAAGCTCACCACTCCACTAGGTCTCATGGAAACTGCGGCCTCTTGTTCCCCTCTCTACTACACTGGTAGCACCTGATCGGTCCACCTGTAGAAGCTACCTGGCTGTTACTGCCGCCCTGAGAGAATTCCATCTGTCTCTTCCTCTTGCCAGCAGATGTAGTACCAGTAACTGGTGCTGAACCGCCCTGGCCCACTCCACCAGATTCTAGCAGGTTCCTCTCCGTAATCAGCACCTGGTTCACAATGTCATGTACAATAGGTAACCTGAAAACATTCACCAGCGCTCAGATGTCATACCGAAGACCATCCTCAAAACGTCTGGCTCTCAGCGTCTCATCACCCACCAACACGGGTGCAAAGCACTGAAGCTCCATAAAACGAGCAGAATAGTCCATCACTGACATAGCGCCCTGCTGCAGATTCAAGAACTCTCGAGATCTATCTTCCCTCAGCATCTCAGGAAAGAAGAAGTCATATAATACTGCTTGAAAATCTTCCCACGCCATGTCCTTGTGATGCTCTGACTGGGTGGTAACATCCCACCACCTCTTGGCAGAATCACGCAGCATGTAAGTCGTGAGCTTGACCCTCCGCCATGGAGGCGTCTCAAGATGCTCAAAGATAGTCTGCATCGATCCTAGCCAAGACTCCACAGCCTGCGGTCTACCATCCCCTGAAAACGTAGGCGGATGCTGCTGCTGGAAGATATGAGTCAGCTCAGCCATAGATGTAGCAGCCTGCGGTGCTCCATGAAAGGTCTGCATAAACCGCATAAAACCTTCACGGAACTGCGCCTCCGCGCCTGTGTCCGGTATAACAGCTGGTGCCGCATCTGGCTTTGTTGGTGGATCCACTAGTAACCCATGGCCCACCATCTCTGGAGTATAATTGTCTCCGCTCTCCTGGAGGACAACTTGCGGTCGTCTCGGCGGCATGACACTACAAGGTCAAAAGCACGCCTCAGATTCAAGATTATTAAGACCGAAAAGTGAACGAACCACAAAAGAACAAGAGGAAGAAGGCATTCAAATTTTTTCAAAACAGGACTACACGGCGTGTACTTGACTTCCCTTCCCCTGCCCGAGTCCTTTTACACGGCTTAGCCACACGACTTCCATTCAACAAAACTACACGGCATGTATAATATCTACACGTCGTGTACGGTGTTATTTTCCAACTATCTGTGTCGTCTGTGACACGGCCAACTACTCGGCTTACAACTACACTGCGTGTTACACCCGCATACGGTGTGTACACCACCCCTGTTTCCCAGCAACACGGCTAAGTCCACCCAGTGGGTCCTCGGATAAGACCACACGGCATGTCCCATAGGCACATGGCATGTTCAAGGAGAGGTGACACCGACCCGTGATGTTAGTTACACGGACGAGTCCCCAGGTCACACTACATGGCGTGTGCATCATTGACATGGCGTGTTCTGTGAAGGAGTTCTCCGACCTGTGTTGTTAGTTACGCGGCCGGACTCCGGGTCAACGCTACACGGCGTGTACTAAATCAAAACGGCGTGTTTTACCCAAGCCATTCCCTACCCCATGTCGCCGCCCACACGGTTTGTGACACGGGAATAGACTACACGGCGTGTACTCAGGGTACACGGCGTGTACTCAAAAAGTTCATTTTTCTTCCCGAACAGAAGAACATACACGACGTGTATAAAAATACTACATGGCATGTATACTGGGATTCCGGATAGTATGCCACAAAAACTTCTCCGGAACCTAGAAAATACTGAAAAAGAACACCTAAGTGTCAAATTCCGACCTGTGGGGGGCCATACTCCCCACGAATCAAAGTTTGACATCTTATACATGTTATAACCAACAATCAGTCAATGACCCACCAAATTCCGGTCAATGGGTACCCATACTCCCCAAAAACCAAAGTTTGGCGTCCATTCTATAAACAAGCTCAACTAAAATACCATATCACAAGGTAGGTATTTATCACGCAGCTATCACAACAACATTCTTTATCATCACAACAACTATCACAACAACATGCAAATTCTAATGCACCTACATGGTATGGAAACTATGCATGGTATGTGATATCTAGAATGTGCCTATATGATGCATGAGACAGAATACCCTCATCTCATCAGGTTTCAACTAAATAGAACCCACAGATAAAATATAAATAGCACAATCCACGTGAGTCACCCAATGGTGAAAACATATCAACCGTAAAATTGCAAAATCCAAAGAATGCAAAATATGAGGTAGACTGGATTTTCCCTTTACACGAGTTAGATACACTCGGGCACAACTTATTACCAACTACCGTTCTATCCTATCCCTGACTACGGCTCCAAATAGTAAGTCATGAAAAGAAAAGAACCCCTCTGATACCACTTTGTAACATCCCAGACCCGGGTGCCACGCAACGGGTGCCCCGAACCCGGTTCGCCACGTGACCTCAGGCGCATTTCCCCAAACGCCAGAGGATTCCGACTAGCAGCGACGTCCTAGGTCTGATAGTGGGGAAACGGTGTCCTCATTTTGTCAAAGTGTATCCCAGCAGAATTTAAATAAAACATACAACAAACAGCGGAAGCAGTAAACCATACACAACTGAAATACACAACAGAAGTGGATATAATCTACAATATATAAAAGTTGATGCTACATGTCTCAGATTCTAAGAAAACTGCCAGAACATGTTATACATCAATACGATACAACCAAAAGCAGAGTACAGCCAAAACAAAGAAAAAGAGATGGTAGCGGCATCGCGAGCCTAGGCTCGGTCCCATGCCCTCTTACTCCTCAGCAACAGTCAAGTACCTATATAGGGACTCTTTCCCCTATCTACACTTGCAGAAATGTAATCTGTTTCGGCCAAAAAACATGACCCAAACAGGGTGTGAGAAATCTATCTCAGTAAGCACCCACTAAAGGCTCGTGTCCAACTGCGTGTAAGCATGCAATGATAGTGTGCAGTAATAAAATGAAATAAAGTAAGAAGTACTAAAAATTAACTAACTTAACAATTAAATTTCTGTTTTATTATTCATTTAATTTATTTAATTTAGTAACATTCTTGTGCTCAATAGCACCAAGCCCTCAGGCCAACCAGAACCGTGCCCTCAGGCTAAAATATTAACCACACCCTCAGGCTTTCCCTCAGGCCATACAGAATCCAACCCGTAGGTATTGCCCTCAGGCGTAACAGAAATTGCCCTCAGGCGTAGGAAGTGTCGCCCTCAGGCACAGAAGTCAAGCCCTCAGGCACGAAAGGTTGCCCTCCGGCGGAATAACGACATCCCTCGGGCTAAAACAGTCACGCCCTCAGGCCAAATAAAACAATTCCCTCAGGCTAAACAGGTAATCGGGCCATGCCCAACAGGTAAAAAAGCAGTAACAAGAAATTCCTCTCAAGGTAATTCTATAATTACTACTTTAAAGGCATACCCTCGGGTATCCTGGTCAAACGACTAAACAGTGAAACACACCCCAGGGGTGGTTCCGGATCCAAGCAACGATCCCAACCAGCATTTATTTATCACGATTTAATTACCTATGCAATTTTAGGCATTAAATATAGCAATGGCCTCAGCCACACGACACCCCAACATGGTTTCGTGGCACAAAAACGCACAAAAACGCATGACAGTTGGAAAATGAACACAAATCCACCTACCAAATACGCCAATGAACGTTATACCCGAACACTGACTCCAGAAACGCCCAAGAATGGCGTAGATCTGACGAAGAACAAAACCCATTCAAACTTAAATAACTTACGTTAGGAGAAGAATTGGTAAGAACGGTACCAGGAGGGGAGAGGGCTTACCCGTGCGGTTACAACAAAATCGTCCGAAGCTGAAACGGATTCCTAACGAACGCCCGGTGGATCTTCAAAGATCTGGCCTCCTCCTTTGGCTCCAAAATGGCTCAAATGCCTCCTCTTCCAAATGAGGAGGCTACTGCCTGTTTTAAGCTGAAAAAACAAAGTACACGGCATGTACTTCTGAGTACACGACGTGTACTTCTTTCATTTAACTATTCATTTGGTGGCACCACCACACTGTTCATCTGTCGACCTGAGTACACAACATGTATTCCCAAGTACACGGCGTGTACAGTCGCCCAGCTGGTGGCGACTCCACCACCTTACTATTCATGCATGCCGACTGACTACACGGCATGTAAGGTACCACTACACGGCGTGTAGTAGGACCCTACACCCCTCGTCGCCGACAAGGTTACACACCTCGTGTACTCATCCCAACACGGCCAAAGGTACACGGCGTGTGGACAAAGTACACGGTGTGTATTTTCAAAATTTAGGATTCTTTTCCATTTTCCATATTTTCTCAAAAACACTCAAGGAAAAGAAAAAAGGTAGAATCCCATACCTCAAAAACAAGAACCGGATTCTTATAATAAATATGAACAAGATATGTGGGAACCAGATGAGATAATGAGGTAGAAGTACCCACACCTTTTCTCAACTGAGAGAATGAGTTGAAAATTTAAGGGAAAAACGTTCTTAATGGGAGAAGAAAGTAACAACCCAAATTTTTTGAATGATATTTTTTTCCTGAAAATGTGTGTTATGTTATACAAAAAAACCATATCTCTTAAATAATGAAGTAAATATAAAGGGAATTATGACCATCAGGATTCAACCTTAATATAACCATTAGTCAATATGACCATTTAAAACTATACTCATGGTAATAATTTTAATGTTATAATTCATTTCTATATGTATAAATGAAAAAGGATAATTAACGCAGAAAGGAGAAGTGATGGCATCAAAAAGTAGATTCATGTCATATGAATACCATTTATCAGAACTTTGGATGGAGGTATCATCCCTAGGGTTCTCCCGTGACCAATAAAAAATCCCAGCTTCAACAAGTAAATATTGAACAAAATAACCTTTGAGATAAGTTTAAGTTAGTGGAAATTACAACTCGGTCGATGTTCGCCGAGCCACCTAGTGGATCTATCACCATCACACACCTTACCCTTAGGTCATATGTAGGTGTAATAATGCATCATGTGTCCTGACCTTAGTTACATAAAGCATAATTCATTTTTATAAGAAAAGTTTTTATTCCATCAATTCCATTTTTAGAATAGTTTTTCTTAATAAAAATAGGTTTATTGAAATGGGATTTCATAGATAGACTTTTTAGACCCAAATTGTACATTTCAGAAAAAGATATAATTTTTTATAATAAACTATGTTATTATTAATAATACTTATTTTAAGGAAATATTATGATAAAAATTATTTTATTTAAATATAAATGATAAAATAATTCTATTATGTCCATAAAATTTTTTAATAGTCAAAAATTTTACTATGAATTTTCAACCCGATATTATTTTTAATAAATAAGGTTTTTTATATTTGAAAGTTAAAATTATCATATTTATAGAATTGTTATGATAAAATAAACATCATTTTCTAAATTATAATGTATAAATTAGGATAGGTTGAATTTATGAGAACTTTCTAATTTTTTTCAAAAATAGTAAAAATTCATTTTTTGGTTTTCAGTATGTTTAAGGACTTCATAATTATGTAATAATGAAGTAATAATTAATTAAATAAAATACACAGCCTACAATATTTTATTTTATTAATATCAACTATTTTAATTTACTTTAATCTATTTCCAAACCTATAATTTATTTTCAATGTATAAAATAGAAACATTAATATTAAAAACATTATTTTTTTAAAACCATACTTTTCAATGGAAAAATAAGTAATATAAAAATTCGATCAACTATTTTGGATGAAAATAAGATAAAATATGTCCCAAATTTCAAAAACCATGGAAAAACACATAGAAAAGTCCATGTTTTATCATTTTTTACAACCTAGATTTCCAAGGCCTATATTTGGAAATTAATAAATAAATCCTCCACTTTTCTATAAATACCCACACATTTCTCCATTTAATTTCAATAAAAATAAATAATACACAAATATATGATATTTCCCCCCCAGTGAGTCCTCCTAAGGTTTTCTCAATCCCCCAAGTTCTCAATCCTCAAGTTTTAGAATTTACTTTTCAAGGTAAGGGAATTATCATTCTTTTCACTTTAATTCAAGAAACACTTTTGTATATGTCTTCTAATTATTATGATTATTAACTATTATTACCATTTTATTCATACCATTTATTCCAAATTATCTTTTATAAATTACATACCCTTTTACCTTCTCATTTTAACTTTTTTTTAAACCACATTTTATACCAGTGCTGCTGCTCAATTTAATTCTCAAAACTCCCCTCTTATTCTCAAGAAATTCTATTTTTTTTATTTTTTTTAATACCCAAGACACTTTATTTTATAATTTTATTCACCTTTAGTTATTTTTTTTTATCTAATTCAGTTATTAAAATACATGAAACTCCCATTCTTTATCTGTGGGCTGAATAATGATCATGTTTTAAAGAAATTTTTGAAAGCCATGAAACTCATTTTTTATTCTCCACTAGTTATTTATGAACTGTTTTATTATGATATTTATGAATTAAATTAAATAATAAATATTTATATTTAAACTTGATATAACTTCAATTCATTGGGTAAATAATTTAATCTCTAGAGATGACATTTTTTATGATACCTTGGTGAATAACCTTGGTAATTTTCATTTACGACACCTTGGTGATTAACCTTGGTGATATGCTTACGAATGTATAAAATAAATGCTATATCCATATTTTCATTTTATGAATAATGTTATTTTTATTATTATATGCCTATTTTTCCTTTCTAATACCATAATTGTATTCCTCAAGTTCTTATTGATATTACTCAAAATCACATGTAAACTGTTTCTCTTTCTTATTCCCTTACTTGGCCTTATACTCACCCTTTCATTTGATGTATATCCTCAGGTTATGAGATTCAATAAATGTACTTAGGGTGAAGTAATTAAGAATAATTTATAGTTTTTTAGAATAATGTTTTATGTTTTCATGTATTATGTAACTTATTTCCAGGAAAATAAACTTGAAAAGATCATTTGTTTGAACAATGAAATGAAAATTTATGAAACAAAAAGGAGGGATGCCATATACTATATTAGAAGCATTTTAATCAAAGAAAATTTAAGGTTGTGATTTAAAATAAAAAAATTAAATATTATTAATAATTGGAGTATCATGATACAAAATATTAATGGGGTATTAGATAAACTATTACAAAGAAAATATGGTGTATAACACGAAATATATTTTAAGGGATTGAAAATTGAGACAAGAAACCCTTACCATAGTCCTCATTCGCTCTACATATGAACCTACCATCCTGAATAATAAAATTAAATTTATTAGATACCATATTAGAGAATTTAATCATATATATATATTTAATTTAATAATTACCATTTGTTGTTATATTCTATTTTTTATTATATATATTTTTATTATGTTTTTTAATTTGTGTAAAAATTGAATTTGTGTTGGCTTATTTTGATAATTTTAGCAATCGAAGATAATATTTTAATATTAAGATAAATAATTAATATAAACTTTCCAAATCATTAATCTAATAATTATTTTACAATAAAACAATGATAATAATATTACTTAAGTCCCTATAGTCATACATTTTATATTTTTATAGCGTCGTTCAAGTAGGTGGTTAAACCGACCCAAACAAGAATGCACTATAACTTGACTAGTGAGTGTGGTTAAATAATTGTATATTATTATTACTATAATATAATAATTATTATATTTTTTATATTTTTTTATATTTTTGAATCATATTTGAAGTTTTTTATAAATATTGAAAATCAAGATGAAAAAAAATACTACTTTGTGGAGACGGTAATCTGCACAATGCTAATTTAACATTTTCATTTCCAAATGATTGAGAGGAAATGAAGTTAGATAATAATTAGTCTCTTAATAATAAAAAATATATTATATATGTCACATTTATTATTAAATTTCATCTTTATAATCAGTGAATAGAGTCGGTGGTAAAAAATTGAAGATGTTGCTTCATGGAGGTGGTGGTCCGCACAATGAACTATCGACATTCATTCATTTTTTTTAATGGGATAGAAAGGAATAAATAATATATATTTTATTATTATAAAAAAATTAGTATAATTAAGATAATTAGGTTATTATATTACTATTTTTAGTTTTTATTTTGTAGAGAAAGATTAGAAGAAAAGGTAATGAGTAAGTAATATTTATGTCGAGACCCTGAACTTCTTCTTGATGAACTACTTTGAATTGAAGGAATTATGATAAATTTTAGTAAATATGGGATTTATGAAATAAAATTTATTTATATGAGAGTAAAATTTCATGTGGGTTTAATTATATTTCTAAGGTACATTATATAATTGAACGGGTGTAAGTGATCCCCTTTTCTAAGTGGAGAGAAGGGTACTTTTTTAATACCCGTTACTTTTCAATGATATCATTACACTATTCAAGGGTAAATTAATCAAATCTTTAAAAATAATGGAGTGTGGGGTTAAATTGGGATTATAAATCCCAAAATATTATTTACACATGTTTAAAACATGTTTGAAGTAATTTTTTCTTATATTTTGTACTTTAACTTTTTTTACTTGGGTAACTAGTTTTTACCAAAGTAACTTATGTTTTAATAAACATATCAAATAACCCATATTAAAAAATTTGGATGTGATTATACTCAATTTAATATATATTTAATATAATTTAAATTCTAGATAATATAAAATTAACTTTAAAATTAAAACATTTTATATATCGAAAAATTGTTTTTTGTAGAAAAATTATTTTTTTAACCATTATGTGTCATTAATATTATTAAGAATTGGTTAAAAATTAAATATGTTTTAATATTATTATATATTCATTTAAAAATAATATTATATTCATTATTTAAAATATATTAATTTGATTTATTAGAAAAAAAATTCATAGCGTTAATAAATAATTCATTAAAATAACAGATTTATCATTATCGCGGTAATTAAATTTAATCCAAATAATCATGCATTTGTTCCTAAAAAATAAGTTGAACATGTTAAATAATATGATGATTTTAATCTAAAATATAGAACCATGTTTTATATTTAATTTATATAAGTGGTGAAAACTAATTTTTAATATAAGGGAATACAAATAATTTTTAGATCAGAAAATTATTATGTTTCCAAAACCTAAAACATAATTTTTATAAATTAATTATATCATTTTTAAATAATTTATTTAACTTTTAAAAAAATATTTTTTGAAAAAGTTTACAAAAAACATTTCAGTCATAAAAATGATGGTATTAGAAAAATCACAATATTTATCATTATTCGCTTAAAAATAAATTATTTATAAAGAATCTAAAATATTTACCCTTAGATAAATTTTAAATTATGAATTAAAAAATTAAGTTCAGTTTAAAAAATTAAAATTCATAAATATATAAATTTATATTTTAAATGGAAATAAAATATATCAAGAAAAACTATATTTATTGAAAAAATGTCCTTTTATAACTCCAAGTGTTCTTAATACTATTTTTAGGCATTTATAATTTATTAATATATTTTTATATACCATATGTATTATTATTGTTATAATTTTATTTTATAATATATGATTTATCATTTCAGTTTTTCCTGTAGAAAAAAGATATTAAAATAATATTTATTTAAGGAAAATACATATTGAAATTCTAGGTTGTTATATTCTACCCCTTAAAATAAGTTGCATAATTTCAATTTTAATTATTACTCACTGATGAATGTTAGTGTGGGTATTCATAACATAGTCATCATTCAAGATATAACTTCTAATAAGACATAAACATTACTGTCTTATGATATATCTTATTACTTATCTTTCCTCAAACAATATTAATCATTCATAAAATCATGTAGCCCAATATATATACACCCTAATCTTATATTCTCTATAACATACATTTCCCAAAACCATTTTAATATAAAATAAATTAAAGCACAGTGAACCCATATATCCCTCTAACAATTAACTCTTATCTTTAATCACTAGTTTAAAAAGTCTCACACGAGTCAAAAATATTCTAAAAAATGAGACACACTTCACTAAAAATATCATGGATTACTTTTTCATTAAACCAATAATCAATTACAAGGTAATAAATTCCATATATCTCAATTTTCTCAAAATAAATCTCCACTTTATTACTTCAATATCTAGAATATATTAAAACAAGGAGTTTTCCATACCTCAATCATGTGTTCTCTAATAGTTATCCCTAAAAATATAACTTGGTAGTAAAATTACTTTTCAAGGTATTTATACCATTTAATATATGTTTCCAAACCATTATATCAAAAATAATGAAGAAAAATCCATATATTTTTCACATAATCACCCTAACTTTTATAATATACCATATTGTCATTAATAAATATCACTCACAAATTAAAAAAGATAAGATTATCAAGAATTAATTTCAATCAAGATATCAACCTTACTACATTAGGTAAGACTAGGGAACTCATTTTTCCATTATAAAAGGCATATAATATGATTCTCAACCATTTAATTATTCTCCCTTATTTAGTTATAAGATATAGTGATTTTTCGGTAGATAAGTTTCTCGACTTCATTTTCATGATCTTTTTTTAAAATGATAAAACAAAAAAGGTTCTGATAATATCCAAAATATGAATATGAAATCATAAATATTAATATATATTACCCTATGTCAACTTTTTTTAAAATATGATACTTTTTGGTCAATATATAACCCTCTTTGTTAAATCCTTAGTTATCTAGGGTAATTTTCCTATTAGGTTCCCTAACCTAATTAGTTAACATCATACTCAAATTCTTCATTATGGTTCTTTAAAGAGAACATGAATTGACCATAACATATCCACTAGTAATGTAAAACTTGGTTTTAATTTAGGCATATTTATCTTTCACTGGGTGACAATAAGGTTACTACACAATTTACACTTTTTAGGGTTATTACCCCTAGGTATATCTATTTCAGAACCTATATCAACTTGCAATATCCAGACAGGGATGTCATTGCTTGGAAAACTACATTCTCAAAATTTTACTAAATTTCATTATGTTATTCTAAAACTAGATTATCCCTTAGACTTACAAAAGTTCTCTTATCCTAATCCCCATAATATTTACCACTGCCTAAACTAACTTAAAAGGATATTTGTACCTTTAAAATTATGATCGAACTTAACATATCCACCCTTGAATTATCCTTATTTAACTCCATTATCTCTAAAGATATCTAAACCCTACTAAGATACCAATTATTATAACCCAAAAATTTGACCATCTCAATTAGATAACTTAAAGAATGTATTTTAGTACAATACATTCCCATGATCTCTTAGGTTTATAGTTTTATAGAATTACTAAAAAATATTAACATAGAATACCAATTCCTTTTATAAATAATATATATATATATTCCCAATATATAAGAAACAAATTAATACATAATGTTTCTTAAATAATTCCAAGAAATTATATACATAAGATACTCTTTTAGACATTTCATACTTTTCTTATCTTCATAGCCCAGGAAATGGATAGAAAAAGGGTTAACTCATGTGCTTAGTAGAGGTAAACATAATCTAAAATATTAAAATATCATAAGTTATATAATATTATCATATCATTATAATAAATATATATAAGAAAATCATACACAAAAAATATTAGATCATAAAACACAAGTCATGGCATACGACATGGCATAACAAAAGAAATGAATAAAAAGAATGTGAAAACAATATTCAATAACATGATCCATTAGAGAATAATATAGACATATTAATAAATATTCGACTATTTCATAAACATTATCATAGATAAATATCACCTTCTTGAGTCACACACTTGTACCTAATCTTTCGAGACAACTTAATTATTCCCTTGTATACATTCTAATAAAATATATACTTCTAACTAATGCTTTAAAGGGAGATATAGGACCCTATTTTTTATTATCCATACATATGAGTGCCACTAAAATCAGTAATAATAATATTATAAAGAACCCATCGAAAAAATAGGTCTCATATCCCTTTCAAATATAACTATATAAGGATTTCATTCATAATTACATCAATAAACATGATAAACCCATGAAATATAAATGAGTATCCAATAAAAATAAGTAATTATCTAGTTAAATAACCTTTAAATAAGATAACTCATTGTATTTACAACATATAGATAAAGGGTATATGATTTAATCAACAATTACATGGATTAGTGGATGAATGACATATTGGTGAAAACCCTTCAATTAATGAACTCAAAAATAGGGTATTCAAATAGGAAAGGAATTGGATGGTAAAAATATGGTTATACACTAAATATTATTAGGAAATAAAAATTAATTTATATATCATTTATTTAAAATAAAATAATAATACATAATCCATCGAAAGAAATAATTTTTAGGTTATCATTTTATGAATATCCTCGATCAAGCATAACAAATGTCAAAGTACAATGCCTTCGATGAATTTTTTTAAGAGTTTTAGAAAAATATCTTCATAAATAAGAAATATCCTTGATCTTTTTAAATAAATTTAAAATATAAACATTATAAAATTAGGGGAAACATTATTTATTTTGTAAACCTTGAAAACATTGAGTTAAAGTTTCATATAAATTGAAAAAGGTGCTAGAATGATATGTTGACATAGAAATGATAAATGATTTTTTTATAGAAATTGACCCATGTATAAAATGTTAAACTTATTTTCTTTTTAAACAAAATTCAAAAATAAATTTATTTAAAAATATACATTTTCAATTTTTTTTAAAAATGTAGTGATATAAAAAAAATGTGGAATCTAAAATTAAATATGAGTGAAAAATAATTTCCTTTTTATTTTATTATATTTTTTTTGAAAACCACATTTCTTAAAAATATTATAGTAATTAAAATTTAAAATAAGATAAATAGGAAAAATATCTCACCAATGATAACCAAAGGGTTAAAAAATTACTATAAATTTGTAAATAAAGATTATACAAATTATTTAAATGGGTTATCTCTATTGAGATATCTTGATTTTAAAATGATTTTGGGAGAAAAACCTTATAGGTTTAGTAATATACAAATCAAAAACATTAAAGGAATAAGATCATGGAATGGAACTTTAAATACCATGAAAAAAATATATTTCCTGATATATTATAGAATATAGGTATTATATGACCCATATAAAAGTAAATTGGTGCACAACAAGAAATATATCTCGTGAGATATAAATCAAAAAAAAAAGAAACCATTTCATGTAACACAATATCTGTGGTAAGAATCATTTTATAATGTGTTTATAAAGAATAATTTTAAAAACAAAGAAAACAAGGTGGAAATAAAATAAAAATTATTCATTTGGTAAAATAAATAAAACTTATAATAATAGAGTTCAATAAAAAAGTTGGTAACTCAATAAAAGAAAATTGAGTTATCACAAACCATTACGATATTAGAAAATTTCAAATCAAAACTAATCCTCACAACTACTCTATATCCAAACTTATTCCTAGGTTATACTTATATTTGATACCACACTTACATGACCTAATATTTTAGGGATCACTTGGATGGTGGTAAGTTTAGTGTGCCACCCCAAGCGTGCCTATAACAAAATAAGGGTATGTGACTAGCACTGAGTATGCATATCACACAAATGGGAGGCCTTGTCCTAATATACCTATATGAATTCACACGTATCTATATACACAATAGAGTAATATATAAAGTAAAAAAACTTTAAATATAAATTCTTGAACAAAATCTAATATCCCACAACTGAGTATGATAGGATATAGTCAAGTAATGGGGAAAATAAAATCCCAATAACTAATAAGTAAGATCAACCTGACAATAATATGGAAATCAATCTCAACACGCAACCACCAGTTAGACTATATTCATGCTACCATTTTTCTAAAATTAAAAAAGACACCACCCGCACCTAGTACCCCAAGATATCTATAAAAAATCCATTTGTCTGTACAACACATGACATGTGAAAGTAGTGCCCTTGTAGGGGTGATTATATGAGTACCTACTAGGATCCCCCTAAATCACCAAGAAGTAAGTAATCAAGGGTAGAGTTTCATATCAAAACCATAATCAATAAGTTAAATAAATGTAAACCCAAATATTCTCAAAGGAATTACTTAGGTCATGGAGTATTATCCCAGTCTTAATAGTAAAAACAAAGATTCTAAAAGTCACCCAAGATGCCTTTCTTGTTTAAACCTTCAACCCAGGTAACCTATATATACCTAAAATATATGATCTTGTTCCCCTAGTAGTGTAAGTAGGGATGTAAGCCCAAGTTGAGGATCCAATTCCTGATACGACCTCATTATATATGAAGGATACTAACTCCACAGATCTGGATCCCACACCGTGTAGTAGTAGGAGGGATACTAACCCTATCTGATCCATAGGCAAAGGATCCCACATCCCAACCCTATTGGAGGGATTACTGACCCTACCTAGGGATGTTATAAGTTCATTGTGCCTCACTCTCCTACCAGGGTGGGTCACCACTCATAGTAGATGTCTGAAATTAGAATCCAATAGCTAAAATACTCATATGGTCAATCAGGATCTCCTCCTATTAATTATAATCTCTAACTTCATGTAAGAAGTATATAATTATTCTCCACATGGAATTTAGTTCGGTTGGGACTTATTGAAGACCTATAAGTAATAAAAAAGATAAGTATATGATGCGTTTAAGAGGTACCCAACATGTAATTACATGTTTTTCACTTCTATGTGCACTGTTGGCCAACATGGCATGGAAAAGTTAACTGTATAACATGCGCATTCAGTTACACAATGTGTGTGGATGGGTTTTTCACTCGATATGTGCCTATACCTCAGTTATGTTCCACTGGGTGGTACATAGGGTGTATCCTGGGAATACTTAGCTATGTAGACACCCCCCCCCCCAGGATTCATGGGAAGGTACTTCTTATACAAACCTATCCAGGTTGTCTTGGGTCACCTGACATACAGACCCTCCACACAAACATGTGATATTTTTCTCCACCATAAACCCTAACACTATGGAAAAACCATATTACATGGTGTGAGTTCTTCCAAACTACCCATCATATAGTCAGGATATTTCTATGGACCTTTCTTCCTCTGAAGCCTCTCTAAATACACCACTTTCTCTGTTATTTCCATCATAGATTCCTCAAAACTTGACAACTGATATTATTGGTATATCAAAAATCATATTCCAATGATTCTTAATCTGGAAAATGCACCATTGTTTCCTTATATGTGATCCACATGTATCAAATAAAAACACCACATCCTCTCCCTTCCACTACCCATGAATCTTCATCGGCCATAATCACTCCCAAAATCATCATCCCCACCAATAATTGAACAAATAAATGTGATTTTTAAGTTCAACTGTGAATCAAACTAGTTCTGAATTCAAATCATTGGACTATCATAGGCTGATGATGAACATGAATATGGTGATAGGAAATCATAAAAACAATAAAGATAAGGATCCATGATGATTATATATAGTTCTTTCATCAATAATGGTGTATAAAATGAAGAGTAAATGAGGTTTTATAACCATTCTAAAAATTATGGTGATCAGGTTAAAAATCCAAATTAAAAAAAATAATCATAAAGTAGAAGATTTCAAACACCGATTTCAGGTAAGATTCTCTATAATATTTAATATATATTTTTAACAATATCAAAATAAGAATGATTTACATAAAAAATCCCTACCATATTAATGAATCAATATTTGTAGAAGAGTGAATGTTTCATCATTTCCATTGAAGATGTGGGTGATCACTGATGTGTTCATGATCGATCCTTGATCTAAGCTCATTCGACAACGCTCTCCACCACAAGATCACCCTCCTAAATCTATAGAAGTATGCAGAACACCCAAAATTTTTGGAACCTAGGGGATTATGTAGATAGGTTGGATACGTTAGACATTTTACTAGATGAATTAAATTAATCAATTTATTTATTTAATCTAATATCTACCCGTGATGGAACATCTAAAAAGATCGGTTGCGAATGAATGTTATATTGTGCCTAGTGTAAAACCTTCATTATGAACTCAACAAAGGTGTTAATTTATTCACCAAAGGATCTATTTAGAATGAGATCCATTGTTCTTGAGATTAATCATTAACATGAGTAAATATATTTAATATATTTAATATATAAATACCAGGTCTTTATGATGTCAGAAACACCATGCTGACTCTGTGACTAGCTCATTAAATGTTATTTAATTTATTCTGATTGTCTAATTATGAAAATAGGATCTATTAAAATTTAAATAAAAAAGGTATTTTAGTGTATTTATTGGCTTATAAAAGTGTTTATAAATTGATAAATTATAAAAATTTTATAATTAATTAATTAAACATTTATAAAAATATTAATAAATAAATATCCATAAATTTTAAATTCTAATATAAAATATTTTATTCTAATTATATGAATTTCCTTAAAATTTAGAAATAAATTATTTATTTCTAAACTATAAGGAAAATTTATAAAATGTTTATAAATTACAAAATAATGAAAAAATATAAATTTTTTATATTTAAATTATGAATTGTTCATAATTATTAATTTTAATTGTTCATAATTATTAATTCAAATTGTTCAAATTAAATCTTTATTTATAAAATTATTTAAATCACATAAAAATGAGTTTTTATGTTTGATTTGATCAAGATTTAAATACTATTAAATATGTGATATTTATATTATGTAATTATTTACATAATAGATATTGGATTATAAAATGTTTATAATTTATTAATATAATATATTTAAAGTATTCCCTATAATAAATAATATATAAGAGTTTGTATTTTGAAATGAATATAATGTTCTTATATTAAAAATTATAGAATTTCCATAATTTTATCTAAAGTTATAAAGTTTTTATAATTATCTTTATTTATGAATTTTTCATTAATAGTGTATCTCATGCTTAAATATATGAATTTCTTATTTATTTCATACTTTATTAATATATATAATTGTTATATATGAATTGTGATGTATGCTTTAGTTTAATATGATAAAAATCTTCTATGTTATCACACATGCATCTAAGGAGTTATATGCTTGGTATGATAATGGATTAATTTTATTTCTAACATGACTTTGGATTGTATAAAGTTATAAACTTGAATTAAGTAGTCAATTATTATTTATACATATTATGTGCTAGAATTATAATGGAATTGAGATATTTCTTGAGTAAAGTATGCCTGGTTAGATGGACTTTGGTTCAGACTACTCACTGGAATGGGGGCTTATACCTTGTCTAGAAAGGTGAGAGTTAACTATATGTGACTCAAGGCTTACTCATGTTGAGGTTTTTATTTCATATAATTCAAATCTTTTACATGAAAGGGTTTTGTAAACCTTATTAATAGGATGCTTTTGGATATGTATGAATATAATTGGATTTTAATTTGGGTTAGTAAAATAATCTATGTGTTGTGTAAAGAGATACACATCAATATGGTTTGAAAATATTGATTTTGTGAGAGGAATATGATTCAAAACTAAATCATTAAAAGAAATCATATATGTAAATGGGAAATATGTGTAATAAGATAGTAAGATCATATCCTAGTAAAAATATTATAAGTGTAAGATTCCATCTAATGTGGAACTGGTCAAAACCTTAATCATCCAAATGGGTAGGTTATTCCATTGTTGGGTTCCCCAGAATTATTTTGTGTAAGTAGAGGAAGTAATGGGTGACACTGATAGTTATGGGGAACCCAACTGTGGAATAACCTACCCAGTATAATGTATTCTCATATTATATATTGTATTTAAATTCCACATATTAAAACTGGTTTGGGTAAGTCTTAGTCCAAATAAATACATGATCAACAACATACCCAACTATTAAATAGAAAACAAGATAACCATGTGTCCATTTTTTAAGGGATTCTGAACGGTTAGCACATGTTCAGGAAAACCCATATGGTTTGGCCCCGAAAACCATGTGTCCATGTTGGATAAATTTTAATGGATCTCATGGTTTTTCCAAACCGTGCAACCTCCCCCTCAAATTATGCACTCAAAATAGAATCCCAAGTAGGATACATGGTTAGGGTGCATGGATACAACTAACCATGAGACCTCCCCAGAAAACCATGCGTATGGGTTTTTAATCCCCAAAAATTTAATTTTAAAATACATGGAATCCCAACATAACTCCAAATTAACCCACATCCATCCCTAATTTATTTCCTTGATCTTAAAGGCTCCCAAGAAGTGGGTTTGGATCCTCAAAACCCCTTCTCTTAGAAGATCAAATCAAGGTTGATCTCATTTGATCTCCTTTAGGTAAGTAGATATTCTCTCATATGTATTATTCTGATATTTTATTATATATTACTTATATTTTAATATATCATCATGTTATTAATGTATCTAAACTTCATTTTGAAGGTTATTGATTCTAGGTTGTGTTTCTAAATCCCCTTCCCCTCATTATTTGTTATCATTCCCATTGTAGGTGTTATCATTGACCATGTGATTAAAGGTAGGGGGTTCCATAAGACTTTTCTATTCAATTGAAACCCTATATTGATAGATTAAATTTAAATGTGTTTCTAAATGATTTAAAAAATCATATTTGAAATTATTAACGTTTCAGTTTGAGTTTGGCATTGAATTTATGAAAATACCTCAATTTGAATGAAATTGAAATTGTTGGATGTATTTGGGGAAATTAATGACTTGATTTGAAAATTTATTTGATGAAATTGAAAGGATATTGATCCTTAAGAAAATGGATTAAAGTAAAATATATATTTGAAAAGGCATGAAATTGTAGAAAACCATGATTTGGTTTTGAAATAAAAAGGGGAATGTTGAAAATTGATTTTTGGGAAAATGAATTTTGAAAGATAAAATATTTTGAAACATATGATTTCCCAGAATGAGTCCCCTCATGGGGTGTTGATTTTTTTCCACTAATGATTGATTGATTATTTGAGAACATGTGAGCTTAGGTAGTTAATAGGAAACTGGCATGCTATGACTCTTACTCCCAAGAAATAGATTTACAATGACAACACTAACTAAACCAACCTCGGCTAGATTTCCCGTAGTGGATCCCCTAATAGGGAATATATTGATCTATCATAGTGGATCCAGTCATGGGATGTTTGTTTGAGTGTGATCACATTTTTAGGGCCATGTTCAAAAATTAGAAGTAAGATGATCCTATTACCAGAAAATAATCCACTCTGGGTCTTGTCAGCATGGTGATTTGATTTAATTGACTTGATTGTTCATTCCATTGATTCTAGAACAATTTTATTCTTACTAACTGATTTATTTAAATTGTTTTATATAAAATTTTCATTTAATACCATTTTGATATATGTTTTTTAAAAAATGATTTTAAATAATGTTTTATTGAAAATATATAAATTATTTTCCATTCCTTACTCGATTTAAATAGATATAATATTTGGTTTATTGAGATTATATTGTTTATGAAACACTTAGTGATTCCCTACTAAGATGTTCATCTCACACCATACCTTTTTCTTTTTGGTTTTTGTTGATAATATTTATCCAGGTTTGAGAAAAGGGAAGGATCCACTTGGAGGTGGTGGATAATCTTGATCTTAGGGACCCAAATTCATGGAGGTGATCGGTGGAGATGTTATACACATGTTTCAGGGGATATCAAACCTTTTATCTTGATAGATGTTGGGAAATTTTATGATGTACAGTTTTAATTTTTTCTTACATATTTTATTTTTTTACTTTCTCATTTTTAGAGTGTTGAGAATAACAACTTGTAACTTTATCTTCCATTGTTTTGTGGTAAAAATTGTTCCCACTTTGATCTTGTATAATTCTTGGTGATAGTCACCAACCTATGGGGATCAATAATTCCCTTTGGGCTATGTTAGATCCAGATCAGGTATCAGGGTATTGGGGTGTCTGGTCAGGTTTGTGAAAATATAACAATTATGGATAAAATTATGGGTGAGTACACATTATACTCAATAGGTTCCTCCTATAGAACCCTTATGCATCCTTATGTAATGATTATACCAAATATTCAATGATTACGACAAAAAAATGATAAGTTAACCTATATTAAGGTGAATTAAAAAATATTCCTATCTCACCACATACACACCCTTATAATAAAACATTATGTTTAATATGATAAGTAGCACATATATTAATAAAATATCAAATATAATGTCCCCCACAACCCACCGCCAACCAGCTATATTACCACTCGGAAATATAAAATCCCTAACTGAATAAAACATCCAATGATTAGTATATCAATATAATACTATATCCATGCAAGGGAATAGTGTATACCATGGGTAAAAAGGAAATTGGTGATTGTACGTAAAATATAATATAGATATTGGGTTTCACCTAGAATCCAATAAAATATGGATTTTTGACTGTTCTAAACCCAAATCAGATGGTAATTGTATAGAAAATAGAGAATGAACAATGATCCTTCACAGAAATAAAAAAATGTAAAATGATATACTCTCAATCTCGACATCCTATTAACTCAACCCATCACTCCCACCATAAAAACCAAACTAGTTCTAATATGGGAATAAATTATACTCAAGGGGAAAAAACTATGAAATGACCTACCCAGTTGACATAATACTGTGAATTATTTTGGGTTCCCCTGAATTTTTTTTAGAATAAATTATAGTCGGGTGGATCATGATGTGGGATCGATGTGGATAGTTTCTCCATTGTGAAATTTTATTTTTTGGCTATGTGGAATCGATTATTGAGGGGTTTTATTTTACTATTTTTTGTGTTTTTTTATTTTTAACTTACAAGGCATGAAACTAGACACACTGTAAGTAACTGCTTCAGATGAGGTATAGAGAATGAATTTTGAATATGAATGAAACCAGAAACACTAAAAGGAACAAATATAGATTAGGATTTAGAGGAGGAAGCATTTACTAGAGGATAGCCATCTATATTTGGATAAATGAGAGGGTATTCCAATTTCATTCAGTACTAGGCCCATGAAAACCTACATGAGATAGCTAGCCAAATATCCATGTGAAGTTCTAGGCTTGAAAAAAATGATATAGATGTTTGGGAGGGTTCGTTCAAAGTATTCTCGATTTGGAATGCCTACATTAATGGTTTTATTAGGGTGAAATTGTTATCGTTCAAACTTAACTTTAAAAGTGTCATATGAAAATAAAAAAAATTGATTTATGAGTTCATTTAAACCTATATTTATGGGGAATAAATAGAAATGTTTTCGTATGATTTAATTTTCAAAGATATCTAAAGTGGTTTGGGAAACTCCATGGAATGTTTGTGTCATGTATCAGTTTAATATAAATTGATTCTTAGGTTTTGAAGGGTATGTGATACCAAGTGTATACTTCACAAATATTGAATGTATATAAGAATACAAAATCATGTAAAGAATTGATAAAGCTTTAATATTTCACTAAATTGATGAACCAAAGAGTTTTTACATTAAATAATGTTAACGAGTTTATCACTGTCAGAAAAATTTATTAAATGTTGTGCATAATTATCTCATTTATCTTATATGAAAAAATTAGTTTTTTGTTAACAATTTTTTTTATGAACAATATGAGATATTAAACATGGTTTATTATTCACCAGATTCAATAACATACTTGAGTTGAAGATAAGAGTAAAAACTTTTTATCTGGGATAAAGGAATTTATCTATATGTTTTCAAAAATAAAAAGGATATGATCCCACCACATTTAGTGGAATATTTTAAATAATAAAATATTATTTTTAAAGTATTTATTTAAACACATAAAGTGAAATATATTATATAGATATAATAGTTTATTTTTTAAATATTCTTACTAAAATAAAAATAATAGTTGTTTGGTAAAACATAAAGTAGTTTTTCTATATTAGCTTGATATTATGAAGATAATATAGTGTTTAAGAGTCCATATTGAATATGTTTTTACTTAGATAACTTAAAAGTTAACAAATAAAATATTATAATTGTAACAACTCAAATTTAGTGTCACTTAATTCCATAAATGAGTATATGATGTGTTTGTAATTAAATAAGTAATGTAAACATTTACATTTGTCATCAAATGGATTTCAATTAAAATTTTGATGGGAAGGGTTATAAGAATAAATAAAATGTACTTTTAAAGAGTTATATTTATACAAAAAATGTTATTAACATCATAAAATTGGATGTTACCGAGTTAAGGAGTTGAACATTATGAATATGATTCCTAAATTATATAACTATTCAATCTGTCTTATTTCCTAGATATTAATTTCTAAATAGTTTTAGTGGAACCGTATTATCTGATGGTCACATAGAGACGTGTCATGAATTACATAGAGATGTAATGAGTTTAAAAATCCATTGAAACTTCATAAAACATAAGGATGATCTAGAATTATGTAATATATGATATGCGAGGCAAAAATTTAATTTTGGTTTTATTATGTAATATTAGTTGAGTTTAAGAATATATAATGTATAATGTTCGAAAAATACAATCACTAATTTATCATTATTTTATATAAGCTACATATATATATACACTAATATATGTATCATGAAGTGAAATGATAATTGACCTCTAAAATTATGACTTTGAGTTATACCAAACTAATTTTTATCATGGAGTATTATAGGCTATGATGAAATAACAAGGTTATTATGAGTACAATTATTGTATCGAGATATAGGGTATGATAATAAGGTATAAAATGGGTTTTTTGTATTAGATGACCCATTAATTATACAAGATAAAATTACATACACAATTTATTCAGTATATTGGTGGTGAACAATTCATATTTGGAATCCAAAATACCTGATTTTGGTGAGATACCTAGCCTGAGAACCTTCATACTTTGTTACCATTCTTGTACAAGACTTGAGGTTTAGCTAATTAGGGGTGGTTGGGTAAGTTTTTGATCATTTATTTGCTTAGACCTCAACCAATATGGGTTTTTTACTCTCATAGGATGATTATGACACATGGCCTCTCAATTGGGACAGAAAAATGAAGTGTATAACAATACCTATATAATAAAAAATATGTGATTATCAATTCAGGAAAGAGACATACGATGCTCTCATCAATAAAGAGGAATGATATGTGATGTATTTATTAACCTGGAAAATCTATACTCAGAGAATCAAGAAAGTTTCAGTAGCATATATGGGATCAAAAAAATCAGTGTCTTATTTTTTACTTGATGTCTTAGACAAAGAGATTATATGAAAATGCATTCTTTCATATGATGCATTTAGTGGACAGAGGAATAGAGATACATTTGTTTGATGTAGGTAATGAAATAACCCTTTGTTTCTTGAGCATTATTAATGCTCTCATAGAATAAATTATTTTCATATAGTTATGGATCTAGTCATTCATATTTTATTTCAATGTTACAAAAGCTTGTGAGATCACACTTTTTGGTCTATTTAATGGGGATTGAGTTTTACTTAGAGAGATTCTTTAAAAGTGTTTTATTGTTTATCCAAAACTATTTTGGAGGGGTATTCACAAGGCATTAAATATGACATGACATGATTTAGAGTTTATTATATCTTTACAATGGTGTTTTGGAATGTATACAAAGAGAATTTTGGATATGGTTTCACAAGTTATTTTATATGATATAATATAATGTGAAGTGACACAAAGTGTTTGAAAATTTAGTGTAAGTGGAAGATTGAAGGAGACATTACCTAAATCCATTAAGCATATGATGAATTTTTATATATCATAAGAGATGATATGGTTATATAAAAGGTCCATGATATAAGATATCATTAATGCTATATAGGAAAGTCTTTTATACGACTAGCTATGAATCATAAGGTATGATTTATTTGTCCCTTGTTAGGATTCATTTTGGAAATTGAATGTTAAGTGTTAAAAATAATATTTATTTCTAAATGATCTATCACTAAATGAAACACATGATATATTCATGAAATTTGAGGGTTAAAAAACATTTTCAAACCACATGCACAACTCTTACATTTCAAAATGTATGAGTTATTTCATGGATAAGTCTGGAGTCTTTTGAGAGGATATAAAAGGAGGATACATCATTGAGATGGGTTTGTTTGAACCCCTTATATAATCCCACACCTGTTAACACCCTTTATATCCATTATTAGCCTTCACAATACACTATCATTTCATGGGTGAAGAGATAATCCAACTTGAGCATCAAGGGATTTAGTATAGATCATGGATACACCACGAAGAGGGGAGTTCGATCGCTAATATAACATTCATGATTTTCAATAATCTAATTTATAAAATTTAATTATGAAATATATATATATATATATATATATATATATATACTTGACAAGATGATTTATGTTCTTTAATTATAATTATATTAACATATAACTTATATTCATATTTTAATATTTATTTTCGCTCACAATTTTAAATCAAGTAGAATGTAATATTGTTAAAAATAATTTTTTATTTTCTTTAAAAAAACTTTAATTGAATTCATGATTATCTTTAATTATATATTTTTATTTAATAACTAAATTAATTTTATTAATAGTTTTATTTTGATATGATCATTTAAATTAAAATTAAGTCATTATAATCTAATTGTTAACAACGTATGATACATGATTTCATTATCATACAATTGTAGAATATAACCATTGAAATTAATATCATTAACATTTTATATGAAACATATGATAAAATAATTGGCTAAATATAATTTTAAACAAAAATAATACTTTATAATTCATTTTTATTTTACATTATTGTTTATTTAATTTCTAAATCATTATTATTTATTCTATGTACCTATTTTATCACTCTAGAAATGTCCTTTTATAAAGTTGTGAATTTTTTTTAATTAAATAACATTAACAAATAATTATTATTTTTATTTTAAAATGTAATTACTAATATATGAAGTGTTTTATTATCATAAAATGGTTATTTGACTTTGATTACTTAGTTTTTGGAAAAGTAAAATGTTCATTAACATACTATATTAATTATTGTTTACAATGTTTATCAAACTAAAACTATTTTATAAATTATGTATCTAAAATATAAATTAAACTTCATTAGAAGAATAATTTCATAAAATTTATGTGTTTTACATGTATAAATAATTACCTTTTCTTGAATGTTAAGTGTTAAAATAAGATGTATTTCCAAATAAGCTATCACTAAATAAAACACTTGATATATCCAAGACATTTGAGGGTTACAAAACATTTTCAAACCACATGCATAACTCATACACTTCAAAATGTATGAGTTATTTCACAGATAATTCTGGTCTCTTCTGAGAGGATAAAAATAAGGATACACCATTGAGATGGGTTTGTTTGAGCCCCTATTATAATCCCATACCTATAACACCATTCCTCTCCATTTTTATCCTTCATGAGACAATATCATGGAATGGGTGAAGAGAGGATCCCACATGATCATCAATTGATTTAGTACAGATCGTGGATACATCACGAAGAGCGGAGTTCGATGGATTCTATAACATCCATGATTTTTAATAATTTAATTTATAACATTTCATTATGTAATATATATATATATATATGATAATTTAATTTATGTTATTTATTTATAATGATATGAACTTATAACTTATATTCACATTTCAATATTTATTTTCCCAAAAAAATTTAAATCAATTATAATGTAATTTTATTAATAATAATTGTTTATTGTCTTTAAAAACACTTTTATTTAATTTATGATTATTTTAATTTATATAATTTTATTTGATAACTAAATTAATTATATTAGTAGTTTTATTTTTATATGATCATTTAAATTATAATTAAGTCATTATAATTTAATTGTTAACAAAGTATGATACATGTTTTCATTGTCAAAAAATTATAGCATATAAACATTGAAAGTAATGTCATATAACATTGTATATGGAACATATGATAAAATAAATGGTTAAATATAATTTCAAACTAAAATAATAATTTATAATTCATTTTTATTTTACATTATAGTTTTTTTAATTTCTAAATGGTTATTATTTATTCTATGTACCTTTTTTATGACTCTAGAAATTTAATTTTAAAATGTTAAGTAACCTATTTTTTAATTAAACAACATCATGAAATAATTAATATTTCTATTAGAAAATTTAATTCATTAAATGTAGAGTGTTTTATTATCACAAAATGGTTATTAGATTTTGATAATTTAGTTTTTGGAAAAATAAAATTGTCACTAATATACTATTGTAATTATAGTATATAATATTTATCGCACTAAAACTATTTTCTCAATTATTTATTTAAAATATAAATTACACATTATTAGAAGAATAATTTCATTAAATGTATGTGTTTTAAATATATAAATAATTATATACTCTTGAGTGTTAAGTGTTAAAAATTATATTTATTTCCATATAAGCTATCATTAAATGAAACACATTATATATTAATGACATCTAAGGGTTACAAAACATTTTCAAACCACATGAATAACTCATACATTTCACAATGTATGAGTAATTTCACGGATAACTCAAGATTCTTCTGAGAGGATATAAAAGGAGGCTACACCATCGATATGGTTTTTTTGAGCCCCTTATATACTCCCAACCCTTTAACACCCTTCCTCTATATTATTAACCTTCATGAGGCACTATCATGTCATGGGTGAAGAGGGGATCTCACTTGAGCATCAAGAGATTTAGTATAGATCATGGATACATCATGAAGAGTGGAGTTCAATGGCTTCTATAACATCCAATATTTTCAATAATTTAATTTATAACATTTCATTATGAAATTTACATATATATATATATATTATAAGTTAATTTACGTTATTTATTTCTAATGATATGAACTTATAAATTATATTCATATGTTAATATTTATATTCCCTAAAAATTTTAAATCAAGTATAATGTAATTTGATTAATAATAATTATTTATTGTATTTAAAAACAATTTTATTGAATTCATGATAAATTTTAATTATATAATTTAATTCGATAACAAAATTAATTTTATTAATAGTTTTATTTTGATATGAAAATTTAAATTATAAATAATTCATTATAATCTAATTGTTAACAAATTATGATACGTGTTTTCATTGTCACAAAATTTTAGCATATAACCATTGAAAGTAATGTCATATAACATTTTATATGAAACATATGATAAAATAAATGGTTAAATATAATTTCGAACTTAAATAATACTTTATAATTCATCTTTATTTTACATTATAGTTTATTTAATTTCTAAATGGTTATTATTTATTATGTGTACCTATTTTATCACTCTAGAAATTTCCATTTAAAACGATAATTAACATGTTTTTTAATTAAATAACATTATGAAATAATTATTATTTTTATTTGAAAATGAAATTCAACATATGTAAAGTGTTTTATTATCACAAAATGGTTATTATATTTTGATAATTTAGTTTTTGGAAAAGGAAAATGGTCATTAACATACTATTGTAATTATAGTGTATAAAATTTATTACACTAAAATTGTTTTCACAATTATGTATTTAAAATAGAAATTAAAATAAATTTGAAGAATAATTTCATAAAATGTATGTTTTTTCATGTTTAAATAATTAATTATCAATCATATAATTAATATATAATAACAAATATAAATGTAACCATTAATAACAAAAAGATTTATTTTCTAAATAAATTATTTTTTCTTGCATTATTGGATTTAATTTAAAAGTTAAATTTATAAAATTTACAATTTTAATTTGATAAAATGTAATTATTTTTTTTAATTAACACATTTAAATTATCACTGGGTTAATTTTTACTATTTTTCTATAAAATTTGGTTTTTAGGAATAGTAAAAATATATTTTTTATTAATACCGTAACTTTTATGACATCATCATGATATAAATATAACATATAAATATATGATTTTTTATAAAATTTAAGAGATATATATGATTAAAAATATTTTTTATATATATTTATGAATTATAAAATTATATAGGAAGATAATTATCTAAATTCTTACTCAATGCTTGGGTGAGGTAAAAAAAGTTAAAATAATATAATTAATTTGTTGTTATGATAAGGGTGAGAATAAAAATATATTATAAATGGTATTAAATGAAAATAATAATGAATAATAAATTATATCTATGTTATTAATTTATTTTTAAATTAAAAAAATATGATAATTATCCAAAATTATTACACAGTGTTAACGCAACGCTTTACAATGAGGAGAAATGTCAAAACTGGTGGTTTTAAAATATTTAAAGAAATAAGTATTGGATGAAATATTCTATATCATGATTTTCTGGGATAAAAATGATATTTAATAAAATATTTAAATTTTTAAATCTGAATTCTATAGTTAAGTAGATATTTTTAATGTAAAATTACAAGAATAACCCTGAAAATGACTTTAATTTGAATTTAATGTTAAAATTGATTTAAATTAATATAAAATCATAAAACTTTATATTTTTTCAATTGGGGTCTTTTAATTGTCTATGATATCATATAATATCCATTTATGAACCACTTTCCATTTTAAATTTACATTATTGACTTTTAAATATTGAATTTTTTTATAATGTCATAAAATATTTTCTATAAAAGAGGAACCATTCTAACCTTTAAAAACACAAAAATGGTTCAGTTTTATCTCCATATTATATAAAAATTACTATATAAAAATAACTTTACAAGTTTATAATTATCGGGTCTAGCCTAAATACCCTCGTTAAAAAACATTAGAATTAATCCAAAAGAGATGAGTTATAGATCAATGTATGTGTTTCAAAGCCACTTTCTCCTTTATTAGTTGTTATTATTTTCCATAAAAATATTATAAAAACACCCTTATTTTCCATAAACTATTCAATTATCATGTTATTTTTCATATTTTTTATCCATTAATTATGATATGGAACTCATTACCTCTCACCAAAAACTTTTTCATACGATGTTACTATGTCAAAATGTAAGTTTTTAAAAAACAATTTTATTTCATGTAAATTATTCTACTACTATTTTCAATAAAATAAATAATATTTAAAAGTAACCTTAAAATATTTTTTTAGTTATAATATAATTTTTTTACAAATTAAAAATATTTATTGGTGTTTACTTCTTTTAAAGAATTTGAAAAATAACACACACTATTGTGGTTTTACGTTACTTAAGTGAATGTTTATGTTTTCCTTGGATTATGTATTTCATAGATATTATAAAATGTTTATTATATTATTTAATATAAAATTAATATTAAAATAATTCCATTTTAGTATTTTAAGGGTAAAATATCCATTATAAAAATGAAATTAAAAGTAAATATTCATAGTCATTTTTTAACCATAAAAAAACAAGATTATTGGGGAAGAATCTATAAACAATAAATATTTCATGACCTATTTAACTCCATATATTTTTTAATTATATATATAAATTAACTTTATAATTATAAATCTTATGAGACCATTATATAATGACCTTTGATCAATAAAATTGTACTGCATCAGTTTTGGAGATTATGAACCAAAAGACCTTAAAATGATAGACATGAACAATATTAAATTAATTAAATAAATAAAACATTATAATTAATCAATTTAAAGAAATAATGATAATTAAATGAACATGAAATTTTTATTAATGTAAATAATTAATACAATTTAAGTATTTAAAATATTAGAGGGCATACGAGGTGAATTGGAACTCAAGGTAAAGGTTTTATTTCCATGTCTCTACTCTTTTAAAGTATTATTATTCTATTTAATATATTATAATATATGTATGAAATAAAATATCTTTAAATGAATAAAATACTATTTTGAATATATTTCTAATGAATTTATGGTCTCTTATCCTTATGAATTTATAGTTTACACAATATGTTTTTCGTAAGGGTTTTTCTTGGCTCAATATCTTTTCCTCAATTCATAATATTTATTATTTGACCATGTTATTCTATGATTTATATATTATTCAATTATATTTATAAATTTTTATTTTCCCTTTATCGATAGAAATTATATTTTCATTTCATGTTCTTCTACATTGATGAATTCCTTGAAACATAAAATATAATGTTGTTGAAAATAACTCTCATCCTATCTGTTGACTAATTTTCTCCTCCATGTCCATGTTATTTCTTAATAAAATTGTTTTGTCTTATTATTTTTAATGATAAATATTTATTCAATTCTAAACCATTCATATTTAGTATTATCTCTATTCAAAAGAAAATGTTATATTTCCTTTGTTGATGAGACTTTCCATAAAATGATTTAAAACCATAAAAGGTATCTCATATCACTTATGTATATTTTTATCATACACTCCGTATTTCATCTGTGTACCTTTATTTATTTTTAAGATTTAATTACTATGGATTTTTTTATTAAATTATGGGGTTTAAATTCTTTTTCTTCCCTTGAAAGGGATTTTGAATGTGACTTATGACTTTATTTTTGCAACAATGTTATTAAATATTTTATAAAAATCTATTTGTTATCTAATTTTAATTTTTTCTCTATCTATAAAAGATATATCTTATATCCAGTTTGATTTCATGAATCACCCTCTAAATCATCTTATGATAAACTTCTCTTGGTTGATTTAATTTTTGGTATAAACCTTGATTTAATGTTATGTTATACTATTTGAAATTGTTATATGACCTATATTATTTGCATGGGTTTTTATTGATGACATGGATGATTGATTTCTCATAGAACACATTAGTATAATTTATTATTATGTGAGGGTTGGGTCTAATAAAACCCTCCAATGCATTGGGTAATGATTTACATCTCATGAGACCACTATGTGTGGGATAGGTGAAGTAATCCTCATTCATTATGTTATGAATGGGATAGGTATAGTATGTATTTTCCATAACGTTATGCATGGTCCCAGTAAATTAATACTTATCCATAATGTTATGCATTAGAAAAGTAAAGCAATTCTTATCTATAATGTTATGCATGGTCCATGTGAAGTAATCCTTTCCCATAATGTTATGCATGGTCCAGGTAAAATTAGCCTCATCCATAATGTTAAGATATAGTGGAAGTGATCCTTGGCCTATGTTTATAATGAAATACATTATGTTTGTTCCATATTAATATGTTTTTTAATATTACTATGCTCCTATGATATCTTTTTCTCTTATAAAATATTTCTATGATTAATTTTATTTTATGATTATCGACAGTCATAACATCTAACCCAATTTGTATTCCATGATTTATAATAATTCTATCATGCCTAATTTTCAATTATTATTATTTCATGACCTTGTTTCCTTAATTATTCCATTTGTATGATGAGCAAGTATCTCAATGTTTTATGATCTATGTATAATTATTAATGTTTTACCCCTTATTGATTTTTTGAGTTCCCTCATTTCATATATTTCCACATCTCCCAATAATTTATAAAAAGGTATATGTATAGGATGGATACATGTGTAGAGAATTTTTTTGGAACAAAAGTATATTGAATTGAGAGTCAAGATAGATATGTACCTAGTTTAAAAATACACTAAACTTTTGTTCATGGTATTTTTTTGTATTTCATATGATTTATTAAAAGTATTTATGTTATCATAACATATAGAAGTGTGGATCGATGGTATCTTAGTTTGTATCAGAGAAAATTATGGTTATTTTACAGAATTAGGATTGAGTAAAAAAATTATGAATCCTAAGAATTATACCCTTTATACTAGGTTAGGTAAAACTAGTTTGACAACATGGTTCTAACATTTTCCTTATGTTTATGTTGAGACATATTATAACATTACTATAGTTAATTAATAATATAAAATTAGGAAATAGTGTTCTAGTCTATAGAAAATAGAGAAAAAAATTATAGGTGTTTATATATGAGTAAAATTATGAGGTTGCAATTTAATTAAGGGGGTAGAATGTAACATACCTAATTTTCAATAAATATGTTTACAAATTTTCATTCTAAAATTTACACACACACACACTTATATATATATATGGTCAAAAAATGGGCCTAGGTACCCTAAGAGGGGGGGGGTGAATCATGGTATGGATATTCTTTTTAGACTTCTTCCAGCCCTAATGGATATTGGCCTCTTTATTATAAGGGACACTTATTATGATATTTAATATTAATTTTGATCGTATCCTTTCCAATTTTATCTGATGATAATGAACTGAAAGTAAATAAATAAAGCAAGAAAAAGGATATGGATATTTTTACTTGGTTCATCCTCATTAGGCTACATCCAAGGAGCATACATCGACAATGTACTGATTGTACCAAATTCACTAATGCTCATTACCAATAATGATTTTCATGCTAGATCACTTCTATTAAAATTATCACTACCTTTACAAGGTTTAGGGTCAAATCAATGTTTTCATAAGGGTTACTCCCTTTGTATCTTTCCCTGGATCACTACCGAAGGATAGGATAACCATCTTCCTCTTCTGTTTCTCGTCACTATTGGAAGGGATCCAATCACAGTTTATGGACTTTTAAGTCCCTCAATTTTCATGAATTCACACACCCTTGACTATAGGAGGATACTCTGTTGAAGTATCGTTTTCACCCGTAGATTAAATCCACTTTTCCACATATTGTTAGTTTTTAAAAATTACTTTCACTAACTGTACCTCCAAAAACATCCTTGAGTCCACTGGGAACTACATTTCACTGCATGGAACCAGTGATTCACGACCACATATTCCTCTATAGATATCCTCTTCCCCCATGGATCACCTATTATTTAACAAACAACCTATTCTTATATGGAAATCCTCTTCTTCAATGAACTGTTTTCCATTATGAGATGTATATCCGCAAAAAACCATTTTGCGAACTGTTTTGCGAACTGCTTCATCCTTCAAAGAATCTTCCCTCATGAACCACTTCTCTTCATGGAATACTCCCTCGCAAACTACATCAGACATCACCAAATTATTACTAGAGCGATGATATTTTGTAATGGAATTATATCATACTAATTATATGATTAGATGTCCTTATATAGGAAAAAAGATTTGAAAATCCTGCTAATCTGAATCAATAAGATCTTTGATGTGGTACATCCATCACTATATACTGTGATGCGGTCTGCATAGCACATTGATCCTTTTTAGTGGCTAATGTATTCCACACAGGACACCCTTTGTGGCTTTACAAATCACCGCCTCATTTCAAAAAATATGTTTCATCCTGTGAACTATAATCCTTCCATGGAATCCAAGCCTCCCATGAACCGTTTTTCATTCATAGTCTATATAGTATCCTTCATGGTATATATAGAACTCCTATGCAGAAATCCTTCATTATTGATTTCCCTAAGCTATTCCACATACCTCATTTTGCGAACCAGAAATTGTTCTTCACGGTTTACAAACTGTGAACCCCTATGTGGAAAACATTAATTTTCCAAAAAAAACTCATGATTTCGGCATTGAAAAATTTGGAAAACACTGGGAAACTCATCCACCTTAGAAAATATCTTTATCAACACTAACCATACTGATTCACAGTCATCTAGATTTTTCAAAAACCACAATCACCCCAAAAAACCAAGAGAATTCCTTGAGAATTTTTTCCCAACAATCTATCTATTTGTGTTTATTGAAAACTCTTCATATTTTTGATACCTTATTAAAGATTCTTCCATCTTCTACCATAATTCTCTTCTTTCAATTAACATACCTATAAAATATTTACTTAACACATACTCCAAGACCACATGAGCCATGATTAGCATGAGAAACAGGATTATAATGTAATGTTCATCAATGAATCACTTAATTCCAAAACAACTCATATGTTTTCATCACAAACCTCATCTTCCATGATATATAATATTTGGTAGATCACCTTTAGCATCATAAAATTTAATACTCCCCCTATCTCACTATAATACTACCCCTATCTCACTGCTCCACCTATCAGCTTCTCCTCGTTTCTTGATTAAGAAATTTTATTCCTTTTAATATCCACAACATAATATCCCCCCCTTTTTCAATGAAACCTATGGTCACTTCTTTGTGTTCTTCCACATGGTAACAAACACATATTAGCACATTAGGAAAAAACACACCATTCCTAGGTGAAAGGAGTTCCCATATCTAAACTTTTTCAAGTGAGGGGAGCCGACTGAACTCCCATATCTAGTCGATGCCTCTCAAATGCTTCTTTTGGTAAGGCCTTTGTCATAATTTATATAACCTATAGTTCTATAGGCACATACTCCAACTCCACTAGCCCATGCTTCACCTTTTTTTTAATAAAATGATATTTGATACCAATGTACTTTTTTATTGAGTGAGGGACTGAATTTTTTCTATGATTTATAGAACATGAATTATCAAAATGGATTCCGATCAAAGAATTTACTTCAACTCCCATATCATCAAGATGATGCTTCATCCATAATAACTATGTACACACTTTAGTAGCAACAATATAGTCATATTATACAGTGATTAAAGAAGTTCTATATTATTTATTTCTTATCCAAGAAATACACAATCCCCCAATGTAGAATTCACCACCTGACATTGATTTTCCATCATATGATGATCCGACCAAATATTCATCTGTATATACCAATAACTCTTTTCCAGATTCTTCATTATAAAGAAAAATGAAATCCATAATTCCCTTGAAATACTAAATTATTATTTTTACTGCAAGAAATTGAGTTTCCTTTGGATTAATTTTATATCATACTAATTAACAAGTGGAAAAAACAATATTAGGTCTTGTGGATATTGAGTATAACAATATTCTATTGATCTTCTTGTATTATGTGATATTAACCACTTTTCATTTATCATCCCATGTTAGTTTCATTGGTGTAGCCACCAAAGTCATTATCTCTATTTAATCATCCATTTCAAATCTTCTCAAAACCATATTTTCATATTTATATTGTGAAATGAATGTTCCATTTATTCCTTATGTTTCCTGTAAACCAAGGAAAAATGCCAGTCCACCAATCTTTGAAATTTCAAACTCACTTTTCATGAATTCAGAAAATTTTCTACACTACACTTCATATGATCCAACAAATATTATGTAATCAATATACACTTGTACCATTATCCTTTTATTTCTATCATTGTTGACATAAAGATTGTAATAAACTCCACCATGTTAGAAACTGATATTCTTCAAAAACTAATCGAGCCTTGAATACCACACTCTCAATGATTTATTCAACCCATAAAGTGCATTTCTTAGATGAAAAACTCTATTCTCATCATCATGAATGAGAAAACCATATGGTTATTCAATATAAACCACTTCTTCCAGAACCCCATTCAAAAATGATGATTTAACATCCATATAGAAGACTTTGAACCTTCTTTGCACAGTTATAACCAAGAATAATTTGATTCTTCTCAATTTGGTAGATTTCTACATTCATATCCAAAATCCAATTCTCATCTATAGTTGCTTCATAAACACTATTAGGATCTACTGAGGATAAGTATGATTATTTCAATAGATTCTTCAGTTTCCGTATTTGCACTGGCACTATCTGATTACCAGTTATATTTTTCTAGTCAATTTTAGCTTGAACCTCCAGCTTTCATGCTGATATAGATTTGAATTCCTCATACTCATTATCATTATCTTCTTCTGAATCATCATTTTACACTTATAATCCCCCTAGTTTTCTTACCTCCTCATTGTTGTCATAAGGAAATAGTTCATTATATTGTCAAATATTTTATTCATTCTTCTGTGACAGTAACCTCATGATTTCAACTAATTTTGAAGACTCTTGTTGGATTTTTTTGATATTCATTCCTAGTTTCTTGTTATATAGAAAATAGTTAGCTGATACCGTATTGTTAGAGAAAAAAATATAATCATGAAATACATGAATGTTGTCTCTTCTCCCCCAATAGATCTTCTTAACGTCGAATAACATAAACCTTCATACTTTCAATATTATTGAGACCTTGTCCCATTTGACACTAATTTACATAGAAGTCTTTATGTTACTTCTAGTTGGTTCACATGGTCCTTGCATTTGATTATTATATTGTATTACCCCCTTTTAATATTTCACTATTCCTATTGTTAGGCCCACTATTTTGACCCAAACAAATTATTCTTCCCCCTCATCATTTCTTCACATGTGACTACAAGTTTGAGGAAATTCTATAGCTCAATAACATTTCCCAGTTTTTACTAGATTCAATGATATTTTCATTGGATGAATTTACCACATATCAATGAGCCATCAATAAAATCGCTAATCCCACTGAGTCAGAACTAAGTGTAGGAAATAAGGGATAAAGTTAATAACACCATCACAGTCCATTACACTCAATTCCAACCATATATCTCAGGTACCCATCAACCATTAACTCATTTCAATGAATTATTCTATATTTATTCTTCATCTCTGTGAACTGATTTGAATCATTTGACATTCTGGAGCACGTCACATCAACAACTTTCATCTTTTGATGCCACTTCTCCTTGGATCGTATCCCCCCTTAAACCTGAAATAATTGAACATTATTTAATAGAATATATACACATAGGGAGAGGGGAGCCGTTTGAATTTTTCCAATCTATTTATCATGTTATTACAAGTTCTTTAAATATTTCAATATTTCATCAATAAACACCATGAAAAATATGTCGAAGAATGGGTGGAATATCCAATTCATGAGATCCATGAACACTTCTAGAGTATTCATCATCCCAGAAAGCATGATAAGGTAATTATATAACCCATATTTACTCCTAAATGTATTCTTTAACTTTTACTCCTCCCTAAAAAAAATTAGTATCTAGAACATAGATAAATCATTAAGAACCAATGATATCCCATAAACTAATCAAACAAGTTGTTAAAACGTCGCAATGGGTACTTATTATTCATAGTAATCAATTCTAATTCTTATAGTCCCAAAAAGATGAAGACTACCACCTCCCTTCTTTGTGAGAAACACTAAATCACCCCATGGGGAAGTTCTTAGTCTAATAAATCCATTCTCTTCTAGATCATAAAGTTACACCTTAAGATTTTTCAAATATTTAGGTTCTATATGGTAGGTTAGAATAGATATAGGATTTACACCATACATGAGTTTAATTTAAAACTCAATCCTATTATATGGATGTAACCCTAATAAATATTCTAGAAATACAACTTGGTGTAGGTCCTCCATAGGAGGAAAATTGGAGGGAGTAATTTTTTTGATCTACAAAAATGATTATTCTAGCCACCTATGATGTAATTTATCCAAGATGATTAGGGTCCTATCTCACTCTACCGACTTCAGAATCCCATTCACCAGTCAATACAAAATCATCCTCCTTAGGCATAGTAAATGATACTCATCTTTGATAACAGTCGATGTATGCACGGTAACTAGTCAACTAGTCCATGCTAAGGATCACATCAAATCTAGACATCTCTAGAAGTGTAAAATCCCACACATTCTTATAGAAAACAATAACAATGATACATTCTACATAAATGTGTAGATGATAAACTTTATTTACAAAATTTGTATTAATAAAAAGTAATTTTGGAGAGGATTTATCCAACAAGTAAAACACAGCAACAACTTGAGTAGATACAACTGGATGGTAAACCCTTGTATCATGAAAATCAATAAAGAGAATATAAGTAACCAGGAACATTCCAAAAACCATTCAAAGTCCCTCTCTAATATTGGATAGAAACTATTCATCCATATAATCGTTTCCAACATTATCCCATCTTTCATTCCCATGAGGCCCATGGGTCACCTGATTCACTGACCGCAACATATTCTACACCTACTATTGAAACTCTCAACAATAATTTTTTCTTAAACTCATCAACACCAATAGGGAAGCCTTCACAAAGAAAAAATAAAATAAAATAATTATTTTATTTAAAAAATTTCTAAAATACTTTTTTCTTAAATAAAATCCAAACAACTATATTAAAATCATCATTTTAAAACCATGTAACCAATTACACTTTCCAAACAGCCAATTTTCACAATTTCAAAAAACATCACTAAATAGGGTTTCATCTAGATTTCCACATTAATTTCTCAATTTAATTCAATAAATTAAATCATTTTGAAATAATTCATTCTAGTTCTAACCAAGAGGAATCAAGAGTTAATCCACCTACCTTTCACACTTATCCAAAAATGAATAATGACACAAAAACTCAAAAAATCATATAGATATTACAAAAACCACATTAGATATTGTAACATGCTGTTGGTCAAAGTAGATTACTCAGGAGGGGTGAATTGAGTATCTATAAAAATTTATATTAAAATTGGTTCTTTGAAAATTTCCCCAAATAAAAATAGAATCAAAGTCAGTTTGTAGTGAATTTATAAAAGTCCTGAATGTTCAATTAATTTCTATGAATATTGATTAGTTATCAGCTATATTAATCTAAAGATTAGTGTAAATTTTTAAACTAACCTAATGGTTCAACATATTTATAAACACTTTCTAAACTAACTATCAGTGTTTAATTTATTTTTATGTAAAATAAAATAAACGCATATTAAAACTAAAAGGCAAAGGCATAGTGGATATAAACAAGTGGTTCAGTCTCAATATAAGACTTAGTCTTCTCCACTTGGTGATCACTTGCTTCCAAGTAGTTTAATTTAGTAAATAGGGTGATCCACACCCTAGGCCGGGGTTCATAATAGCACTCAAGGCTGTCTAGGTCACACCTGACCTCTACCACAGTTATTCATGAGAAAAAAAAACAAGTCACACTAGACCTCTTCTACTATTCTACATGGTATACAAAGGATAAAATTAGAGTGAGTTTGAGGATATCAAGTATCCTCTAGTTATGCACGGGAGACAATGTGTGTGATAGAGACAGATACACACACTACTCAAAAAGATAAACAAAGAACACAACCGAGCTAGAGATATAGAATAAGGTTTAGAAATATTTGTGTGTTATGCAGTGAAGATATGCACTCTTTCAATGTAGTGGAAATGATGTTTGAGCCCTCTTCTAGAAGTTCTCTTCCAAATAGAGTATCGTAGATTATGTACTCTACCTTCCAGGTGAGAAAAGTTCAGCTCCTTATTGTCAGGATGTTCGGGTCAGCACAATAGGATTTTCTTGTCATGTCGTTGTACTAGTATGTTCTTGCTTTGAGATATTGGGATTTAGAAGAAAGGTCAAGAGTTGTAGAAGTTTTCAGTTCTCTTGTTCTTTCTACTTTTTAGAACATTCCTCTTACCTTAAAAGATCCAGTTTGTAATTATTTTATAATTTGAGGTCCAACATATATGAAGATCCCCCCATGTACAAGTACCTCGTACCGTCTACGGATAGTGCTACAGAAAATATTAATTTGTCTAAATATGACTGTTTGATATAAATTTGAATTAATAAATTAGAATCCAATTTTATGACTATTGGTGAGTCCTAAGTATTAGTGACTCATGGGAATCAGTCTGTCATCATCAATCTATCAGTATCTGTGACTCCATGTATCAGTGATTCTTTTCCATCAGTATCAGTGACTCAGAAAATCGATGAGTCCTTTGTGTTATCAGTCTGTCTGGGCATCAATGAGTCATCATCGGTGACTTATTTTGAACTAACGGGGTGTCTCCCATCAGTGACACATTCAACAGTGTGTTTCCCATTGGTGATTTGTTCATAGGTGTGTCATCCATCGGTGATTTTTTCATCAGTGAGTCACTTAAACTGTCGGTGCGACTGATCATTGGTGACTCATTAATCGTGGAGTCGTTTTTTATATCGGTGAGTCCAACATCAGTGTCTTCTTCAATCAGTGACTTCTTTAATCAGTGAGTCCTCAATGGTGAGTCGAACAATGGTGAATCCTTTTTAACTATCAGTGCCAGGGACTCTGAAAAACTTATAATGTGTCTTTCTTACACAGAACACTACTAGATTAAGTGAAATTCATAAATACTTGTAAATATATACTTGTAAACATATTGAACCATAAATATTCATAATTTATTTACTTATTGAAATGTAATATATAATGTGGAAAAATTGATTCACTTAAAAATATTCATTTACATGATTAAATTGAGTTATAATCTTAATATATGAATTAATATGATTTTTAGATTGGCATGATTTGGGATTATGTAAACCACTATTTCACAAAGGGTCCAAAAATCTCCTCCTTTTCAATAATCGCAAATTATGGAATAAACATGATGTTAATGAATAATAATTATGTGACTTAGCATACTAGAGTGAATGTGAATTCTCAATATGACTAAGGCTTTCCTTTTAATCTCCCCTCAATTTTATAATAGAGGAAATATATAGCAGTTTGACTTAGAGGTGATATATATATATATATATATAATATGTTGAGTATTTTCAATACTTCCTATGCTCCCCCTTAGATTAAGAATTTATTCCTAGAAATTTATCCCCATTTTTGGATTGATAAAAAGGTTAAAATAAGGATAAATAATAAAGAGAAATCATACAAATAAAATGATAAACACAGTGAAGAAAAAAATATTTCCATTAAGGTTCAAAAAGTACAATAATCAAAATAAAGGAACAAAGCCCTATCAAATAAACAATATATTGCTAAGGATTTAGCTTCTGAGGTTATTTTCCTTTATCTGAAGGATCAAGAGTAGGTTTGGAAAGTCTTGGTGTGGATATAGGCAGGTCTGGATGAATAAAAACACAAGGTAAGGAAACACCTATAGGAACATTGGATGAAAGACTGGGTCTCCTTTCTGACAAAACACGGCTCTGAGGATGTTCCTGAATCACAAGGCGAATCTGGGATAAGGCTTGATACATTGTCATCTAGGAAGGAGGCATAGATCTAGGTCCAATAGAAGTAGCAGTTGGGACCATGATGGCCTCTTCTTGGACATGCAGATAAGGATTCAAAATCTTGATGAAATCATTAATTGTTTCACCGCCATATTGTATATCCTTCTCAAAATCATCCTTGTTCTCTATGAATTTATCCATGAGAGGAGTAAAATCCTTCAATTGTGCCACTTTCTTCTTGAAGGCTTCATTTACTGGAGGAATCTTGATATTTTCGGCCGAATACTTGAAATTATTGATCAAACTATACTTTGTATAGATTTTGGAGAAGTACTTATCCACCTTTTCTCTGACTTCATTCTGAGTAGCAGATGCTTTATTTGTGAATTGCCATACAATATTTTAAACAAGATTAGTGTTTCTGTGTACCTTGGAAGGAGTTTCCTTATCAGAATCACTATGAATACTCTTGAGTTCTTCCCTTATCACAGCTCTGAGAGACTCTTAATCTGCAGTAGCAGCTTGACTACCTTTAGAACTAGATGGACCATAAATCATCTTTCCAAGTTCCTCCTTCAATTTCTTCAAATCTACACTCAGTATATGTGTAACTAAGATCATAATAACTTACATCACACCAACAAAAAAGGTATTGAAATCACTAGTCAGAGAGTTCAACTCATTACTCATCCTATTCACTTCTTCTCTTAATATAGTGTTCTTTCCAATGATTGTCTCAGATGTAGTAATGAGATTAGGATGAATATCCTGAATCACTATCCTTGCAATTATAGTATCATCATCTTCTGCAATGCTCATGGAAGTAGAAGCTTCACTTCTGGCTCCAACTGAGGCTCTCAGATACTCACATATATTATCTTTGAATTATTCCAAATCAACCTTAGTGACATAGTCACTTGGCATCTGTTGTACAACTAGATCATCTGCAAGAGGTACTATTGGTGAAGTGGGTGAAATAGGTTTTTCTTTAATTGGTGCTCATAGAATTGGAGGATGAGCCATGATCTCCTCATTTAAGTCATAATCCAGCCCAAATATAATGTAACCTGGATCTCTATTCCACTCACAAGTACATGTCTTGCCTCTTGGCTCCACCATGTCAATCCCGACTCTTCTTCCCTGAGGCTCAGGTACAATCTCAGATTTATATTCTTCTTCTTCCTGTACTCTATCCAAAATAACATTTCTAAGCACTGGTACTAATTGAGCATGAGGTTCTTCTCACACTTCATCCACTTCAGCTACTCCATGCACTTCCTCATCCTGAGGGATGGGTTTAATATGATCCTCAGCCTCTTCCTCTTGGCTTTCGACCATAATTTTATTTATCTCCGGAATGATGCCTTAGTCTTCATCAGTAGAATGGACATGCCTCTCCTCATCACCAGTATCTCTATCACTATCTCTATCAACATCATGTTCAATAGGATCAACATCACCCTATCCATCAGCCTCAACATCAACTCCATACAGAGATTCCTCACTTGACCTATCTATAACTTGATGTTCTACTTTTAATGAGCCACTGACATGATCACCATTATCTTACTCATTAGTATCATCATCATAATCATCCTCATCATCAACATATTTTCTTACATATCCTTCCACTCCAGTGACCTCTATCTCTTCCTCTTATTCATCACCTAACAAAGGATCTCGATAGGGTAACTCCAAAGGTGGACTATCAGGTCCATAAGACATGTACTTTGGGATCTCAAAAATATTAAGGTAACTCCCATCAGCTATAGGAGACCCTTATTCCCTTGGAATCTCAGCCTTAATGTGTTCATCATCAGAATAAACAGCTTCTTCACCCGATTTTAGACCTGGATCATCTTGATCCTTTGGTTTGGTCAGATGGTCAATAGGATTGTAATCCTCATATAATATTTCCTCATATCATACCCAAAATTTCTTCCAAGGGTTCCAGAAAATATTCATCCTCTTTCAAATTTCATTGTGTAGGAAGAATCCACTACAAATACTAATCACTTCTTCTCCATCTTCCACAAAAACTTGTTTCCTCAGCATTGCAAAGATCATTTCAGGATAGTACAAACTGTTTTTTTTAGGGTTTTATAATGTAATAAATGTGTACCATAAAGTACATACATAAGTTCACCTTTATCCTGTTTTTTCAACTAATAAATCAAGAAGATATCCTGATATTTCACAATAGCAAAGTCTCCATTCCTTGGGCAGATTTGATGTTGAATGAACTTAAAGTGAAATCTTGCTTCTTTATCTAACTCAGTGGTAGTAGCTCTCCTTGATTCTTCACTACTAGTCAATTCCTTTAAATTATCCTCATATGAAATTAAGTGTGAGGTTGGAGGAATGTTACCCTTTTAATCAGCATAGATGCCCTCATGATGAATTTCCAAACACTTAGCCCATTCCTTTGAAGAAAATGAAATTTCTTTTCTCTTCACTACAAACTTCATCCTTTCTTAGTTAGATACTTCCATAGATATCTTTAGGTTGAGATAGAATTCATGTACTAAATGAGGATAAAATGGCCTCTCATTATTCAAAAACCAACTAAGCCAACCTTGAGATTCCATCACTCTCTACAAAAGTGAATTTCTTGACAAAATCCTTTTAGTAGATACTTCCTTCTCAATGGTCACTACATGACTTCCTAATCTTGGATTCCTAGTGCCTACTATACCACTATACTAACCCTTTTAATGCTTAGCTGATCGAGACTCACTCAGTCCTTCCATCACGTGCTTCGTCCTTTCCATTTCTGATGGTTCAGTTTCAAAGGGAGTCGAATGTTCGTGGGTAGAGAGGTAGAGTGTCAAAGGGTAGAAGGTTCAAAGGTAGTGAGGGAGGTTAAAGGTTAATGTGGATTGAATTTATTTTATCAATTATGGATTATAATACATAATAAAACAAAATTGAATATTGGTAAAAGAAAAAAACTATGTCACTTCACTTAAAACAAAAATAATTACATAAAGGTTCTTATAGGCATCGGTTTCACACAAATGGTATAACACTATTGGATTCATGTGATCGGTTTCATAAGATCAGTTTCATGTGATCAATTTCACACAAACAGTTTCACACGAACAGTCTTATTTGATCGGTTTTACCTAATTGGGTTCACTGATTGGTTTGATAGATCATTTTCACCTGATCAGTTAGATAGATCGGTTTCACCCAATCAGTTTGATATATCAGTTTCACCTGGTCGGTTTGATAGATCGGTTTCACCTGATTGGTTTGATAGATCAGTTTCACTTGATTGATAGAATTTTCCTAAAGGAAAAGGTCAGATATAATTTAGAGATTTATCATTCCTAGTTCATGTATGATGTATTTTATTCTCTTATATTTTAAGGGTTTGGTGAATATGTCAGAAAGTTGATTCTCAGTTATAATAAACTCAAGAATTATATCACCTTTTTTATAATGGTCTCTCAAAAATTTATGTATTACATTAATATTTTTTTTCTAAAATGAGAAATTGGATTTTTAGAGATGTCAATAGCACTTGTATTGTCACAGTTTATGAGGATATGTCTAAATTGAAATCCATATTCTAATAAAGTGTGTTTTATCCACAAAATTTGTGCATAGAAACTACCAGAAGCAATGTACTCTACTTCAGCAGTTAATAATGCAACCAAATTTTCTTTTTACTACACCATGATATTAGAGACTTTCCCAAAATTTGACATGTTCCATAGGTAATCTTTCTATCTAACTTACATCCACCAAATCCAACATCTAAATAACTAACCAAATCAGAAGGTTATCCTCTAGGATAGAACAATCCTAAACTGGTTGTATACTTGAGGTATTTGAAAACTCTTTTAACACAATTTAAATATGACTCTTTTGGGTTTTCTTGAAATCTTGAACACATACACACAATAAACATAATAACTGGCCTACTAGAAGTTAAGTATAGAAAACTCCCAATCATTTCTCTATAAGTATTTTGATCAACAAATTTTCAATTTTCATCAAGTTCTAACTTACATTTAGAACTCATAGGGGTTTCACTATTTTTAATTCTATAAAAACCATATCTTTTTAAAATATAATTAGTATATTTACTTTTATTTATAATAATACCTTATTTATTAGGAAATATTTGAAATCCAAGAATGTATTTAAGTTCACCCATCAAACTCATTTCAGATTCACTTTGCATAGTTTTTTAAAACTAATCCCATAAAGAATTTTTAGAAGATCCAAAAATAATATCATATACATATATTTGAGCTATTAAAACTTCTTTATAAATTATTTTTATAAACAAGGTAGGATCTAAAACTCCTTTTGTAAAACCTTTATAAATTAGAATGTTTCTTAGTCCTTCATACTAAGCTCTTGGAGCTTGTTTCAAACTATATAAAGCTTTAGATAATTTGAAAACTTGATTTGGAAAATGTGGATATGTTAAACCTGGGGTTTTTTCAACAAAAACATCCTAAATTATATAAAAATTTAATAATAAACTTTTAAAATCCATTTGATAATGTTTTAAATCCATGTGTGCTGCATAGGAAAGTAAGATTCTAATGGCTTCAAGCCTAGCTACTGGTGAAAAGGTTTCTTCAAAATCAATTCCTTCTTCTTGATTATAGCCTTGTGCAACCAATCTAGCTTTGTTATAAATTATATTTCTATCTTCATCTACTTTATTCCTAAACACCCATTTGGTTCCTATGATCAAAGTATCTTTTGGTCTAACAGCAAGCTTCCAAATTTTATTCCCCCAAACTAATTAAGATCTTCTTGTATAGAAATCACTCAAAATTCATCATTTATTGCATCATTGATATTTTTAGGTTCATGTTTTGACAAGAATGCTTGATGTTCAACCTGATTTCTCAAAGAAGCTCTAGTTTGTGATCCTCTATCTAAATATCTAACAACAACATCAAAGGGATGGTTTTTAAGGGTCTTAGTTGGTCTAGTCAAGGTAGGGCTCATTATTTCATGTTTATCATTTGGTTCTGGTTAATTATGGCTAGATTCTAGAGAATTTCTAGAATTGCAAGTTTTCACAGATTCCTTAATAGAATGGTTTGAGGGTTTTCATTAATTTCTAGATTGTACACATCCTCTTCAAGATTTCCTAGTGAGGTTTTAGGATCATGTGGATCTATTTCATCAAATTTGACATGTAAAGATTCTTCCACATATTTTGTTTTCTTATTAGAGACTCTATAGGCTTTTATTGATGTTGAATATCCAAGGAATATTCCTTCATCACTTTTGGAGGCAAATTTATTGAAATTATCTTTAGTGTTAAGAATATAAACTTTACATCCAAACACTTCAAAATAATTTACCTTGGGTTTTCTACTGTTCCACAACTCATAAGGAGTTTTCTTAAGGATAGGTCTAATTAAGACTCTATTTATTATGTAATAAGTTTTATTAATAACTTCAACCCAGAAGTAAATCAGTAGGTCATATTCATTAAGAATAGTTCAGTTAATTTCCAGTAGGGTTCTATTTCTTCTCTCTACTACACCATTTTTTTGAGGTGACCTACGAGCAGAGAAGTTGTGCCTATATCCATTTAGGGAAAAAAAGACTCAAAGTTTTGATTTTCAAACTCACGGCCATGGTCACTTCTTAAGGATTTAATTTTAAGTCCACTAATATTTTATATAGTCCTAGTATACTTGGTAAAGTGAGAAGAAGCTTCACTTTTTTGAGCTAAGAAAAAGGTCCAAGTATAACTAGAAAATTCATATACAGGAACATAAATATAGTGATTTCAATTGATACTTGAAACTCAAGAAGATCCAAAAAAATCCATGTGAACCAACTCAAGAGGTTGAGAAGTTATTACTTATTTCTTTGGTTTGAAAGATATTTTATGTTGCTTTTCTTTTTTGACAAATATTTCACACCTTATTGTCTGGAAACTCTAGTTTGGGTAGGTCTTTAACGGAACCTTTTCTTGTTAACTTCTTAAGGGAGTGTATATTTCAATGTCCAGGACTATTGTTCCAGATCCAAGACTCTTTGTAAAATACACTTAGACAAGAAATGTTCTGTGAGGCTAGTGTGTATAAATTTATAGCATATACATTATCATTTCTAAGAGTAGTAAATAATAAGTTATTCTTGGCATAAAAAACATGGAATGAATCATTTTTTAATTTTAAATTGAATCCATCATCACACAGTTGAGACATGATAAGAATGTTATACTTTAATCCATCAACATAAAGTACTTTTGAAATTTAAATTAAGTTAGGGTTACCAATTTGGACTAGGCCGATGATTTTTCCTTTACCATTGTCACCAAATGTGAAATTTCCACCATCAATTTTGATAAGACTTTTGAAGCTTGAGTATTCTCATTTCATGTGTCTTGAAAAACCACTATAAAAGTACCAAATATTTCTATTGGAAAACTTTAAATATTTTACATACAAAATAGTTTATCCAAGAAATGATTTTGGGACCCATATTTGTCTTGGTCCACAAAAACTTGTAATAAAATATTTGGTAACCCACACTTTCCATATGGGTTTCATATAGGTGGAATATAGAGTATTTGAAAAGTAAACTCTGTTTGGTTCTGAAGATCTTTACACAGTAAGAGAATTTTTAGAACTGTTACTTACAGTAAAATTCTAGTTTTTGAAGAAAGAAACATATTTTCATGTTTTTTTTCATAAAATGTGTTTTTGATAAGTTCCTTTGTCTTGGTTGATATCATATTCCAGAAGTGTACTTAGGAGCTATCTATTTACCAAGAATGTGAGTAAGTGTGTTTTTTCCATTGGTAAAATTTTCTAAATCCTTCTTGAATTGCTCATTAGATAACTTTAGATCATTATTTTCCTTTAATAGTTATGCATTTTCTCTCCCTCAAAAGTAAGTTCAGATTTAATAGTTAATGTAAGAGCATGCTGATTCTTTAAAGATTTATATATATCTTTTAGCTCATTAAAATTTTCTTCTAGAATGTTTCAATATTCAAATAATTCATCATTTGTCATATTTTCATTTTGAATATCATTTTCCAGACAATAAAAAAAAATTTCGGAGAGTCTGAGGTTACCGCATAAGTGTTTTTCATAAAACACATATTTTCCATATTATCTTTCTCATCATGAAAAGAAGCAGATTCATTGGATCTATCCTCATAGGAACTCGAGGTGTCCTTCATTTCATTCTTATATTTTATATCCTTGTGCTCATAATTCTTTTTGTATTTCAACTTTGGACATTCAGCTTTGACATATACTTCCCTTTTACATTCATAGAAAACTATCTCTTCTAATTTATCATTTCTCTTCCAATCCTTTTTCTAGCTACCCTTGTTGTCATACTTTATTTTGTAATTGAGATTTCTAAAAAACTTCTTTTTTCTATAAAATTTTATAAATATACTAGCCAGCTGGGCCATTTCTTCATCACTATCTAAAGCTGATCATTCACTACTTATGCCCTCAACAGCAGCTTGAACTTTCTCTTTTTCTTTGTTTTTAGAGGCAGTAGTCTTGAAAGCTATAGACTTCCTCTTAGGATACTCATCTTCCTTTTTGTTGACTTTTTTATCTTCTTCATACATCATTAGCTTTCCAATGAGTTCTTTAACATGTAATTTTCAGATGTCACGTGATTATCTAATTGAGACAAAGGTTCCTCTCTATCTGTCAGGTAAACATTGGAGAATCCACATGATTTGTTCTTTTGCTGTAACTTCTATTCTAAGAGAGATCATTGTGATTACTAATTCATTGAACTTGAGATACATATCATAAATAGACTCATCAGGCTTTATTCTAAAATTTTCATATTTAATAGTATAACTATTTAGTCTCATCTCTTTCACATTAGATGTTACATCATGAGAAACAAACAATGTGTCCCAAATTTCTTGGGTAGTTTCACAAGCAGGAATATGATTAAACTCTTCATCTTATAGCTCATAGTATAGAACATTAATTGCTTTATAGTTATTATTATAGGAATTCTTGGTAGGTTCATCCCATGTGTTTCTAGCAGTTTCATGAATTTCATATTTACTTTCAATAGTATTCCATATTTTAAATCACATGCTTTCTAGATGTATTTTAATTTTAGTCTTCCACTGATCATACTTTGTTCCATTAAATTTTTTTTCTATAAATAAAATATCCTTCAAGTATTTTTTCCATGATATAAATTGTAAAAATATTCCAAAGAGATAAAGATTTATACATAAAAAAAAATTTAGGATCATTGAAATAAAACCACAATCACAGTTGATAAAGAGTGAAAAAATCTTTTCAAAACTTAGAAATTTATAAAATCATTTTATACCAAATGTTTGTCGGAGTAGATTACTCAATAGGGGGTGAATTTATTATCTATAAAAAAATTGTTAAAATTTTTTATTTGAAAATTCCCCTCAATTAAAAATAGAATCAAATTCATTTTTTAGTAAATTTATAAATGTCCTGAATGTTCAATTAATTTATCAGAAGATTTATTAGATATTAGCTATACTAATATAAAGATTAGTATAACTTTTGAAACTAACCTACTGGTTCAACACAGTTATAAACACATTCAAAACTAACAATCAAAGTTTAATTTAGTTTTATATAAAAGAATATGAACACAGATTTAAACTAAACGGCAAAGGCACTATGGATATAAACAAGAGGTTCAATCTCAAGATGAGAGTTATTCCTCTACACTTGGTGGTCACCTTCCACCAAGAATTTTAATTTAATAAACAATTTGATCTACACCCTGAATCAAGGTTTACAATAGCACACATGGATTTCAATGCCACACCTGACCTAAACCACTGTTATTTATTGAAAAAACAACAAACATGTCATAGCTGAACTCTTACACTATTCGGCATGGGATATAAAGGAAAAAATGAGAGTGATTTTTAGGATATCAAGTATCCTCTTGTTATACACATGATACAGTGTGTGTGATAGAGAAAAATACACACACTATTCAAAAATATAACCAAAAAAACACAACATAGCTAGAGATGTTTAATAAGGTTTAAAAATCTCTGTGTTTTATTTAGTGAAGTTGTAGACTCTTTCAATTTTGTTTAAATGATGTTCGAGTCCTTTTCTGGAACATGGACTCAAAATAGAGTATCGTAGATTATGTACTCTAGATTCTAGGCAAGAAAAGTTCAAATCCATATTTTTAGGATGTTTGGGTAATCATAATAATATTTTCTCATCTTTTTGATATACTAGTATGTTCTTGATTTGAGTTATTGGGATTTGGAAGAAAGGTCAAGAGTTGCAGGAGTTTTTAGTTCTCCTGTTCTTTCTACTTCTCAGCATATTCCTCTTCCCTTAAAAGATCTAGTTTGTAATTATTTTAAACTTCAAGGTACATTAGATATGAAGATCTCCCCGCATGCATGTACCTCATACTATCTATGGATAGTCCTTAAGACAAAATTAAATAATGTCAGAAACATTAATTTGTCTAAATATGACTGTTAGATATAAATTTGAATTAATAAATTAGAAACAATTTTTATGACTATCGGTGTGTCATAAGTATCGGTGACTCATTGGAATCAGTCTGTCATCATCGGTCTGTCAGCATCGGTAACTCCATGTATCGGTGAGTCTGTTCCATCGGTATTGCTGACTCAGCGTATCTGTGAGTCCTTTGTTCTATTGGTCTTTACGAGAATTGTTGAGTCATCATTAGTGACTTATTTTGAACTAATGGTGTGTCACCCATCAGTGACTTGGTCATCGGTGTGTCATCTATCGGTGAGTTGTTCATCGGTGTTTCATCCATCTGTGAGTTGTTCATCGGTGAGTTTCTTAAACAATCGGTGCAATTGATCATCGATGAGTCATTCATCGGTGGGTCATTTGTTCTATCGGTGAGTCCAGCATCAGTGTCTTCTTCGATCAGTGAATTATTCGATCAGTGAGTCCTCAACGGTGAGTCGGACAACAGTAAATCCATTTGAACTATCGGTAACAAGGACTCTAAAAAACATATAAAGTGTCTTTCTTACATAGAACACTACCAGATTAAGTGACATTCATAAATACATGTAAATAAAAACTTTTAAATAGATTGAAGAAAAAATATTCATAATTTATTGACTTATTGAAATGTAATATACAATGTGACAAAATTGATTCACTTTAAAATATTCATTGACATGATTAAGTTGAGTTATAATCTTAATATATTAATTAATAGGATTTGTATATTAGCATGATTTTTTATTATGAAAACCACTATTTCAAAAAGGGTGCAACACCTACCATAAAAAACTATATCTCATCATGATTTTCATCAAAAAATATGGATCTATACCCAACATATTAGATCCATGTATCCAAGAGAGGGAAGAAAAAAATCTAAGGAAAACTGCAAAAAAAACAAGCACTTACCAAGGAATCCTCCCTCCAACTCACCAAGATTCTCCAACAGATCACTCCTGGATCGAAGGGAAATGTCTCTACAACCTTGGGAAGGAGTGGAAATAGAGTTAGGGTTAGATTAAGGAAAAAATTAGTGGTTTAATAGTTCATTCGGATTAGATCAACCAAAACTGTTTCAAATTTTTAATGCCGCGAGGTTAGGGCAGACAGTTAGGAAAACCATGCGCTAACCGTGTACCAGACACTACCTCCAAATGCCCCTCACATGGTTGGATAACATGATTAGACAAATAATTTTCCAACTGTGCTAAATCCCTCTACCCACACTTTCATGGTTTCCCCTGGGTGGACGCAAGGTTGGAAAAACCATGTGTTATCCATATGCCTACCCAGTGAACCATGTTTTCACTTAAAAGGTTTCTTTGAGGTGTTTTGTGGTTTTAAATAATTGTGATAAAACATTTAACCTCCATAAAGGCCCAAAAAACTTTTCAAAAATCTTTCATACCTTTCCAAAAATAACCCAAAAACTTTATATACTTAAACTGCATAAATAAAGGGTTAATTACTTCAAACCTGGGGTGCTGCATTCTCCTGTACATTTGTCTTTTTATCCTTAGAAATTTGAAAACAACCCTTTTCCTAAAACATTTCATGCCATTTCTTGACCATTTTCTTCTTACGTTCCCATTTTTCTTCTTAAATCCAACCATGTCTCCATAAACCCCACAAAAGACTGACACTTTTCTCATGCTAGCCTTTCTCTTACCTATCCACAATATACATTTTCATATGAATGAATGTAGAATTTGGAAAAGGATTAATGTGATCCCATTGAATTACATGGTCAGGATTAGGAAAATACATCTTCAACTATGATACATCAAACAAATTATACACTGAACTGAACCTTGGTGGAAAAGACACGCTGTTATTCCACCTTAATAACCAGTTCAGGAATCTCAAAAGGGCATATGTATCATGGAGATAACTTTCCCTTATTTCCAAAATGATGATGCAAAAGCCTTGGAGATAATATCAAGAACATATGATCACTCACCTCAAATGAAAAATTCTGGTGATGATGATTTTTATAGGATTTTTAACATCTCATATCAATCTCCATTTTCTTCCTGATCAAATGAATATTATCAATTGTCTCTTGGAAAAGGCTCAATCTAACCAGTGATGTCTCACCTATTTACACCCAACAAAGGTGATAATGACAAGGAAACTCATAAAATGATTCCAAAGGATCCATATGTATTGAGTCCTAATAACTATTGTTCTATGATAATTCCACTAATGGTATGTGCTCCTACCATGTGCCACCAGAATCCATTACAAAATCCCGAAGAATATTTCTAGTGTTTGTATAATCCTTTTAGATTTTCCATAAACATTAGGATGATACATTTTACTCATAGTGAACTAAATCCTAAGAGATTATTGTAAGGATTTCCAAATTTGATAAGTGAACCTCATATCTCGGTCTCATGCTTTTGAAATTTGTATGTCATGCCTCTTTAACACTTCTCGAATAAATATTTTAGACAAGTCCTCCACCGGTTGAGATTCATGAATAAGAATGAAATTGGATGACTTTGTGATACAATCCACTATCACCCATATGGTATTGTGTTTCTGAACCATCATTGGGAGACCTGTCATAAAATCCACTATTATCTACTCCCATTTTCAAATAGGAATAGGTAAAGACTGGAACATACCTACTAGTCACCGGTTCTCTTCCTTAACCTAGTGACAGGTGAGGCACCTCATAACAAACTTAGCCAATTTTCTTTTTATGCCAACCTAGAAAAATTGTAATTTCAATTCATTATATATCTTTTATATTCCAAGATTAATTGATCATATTGAAAAGTGGTAATCATGAAGAATTTATTCCGAAAATCCATAGGTATGACCATACAATATCAAAAACACAACAATGATCCATTATCAATCTTCCTAACCTCAATGGTCTCCCCATCATTGAGTTTTTACCACATACTAACACATTATGAATCATTTATTTATTCCTCTTTAACCTTCTCAACTAAACTAGGAACAAAAGAAACTAGAATGAAAACTATAACACTACCTCAGTCTTCACAATTAAAGTTCTATCAACTATCATCGGCGTCAGTTTCCCTTGATCTGAAGCCACTGTCACCAAATAAATATATAAATTTTAACTTAATGCATCTTCCACTAAACTAAATTTATTTGGTGTGTACATAAGGTAAAAGTTAAACATCTAGGGATACTCCATCCATATTATTTGTCTCATATTCAAATATCTTTGTGAGAAAATGTGTTTCAAACTCTTATGGTCCGTAAACACCATAAATTTCTCACCAAAGAGGTAATGAGACCAAGTTTTCAAAGAATAGACTGTAAAAACTAATTCCAAAACATGAGTTGGGTAGTTATTATCTTGAAACTATAACTTCCCTGATCCATAAGAAAAAAGATGATCTTGGTGTATGAGAACACACACCAACCCAAATCTTGAAGCATCACAATACACCACATAACCTTGTCCTAATTCTGTAAATATCAAGATATATTTTGATGTAAGGATAACATAATGCTCTTGAAAATACATATGAAATTCCTCATTTCATTGAAATGGAGCATCTTTCCTTGTAAAAGCTGTCATTGGTGAATATATTCATGAAACTTCAGGAAAAAACATCGATAATAACCAATTAAGAAAAGTAAACTATGAATCTCAAAGAAATTATTTCATGTTTTCCAAGATATCACATCCTCTATCTTTTATAGATCCATAGAAAAACTAGTTTTTGAGATAACATGGATAAATAAACAACCTCATATATAAAAAAATCACACTTTTAATGTTTGTAATACAATCAATGATCCCATAAGATACTCAACACTTCCACCACGTGTTTATCATGTGTAGCCTTTGTATTTGAATACACCAATATGTCATCCACTAACACCACCAAAAAATAATCCCAATATCTTTGAAACATATGATTCATCAATTCCACAATGTCTGTTTGTGCATTCGTAAGACCGAAAGGCATAACCACATACTTGTAATGGACATGTCTACTTATGAAAGTTTTCTTTAGAATAAACTCATTATGAACCCACAAATTGGTGATATCCTAAATGTAGGTTAATTTTAGAGAATAATTGAGATCCCCTCAATTGATCAAATAGATCATTAATGCATGGAAGTGGATATCGATTCTTTATTATAACTTGGTTAAGCGTATGAAAAACTACACAATTCTGAAGAGTTCCATCCACTTTTTTTCACACAAAAAATTGGTTCTGTCCATAATGATGTACTAGGCCAAATGAACCGTTTTATTTCGAACTCTGACAATGATACATTAAATTCTACAAATTCTTTTGGTGCTATGAAATAAGATGGAAGTGAGGTGGTACTAGTCCCCAATAAGAGATCAATTGTAAACTCTGCTTCTCTTGTGGGTGGAAACCCTGACACAGTGTATGGAAAACACTATATAGAGAACATCTATGTTTCTAAGAAAGTGGGATTGATGTTACTATTAATTGTTACTATTTATTTATTTCACCATGGGTGGTTCACATGATGTCGGTGACATGATTTATGGGATTTTGGATGCGTTCATGTATCATGATTAGGTATGTAGGTTCATATGTCACAAGCCTGTTACTTGTAGTAAATAGGGTTCAATTAATTAAATGTCTATTTTAATTTATAACTACACTTTGTTTGTACATTATTTCATAAATTTAGTTACTTGTACTATATAATACTATGTTTTTTTTGTGTATATGGATATGAATAAAATGTAGGTATAGGATACTTGGCATCAACCTTGGTTAGTGTTAATGGGGGTGTACCATGTTCTTGTGGATAATGTCTTAGGATGATTCTATTATCATATTTATCTTGAGTGTTCCTGTATAATATTTAATAGTCTTCTTAGTCTAGATATTTAGTCCTATATAAGAGTTTCCTTTGGTATTTCATAAAATTATACCACTGAGACATTTTTTGGAACCACCAAGTGAAGATTACCTAAACACTCCCATAAGGGAATATACCCTGGCTATACCTACTATTATACAAGAGGGTATAGTTGGGAATGGTCTCACAGTTTCTCCCTTAGTTCAAGAAATAAAACTGATCTAACCTAAACTCTTCTGGCTTCTTTCTGCTTCGAGTAGAGGATCACAACGGTCAATGGTTGAATTTACTTGTGAATTTTGGCTCTAGTATCCCCCATACATCCAGGGAACTATAGACCAAAAATATATTGAAGACTGTATAGACATCATTGAGTAGATATTCGAGCTGGAGGATACATAAGAGGATCAGGAAGTAAAACTTGGTAGTTTTACACTATAAGGACCAACTAGGAGGTTGTGGGGAATCATGAATCAAGCATGAAGACAAGAGGGACTAATGTGGGAAGCATTCAAGGAATTTTTCTTTGTGGAATTATTACATTATACACTGAATCTTAATCTCACTCAGAAGTTTATGGATATTTATCAAGGGTTGATGTTGGTATCTACTTATTCTACATGATTCATCAATATTATTTATTTTTATACTCTTTTGGCTAAGAACGAGTCACATAAGTCCAGGATGATTGATATTGGTCTTCAACCCCAGTTGAAACATATGGTATGAAATTTTGATTCGAAAACATACATTTAGGTGCTTCTCAAAGTATGACTATTGATAAGGGGTCAAAAGAAGATAATGTTTGAGGTTTTCTTTTAGATATTAGTGGACCAACTGGTAGATTTTTCAATGTTTCCCCAACTTCATTTTCTAGAAACAAGAAGAGGAAATCATAAGACACTCTCCAGGGTAGTGGATGATTGTTAGATTAGAACAAGGATTATTCATATTCCTTTGTGGGATATGGTTCTTCTAAGTGATACAATTTTGGATGGAAGGGGGGATATCTAAAATACTAACCTAACACTCCTAATAATTACCAATAGCATGTAAAGGCATAACATATTAACTGGTTATTTTTTAAGGCTTTCCTAATGGTGTTGATGAGTTCAGGAAAAAATACTAGTCGAGAGTTCCAATAATAGGTGTATAATATATTACGGTCAGTGAATTAGGTGACTCATGGCCTCAGGGGAATGGAAGCTGAGCTAATTTTGGCAAAGATTATGTGGAAGAATAGTTTCTACCCAATATTAGAGAAGGACCTTGAATGGTTTGAGGTATATTCTTAGTTATTTCTATGCTCTTTATTGATTTTCTTGATACAAGTGCTTACCATTCAATTGTATCTACTCAAGTTGTTGTTGTGTTTTACTTGGTAGAAAAATTATCTCCTAAATTATTTTCTATTGATACACATTTTTGAAATAAATATTACCATCTCCACATTTTCTTAGAATGTATCATTATGATTTTTTTCTATAAGAATGTGTGGTATTTTAAAATCCTAGAGATTTATAACATTTATTTGATCATTTGCGTAGACCATTTGACTAGTTACCATGAATACATTGATTCTTATTGAAGATTAGTATCCTTTTATTATGCCTAAGGAGGAGGATTTTTTATTGAATGGTTAATGGGATGTTAAAGCCTACATAGTGAGACCATGCCCTATTCATCTTGGAGACATTACATTATAGGTGGTAGGAATGATCATTATTGTAGGTCAAAAAATGACTCCCTCCATTTTTCCTCTTATAGTGGACCTATACAAATATGTATTTGTAGAATATTTCTCAGGGTAACCTTCAGATAGGGGGATTGAGTTTGAAATTAAACTCATGTATGGTGTGAAGCCTAGATATATTACAACTTACCATATGGAAACTACCTAATTGAAAGAAATTAAGGTGTAAATTGATAATCTAGAAACAAAAGGATTTACTAGAATGAGCACCTCCACATGGGGTGATTTAGTGTTGTTCACTAAGAAGGGTGATGGTAGTCTTTAACTGTATGGGGGCTATAAGAAGTTGAATTGATTAATGTAAAGAAAAAGTACCCATTACAAAGGATTAACAAATTGTTTGATTAGTTAAGTGGAGCTCAGTGGTTCTCAATGTTTTTTTAATGATCTAGACACCATCAGATTTTGGTTAGGGAGGAGGAAAACTCAAAGACAACATTTAGTTGTAAAAATGGTTTGTATAATCACCTAGTTTTTTTGGGTGATTAATACTCTAGAAGTGTTCATGGATCTCATGAATAAGACATTTCACCCATTCTTGGACCCATTTTCATGGTGCTCATTGATGAAATCCTGATATATTTAAAGAACCAGTAATCATATTCTATACAACTTGAGATTTTATTAAGCATGCTTCTATCACATTGAATTTAAGAATATGAATACTCTCATAGTGTTCACACTAGCTAGATACTATAGGTGTTTCATTAAGGATTTTCCCATTCGTAAGTTCCCTTGACCATGAATAACAAGAAGTGGAAATGTTTGAATAGATGGATCGGTGTGAAGAAGTATTCTTAGATCTAAATATAATATTTACATCTTCACCAATTATCATTTTTCCCATACCTGGAATTGAGTACATAGGGCATTTCAATGCTTCTTGGGTTGTATTGGTAGATTTTGTGATAAATAATGGCCAAGTATTTTCTTATAAGTATATTCATCTATAGAATAATGGGAAGTAATACCCTACATAGGACCTGGAGTTGGCTATTATGGTCTATGAATTGAAGTATTGATGATATTACCCCTTCAGTGAGAGATTTATTATATATATGAACCATAAGATCTTGCTGTATATATTATCCCAGTGGTGCTTGAATATTATTTAAAGGCATTGATTAGAGTACCTATTTTTTTAATTTGATATGGTTTATGCTCTTGGAAAATGGAATGTTGTATCATATTCTCTTGTAGGAATACACATGAATTTGGAGAGTGGACATTAGAAGTAGAGTGAAATTTGATGGCAATATTGGCAGACTAGTAGGTAGGAATGACTAAGGATCATAGATAATTATATTGTGAACCCTTGGTGATAAAATCATCAGTTATAGAGTGAGTAAAGTGTATAAATTTGTGTAATATAGTTTTACTCTTGATAGAATAAAGGTTGGTGGAAGACAACTTTTTTTTGGGATGGAACTTAGAAAGATGTGATGTTTTTTATATTCATGTAAGAGTAGTGGTCACTTATTTCATAAGAGAGGATATTATAAGGGACTCTTAAGCCTCACTGTGAGAAATGAACCCAATTTTAACCAAGATGTAACATGATATTAGATGATGATTCTGGTATCCTGATGTGAAGAGTAAAATTTTAGGTTTTTTATCTCATTGTTTGACCTGTTATAGGATCAAGGTTGAGCATCAGTGAACTGGTGGGTTACTTTAGCCACTTATGGTGCCTATGTGGAAGTAGAATGAAGTGACTATGGATTTCATTTCTATATTTCCAAATAACCTAAGAGGAAAATATTCCAAATGGATTATAGTTAACTAGATGACCAATGTGTCTCATTTCTTGACAACTTGAGAGACTCCTTTGAAGGGTGAACTGGTCAAGCTCAATGTTTGAGAGATTTTATGGCTTCATGGTGTTCCTTAGAGAATAGTGTCTAAAAAAATATCATAGTTTTACATCATAATTTTGGAAATTATTATATAAGGTAATGGGGACTTAGTTGAGGTTGGGTATGGATTATCATCTATAGACCAATGGGAAATTTGAGTGAACAATCCATACCTTAGAGAATATTCTCAAGTCATGTGTTTTTTTATTTCACTAGATCATGATATGATCATTAAGTATTGAGATAATTTTCCTATAATAATAATTTTCCTTCATCAATTCATATGGAACTACAATAAAATAAGGGACCAGTGGTGGTTTTTTTATATTGGAGGTAGTTTAAACTACCACCAAATGGTTCCATGATGGTTTTTTAAAACCTCCTCTAAAGTTGGAATCGACATCCAACTCTTGTAGATTTCATTCATTTAGCAGTGGTGTTTTGGAAGTGTCATGGAATAATTTTTTAGTGGCATTTATTGTAATATCCCGACCCTCACTCATTATATTGGGAAGATGTGGTGACATTACTAGGCCTTAGGTGACATCCCAGAGACACCAAAGTCTATAAATAAATTTCACGGTCTTCATAAATAGTTGGGGGAAGATTTTCCCTTTTTAAAATAAAATAGCCAAACCAATAATAAAATAACTTGACAACACTATTTGATGTATGTGAATAATGTAATACAACTCAAGATAATACCAACTAATAAAAATACCAAACTACATCCAAGAGCCATATTTGAGTACAAAGAGAAAAGTAAAGCCAACAACCAAAAGAAAACCAAGACATACAATAACAAATCCCTAGAATATACAAGCTCTAACTCAATAATCCATGCCCAAGATACTATGATGCCTCACTAAAGAATTGGGATACCCTTCCTTTACCTGTTTCTCGATTTACAAAATTTGCAAATGAAAAAAATTTCCCAAGTACAGGGTGAGTAACAAACTTAGTAGGATATCCCCAATTAATTCCCTACTCATTCCACTAGGATAGAAAAAATTATTACATTTATATAAAAAAATTATATAAAAAAATTTACAAGTATTTCAATAGTATATATCAAAACCAAATTAGTTACAAGGAAAGTAACCAAAAAATTCCTTAAAACAATTTCTCAAATCCCATTTTGGCATAATGTTACATCCCATTCCATAAAACCACACATCCACACTTGCATGTAACCATAGACCTCCCTATACTCATGAGTGTTGATTCATCCTTTCACAAATACATCACTTGGAGAATCATTTTGACAAGGAAATGACATACTTATATCCATACCACTTTTGTAGGGGTGATATTCATACCCTTATCCATCCCAAATTCACATGGAAACACACCAACCATTAATTCCAATTAAAATTCCAAACTAATAGTGCCAAACTGTTTAAATAAAATAACCCTTTTATCTAAAAAATTCTACAAAACCTTTCTAATTAATCAAAACCAAACAACTATTTTAAAATCATCATTTTAAAACCCTATAGCCAATTTCACTTTCCAAACAACCAGTTTTTACAATTTCAAAAACCATCATAAAGAGGTTTTACATCAAGATTTTCACATCAATTTTACAATTTAATTCAATAAATTCAATCACTTTGAAGTAAATATTTCTAGTTCCAATCAATAGTGATGAAGAGTGAATCCACCTACCTCACAAACTTAGGAGAAAATGTAGAACGACACAAAAACTCCAAAAACATGGCATAAATCTTCTAAAACCCACATTAGGTATTGTTCACCACCATTAAAACAACCATATATCATCATTATTGTCATAAAAAAACATGTATCTATACCCAAAATATTAGATACAAGAATCCCAGAGAGGTAAGAAAAATAAATATAAGGAAAACCACAGAAAACAATCACTTACCAAGGAATCTGGCCTCCAAATAAACAAGATTATCCAACGGATCACTTTTGGATCATAGAGAAAGGTCTCCAAAACAATGGGAGGTAGATAAAATAAAGTTAGGGTAAGATAAAAGAAAAAAATTAGTGGTTTAACAGGTGATTCGAGTTATATCCAAAAATCCATATTAAATTTCTAATGTCGCACAGTTAGTGCACATATTTTGGAAAACCATGATTTAAACATGTGGTAGACAGTGCCTCCAAAAACCCCTCATAGGGTTGGATCACATGATTAGACAAATCATCTATCAATTTTTCCAAATCCCTCCACCCACACATGGAAATTTTCACCTAGGTGGCCGCATGGTTAGAAAAACCATGCGCTAAACATATGCCAACCCAGTGAACCCTTTTTCCCTTGCAAGGTTTTTTGGAGGTGTTATGCAGGTTCTAATAACCATGATTAAGAAATGAACCACCATAAAATACCAAAAGACTTATCAAAACTCCTCTAAAAAATCCCAAACATATCCCAAAAACATTATATACTTAAAATTCATAAATAAAGGGTTAATTACTTGAAACCTTTGGTGTTAAATTCTCCCTTCCATTGGCCTTTATATCCTTAGAAAGTTAAAACCACCCTTTTCCAGAAAGAGTTTGGGCCATTTTTTGACTATTTCCTTCTAACTTTCCCATGTTTCTTCCTGAATCCAACCATGTTTCCGTAAAACCTACACAGGACCAATGCTTTTCTAATTCTAGAATTTCTATTACCTATCCACAATCTACACTGGCATATGAACCAATGTATAATCTAGATATATATCAATGTTATCCCATTGAATCACTTAGTTAGGATCATGAAAATACTTATTTAACTGATATAAATCAAACAAATTATACACTAAACTGAACCTTGGTGGAAAAGACAACTGATATTTTCCCTCACCAACCAGTTCAAGTATCTCAAAAGAGCTTATGTATCGAGGATATAACATTCCATTATTTCCAAAATGATGATGCACAAGACTTGGAGAGATTCTCAAGAAAATATGATCACTCACATCAACTAAAAAATTCCATTGTTGATGATTCGTATATGATTTCTAACATCTCTAATAAATCTCTATTATCTTCCAGATCAACGGAATATTCTCCATTGTCTCTTGGAAAAGGCTTGGTCTAACCACTACAGTCTCACCTGTTTTTAATCAACAAAGTGGAGAATGAAAAATACACAAATAAAATGATTCCAAAGGATCAATCTGTATCGATTCCTAATAACTATTTTTATACAATAACTCCACTAATGTTATGTGCTCCTCCCATGAGCCACCAAAATCCATTACATGATTCTGAAGCATGTTTCTAGTGTTTGTATCAACCTTTTAGATTTTCCATCCATCTAAGGATGATACGTTTTAGTCATAGTCAACTAAGACCCAAGAGATTACTATAAGGAATTACAAAAATGGTTAGTAAACCTTGTTTATCAGTCAGATACTTTCAAAATTGGTATTCCATGCCTATTTACCACTTCTCAAATATATAATTTATACAAGTCCTCCACCGTTTGAGATTCATTAATAGAGATTAAATTGGATGACTTTGTGAGATGATCTACTATCACCCATATGGTATCTTGTTTTCTAACTATAAATGGGTGACTTTTTAGAAAATCCATGGTTATCTACTCCCATTTTCAAATAGGAATAGGTAAAGACTGCAGTATACCCGCTGATCGCTGGTGCTCTTCCTTAACCTTTTGATAGGTGAGGCACCTCATAACAAATAATCTACTTTTCTTTTCATGCCATCCCACCAAAAATTTTCCATAAACACCTTATATATATATTATTACGAGATGAATATACCATCTTGAAAAGTGGTAACGATGAAGAATTTGTTACTAACAAGCCATAAGTAGGGTCATTCAAACTCAATAACACAACACAGATCCCCTCTCAAGCTTCCAAACCACAATGGTATCCCCATCATTGAGTTTTTACCATATAGAAACAAATTATGAATCATATTTTTTTGCCTATTTAACCTTATCATCCAAATCAGGATAAAAATAGACCATAAATAAAACAAAAAAACTACATCGGTCTTCACAATCCAAGAACATGTCAACTATCACCGACATCAATTTCTCTTGATCTAAAGCCACTTTCACCAAATAACTATATGAATTTATGGTTAATGTGTCTACCATTGAATTACCTTTATCTAGTGCATACATCAAGTAAAAGTTAACCATTTGGAGATACTCTATCCATATTATTTGTCTCAGATTCAAGTCACTTGATGAGAAAATGTGTTTCAAATTATTATGGTCCGTAAACACCATTAATTTCTCACCAAAGAAGTAATGAGACCAAGTTTTCAAATCATGGACTACAAAAAATTATTCCAAATCATGAGTTGGTTAGTTCTTCTCATGAAACTATAACTTCCCTGGCCCATAAGAAACAACATGATCTCTGTGTATAAGAATACACACCAACCCAGATTCTGAATCATCACAACACACCAAATAACCCTATCCTAATTTTGAAAATATCAAGATAAATTTTGATGTAAAGAGAACTTTAATCTATTTAAAAGTCTTATAAAATTTCTCATTACATTGAAATGGAACACCTTTCCTTATCAAAGCTGTCATTTATGAATCTAGACATGAAAATTCATGAACAAAACATCAATAATAACTAGCTATGCCAGGGAAACTGTGTATCGTAAAGAAATTATTTCCCGGTTTCCAAGATATCACATCCTTTATAATTTAAAAATCCAAAAAACGCTAGTTTTTTAAATAAAATGGTCAAGGAAACCTACCTCTTATATCTAAAAATCACACTTTTAAATTTTCACATACAATCGATGATCCTGTGTGATACTCAACATTGTCACCAACTATTTCTCATGCATAAAATTTGTATTTGAATACACCAATATGTCATCCAAAAACATCACTACAAAATAATCTAGATATCTTTGAAATATCTGATTCATCAATTACATAAATACAATTGGTTCATTCGTAAGAAATAAATTCAAAATCACATACTTATAATGACCATATCTACTTATGAAATATGTCATTGGAATATCCTCCTTATAAACCCAAAATTGGAGATATCTTGAATGAAGGTTAATTTTAGATAATCAATAGGCGCCCCTTAATTGATTGAATAGATCATAAATTCATCGAAGTGGATACTGATTCTTTATTATGACTTGGTTATACTTATGAAAATATACACAAAGCTAAAGAGTTCCATAAAATTTTTTCACAAACAAAACTGGTGCTTCCATAAAGATGTAGGAGGCCAAATGAACCCTTTACTTTCCAAATCTTCCAATGAGACATTAATTTCTATTAATTCTTTTGGTGTTATCCAATAATTGTAAGTGAAGTGGGACTTGTCCCTAGTAAGAGTTTAATCATAAAATCTTCTTCTCTTGTGGGTGGAAACATAGATAAATCCTTAAGAAAAACATCTAGAAAATGATCAGCAATTTCTAATAAACAGCTATCCCCAATCACATCCACCGATTTAAAGGCCAAAACTACCAAATATAATGAGATAATTCAAACCATTGGTGCCAACAAGCCTGTTGTGCCTACCTTTAAATTCTGGTATCCTCTAAAGAGATACTTGACACCATCATTAGTTGTAAAACTGACTATTTAGGTATAATAGTCATTGTGATCTTTGAACATAGTCAACTAGTCCATACCAAGGATTATGTCATAGACATCTATCTCAGTTGAAAATAAATCCCATATCAATTCAACCTCATCAATAGTTATCAACATGATTTTCATATAAAGTCTCTACATTATCTTTGACCAATAAGAGTTTGAAGTTTAAAAATTCAAGGCATCATCTAAACATGAAAACCCATAAGATCAACAGCACAAGAATCAATAAATGGATGGGATGCACCTGTATCAAACAAAGCTTTCATAAGGGTATAATTAAAAATAATCATACCTCTCACCATCGATGGTAAAGATTTACCATCCACAACCGCTTTCTCATATCCGTATAATTGATTTCTCAATGCACTTTTCTCTTTATTACCCTATTGAGATTTTCCTAGTTGTGGAGTCATGGTATTCATAGAACCACCATGGGTTTCTCTGTTCTATGGGTGAGAATTATTTTGTTGTCATCATCCCATCAAATCATACAATGTCTATGAAACATGATATGTGTCCCTACCACCCGAACTTGGAACACTGTGACAATAACACTAAATATTCCCCATTTGGTTTCAATTGAGGCATTCTATAGCTGGTTTCATACAATATCACCTCATGTGATCAAAATAACCAAATTGAAAACATCCAGGATTTCTATTTGTTTTAGGAGGAAGATTCACTGATATATCCTTTTGATTTTGAGTCATTAAAATACCTTGTAAATTGGTTTCCCTCTTTCACATATTCTCATCATTATATTTCCCACTATTTCCCATATGTATCAACATGATTCCTCCAACTTTAGTTTATGAGATGCCTCTTTATTCCACCTTTTCTTAATTAACCATTTCTATATAATCCATTATACAAATCATGGAAATCTTTAAGATAATTTCTTTCCTCAACCCCAATTCAAAAATAAATTCCTTTAATGATGCACTGGCAGAAACTTTGGGTGAAAATTTGACTAAATTCATAAATTAATCTACATACTCTATCCCTGGGAGATTATCCCTCTTCAATCTAAAAAAGTACATCATTATAGTTATCAAGAATATGTGAGGATAGAATTTTTTCTGAACAATTCTAAAAAATCATCCAATGAAATTACTTGGTCCAATTTAGCATGAAGTTCTAAATCCCACCACATGAATGCTAGATCCTCTAGTATGGACATAGAAAAATTGACTTTCAACTCAGTTGGTGTGCCTAGGAAATAGATGATTTGATTCATCCTATCCATTCACACTTCAATATTTTATTGTTCCGAATCACCCCAAAATATGGGTGGATTATACTTTTAGAATAGAATACAATCATACACTTGTATTGATTTATCACTTCTATTCCCTATATCTATAGCTTAAAAAACTGGAAAATAATCTAAACCATCTTTTTGTTCACCTGTGGCTCAGGTGAAACCACATTTTCATCAGCCTCTTCTAGGTGGTTTCTTCTGCACCAAACTAGTTCCATTTTATATAAAAATAAGAAAAATCCATTTAGTATCACTCTCTAAAAAATAAAGTCTTTTAAATTTCAAATTTACCACATCAAATTTATCACAATAAGTCTTTTCTAAATACAACATTTTATACCTTGAAACTATTTTGAAAATTCCACCATGCTCTTTGAAAATAAAACCATTTTCAACCTTTTTCAAAACCAAAACTTTTTAATAAAATCATATATAATTAATCAAAATGAAATATACACTCCAATTGAGAATTCATTTCTATCAATGCATGTCATGCTATTCTCATTGTCTAAACCTATGATAATGAGGTAATAACTCCTAGAAGATTCTTAAACAATCATATACCCAAAATCTCTAGTAACATGAAGTTCATCATAAATAGTTTAGATATGCCTCTTAATGATCTATATTTCATGTTCTAACTTTACTCTCCCTGCTACCATCCTAACTCAAGGATAAACTAGGCTGACTTTCAACTTCAGGACCAAACAAACTGATACCATTTGTAATATCCCACCCCACACCCATTGTCTTAAGAAGATGTGGTGATATTACTAGGCCTTAGGTGACATCCCCAAGACACCAAAGTCTAGAAATAAATTCCAAGGGAGCTATAAATAGTTGGGGGTGATTTTACCTTTTGAAAAAAACAACCAAACCATGAATAAAATAAACAAAAAACACTAAATGATGCATGAGAACAATTTAATACAACTCAATGTAATACCAATTAACAATAATACCAAACTAAAACTAAGAACCTTATTAGATTACAAAGAATAATATAAAACAAACAACCCAAATAAAACCAATACATCCAACAAAAACTCCCAAAAAACTCCATGATCCAACTCAATAACCGATGCCCAGGGTATCATGATGCCTCACTAAAAAACTTGGATAACATGCCTTTACCTATGTCTTGATATACAACATCTGAAAATGCAAAAAAGTAACCAAAAAGGGGGTGATTATAAAACTCAATAGAATATCCCTAATGAATTCCCTAATCATGCCACTAGGATATATCATGTTAGCATATTTATATAAAACAATTTAAAATCATTTAAACAGTATATATAAAAACCAAAGCAGTTTCAAGGAAATAAATCGAAAAATTATTCAAAACTATTTCTAAAATACCATTTTGAAATAACCCATCCCATTCCACATATCCACACATCCAAACAAGCATGAAACCATATAACTCTATATAATCACAAGTGGTGAGTCATCCTTTCACCGAGCTTTGACTTGGTGAATCATTTTGTTGAGGGAAATTTTATACCCTTATCTGTCCCAAATGCATAAGAACATGCACCAACCATTTATGAAAACTACATTTCCAAACCAATTGTTCTAAACCATTTCAATAAAACAATATTTTTATTTAAAAAATTTCTACAATTTTTTTTGCAGAAATCGAAACCAAACAATTATTTTAAAATCATCATTTGAAAATCATGTAACCAATTACACCTTACAATCAATTAATTTTCCAAACTTAACAAACCATCACTAAAGTGGGTTTCCATCAATATTTTCACATAAATTTCAAATTTAATTCAATAAATTCACTCAATTTTAAATAAATCCTTTTAGTTCTAATCAAGAGGATTTAGGAGTGAAGGAACCTACCTCACAACCTTAGGAAAAAATGAAGAACATCACAAATACTCAAAAAACATGGATTATATCATCCAAAATCCACCTTAGATCTTGTTCCCTACCATAATAAACATATATCATCATTATTATCATAAAAACATGGATCTCTCCCTGATATATTATTTCCATGAATCCAAGAGTGCGAAGAAGAAGATATCTAAGGGAAACCCCGATGAACGAGAACTTAATAAGGAATCTGGCCTCCAACACACCAAGATTCACCAATAGATCAATTTTGTATCAAAGGGAAAGGTCTCTAAAATCTCGTGAGTGAGAGTAAATTTAGTTATGTTTGGATTAAGGAAAAAACAAGTGTTTTAAGAGGTGATTTATAATATATATATAAAAATATGGATCTAATTTTTAATATTGCATGGTTAGGAAAACCATTTGCTAACTGTTCCCTAGCCACTGCATCTAAACACCACTCACATGGTTGGATCACACGGTTATAAAAACCATACTCTAACCATGCCAATTCAATTTTCACACACTTGAACAATTTCCCCTTGGTGGCTACATGGTTTGTACAAATTGCATGCCAACTGTGCGCCTACCCAGTGAACCTTGTTTTCCCTTGCACAATTTCCTAGAGGGGTAGCATGATTTCTAATAACCATGTTAAAAGCATTAAACTCCCTAAAAGTACCAAAAACATGTCAAAAATCCTCAAAACCTTCTCAAAATTAACCCAAAAACTATATAGACATAATATACGTCAATAAATGGTTAATTACTTAAAATCATGGCTTCTGTAGTTTTTTAGTGGTGGTTTTACCTATAAAAGCTTCCAAGGATTTAAAGGTAATTTAGAACACCACTATATATAATAATATATAATGTAGGTTTAAACCATTGCTAAAAACATTACCATATATAGCGATGGTTTAAACCATTGATATATATAGATACTTAAAAAATAAAGGCTGTGAAAACTACAAACTCAAAAACAAATCACAAAGGCATTTGATAATAGATGAAAACAAAATATAATCATATTGATATTATAAAAATCATGAAAGACAAAATATAAATGGAGTTTCAATTAAAACATAATCAAAACATGTGAAAAAATTATGCCAGATTTAAAAATATACATTTCTAAAACTGATAATGACTTCTTGCATATAAATAATTATAATAGGAAGTGAGTATAAATAATAAAAACATAATGAATTTTAATACATTCTTAACCAATCATATTATATTATTAATAAAAACTCATGTTTACAAAAATAAAAACCTGAATCAAATAAATAAACATTGAAATATAATAAATGTTAAATAATTACATAGTTAATAATAAAATCTAAAATAAATGGATTATAAATATCCTAAATAAATATCGAATAAAAATTAATGAAATACCTTATTATAACACCAAAATCCACCACTAAAATCAATAAAAAAGAAGTTTTTGTAAAATCAACATAGAAAAACCTTATCACGTTTCCACTTCATCCATGATTAAAAATATCCAAATTCCACTATATTAACACATAATTTAACACCAACAAATAATTATATAACCCCACTATATATATATAACCCCACACTTCATTTCATAACATCACCACCTCTCCATATCCATTTCAAACATCTTTTACATTGTCACTACACATCCTCATAAATTATAACCATGTCATCACCAAACTGCTTCCAACACACCAAAAATAAAAAAATAACATGAAATAAATTAATATAATAATTTTCTCATAATAAGGCTTCCACATAACCAAACAAAAATGAACTAATCTCCCATACCTTCCCTCAATCAATCCCCAAATGCTACCATAACCCCACTTTAATCCCAGAAACCACATAACACACCCAAGCCTACAAGTATAACAAAGACGACATAAAAAACAATGGATAAATCATAAAACTTATACACCCATGACCTACCTCCTCATTATTTGGGCCAACCTAACTATCCCTACTAAAATTAGCCTACTAAAATCCATTCTTTCATCATAGTAATCATACGTTGCCCATCCAAAATCTAATATAATATTTAATTAAAGGAAAAGAGCCATCAAACTATAATGGAAAAAATTTCATCGAATCATTTAAAATTAACCAAAATATCCTAAATAAGAAGATTATATCGGAAAATTTGGAAGAAAACATAGATTATCTACCAAGAATATATATTTCAAGAAATATAATTGAAATAAATATATCTCGTACCTGAAACCACAATATGGTTTCTCAATCACCATATCATTATGCTAGTTTATCATGAATTTAGTTACAAATCACCATCACCTGATCCAATGTCAACCTTAATTACTACACGAAAAACTATGATCGATGTTATCTCTGTCACCATCTCCACTCCCTACTATATACACTGGTATGAAAATTTTCTTGAAAATTAAATAGTGTTTTATATTTAAATTTAAACATAAAACCAATTAAAGTTTGAGTATTAAATGATTATAAGTTTGTGTGATTTATCATCTCACTAAAACTATACATTGATTCTATATCACCGAGGAAACATCTAGTTGTATTTTGATATAATTCAACAAATGATTTTTGTAGAGAAACAAACTTTACATCTTGAATTCATATGTGAGCCCCCTATTGTGGGATTGTATTCCTATAATAATGAATTGTGTTTTTTATTAAAGTAAACTACCTTTGTGTATCATGAGGTCAGGATTAACTAAAACTACTAGTATATGCTGATGAAATATCCAATGAACTATAAAAAACCTCATATGATAATGGTACCAAACCCATCCCATACATGCGATCGGGGTGCTCCTTCCCAAGGATTTGACCAACTAGATCATCTTGTGAGACGGAGAAGGAATGTGTAGGATTAGAATCCCATAGTTATTTTATTTTTACTTATAGATAAAATATAAATCATATTTAAATAAATAAATATTAACAGATTGGAAAATGAAAATAATTTATTACAATAAAAAATATAGCCATACCTCAACTTCTTTGGATGGATCAATCACATAACTCCAATAAAATTTCATATAAACATCCAACCAAATTTATATTCGAGATACTTAGTTCCCTAAATTATATGACTACATTATAAATGATTAATCAATAATTTCATATATTAAATAGATAATTTTATCTTATAAATATTTAAATTAATGAAAATATTACAATATTTGATCTGTTTCTTTAAACAGTTGTTGAATTGGAAGTGTGGGGGATGATTTTTTTAGCTCGACTTGGTTCATTTTTTCTTCAAACTTCCTAAAATAAATAACATATAATTTAATAGAAATGTATGCAATGTCATATACTTATCATATTCATGTATATATGTAAAATGAGATTAATATAATATTATATTTTTCTTTACCAGGTGTTTCTCATGGTGAAGGCTATCAATAAACACATTTTATTTCTCTCTAGGAACCCCTTCCGGTACCTTATCAAACTAATGCTAAGTGATCAATTATGTATCATTGAATCCATTCCATAATCTCAATTTAAAATATTTCAATTTCTTACCCAAAATTTTTAATGTCAACTTTCGTGTGCTAATATCCTCAAAGGTAATGTGGAATATCATCTGAATAAAAAGATTCATTTTTAAAATATTATAATTTAATTAAATAATGGATTTCAATTTAGTCATAATGTATTAAAATTACCTTTATCTGGGAATAAAATTCTCCATTCTTCCAAGATTGAGGCATATGCATCCAATAAGAATATATAATTGGAAGGGTAGATGGATCAACGAAAAACTGGCCTAGAATGTTTCTAAATAATCATGAAACATCACCTTTTGGGACCCCATAACAATAAAAAGGGGGAATTATCTTCAATCCATATAGATTATAGAAAACTAAATTGTTAATATTTTTCTCTGTGGTAACATTGTTTCCATATTTTATAAAAATTCGGTTAATATTATAAAAAAATTAAATAACTTTATTCCCATTAAAAATTGTATCTATAACTATCACCCTCAAATATACTCCTAAAAAAAGGTGTGACCACTTATTCCCTTGTTGTGGAGTCATCATGTGTTGAACCTGCTGAATTAGGAGGAAATGTGCATTATGTTAATGGGACAAAGAAGGAGGGTGTGACAGACGATGATGGGACGGAGGAATAGGGTGTAAAAAATGATGATGCCAGAAGATAGAGTGTATCCCATATTATATAGGGATGGAGACTGATAGATCAGTAGGTATCGATTTGGTTGAAAGAACATCAAGTGGTATTCATCTAAGTTTAGTGAAATTCTTATTCCTTAGCATTACTATCATTTAAACAAGTAAAAATAACTTTATAACATATATTTCAAATAATTCATATAGAAAAATAAATTTAGAAATTATAAAAAATGCACAATATTGACAAAAAAATATACAAAGGTATGATAATGAATGACTGCACATACAAAAAAATATAACATTTACCTTTTCAAAATTAAACAACTCATGCATAAAAATAAATTTAAATATGATAACAAATCAACTATAATTTAAATTAAAAACATATAACATTGATGGTTGATAAGTTAATGGATAACAACACAAACAATCATTTTGTTCCTTCATTCATATCATTATACTGCTCCACCACTACTTTATCTAATTAATCCACCCTTGAAAGAATAACATTTTCAATATCCTGATGGAAAAATTAGTTTTTTTCTTTCTGTTGATGAGATTCAATGACATAGGTCGAATATTCCACTTTATCACCCATATAATACAAGTCTCTTTATTTTATGTGAACAACTATACTATACCCTTAACCTACAACATCTTCCACATAATATAGAATTTTCTATTATTATGGGAAGATATATAGATCATGTAATTCACGACCACATACATCTATCAAGTGAGGGAAGTTCATAGAATTAAATTGAAAGTAATATCTTTTAATACCACTAGTAATATAGACCGACTTTCATTTTAATAAAACAACAAAAAAAATGATCGTGGTTGTTTAATTCGATAATATCAATCAACTTTCAATAGTATCCCACTTAAAAAACTATAAATATACCACTATTATGTGTTTTTATACACTCTTCCCAATTGAATATATGAAATTTGAATTCATCCACATTGTAAGCGTCAAACTTTCTATCTTGTTTTGGAGAACCTCAATAAAAGAGATTCAAACCTTCTCACAACTTAGCTTGAGTATCAGTATTCATGTTCTATAAAATGAAATATAATTTATTATATTTAAAATATATATATATCAACCAAATATTCATATTAATTTCAATATTTATGAACTTACACTACATGAAAACCATTTTATAAGCACTTTATTAATAGCTTTTGTTATATGTTTTTCATTTCAAGTTCCACTTTTCAATCATATCTTTTTTGTATCCTAATATCTTCAATATATATACATATAATTTCACTATTTAGTAGCACATATCTATGTTCCATTGATAATTCTATTTTTATCAGTGTAATATTTGGGATCCTCCCAATTGAATGACTAATAATAGGAAAGATTTTATATTTCCCATGTATTTAAGATTGATTTGATATATCATCAACATGTTCAACTTGACTGAATCTTATCTAAATATTATCCAATTATCTAGAACAATATGTAAGTCACCCTTTTTCTAAATAGCCTTAATAAATAGAGCCTTTAGGTTGAGATTTAGTTTTCACATATGATTTCAAATGATTAAGGTATTTATGAAATAAAATAATTAAAACATAATTATGTATTTATCAAAGGTCCAATAATTATTTACTAAGGTTGAAAAACATATAAATAAAGTACCTCTCAATTAGATACATCCATTTGTAATGTATAATACCTAATAATTTAGTTTACTCGACCAAATACATAGCTAAATGCATCATGACAGTAAAAAATGATGTAGGAAAGGTCATATATATTGCACAAAGTGTCAATAAAAATCTATCCTAAAGGTTTTCAAGCTCACCTAGTTGTATAGTTTTCTCACATAGTTGTATAAATAATGTGAAAAATTGGTGTACAACTATAGTAAACTTTTTAGGTAATAATGTACGTAATTACAATGGTGGTATCTTTTATATCAAAGTATATGATTCATGAATTTTCAATCATGAAATCTATGATGCTTTAAGTTGAAATACCTTTAAATGTTATGTGAATACCCATAACCTACTTTTATATTTTTTAAAATTATAATAAATGTATCTTTATCCCTATTTTTCATTACAAAATGTGTTGAAGCATACTTTCCAATCTCATCTGGCCATTGATCAAGCTTTATGTTGATTGGTTATATTTCCTTCCGAGCATTGAGATGGTCCTTTTATTTTCCATGATCATTGAGTAATTTGAAGGTAAAATTATCACAAACATTATTTTAAATAGGCATAGCATCAAGATTATGATGTAAAAAATTAAATTCCCAATTTGGAAGTTTGAAGAATATACTTTTTTCTTTCATTTTTTCATTCTAATTTAAATTGATGATTCACTTCGATCTTTTTTCCCAATATCATTCCAATGATTCACCTTCCCAAATTTTTTTTTCAAAATTTACATGTTGTTCTAATATTTCAAAAAAAATCAACAACTTTTAGAGATGTTCTATGATCAATAGACCCATCAAATTTTTACTTGTTAAACTGAAATCTATGAGATGCATCAATAAATTTGCGATGACACAAGAATCACAATTTTTTACTATAAGGTAGTCATTTGAGATCAAAATAAAAGTTAAAAATAGGATAATCCAAACCCATGTATGTGTTTTAATGAGATAAGTTCTGAAATACAGGGAAGTCACAAATGGTCCACATTAGATTAGTGTGCATTTTGAACATTTCCTAGAAGATTCATCATATACATCAACACCATTGCTCTATAAATCCTATAATTATTCAATTATAGGATAAAAGAATACATTAATATCATTTCCATGAATTTTTTACCAAGAATATTTATCTAAATGATAAAAGATGTTTGTTGCATACACATAAATGGAGGTAGATTATATGGGATCAAAACAACCATCAAAATTATATAACTAGTACTCAAAGTACCAAATGGGTTGAATCCACTGTTAACCAATCTCAATCATACATTCCTAAGAAAAGATTATAAATATAGATGTAATGAATCAAATGTATTCCATGATTTTTAGTCTCAGGGATGTCATATTAACCCATCATTATTATTATCTATATAATTCCACTTCATGTGCTCAAAGGTTATTAATGACATGAAAAATAATTTCAATCAATGTTTTAAAGGGAATTAATGAAAAACCTTTTCATGTGGGATATGTTTCATTGTATTCATAATAGTATGTTGATTCAGACTTCCATCATTACCCATTGACTAAAATCTAGAACATGAACATTTTTTGAAATCCTTAATTGAATCCTCTCCCTAATAAATCATAAAATCATTGGTAATAACAAGTTTTTTTTACAATTAAGAAAAATCTTGGTAAAAACTTTTTTTATATCATAAAAATACTCTGGGATCATAGCTTTATGAAATGTGTCATGCAACAATTCAAATATCATAGACATCGGCATATTTTTAATTATGTATAGGTATTTGATATGGTAAATATTTAGTAGAAAATAATTGTTTTAATATTTTAGGAATCCACCATAAAATTATTTATTTTCATCATCAATTAAATAATGAAAAGCATTTTTCAACTCGTTGAATTTATCTCTTACATTTGTCTCTACAACATTAGGATGATGATCCAATGATATGTTATGATCTTGATCAGGTTTTCATAGTCCCAAAAAATAATTTTTCAAGTTACTATTTATTGGACCCTCAATTAGTTATTATGATATGGTTTTATGTTTATTTTGTTTACTTGAAATGTTTAAAGAATTGTTTATAATATTTTTTATTTGATTTTCCATTATCGAGGAAGTTGGGAAATCATTTTTTTGACTGAAATCAGTGCTCAAAAATTTTTTAACATTCAATCCTCCATATAAAATATGGAACAAATATTTAGTAGAGAATATCTTCAATATAAAATGTTCATAAAATTAATTTCACATAAACTAGATTCTAAATTTACACTTATGGCATGTACATATTATTATCCCATCAATGGATCAATTAGAAACTGAATATTTAAAACTCTTACAAACCCTTGGCATATTTAGTTGTGTTCCATGGTAATTTGATCCATATTTTGTCCATATATCATAGAGTTACTACACTTCATTAATGAAAATTAAAACACATAATAAATATTATGTCATTTAAAAAAATTCTAATTTATTCAAAATAAAAAATATAAAAAAACTCTTCATGATTTTTAACTTGATTGCGTTTTTTGGACAACATAATTTTTCTTATATGTTAATTCGAATATATATAATCCATCAAAAAATTAAATATTTTCTATAAGTATGTTTAATTAATTTTAAAATGTAAAATGGATGTGATAGTATGATTCTAAATAATTATCAAATAAATCAATAACCATACGAAGGGGTATGATGAAGTGGTGCGTCGATAGTGGAAGAATGCTATGGAGGGGGAAAGGGTAGAAAAAGAGACCATGCGGTCAAGGATGGGGGACCAATAGTGGTAGAGAGGGCTTGGTGGCTCAATAGTGAGGGATCAGGAGCGAGACCTTGAAAGCGAGGGCTTAGTGTATAGGGTAAAAGTGGGAGAACATAAAAGGGAGTAGCGAAGAGGGATTGGGTAAGGGCAGAGAGGGATACGAGAGGGCACTATGAGGGATTGTGGGCTTGGGGAATGGTGGATTTGAGAGTAACACAAGGTATCAGGGAGGGATTGGGGAGAAGTTGTGGTGAGGGAATGGGGATTGGTAATGAGATCTCAATATTAAGTAGTAGCAAGGGGAAAATGGAGTGGTAGAGAGCTGAGTCAGGTATGGGTAGTGAAGGGGAAAGGGGAGTAGTGAGGGGGATTAGGAAGTGGCAGGAGGATCAAAATATCAATGAAGAGTAAATGGGTCATTGGTTGGGAGCAGTGATAAGGGGGGTCAGGGAGAAACCACAAGGGGGAATGAGGGGCTCAGTTGAGAGTGGTGTACGGGAGAGGGGGGTTCGGGAGTGGAAGAGAGGGGGAAAGGGTGTAGTTGAGGTTTTGGGGGAGAGGTTAGTGTGGAGGGTGGTAGGGAGAAGTGTTATTTTATTATGAAATTAAAAATATTTAGGGGAGTTTTTTAAAAAACCATTGGTAAATTTTTCTAGTTTTTTTAGTGGCAGGTTTTTAAACCTCCTCTAATAAACCTCCATTAAATGTTTAATTTTGTATAGTGTGGATTAGTGTTAGGATATATATGTATGGCTTTATAGTTCATTGCTATTTTGGAATGAGATAAGTGATTATAAAGTTGTTAGGAAAAGTATTATGCATGAGACAAATAAATGGGTGAAATTAATTCAAAAGTGGAACTTCTTTGAGAAAATAATGATTATATTATGATAGGAGGATATGAACTCTGATGTTTTTTGTGGAAAACTATGTCTTCTTGCATGGTTCCACTTATTTAGGAAATCTGTGATTATGGAGTTAGGGGAAATTTAAACTATGTATTGTTAGACCATTTGAGATCATATAACATGTTGGAATTGTGGCTTATCAGTTGGAACAACCTCCATGATATCAAGGTTTTTATAATGTTCTCCATGTATCTCAGCTATGGAATTATGAGCACAATCCTTCACATCTGATCGAATGCGAGGATGTTCAATTGGAATCTATTGCATCTTATGTGGAATGAATTATTCAAATTGTTGACCAAAGAGAGAAGGTTCTATAAGGAAATATTGTTTCTCTTGTTCAGGTTATATAAAAGCCCAACCATATCTAAGAAGAAATATTTAAGTGGGAATCATACATACATGCATAATGTTCTGAATTGTTCTAACAAGCCTTTGGAGATACTTATCAAGGATGATACGTCATTAGAGGTGTTTATTTGTAAAATACTCAATTTTAAGTCATGCCACTTTTAATATTTTTAATATCTTTTAAAATATAAATAAATAAATTGAGGCAGGATATGGGTGTTTGGGAAGATGGAAGGTAGAAATTCAATGTCTGTGGATTGAATTTTATACCTATAGGAAGATTTCACAATGTAAAATACTATTCATAGTATGAGTGGTTTCAAGATATATTTGATATAAATTTGGGTTGAGGTGGCTCATGGTGTGAAATATTATTCATGGTGTGAATGGGTTACTGGCCTTATAGCACTGAAGAGCCTTCAAATTTATCAGATATCCTATTAAATAGATTTACATTGTAACCCAACCAATTCAGGTGTAGATTTTTGAGTTCTCAGTGATTTCAAGACATGAAATTTAATTCAGGTCATGTTTGTGATGCATCCCAACATGTCTATATGTTCTTAATCCTCTTAAACCTTTTTGGATTCTTCTCCCATTTCACTCAAACCGTAGGTGATTCCTATGAGGTTTTGAGAGCCCTTGTAGTCATGTTTCCTTGTAGTTGTTTCTTATAATCTAGGGATTGAGTTTGGGATATTTCCACATCCCCTCCTTAATTCCTAAATCTTGGAATGATACAATTTTTCTTAATTAAAACAACAACCATTTCTAAATATTTTTCATCTACTTCTCGATTGAACCTATACTATTGAAGACATTGGATATTCTGAGGGGTTATTGATGTGCAACATGACCCATGAATATTTCTTGAAATTGGAACATCACTTAACTCAAGTTAGGGAGTCCTTACTATAACATCTGATGTTTCTAATATAATACTATTCTCAATATCTTTCTTAACACACAACACTGATCCTTAAGCAAAATGAGATATACCATGAAATATTATTATTAAAATATGACCATTATAACCTAGCTATTAAATTAGAGGGTATTAATAGGATTAACTACTTTATGAAATATATATATAAATTTAAATTTACTACTAAATATAAATTTGTTGATATATATTTATTAAATAATTACTCAATTTTTAGTAGTCATTTTATTCTTTAAAAATATTTTTTCTTAAAAAGTTGACAATATTGCTTTTCATGGGAAAATATTATAATTAATATATATATATATTATAAATTTTATTTGAAAAAAAGGATATCATTTTCTAAATTTTAAAATAAAAATTATCTTCTGGTTAAATTTTTATATTTTTCTGGAAAGTTTTATTTTTTACTAAATAGTGAAAATACAGATTTTTTGTGGAAAACATTATTTTCTTTTCAACTATCTACAAATTAAAATTATATTTTGGAATAATTTTAAAACTTAAGAAGATGTTTTTATTAAAAATAATCTAATTAAGGCTCTTTAATTAATTTTATACTTGGATATAGTTTAAATACATTTTACACTTAAAAAGGTATTTTTCTGAAAATCATTTTTTCGATGTGTCTCATAAGTATAATTTTAAATTAAATTTCACCACTTAGGTGAATTAAATCTTGAAAAATTAATTTCATATTTGGAATCATAATTTAAACATTTTTAAAATAGGTCCCCTTTATTTTTAGTACTTATAAATAGTAACAATAGAAAAATCATTATCACTATAGTAAGGGTAAATCGAGTAATTAAGGATAAAAATAATATGATAAGGATTAAAAATTTACCATGAAACTTAACTTTATAAAATTTTATAAGATAATTAAGAGAATTTATATCCAAGTCTCTAATATATGGCCACATGGTGTAATATTTCTATGAGTTTGATCATTATAACAATTGAGTAAAAGATACTGACAAAAAAATGTCGCTTTCTTATTTTTATAACTATAATATTTTGTAACAGGGATAAAAAAACTTATGTTTGGTTTTCAATAGTTATTTCAAATATAAATGACTATCTAATCATGGAAATTAACTCTTATTTTTTATTAATTAAATAAATACCAGAAATTCTAATGCCATGCTTACATGGTATTTATTCAATTAACAGAAAAATAAAATAAATCATTTCAAATTTTTTAAAATTAATATACATTGAATTAATTATTGTGTTAAATGAATTTTTAAAATAAATAAAATATTTTAGTGATATTTTTAATGATTCTATTTGAATTCAATTACTTTTGTGTCATTTTCAAAGTCCAATTAAATAAATAGTTCCAAAAATGACACTAATGATATTTTATAGTAAATTATATATTATTAAATGATTAAAAATTACTAAAGATCCTATATTAGTCTAATTGATTGGTATATTGTTTAAAATATCATGTATTCCCTATTTATTGATGAATTTTCCACATATATTATCTATCTAGACCCCTAAAGAGTAAACAAATTATTATCACATTAATTGTCAAAAAGGATTAATGTGGGTTAAAACAAAGACGTAAGGGTAAAAAATACAAAATATTAAAAAATTAATTTTATAATATTATTTTGAGACATATTCATCCTATATTTTCATTATATCATCCTGGATCGTTTTTTCCATAGAACTTATTGTAAATTAATTTAATATTTTATGAAATTTTAAAGCTGTCTCTCCCCTCACATATAAAAGGGAACCTACTATCCTCTTTTCTTAAAACATAATAAACGTTTTATTTCAAAAAATACCTAAAAAAATACCTTCCATAATTACCTTACCACATCTTACCGGCCATTTATTTATTAGAAAAACCTCTTAGGAATCCTTTTGGTTTAAACCTAAAGAGGTTGACTAAAGAAGAGGTATTGTTATTAATCGAGCATTTTTGTTTTATTTATTCTTCCTTGTCTTTCAAATATTATTCAACCATGATTATAAAATAATATTAATATATCTCATATAATAATATTTTATTATGTTAATTTAATAAAATACATCAGTCTCTGCTTTTGCTAAATGGGAAATGAAACCATCATTTGGGGGTATGGTAGACTACCACCTCTCAAACTGATGTAATTCATTTTCCATCATCACATCTTAGGTATGTTTATGATGATGGATTTAATGTATATATATGATATTCATTACATATTTTTTAATTAGTAAAATTAAAATATCATATATTTACTTACTTTTCCATTCATTAAATGTTGATAACGTCATTCATGTGTATATGTGGATTACCACCTCCACGAAGCGATATGATACATTTTTCAATACTACGTCACATTGATGGTGTATATAAGTGTATTAAAATAAATAAAATTGAATTTATTATTTCATTATAAGTATATAAAGATAAAATAATACTTAATTTCTTTCTATCATGATCGTTGAAAAACGGAAGCTTTCTCATGCATATGTATAGCATTCCATCTCCATGATTGTAACAAAGTTTATTTTTCATAAAAATCATTAAATGTTGGTTATAAAAGTATAATTGATGTATAAAAATGACAATAATTACAGTATTATTATTCTGTATATGGTTTATAAATAACCTCTTTGACCGTAGTAAACTTAGCAAATTCATTTTAGACTTATGTGCCAAATATCATCAAAAGTCTGACGCGAACTTCCTTGATTAATTAAATGTATATAACTTGGTGTTAAACAAAATAAAAGTAATATTTAAAATTTTTTAATCATGTAAATAATTATCATAATTTTATTATTTATAAGCTAAAGAACTTACATGATGATTCAAACTCAAGGTAAGGGATTTCATCTCAAATTCCCTTCATTGAGACATATTTTAATGTTACACACCAAATTTATTTTAAATAGAGCATATAGTTACCATTTTTTATATTTTATCATTAATAAATAATAATTCAAGGTATTTTAAGTGAAATTTCATTTTAGTTTATCCATGGGGATTTTATTTGAAAGTTACCAAGTGGTAGGGTGATTATTAACTCAATTTTCATTTATTGGGTTATACTTCTACTTCCTCTCCTCTTTTTATTCCATGATTATGTGTGAATAGATCCTTAAATTGTTAAATTATGTATTTAATTTTTTTTTTGGTATTTAAATAGGTTCTCATTATCACATCATTTATTAATTATATATTCAAAAGTTATTATCTTTATAGGTGTTTTCTTTGTCTCAATCCCCTTTTCTGGAGACATGTTTGATGTCATGCACCATGATTTACATGTATGGTGTACTTAAAACATAATGAATGAATTTTTAAATATTACCTCATTTAATTCATAGTATTTATATATCTATATCATACTCTTTCATCCAATGACTTTTGATTCGAAATTTTCAAAGTGGTAAATGCTTTATGTTACAATCTTCTTTATTTTTGAGATTTTTTATGTTGAAGGTTTATTTAGGGGAAATAGTATAAAATTATTTTCTTTAACCACATATATTTTATTATATTTTTTCGGAATGTGTTTTAAAATTTTTGTTTTCATTTCCTCCATTATTGAATTAAGAAACATCAAGAAAGTTGTTTGTATTTAATTCTGATCTGGTGTCCTCTTTTAGATCTGGAATCATTCTATTCCACATCATTATTTTCCTTCAAATGGTTTGAAAAATGTTTTTAATATTATCTGTGTATTTATTAAATACATTTTTACCCATGTTTTAATTTATTTAAAAATGGTTTAAAATGATTATTTATATCGGTTTATGGATGGGGTACTTTTAAATTTTTTATAAAAGTGTGAAAGGAATATTTTTTCAACTTATATGTCTTGAATGATATTTAATTCCATCGTGGCCAGTAAATTATTTTATGAATAATTTATATCTTTAAATGGTTCATTTCAAATAAAAAAATTCTATAATATTTTGAATATTTTTTGATTTCAAATAAGTGATTTCAAATTGAAAAGGGTCTTTCCCTGAAAAAAAATTCCATGTGATCTTTTAAAGAAGTTTTCATTAATGAAAATAAACTTTGATGTTGTGGATTAAATATAAATTCTCTATATATGTATCTTAAATTTATACTTATATCACTCTACCTTTATTTTATGGGGTAATATATGACTTAATTTCATTTAACAAATGACATCTTTCTGAAATCTCCTTTTATTAAGACAAGATGTGAGATTATGCAATCCATTTCTTTCCATGGGTAATTATTATATTTATTCATTATGTTTGATTTAATTTTTTTGGAAAAAATAATCATATACATGTTGTAATGATTTCTCCTAGATAGTGATCTAATGCATTGGGTAAATATTTTTTCTCATGAGACATTATTTATGGGATTAGGGAGTAAACCTAATCAACTATGAGACTCTTTCCTCCATGAGATGTTTTCTTGGCAGTTAGCCTTAAATTATGATTATGAAATTTTATATGATTCTTCCACTTTCTTATGTTTACCTGATTTTATGATACCATGTTCTTTTTGTTATGATCCTAGGTTATTATTCATGATCCTTCTCTTTAATGATATCATGTTATTCCTCCTTATCATGTTTATTTTCTTACAAAGATTTAATAATTCACCCATTTATTTTTTTATTCCTTGGGTTATCCTAAAAAATTTATGATATCAATAAGGAGAATAAAAAAATAAATATTTTATTTTTTAGTTCCTTTTTATGTTTTATGTACCTAGTCTTCCAAAGACACCAGGCCTCATAATATTTGGGATGTAATTAATTGATGTTTATGTTAAAAAACATGTAATAATATGTGTAAAAGTGTTGAGTTTATATAGTTGGTATAATAAAAATTTCTAGTTATTATTGGGGATTAGGATTTTAGAAATTTTGTAAAAACCCTAGGGATAAGTCTAAGTATAAGATTATATCCAAAAATTTTGGTAACGAAGAGATTATGTGGTTTTATAAGCATTAAATCTCTATCTGAATACTACAAGTGAATGTGGTTTTGGCACAGATGAATCTAGGGGAAATTACCTTAAATAAATTTGGTTTATCATATCTCAACCATCATTCCAATGCACGAGGAGTTATCCCTTACTGTACACATAGTTTAAAACTTTCAGAGGATATGCTTGGGTTAATTCACATTTTCTTTATGAAAAATTATGATGAATAAGAAAATAAAACCTATTGAAAACAAATATATTCCACAGTGATATGGGATAAAAATAAAGTGACTTGGGTTGATAATTATAACATTTATGATAAGTTTAAATTCATAGATACCTCTTTTGAGGTTTTAAGTTATGGATGTCTAAAATTATTAAGAGTTTTTTGGGAGTCATTTATGGTAATATAAATGTTGGGTTTAAAATGGGTTTTAGTAAAAAAAATCTATTTTAGGAAGAATGAATTTTTACGTTTTGGACATAATGTTAAAGTTATTATCATGATTTAGGGTTTATCTTAGCTTTGAAGTTATAGTAATAATATTCAATTAAGATTATTTAATTTTGTGAAAAAAAGTTTTATATAAAACCTTAGTGGTTAAAAAGTGATTTGATGATTAATATTATTTTTGAGAAGGTTCATCATTAGTTTTGGAATTTCATAGGAAATATATTAATACAGTTTTATAAAAAGTTTAACCAGAAAGTTGGGCGATAATCCCATCACATCCGACAATTCCATGGGGCTTGAACCCACAACCTAAGGGAAACATGGTTGCAACACCTACCACTAGACTATATGATGTCTTGGTTAGTATGATATTTTTTTAATGATGTGAAAGATAAATATTAAGTTAATATTTGGAATTATTTATTTATCATAGAGATAACCATGGGAATGAAAAGTGATTTGGTGATTTGGTGATTAATATTATTCCAAAAGAAGTTCACTATTTTGGGAACCTTATTTGATTAACGTAAATAGAAAAATATGGGATTTTATTTTAGGAATAAAGGTAGAATTATATTTTGGAGTCATGTATGATTTTAATATTTCTTTATGGTGACTTGGGTAATTTATGTAAATTATTATAATATCATAGAGATTATATGATTGGGGCATATACATGTTTGGTATGAGACATTAAGAATGATTGATGTTATTTGTAGATAAATGCTAAATTTATCTAGGAAGAATATGTGATCAAATAATTCTAATATTTGGGTTTCAATATTATCCTAGAATATTTTGTAGAATTCAATTTTTAGTTATTTATCTAATTATCTAAGTTGAACTTTGGGTCTTATTTTTGAGGTTTTGGAGATTAATGTTGCGTTGCTTCATATAACCATTTATTCATTTTTAGAATTATCTTATGTTGACCATTTTGTTTTGATTATAGTCTAAAGATATAAAGAATATATTATTATCCTTTTTTGGATTATTTGATTAATAATATGTTGATTTTAGTGTTTTAGGCATGAAAATTTCATCTTGAATACTCATAATTTTGAGAAATAGATGAGATTGTGGTGGAAATTTATTCAATGATGAAATTATACATATCAAGTAAGTATATTTCCTTATGTTATTCATCTAGATGGTGAAATAATTCCTTAAATATATGCAAAATATCATAAAAAACAAATTTATCTTATTACCTTCATTTCTAATGAATTGTAGGTCTTTTTATGGTTTTATAGACATTAAATTTCTCTTTATCATTCAATTTATTTTGAATAGTGGTCTCTATCTTTCTCCATAATTATTTGGACATTGCATTTTTTATCCATGTATATATTTTCACTTCCCACTAATGTTATTCTATTTTTAAACAAAGTTATATGATGAACTTCATTGTAACATCCCATCATTGGGGACACTAAATCGGTGCCCCGAGCTGGTGCACCATATAACCTCACGCGCTCCTCCCTGTACACCATAGGCTGCCAACAAGAAGCTACGTTCAAATGAGGTACACGAGGTGACTATACCCTCTTTTCTAGACTAAAACAATATAGGAACTACGATAAATAACAACAAAGTAATAAATATAAAGAATCATGCATTATATAATTAATTCCCCCAAAAGGGTATAAAACCACAATTATACAGACAAACATGCCATGTCACGCTAGTGTAAAGTGACATACGAAAACTGAAATAAATATACAAAATAAAATCCCCAAAAATGGATCATGATGTGAAATTTGGTTCCCTCATCCATGTTCTATCCCAAATATCATCTCAATCATCTATCACAGATCATTTTCCCTGATCCTAACCTATAACCATTAAGTCTTCTCGGGCACCCAGTGGTGGCCCGAGCAGGGTGTCGGTATAAATCAGTAGGCCACCATCAATGGTGTCTATAATAATATCCAGTAAAAATAAAAAGTTTATGAAAATGTTTCCAAAATAAACAAGTCTATGAAAACAAAAAAGTTTCCTATTAATAATTATTCATTACACTATTGTCCCTTAGGTTCAATTGGGACACACAAATACTAAACCAACCTTGGCTTTTTCCCAATGTCTAAATTATACACAAGGGAGGTCAACACATTACATCACCTAGGAATTCATTTATAAATCCATTTTAATAATGCACATTGGAGCTTCAGTCTAGGTTCCCAATGTATGTCCATACCATAAGAGCTAATAGCATCAATCTAGAATCCTAAACCGTACAATACATTGGTGCAGCCTGGAGCATAAGTATTGCCCGACCCAAGGGAGAGGAGCCTTATTCCAACATCCCAGTCATACCATTTATCATTGATTCCAAGGTTTATCATCCATGACCTTTTTAACCAATAATAACAAAAAGGGTGGACCTATTTGTTTATCACATTACTAATGTTCGTCACATTTAACTCTTTAATAAATTAAATAACTATCCCATTTTATATTTTATGAAAAATTATGACTAATGGTCACCCTTTAAAACCATTTAACCGCATTTACATTCCTCTTTAACCATTTATAAAATTTACCCATTACATGTAATGACCCACCAATTCTCATTGGCTTGAGAGTACAATGAGTCATTACTAGGCCTTAAGCGACATCCCAAAGATTCCAAAGGTTGGAAATAAATGCCGAAGTGTTTCAAATACAAGTGGGGGATGATTTACCCTTCCATAAATTAACCAATAAACCTACCAAAAATAACCAAACATTCACTATATCATGCATGAACAAAAGAAAGACAACTCAACAACTTCATGTATCTTACAACCACATCAAAGTAATCCATAGTGGAATAATAACCAAGTATCAAAGTATACAGTAGATAAACTACACAGGACTCTCCAAAGACCTAAAGACTCCATTCTCCACAAGCTCCAAGCTCCAAAATATCCAAACAACCCAAAAATAACAAGGTAGTGCTAAACACGTGTGAAACATTACCTTTTCCCTTGTCTCAGAAGATAGCATCTGCAAAAGTTCCAAAGTTCCAAAGCAGGGGTGAGTATAAAACTCAATAGGTTTTCCCCAATGACTTCCCTACTCACATCACTAGGATAGAAGAGTTATAAATAACTATATAAAATAGTTTATATAATAAAATTTCTCAAAAGCAGTTTTTAACAAAATATAAACAAGTTTCTAAAACCATTCATTGCTAAAAGAATACAAGTGCAATTGAAACCAATTTTCCCAGAAAGATATTTTTCCAGAAAAATAACTAAATAATCTTTACAACGATTTCACAATATCCCTTTATCAACATTTCCAACCATTCCTCAAACCCAAGAAACCAACCATGCATTCTACGTTATGATAGTTCAATACTCATGAGCAGTTTCTCGTCTATCTACCAATTCTCCATAAGGTAATTGTTTCCCATGTGCCATTAACCCTTTGGAACTGAGCACAATGTCATATTTCAACCAAGCCAGGTGTGTGAAATTCCCATGAGACATTAAACTTTTGGTACTGAGCATAAGGCTATATTTCAACCAAGCCCCATATATACAATATGAACACACACCACATATTCCCAACGATCATTCCAAAACAACCCTTTCAATAAAAACACCTTTTTATTGAAAACTATTTCTGTCAAAACCATTTCAATGCCAAACCATTTCAATAAAACTCCATTTTTATTGAAAACCAGTTCTATTGAAAATATATTTTCCATCAACCATTTATCAATTCTATAAAATCCATAATTTAAAATCATTATTTTAAATTCATGAAACTAAACTCCCTTTTTCACAACTATTCACCAAGACCACAGAATTTCAAAAAAACCATAAATCATCAAAAAATGAAAAAATTTCCATGAATTTCACAATAAATAAACCAATTTGAATCTAAGATAATCAATTCTATCAAGAGAAGTCGAGATAGAATCCACCTACCTCAAAGTTTTTGACGAAACTTCGACAAAAGATGAAGAACTCAAAAGAAAGAAGGTCATTTATCATGACCCCCTCCCCACAAAGTGTACCCCTCCTATGATGAAAATGTGAAAAGGGAGATAATGACCCCCGAGTCCCACCTCCAATAGGCCCTGGGTTGGCGACTAGCACCGAGGGTATAATAAGCACACAAATGGGAGGCATTACCCTCTAAGAGAACACATGTGGAAGAGAGAGATAAGATATACACCAACCAACTCCAACTCAGAACTAAAAATAAAAGAAACCCAAGTACATATATGAAATTACATGAAAAAGTACTACAATAGAAAGGGAAAACTATAGGTACCCAAAAGAAAGGAAAAACTACAGCGACCACAAGCCCGAACAACTCCTGCAACCACAAGCTAGTAGTAACCATCCTGATCTCCAACATGTTCCAAGTGACCTGAAAAATAGTTTATATAAACGTAGGGTGAGTATAATAGTATACTCAGTAGGATCCTCCCCAAAGCCTCTCATGGAAAAGTAAATAAATCATGCTAAATCACAGTGAACAACAATGAAACTAACTCGTCACCTAAACAGGAATACTATGTTCCCAACCTCACCATGGATACTCTCACCAAGGAACACATACAAGAATATAGCATATAGTAAAAAAATATCAAGGGTACCCTGCTACTACTTCCCGACTGGTTTTCCGCTTTCTCCAACGACATACGTCCTGTGCATCTCTCTCCAAAGGCTTTCCCATATAAACTTGGGCTAAGCTCCACAATCTGCACCATGTGCACCACAAAGGCTTGCCCGCAGACACCTGGGCTAAGCAGCACACAATCCAGACAACCAAAGGTAACCAGGTAGTTTCTAGGAGCCACCACATCTCGCATAACTTGTATCATACGTCAGGTATTATACCTCAAGCCATTACATCCCATACACCGAGTAAGGTTCCTCAAGCCATCATAGCCTATACACGTTACACCTATAGTAGTCCATAGGATACTATATCCAGAATATATGTGTGTGAAATAACCACAAGCCATTACAGCCCTCTACACACATATATGAGGAAAGCTAACTGCTGTGCCAATGGAACTAGTATCTATCAAGAGAAGAGAGTGGGGCTAAAGGGGGTAGTCAGCTATTCATCCTCCCACCGGAATGTTGGGTAAAACACCCCCACCCCCACCCCAGGGCTCAAAATCCCTGGGGTGTTAGTTGCCCTTATTGATAGTGTGGAGTAGCATATAGAAACAAAAAAAGTACAGAATATATTAAAACTCACAACCACACTATGGGCATAAACTAGTCTTAGACACGACTGCAGCTAACGTCACTCATACTCTGGGCTGCCACTTCTAAGAATAGGTATCCTATAAGAACACAACCATTTAAAGGGATTTATTAGATTACTTTATCCCATTTTTATCAATTTCACTGTACGTTAATTAATTCTTTGAACATTAATTAACCAAGAACAATTCCACATTAAGTTCCATTAACATCACATCGAAAACCCACTTTCCCTCCAAAGTTTTCAACCTCATCATTAAGTTTCATCAACCTCCAACCCCATGGGTTAACATAATTTATTCAAACATTCATTACAGAATCACTTTCCCATATTCCCAAGCATTCTAGAAAAGAAACCTATGCTACTAAACACAAGGGGGCTCAACACGGAGAGTAGATGTACTACCCCTCGATTCTTCGCCGCCTATAGCAAGAGCGTAGACCCATTCTCCTTTGAGAAGCTAGACACGGAAATCACGTGGCATACCCCACGTGTCTCCGCTTCCTTCGGAAAAATGGTATGCAGAACCAGCTACCTTGAGCAGTGGGGAAAAGTAAAGCAGATAAACATTCCATCAAAGTCACCAAGCATCCAACAAACACATCCATCCCATTCTATCATCACTAGTGTCCTCCCTGACACCCACATGCATAAATCGATGCATCTTTCAACTCTAGGCATCATCCGCTGCCACAACCACAAGGATTCCATGCCTCCACATATCACAACACCCCTCCAGGGTCACATCACAGCACAAGCAGTAGGAAAACAAACATCACATCAAATGGGATTTTAGCCCTAATTCACAACAAGAGGGTAACTCCGAACCCTTCATGGAATTAAATCAAGTTATTTAATCCACCTTGAATTAACAAATTCAATTCGTTGGTTCCAACATCATGAACCAATTCATTGAGCTATCACCGAATATTAAACATGCTTACTATGCCAAATTTGATCAACATAAAATTACAATAAGAACCAGGTCAATTTTCATGCCTCTTTATATTTATCCAACCCATTATCAATTAATTATGGCTTTAAGTTTTTTTTCAATTTCATCAAGAACCCCATGGTTACAAGCAATGCATAGATATCACACTTATCGAGAAAATCAAGAGTTAAACCGTTATGAAGGTACAAAGCAACAACATGCGATCAAACCAATTCTTCTAATCTGGTGCAAGTATATAATTAGGTCAATTCAATTGTGATCCAAAGGGATAAATCATGCTAACTCTACGATTTCACATAAACAATTATAGAAGCCACAAATCCCCTACCTCAAAGGTTTTTGAGGAAAACCACAACAGTCGATGAACGCCCAAGAAACCGGGTTGATTCTCCATGAATCCTCCTTAGATCTCCTCTCATAACACAACCAAGACCAAAACTCATCATAACTGACATCCCCACACTTAGATCTACCCATAACGGGCGTAGATCCAAGAAACCGAGAGAATGGGAGGAGAAGATCTAAGTAGATCTAAGAAAACAAGTAGGAATGACCACATACCTCAAGAAACCGGCTCCGATTTTCCAAGGGAAGCCTCCAGATCACCTCCAAAACACTTGGAAGAGGTTCTTCTACCTCCAAGGAAGGGTAATCCCGAGTTATGGCCGATTAGGGGATTAAACAATGTGATTAAAGGCAAAACAAGTTAGATCCACAATTTTAGCATCTAACTTTAAGTGACGGCATGGTTAGTCCACACGGTTTAACAAACCGTGCGCTAACCGTGAGTTAGCTTCTGCCTCGACAACCACTCCTCGCACAGTTAGTCCACATGGTTAGACAAACAGTGCGCTAACCGTGCATTATCCACTGCCTTCAAGACCAGCCTTCCACGGTTTGGCCGCATGGTTTAGGTAAACCGTGCGCCTCCTGTGCAAAGGCCATAACCCTTTATATTTTCTTAAAAGTCCACCCAAACGCATACAAGTCACCTTGACCTCCTGGAAGACCTCCAGCACCGCATTTTCACAAAGGAATGAACCAGAGATGTCCAGGCCATTACATTAGATACCTCTCAAAACATTCTCGTCCTTGAGAATCCAAAACCCACCTAAAGAGAAAACGAAATAGGGTCTGAACAACCACCCACTGAGATACCTCTCAAAAGAGAGAAAGCCACCAAACCAACAAGAATGCCATCTCATAAACATGAAAGTTTCAAAACCACAAAAGTTACAACGACACATGGAAAGAGATAAATATCAAAAAACTCTGGGTACTGAGGGGGAAAAGGAAGGTCTGAATTCTCAAACAATTTGCCATCAATTTTCAGACTTTGTGAATGAAGTTCTTGCTGTCACCAAGCAGTAAGATAATCTTGAAGCTGATAGGAATAATACCACCCACCCAAACATGAAGGAAGTATCAATATTTGGGGGTCATGTGATTAGCAAAGCTGCAGATACAGCTGAATCTCTCCAACCCAAGGTGGGGGAGTTTTTCCATATGAAAGATCGAAAAGGTAAAAAAATCATCATGGACACGGATGGTTTCATCACTCCAACTTCCAAAAAAATTAAAAAATATAGATGTAATGTCAATTATGAAATAACTATCATCACAAGATCATTAGCTTCTAGAAGCCCTGACTTTGAGGTGCCTCCCCAACCAGTCCCTCTGAAGCCCTTGCCGGATTACTCTAACTATTCTGATACAGGTTCCTCCTCGTGACTTGATGCTCTGGTGGTTTCCTTTCAAGGATTGTGGTATTATCTTTGATGTATACTTTATCATGGTTTTGATATTGCAATTTATGATTTGATTTCTGGGTTGCATCTTATATGGGATCATGTTAACTAGAATTGGTTTCTTGTTCTTGCTCAGTTCTATTTTCCCATTCCTTGTTTGGATGCATATTCACCAATCTGAAAGTTTCCTCTAGATGGTTACTCTCTTTGGAGCATAAAGTTGTACTAGACTGTTTTGAAACTGTCCTGAGTTCTGGGCTCTGATTTTGTGCTTCCCTGCTCATTTGACTATGTCTAAGCTTGGTGATTCTCTGGAATCTGTTTGATGGGATCTGCTTTGCTACATCAAAAGTGTTGTATATGGATTTTCTTCACTTCTCCTGTTGTTTGAGACTCACTTGCACAGTTCAAAATTTCTTCTCAGTTGAAAATATGTTTAATTTGTGCTGTCTTAAGCTCGATTTATCCGGAATGCTCAATTTCTGCTGGTCTTTCCTTGCACCTGTATGGTTGGGGAATTGCTGAGATGATGTACTAATTGAATCATTTATGATTGGACAACTGTTGATCTTACAATGGATGTTGAAGTTCCAGAATGCTGAAGATACGGTGGGGCTGATCATGCAGATCTTCATCTGGTTTTTTGATGGTTCTTACCCAGTTTATAAAGATGTATCTTTGTTGGTCTTTTCTATGTTTAAGATGGTGTATGCATTTTACACCTCAGGATTTTCTTGTAGTTTTTTTATTTTATTTAATAAATTTCTTTTGGCATGGATTGGGTAACCAATCCATGTCGACTCTTTTAAAAAAATGAACTAAGGGGATGGAACACCTGTGAAACACCTTCTCCTTATGGTCTTGGATCTCCACAGGTCGATCCTAAAAGGTGGCATCATCATCAACATCGATCTCTCCCCAATCGATGATGTGAGAGTCATAATGAAGATAATGATGGAGTTGTGAAACATGGAAAACATCATGTATCTGACTCATCTATGGGGGAAGTGACACTCAATACTCCATAGCTCCAACATGAGCTAACACCTCGAAAGTCCCAAAAAACCGGGGAGAAAGCTTACTTCCACGGCCAAACCTTCGCTACCCACGATGGGGAGTCACCTTCAGAAACACATGATCCCCAACATTAAACTCTAAGGGTCTCCTTATTTGATCAGCATATGATTTTTGACGATCTTGCGCTGTCTTCATCCTCTCATGAATCACCTGAACCATCTCTGTTGTATTCTGCACTAGTTCCATTCTGAGAATTGCTGACACTCTGACCCCAGTCCAGCACAACGGAGAATGGAAAGGCCGGCCATACAAGGCTTCAAACAGCGCCATACCAATGGTGGAGTGAAAACTATTATTGTAAGTGAACTCCACCAAGGGTAGGTGCCTCATCCATGAAACTACAAAGTCAAGAACACAAGAGCGCAACATGTCTTCAGGATTCTGGATGGTTCGCTCTATCTAACCATTCGTTTGAGGATGAAAAGCAGTGCTAAGGTACAGTTGAGAACCAAAAGCATGTTGGAGAACTCTCCACACCCTAGAGGTAAAATGAGGATCTCGATCAGAAATGATGGTCTTAGGGACTCCATGAAGTCTCACCACCTCCTCCAGATACTGACTCGACAAAAATTCCACTGAGCTTGACTTCTTGATTTCTATGAAGTGGGCTGATTTCGTTAAATGATCCACTACCACCCAAATAGCATCACATCCTCCTAGAGCTCGAGGTAAACCTTTAACAAAGTTCATTGAGATATCCTCCCATTTCCACTGAGGAATATCTAATGGATAGAGAAGACCACCAGGAACACGGTGTTCGGCCTTCACCATCTAGTAGACTAAACATCAAGATACAACCTCCGCAACCGCACGCTTCAGCCCAGGCCACCAAAACTGACTCCTCAAGGATCGGTACATCTTTTTCACACCAGGATGCACTGCTAAAGGAGAACTGTGGAACTCTCTAAGAACCATCTCGCACATCATCAAGGGAACAAAAATCCTCCCTTGGTACAACTGTCGGTGTTGTTCATCCTTAGACCAACCATCAAGGTCCTCACCACAAGCAACTCAGTCTCTCCAGACCTCCACCTCAAGATCTCCCAACTAGGACTCTTACACCTTTTTCATTAGGGATGACTATAACGTCATCTGAAAAAGACAACCTCTACCTCCGACTTCTCCCATATCAATATGCAAAGCTGACTGTTCTTCCATTACTCTCCAAGAATCACCGGATTCACGAAAAACATTACTACGTGACTTTCGGCTCAGCGCATCAGCCACAACATTACCTTTTCCAGGTGTATACGATATTTCAAAGTCGTATTCCTGTAAGAACTCCATCCACCAACATTGTCGTAAGTTCAAGTCATGCTGGGAGAAAATATACCTCAAACTCTTATGATCAGTGAAAACCAAAAAGAGTTCACCAATGAGGTAATGTCTCCACAACTTCAGAGAAAACACCATGACTGCCAACTCAAGATCATGGGTGGAATAGTTGCATTCATGGGGACGCAACTGCTGAGACTCGTAAGAAACGAATGACCTATGTTTCATGAGAACACAGACTATCCCCAGATGTGAAGCATCGTAGAAAACTTCAAACTGAACTCCCTCAACTGGAAGAAAAAGGACTAAACACTTAATAACTTATCTTTTAGATACTCTAAGGTTGCCTGACACTAGTCAGTCCATATGAAAGCCTGATATTTCCTGATCAAAGCTGTCAGAGGAGTCGCAACTCGAGAGAAATTGGCTATGAACCTCCTGTAGTTGCCTATGAGCCCAAGGAAACTTCGCACCTCTGAAACTGTCTTGGGGGCTTCCCAAGACACAAATGCTTATATCTTTGATGGATCCACAGATACTCCCTATTGGGACACAACATTCCCCAATAAACGGACTTCTCGAGCCCAAAACTCACACTTCAACAACTTCCCAAACAACTGATGTTGGTGAAGAACTCCCAAAATGGATCGTAGATGCTCTGCATGCTCCTCTTCATATGTGGAGTACACAAGTATGTCGTTGATGAAAACTACAACGAACTTTTCCAGGAACTCACGAAACACATCATTCATCAATCCCATGAACACAGCCGGAGCATTCGTTATGCCGAATGGCATTACAATGAACTCATAATGCCCATGACAACAACGGAAAGCAGTCTTCGGGATATCCTCATCCTTTACACACATATGATGATATCCTGACCGCAAGTCGATCTTTGAGAACCAACTTGCACCCTTCAGTTGATCAAATAAGTCATCGATCCACAGAAGAGGATAACGATTCTTTATTGTCACTTTGTTTAAGCGACGATAATCGACACACAACCGTAAACTGCCATCGGCCTTCTTCACGAACAGAACTGGTGCACCCCATGGTGACACACTTGGTCGAACAAAACTGCACTACAACATACCATCAATCTGTATACATACTTCTCGTAACTCAGAAGGGGTCATCTTATATGGATACATAGATATAGGAGACGCTCCTGGATGTAGCTCGATCCCAAACTCGATCTCTCGTTGAGGGGGTAAGGCTACGACCTCTTCTGGAAAAACATCAGGGTACTCCTCTACGACCCGAGGAAAAGCCAACTACTAAACCTCTGAAGAACTCCGCATAATCTCATCCTCCATGGATGATAATAAAGGAATGCACCTATGACCCATCTGAGGATCTTGCTCACCAAAAAACACCACTGGCTCTCCATCTGCACCAATAAAGACAACCTTCTTTTTGAAGCAATCCACGATATCCTGCACTGAATAAAACCAATCCATGCTGAGGATGACATCATATGGTTGTATTCGTAAACATAGGAAATCTCCCCAAGAGTGGTGTTTCCCCAACACTAGCTCACAATCTCTACATACTTCAAACACATCAGCTCGACCTCCAACTGGAGTAGTCAATGCCAAGGGCACTGGAAGCCTCTCTACCTCAAGTCCCAAGGCATGGAAAAGGGTAGGTGATATGAAGGAGTGTGTCGCTCTTGAATCAAAAAAGGCATACACCAAGGTAGAAAACAAGCAAAGGGTACCTCGAAAGACGTCTGGCACGTCTGGAGCTGGCAACGCTAGAGCATGAAGCTGACCACAGCCTCATCCACGGCCTCTCTGACCTTGATGACGACCACCACCATGGCAGCGCTCTGCTCTATGAGGATGGGGAGTGTCATGGGGTTGTCCTCTACCTTCCCCATCTACCCTCTGCTGATCGAAAGCCGGTGCGACCTGATGCTGCTGCCTTGGCTGGAACTGCCTCAATGGAGGAACCTAGAGTGGAGCACCCGGTGCATGATGACTTCTTTGAAAGGTTGGGCACTCCCGCTGCTGATGACCATGAACACCACAAGAAAAACAAGCTCCTGATCCCTTGGCATAGGCCTGAGAGTTGTTGCCTCCATAGAAACGAGATGTGAAGGGCTGGGACCTACCCCCGGCTGAACGGAAACTCTTCTGCACTGAAAACCGGGAACCCCAGACCAAAGCCTTGCTTCATGAGGAATCATGCTGATTCCCCTCTCATAATGATCTGGTCCTGGCCAAAGTCCTCTAGACAACCTCCGCCCTTTCCAGCACCTCAAGATATGTCTTCAGCATAAATGGGGTGACCTGGCACTAGATATATGGATGCAAAGCCTCCTTGAAATTCCTCACCCTGACCTCCTCATCTGGTAACAAGTTTGAAGCATATCGTAAATGGTTCTAGAAAAGGATTCCAAACTATCGAACACTGGAGTTCCCCTGTCGAAGTGTATGAAGCTCCTGGCGACTGGACGCCTTTTCAGTCGAGGAAAGGAACTCGACTCTAAACTTGTCTCGAAACTCCTCCCATGAGATCACTGATTCCTCACGATCCACGAGGAACAAGAACCACCACTTCCTTGCTTCTCTACGCAGCATCGTCACAGCTAAAGACACCCAATGCTCCTTCTGAGCACGGATCGAACTGAAGCCTATATCGGCCTCCTCCAACCAGTCTTTCGTGACTGCATCTGAAACAGATCCCTCATACTTATGCAGACTTTGGTACTAAAACTCTCAGAGTGTCTTCCTCCAGGTGTCTTCGTCGTCAACCTCTACCCGGTGGCAATCTGCTGTAACAGCCTGCTAGAAATCTTCTACGCAACCTTGACGAGGACGTCGACCTGGAGCCATACCTACAAAATAACAATCAATTAGAGCTCCTAAGCCTGGAATATGGAAGACTCAAAATTAATTAATTAATTTTTTTCTTTCATTCATTTTAGGTTAACCTATCTCAAGGTCTACCCATTCAAATACAGGCACAAAGAAGAATGATTCATGATCATTTCCTAGGTCTATACCCTGCAACCAATATCACCCTATTTAGTAGTCATTGTAAAATTAAAGTTTCGTACATCAGATCATAGGGGGCCCTAAACGCCTATGTATCAGCCGGTCTCCAGTGTTTACCTCACTTGCTAAACATGAATGACATCATTTCCCTACCAACCCATGCAACCTCACATGTTCCTAACTCCAAACTCCATCCTATCCCTCAACCAGACCTCTGATACCACTCTTTCATGACCCCCTCCCCACAAAGTGTACCCCTCCTAGGATGGCAATGTGAAAAGGGAGATAATGACCCCCCGAGTCCCGCCTCTAGTAGGCCCTGGGTTGGCGACTAGCACTGAGGGTATAATAAGCACACAAATGGGATGCATTACCCTATAAGAGAACACATGCGGAAGAGATAGATAAGATAGAAACCAACCAAATCCAACTCAGAACTGAAATATAAAATAATCCCAAGTACATATATGAAATGACATGAAAAAGTACTATAATAGAAAGGGAAAACTACAGGTACCCAAAAGAAAGGAAAAACTGCAGTGACCACAATCCCGAACAGCTCCTACAACCACAAGCTCGTAGTAACCAGCCTGATCTCCAACCTGATCCAAGTGACCTGAAAAACAGTTTATATAAAATTAGGGTGAGTATAACAGTATACTTAGTAGGATCCTCCCTGAATCCTCTTGTGAAAAAGTAAATAAAGCATGCTAAATCATAGTGAACAACAGTGAAACTAACTCGTCACCTAAACAGGTATACTATGTTTCCAACCTCACCATTGCTGCTCTCACCAAGGAACACATACAAGAATATAGCATATAGTAAAGAATATCAAGGGTACCCCGCTACTACTTCCCCAATGGTTTGCCACTTTTCCCCAACGACATACGTCTTGTGCATCTCTCTCCAAAGTCTTGACCATATAAACTTGGGCTAAGCTCCAAAATCTGCACCACCTTCACCACAAAGGCTTTCCCACAAACACCTGGGCTAAGCACCACACCATCCTCACAACCAAAGGTAACCAGGTAGTTTCTGGGAGCCACCACAGCTCACATAACATGTATCATACGTCGGGTATTATACCTCAAGCCATTACAGCCCAAACACCGAGTAAGGATCCTCAATCCATCACAACCTATACATGTTACACCTAAAGTAGTCCATAGGATACTATATCCAGAATATATGTGTGTGAAATAACCGCAAGACATTACAGCCCTCTACACACATATATGGGGAATGCTAACCGCTGTTCCAATGGCACTAGTATCTACCAAGAGAAGAGAGTGGGGATAAAGGCGGTAGTCTACCATTCATCCTCCCACTAGATTATTGGGGAAAACAACCCCTAGGGCTCAGAATCCCCGAGGTGTCAGTTTCCCTTACTAACAGGGTGGAGTAACGTATAGAAACACAAAAAGTACAGAATATATTACAACTCACAACCACACTATGGGAATAACCTAGTCCTAGACATGACTGTAGCTAACGTCTCTCAGACTCCAGGCTGCCACTTCTAAGACTAGGTATCCTATAAGCAAACAACCATTCAAAGGGATTTATTAGATTACTTCATCCCCTTTCAATCAATTTCATTGTACGTTAATTAATTCTTCGAACATTAATTAACCAAGAACAATTCCACATTAAGTTCCATTAACATCACATCCAAAACACACTGTCCCTTCAAAGTTTTCAACCTCATCATTAAGTTTCATCAACCTCCAACCCCATGGGTTAACATCATTTATTCAAACATTCATTACAAAATCACTTTCCCATATTCCAAGAAATTCTAGAAAAGCAACATATGCTACTAAACACAAGGGGGATCAACACGGTGAGTAGATGTACTACCCATCGAGTCTTTGCCGCCTATAGAAAGAGCATAGACCCATTCTCCTTTGAGAATATAGACATGGAAAGCATGTGGGATACCCTGCGCACCTCCACTTCCTTCGGAAGAAGGGTAAGAAAAACCAGCTTCCTTGAGTAGTGGGGAAAAGTAAAGCAGATAAACATTCAATCAAAGTCACCAAGCATCCAACAAAAACATCAATCCCATTCCATCATCATTCGTGTCCTCCCCGACACCCACATGCATAAACCGATGCATCTCGCCACTCTAGGTGCAATTTGCTGCCACAACAACATGGCCTCCATGCCTCCACATATCACAACACCCCTCTAGGGTCACATCACAGCACAAGAAGTAGGAAAAAAAAATCACATCAAATGGGCTTTTAGACCAAATTCACAACAAGAGGGTAACTCATAACTCTTCATGGAATTCAATCAAGTTATTTAATCCACCTTAAATTAAAAAATTCAATTCGTTGGTTCCCACATCATGAACCAATTCAGTATGATATCACCGAAGATTAAACATGCTTACGATGCCAAATTTGATCAACATCAAATTACAACAAGAACCAGGACTGTTTTCATGCCTGTTTATATTTAGCCAACCCATTATCAATTAATTCTAGATTTACATTCTTTGTAAATTTCATCAAGAACCCCATGCTAACAAGCAAGGAATAGATATCACACTTATCTAGAAAATCAAGAGGTAAATCGTTATCACGGTATAAAGAAACAACATGTGATCAAACCAATTTTTCAATCCAGTTCAAGTATTTAATTAGGTCAATTCCATTGTGATCCAAAGGGCTAAATCATGCTAACTCTATGATTGCACATAAATAATTAGAGAATCCATGAATCCCCTACCTCAAATTTTTTTTAGGAAAACCACAACGGTCGATGAACGCCAAAGAAACCGGGTTCATTCTCCACGAATCCTCCTTAGATATCCTCTACTAACACAACCAAGACCAAAACTCATCATAACTGACATCCCCACACTTAGATCTACCCATAATGGGCATAGATCCAATAAATCAAGAGAAGGGGAGGAGCAGATCTAAGTAGATCTAAGAAAACAAGAAGGAACGACCACATACCTTAAGAAACTGGCTCATATTTTCCAAGGGAAGCCTCCAGATCACCTCCAAAATTCTTGGGAGATGTTCTTCTACCTCCAAGGAAGGGTAATCCCGAGTTATGCCCGATTAGGGGCTTAAACGAGGTGATTAAAGGAAAAACGAGTTAGATCCACAATTTTAGTATCTAACTTTAAGTGCCCACACTGTTAGTCTGCACGGTTTAACAAACCGTGTCCTAACCATGCGTTAGCTTCTACCTCGACAACCACTCCTCACACAGTTAGTCTGCATGGCTAGACAAACTGTGCGATAACCGTGCGTTAGCCACTACCTCCAAGACCATCCTTGCACGGTTTGGCCGCACGGTTTAGGAAAACCGTGCACCTCCCGTGCAAAGGCCATAACCCTTTAGATTTCCTTAAAAGTTCACCCAAACATGCACCAAGTCTCCTTGACCTCTCGGAACACCTCCAGCACCTCATTTTCACAAAGGAATGAACCGAAGAGGTCTAGGCCATTATATCGTTTCTCCAATGACGGACTTAGTTATCTTATACTAGAAAGATTGCAACTCAAAATTGAATTATTTGGCATCCAAAAACATAGATCTACCCACTATAGGTTCAGATATGAGAATGAATGGATATCGGAGAAGTAGATCTAAGCAGATCTAAGAAAACATGAAAAACCAGGAAATAATGGTGACATACCTCAAGAATCGGACTCAAAATCACCAAGGAAATGCTCTAGGTTGTCTCCAACTCATGTGGGGAGGGTTATACAGAATTCTAGGGAGAGTAATCTTGAAATAGGGGAGTTTCTAAGCCAAAAAGAAATATATAGAGCAAAAACGTGTAAACTCCTAGAAAATAGGATCAATATTTAACCTTTGTGCAATGTTTGACCACACAGTTTGGGCCAACCGTGTATAGATCATGTGACCTTACTTTTGGTCCCAACACTCCTTAAAAATCCCAAAACTCTCCCATCCTTCACCTTTACCCTTTTTATGGAAACACATTTTTTATGGAAACATCCCACATTATGGAAACACCCCACTTTATGGAAACAAGCCAATTTTTGGAAACACCCTACTTTATGGAAACAACCCACTTTAAGGAAACAACCAACATTATAGAAACAACCAAATTTATGGAAACTCTCTATATTATGGCAACTCTATATATTATGGAATCTCTCTATTTTATGGAAACTCTCTATTTTATGGAAACTCCCTAATTTAAGGAAACTCTCTATTTTATGGAAACCCAATCAAAGATACACAAATTAAAAAACGTGAGGAAAGGGGTTATGTACCCGAAACTGGGGGTACTACATTACATGCCATAACTAATTTAACTTCTACAAGTTAATACAAACAACCCCTAATTCCATGTTAGCATGACAAACAAAAGTAAATTTTTTTTAATATCATAAACCCATAAATTAATAAATTAATGACTTAATTTCCATGTATAAGGGAGTGACACTCCCCTTGGGTGAACCATTAGTCCTGGTATAATCATCCTAAACAGACCCAACAAGGTTTTGAGGGGTCCAACACATAATTCAAACACCCAAATTATCATTTCCTACCAATAGTTTAAATACATATCAAAATAGACCAAGTACACAACCATATACACATGGATAAAAAATAATACTATGAGATATAACTTATAGACCACCTAACTCAAGTTCATAAATAAGCTCTCATTCAACCTAATACTTAATTTGAAAACAAAAAAACTTAAAATTACTAACTTAAAATCTACTGGAAAACATTTTTTAGAAGATTCATAAGTTGAATAAACAACACAACCTGGTTTTTATAGAGAATAAAAGAAAGAAGAGTGATAGAATCGCCTAGAGCTTCAATTTTCACTAAATGACACTTCAAATAACTCAAAATTGAGGGAGGAATGTCCTAGGAAGAGGGGAGAGCTCCAAGTTCATCACTCAATATACTGGAGGTGGGAAGGGGGAGAAATAAGGAAATAACCCTTAAGGCCTGAGGGGGAGTGGAATAGAAAATCCCCCCGCTTTAATGAGGTACATGGTTTGTCTGTACAGTTGGCCAAACTGTGTGCCAACCATGCACCACCCTCTGCCCAAGAGGGGTTTTGGTTTTCACAGTCTCATGGGGAGACGATATGATTTTCCAAACCATGGGGAGGCCATGTGTTTTTTACTGTCCAAATCCATACAGTTTCCTATCTCCCCTTTCATGGTTTTTAACCATTTACACCCCCCCTAAAAGTTTCATGATTAAGGTGCATGGTTTTTTCTAACCATGTTCCAACTATGTTACCTACATAGTATATACTCATTTTTTCCTATTTCATGTCCCAGACCCCCGAGACACCCCTAAGTACCCTCATATTATGAGGAAACATTTAATTAACCATTATTAAGGGAGTTAAATCAAAATTTAAAGAAGAATATACCTCCTAAAAAGGTTTGGATCATATAACCTCCCACCTTATAATATCTCATCCTCAAGATACACACCCAAGCGTCACTAAGCCTCTAAGGTAAAAAGGTCGGTCCACTAGTCCCACATATCTGCCTCCCTCTCGCACGTTTCTTCATGAATGTTACCAACATTTAAAAAACATGGGCTAATGGAATTGTTTTACCCCGCACCACTTTATATGTGTGATCCACAATATGAACCAGATGATCCATAAAGAACGTATTATCCTTAAGCTTCACATTATCAACATCAACTATATGAGAAAGGTCGGGGTGATAATTCTGCACATATGAAACATGAAAAGCATAATTCATTCAACTATACCACTAAGGAATATCCTATCAGTACGCCACCAGTTCAATCCAATCCACAATATCAAACGACCCCACATACTTGGGTGCCAACTTGCCCTGTTTCCGAATATAGCGGTGACCCAATCTCAGTGACACCTGAAGAAAAAATGGTCACCCACCATAAAATCAAGAGTTATATGAGATCAATCAGTGTATGACTTATGTATCCTCTAATACGTATCCATATGCCTCTGAATCAATAGAAACTTCTTTGAAGTCTCATGCATTATACTCTGTCCCAAAACCTCTGATTCCCCATCTTCTATCCAATATAAGGGAGAATTACAAAGCCTACCATAGAGAAGGTGTCATCTGAATAGTTTAATGATAACTATTATTATAGGAAAACTTGACGATCACTAATTTTTTATCCCAACATACACAAAATTCTAAGAATAACTCCCTAAACACGTGTAACGTCCCGACCCGGGCACCACACAACAGTGGCCCAAGCCAATTTGCTACGTGACCCCAAGCACGCCTCCTTATATTCCATAAACTACCGACTAGAAATAAGGGTATAATCTTGATCATGGGGAGACTATACCCTCTTTATCAGAGTAATACCATAGAAGAAATAAAAAATAATAAACAAATGATATAACCAATACCAAAACCCAACCAGTATCACATGATGACCAAAATAGGAAATACAATGCCCAAAACTAAATAGTAGGTATTTTAGGCCAATAAATCTAAATTTTCAATATAAAAACCCAATATAAACAGAGACCCTAACAACTACCAAGTGCGTCCTGAATCCACGTTTTTCCCTCATCCATACTCTATCCCATACTAGACATCTAACACATTACCCTTTCCCTTAACCTATCCTACAACCATTAAATCTATTCTACCAGAATGGCCCAAAGGCCTACATTTTTTTATTATTTTTGATAATCCACCTTTCAAGGGGTGAGGTGGAACCCTTACAAGGCCCAAATGATTAGAGACAATTACATGACCCGTAGGTCTTAGAGGGAATCACCTAGACAAGAAAACTTGGAACTGATCCTCCCCAGCATATGTCATGATATCAGCAGGACACAACGAATGGTTTAGAAAAAAATACCCATCCAATAACAGTGTATATAGTTGTATAAAGAATAATGTACAATGAATAAAGTAAATAGTTTACATTTATTCAATTACTCTTTTTTAACCACAAAACTCTCTGGTTCCCTAGGACACCCAAACTCTCAATACATGCTTCGGCACATTTTTGAGTCTAAACTATACCTAAGTGACATCATATATCATAATTATATTATTACTATTCATCATCTCAATTCATATCATGTTCAATTGGAATCATATCCTAATGCCAACTCATGGGTGTAGAAATTTGTGTCTAACACCTAGTGGGTATTTGGATCCTCAATTCCTATCCTAAAACTCAATGTCATATGGGTATTTGGAGCCCCAATACCTTTCCCATACTCATATCTTATATGGGTATTCGAAGAATCAGTCCCTATCTGACATATTTTTTTATCACTATAGGATTTTGATGATGCTAACCATGTGACACACATTTATCAATCAATTCATCATTTTGGGATTCTGATGAAGCAGTCCATGTCCTAAACATGTTTATTAATAAATTCATCACTTTTGGATTTTTTATGCAGTAGACCATGTGCCACATATGTATATCACATATATCTCAATATCACAATTTCACATGTATCACAATATCACATGTACCAGAACAATCCATTAATTAATTCACCAATTAATTAATCCAATTTAATAATTTTATTTTCACATCAATCCATTAATTAATTCAATAATTAATTAATCAAATAAATTCCATTAATTAATTAAATAATTAATTAATCACATAAATCCCATTAATCCAATTCAACAATCCCAATATCCCTATAATTAATTCAAAATTTATTAGTCCAATTCAACCAAAACAATATTCCCATAATTAATTCAACAATAAATTATTCAAATTCAATAATCATAATATCGCCATAATTAATTCAATAATTGGTTATTCCAATTAAATAATCACAATAACCCCATAATTAATTAAAAAATTAACAATTCCAATTCAAAAATCCCAATATCTATATAATTAATTCAATAATTAATTAATCTAATCTAATAATCTCAATATCCCCAATTTCAAAATCCCTTAATTATTTAATTTAACAAATTAATTAATTTAATTTTGAAATATCAACTTCTATTAATATAATATAAATTCTACAATTAGATACACATAATTAAAATCAAGACTTTGGAATTTGAATGATATACCACCTAACTCAAGATTGTTGAAAAACACTCACTAATGGAAATCCCCAATTTAAGTGGAATGATCAAGAATGCGACAAATAATGAGATCTAGATATGAAATCTAGATCCAAGATCAAACGAATCAATATCCAACAATCATATATCTAGAACCATCAAAATAGAGGAAAACAACCCACCAATGGATGATAGAAACAAGGGAGAGATGGAGGAAACCACACAGGATTAGGATCTCTTACTATGAGGGGTGCATATCATCAATCTGGGCTTTTAATGACTAATAATGGAGGTCAGGAGCCTTAGGAATTCATCTGGGAGCCTCAAAAAACAAGAGAAAAAAATTTGGGGTGATTTGGGTTGAAATGGGGTGAATTATGGGGCGGGGAGTTGTGATTTTAAAATCTAATTTTGGGGGTAATTAAAAAATAAAACACCATTTCCTGGGTAGGGGCACATAGTTTTCCAAACTGTGAACCTATTTTAGCGGGAGTGGAAAGGTTTCTCCTAAGAGGGTAAATGGATTGATAAATTGTGTGTTCACTATGAAAATCCCCTCTTTTTGGGTTCACACACTTTGATGGGTTGTGGCGCACAGTTTTAAAAAATTGTGCGCCTATCGGGCACTTCCACTCCTCCTTCCAAATTTCTTAAATTTCACCCAAAAAATCCCCAATAATAACCCAAAACAATTACTCAAAATAAGGAAAACTAGTACCCATAAATTATCCCAAGACATCATTAGAAAAGGTCGGGATCTTACAATCTCCCCACCTCATAATAACTCATCTTCAAGATGAACATCCAATCATTTCCAAGGTTCCAAGTCAAAAGGATCGGGCCACTAAGCCCACATATCTACTTATATTTCCCATGTTTCCTCCTAAACATGGTCAATCTTCCACAATAAATGAACTATATACACTGTATATCCCCAAAGAACTTCATCACTATGATTTGACACAGGAATTAGATGCTCCTCAATGGATGCATCTATCTCAATCTCAACATCATCCACATCAATCACATGAGAAAGGTCAAGGAAATACGACCAAAACTATGACCCATGGAATACGTCAGGAATAACTGTAAGGAACTAAACTTTTTAATTATATTTGTTTCCTAAATTTATGTGTTATTTCATACTCAACAAAACTATATCCTTTAATTAATGAAGTGGGTATAATTAAAATATGACTGTTGGGTTTTGACTGTTATATGACCATTGGAAACTATAATCTTAATGTTGTGTTTTTATAAATACAATTATCTTGGTTAATAATATATAATGAAGATTGAATGGCCTCATACAGTAGACTCAGGTCATATAAATCCCATCTATCAGAGCTTGGGAAGGAGGTAGCATCACTAGTCTTTGCTCTAGACCAATCCCAATACGAACCTCAACATATAAATCTTGAATGGAATTGCCTAAGGGATAAGTTCAAGCTGATAAAAATCACCACTCGGGAAATGTTGTATGAGCCACCCCAAGATTTTATCACCATATTACACCATACACTTAGGTCATATGCTAGTGTTATAAGGGTCTATGTAAATAGACCTTAGATTCTTTGTGTAATCCTTTTATATAAATAAAATTGTTATTTCTTCTTATGGAAAAGTTTGTGAATTTCAAATATCCAGATAAATATAGGATGTGTATTAATGATAAATTTAGGAAAAAAAGGTATTTTAAAATATTTTTGTATTATTTAAATAATTAATAATGTGAAATGATTTTCAAAAAATGGTCATGTACAGTTTTGATCAGTGGGAAATTTAGAGTCTAATAAGATCAACTTGGTTTTTAGTGAATAGTAAATTAGAAATAGTAACATACCCATATGAATAGTAATGAATAGTAATTTGACCAAAAAAATAGAAACTTCACCCCTGAATGTATAAATACATTTTAGACATCTTAAAAGTTAAAAAAAGATCATAGTTTAAGTTTTAGTATTTTTGTATGTCATAAATATTTTATTTACAATTTAATAATTAATATAATAATTTAATTAATATAACAATTGCTGACGGATTGTTGTGCCAGTCCATCCCTGTTGGGTTGTTAACCTCGGGACACTCTGCCATCTCGGCTGGTAACGGCTCCTTCCCCGTATGGGGAGCTACCTGCGGGTACTACCCCTTCGTGGGGGAGGGGGTTCCTCTATGTGGGGGGTTCGAAAAGGCCACTCTAGGGAATTCCCTTTTAAAGAAAAATAAAAATATAATAATTTAAAATGGAAATGTATTTTCATAAAATTTAATCATAAATTTTTACTTTATTGTCTTATATTTATACGTTAATTTTATGGGACCTTGATTACTTTTTTAAGGTGTTACAAAATAAGTTATAGTTTTAAAGTTGTATTTTGGGAATAAATAATGATTTTATTTAAAAATTAAATTAAAAATATTTAGAAAATTATTTTCATAAAATGGAGTTCATTTTTGAATTCAGATAATCGATATTAGGTTATGGTGAATTTTTTGGATTTTTCTGAAACAGGTGAATTTTCAGTGAATAGTAAAAATGCAGTTTTGAGTTTCGGGTGTTTAATGACCTCATTAGTGATGTAATAATGATGTAAGATTTCTGGTCGACTTATTAATATTTATATATTCTATGAGGTGTCCCAAGTTTCCAATACCATGGGAAAGCCCATGGTTTTGCAGATACCACCAATGAGGTGTCCCTTGGAAATTAATAATTTATTCCCAAACTTTTCCTATAAATAACAAGACATTTCCCTCAATAATTTCATTCCAAAATAATCCTAAAAGAATTTATGGTCTCCTTACCTCCCAAGGAGTCCTCCCAAGGTTCCCTCAAGCCTCTCAAGGTCCCAACTTTCAAGATTTCAAAGTAACTATTCAAGGTAAGGGAATATTTCACCCTCCTCTTTTAAGTCACAACTTCCTTTATGTTGTGTCTTCTAGTTTCCATCTCTTTATGTTGAGGGTATGTTCTTATATGTTATCATTATATTCCATTTCATGTATAACTGTTGAGAGACCCTTTTTTCTCGCATCAATTTGTTTTCTGAATTTCTAAGTGACACTGTTAGGCTGCTAAATTTCTCGTAAAAGAAATCACATCTTCTCTTTTATTTCATGTTTACTTTTCATGTGGTATGTCATTAAAATATCCATACCATGATCTTATTATGTAACCATACTATATAATGAATTATTTAGGAGTGTGTGACCCTTTTTTCCTTTCTTTTCAATGTTTTATAAAACCATGTTATATAGCTGTTATGCTGCAGAAATTTCACCTCAAAATTTCTATCTCTCTCTCTCCATAAATTCTCTTGTTTTATTTATGTGAATAAAAAGACCTATTTAGTTTATATGGGTGTTAATAAATATATAAATATGATATATTTGATTCGGTAATTGACATAAAAATAACCCTCACTCCTTTTCCATGGGTTATAATGGACATAATGATCTTGTTTTTAAGAACTTTTAAAACGTCATGATTTTGAAATGAAACTCATTTATTTTATTCTATATGGGTTATTTATGAAATGGTTTATTATAATCTATGTGTCTCACATGAAATTAAATACATATTAAGGGTGTTCCCTGATAGTTCTTCAATGCATTGGGTAAATAATTAATCTCTAGAGATGACAAGTTTCACGATACTTTGGTGAATAACCTTGGTAATTTTTATGACACCGCGGGGATAAACCTTGGTGATATGTTCATGAATGTATAAATGAAATGTTGTATCCACATGTTAAATTTATGATTCAATTTCTTTTTATTATGATATTTTTATTATTCCATTGTTCATGCCTTTATGACTTTTATCTTGTTCTTATTAATATTTCTCAAGATCACATGTCAACTGTTTCACTTGTTTTCCTTACTGAGCATTCTGCTCAACCATTCCTTTGATGTATGTCTCTAGGATATGAGATGAAGTACTTTTACATAGGATTAAACTATGATTAATCCTTATGAGTTGTTTAAAAGAATGTTTTATGTTGTTTTCATGTATTATGTTCCTTATTTCCAATACACTAGACTTTAAATATCCTCTGTTTTTAAAATGTAATGAAAAGTTATATAATAAAACGGAGGGATGCCATAGTTGGTATCAAAGGATAGTTTAGTTATTTATGGAAATTAGGCTATTAAAACTTTAGGAATAATCCTAAAGAAAAGTTTAAATATAGGAAAACTTTCTGTTATTTTGGTGAGTATTGATTAAGTGGTTTATCAATCAAATGCATCCCTATCTGGATACGAGCAAGTAGAGGAGGCTCTGGCACAGAGGTACCTAGGAGTGAAAACTCCGATAAGGAGTTTTGGGCTTGACCCGAGGTATCCTGGAACACAACAATGGGCATTTCTACACTCTTGGTTATGAAACTCCTAGGGGATATGTTTGGTTAATCATAATCTTTTAATTTATCATTATTAAAGAATTAGAGAAAAATGTAATTCTTTAAGCATGAAGTTTTAAGACATAAAATACTTTATAGTTAAAAGATTTGTAAATTAAAGCTTCTCACTAAGGTTTTATTCCTTTAGAAAATGGCGTGAAATAGGAGGAACCGAGGAAATGGTGATCGCAATGGACCATGCGCTGACGAACCTCTGATGGAAGCTGGAATGGAAACATTCATGAGAATGATGAACCAACTGACTCAAGTTATGGAAAATAACTTGAATCAAGCTAAGAGGCCAATCTCACTGCAAAGGGAACAACATTTTGTTGAGTCCTCTATGAATCAAAGACCACCAACCTTCAATGGATCAACTGACCCATTGATTGTTGAGTAGTGGATCATCTCTATCGAGAAGATCTTTTATGTGCTCTGTTGTTCAGAGCAAGAGAAGGACACCCTGGTTGTATATCACTTATAAGGAGAAGTTGATCAGTGGTGGGATCTGATTACAAACATGAGGAAAAGAGTATAGGTAGAATCTATAGAGTGGTAATAGTTCATATGGATCTTATTCAGTAAGTATTTCCCTCATTCCATGAGAACAAGAATGGAGAAGGAGTTTCTCAAGCTGAAGCAGAAGGAGAATGAATCTATGGGAATCTATGAGATTAACTTCACAAGGCTTTAACATTACACCTCTAGATTTTTCATGGATCAAAATTTCAAGGTTGATAGATTCATCGATGGACTGATACCTCATCTGCAGAAGAATATAGCCAACCTAGATTATTACAGCTATGAGGAGATCGTGCAATGTGCGATGAAAGTCGAACTGGAGTTTGGTTAGACACAATGGTCTCATAAATCCAAAAACAAAGAGAGATTTTTGGAGCCAAGCATAGGGAGGATATTTAATCAATGAAGAGGAGGCAATCAAGTGAAACATTACACGTGTAATAAATGGGGGACAAAGAATTCAGGGAACTGCCTGCTCGGGAGCAGGAAATTCTAAAAGTGTAGAAGAGATGGCCTTATTGTGAGGAATTGTCATAGTGAGGTGAAACCTCAAATTCTAAACACTAATGACAAGGGGAAGATGGTTTAGGACCTACCTAATGTCCAGTGATTTAATTTTGGACAACTTGGGAACATTTCCAATAACTGTCCAAATCTGGGGGCAGTGGAGGGGAACCACCATCAGCCTCAGCAAAGGCTAAGGAAGCATGGTCGTGCTTTTTCTATCATGAAATCTGAAGTTGAAGCTCCAAATTATGTGGTAGTAGGTAATATTTTTGTTATCTCAAAGCTAGCAGGTACTTTGTTTGATTCTAGTTCTACACATTCCTTTATTTCCTCTAAGTTTGCAACAAATTTAGAATCAACTCCTGATTTTCTAAAATTATAGTTATCATTCAATACTCTTGGTGGGATTATCTAAGCATCATCGGTGTTTAGAAACTCTAGTATTTACTTTGGTGAGTGCAATCTTATCGCAAATCTAGTAGTTATTCCAATGATGGAATTCGACATTATACTAGGGTTGGACTGGCTCTCAAAGTATAATGCTAAGATCAAATGTAGAATTAAGGAAATCTCAGTAGTATTGAAAGTAAAACCTATAGTTATCTTCAAAGGAGAGATATATAAACCTTATCTTTGTCTAGAAGAACCTATTATATCCTTCTTTATAGAATTTATCAGTGAATAAGAAGAAGGAAATGAGATTTTGAGGATAGAAAATGTCCCTATCATCCAGGAATACGTTGACGTATTTCATGAGAAGTTTCCAAGACCTCCCCTAGAAAGAGTGGTAGATTTCTCCATTGAACTCATACCTAGATCTCATCTGACATCAATGACCTCGTATAGGATGGGAAATGTGGAGCTAGAGGAATTAAAGAAACAACTCCAAGATCTTTTGGAGAATGGGTTTATCCGACCAAGTTTGTCTTATTGGGGAGCGCCTATTCTCTTTATGAAGAAGAAGGATGGATCGATGCAACTATGAATTTATTATAGAGAACTGAATAGGATCACAGTAAAGAACAAATACCCTCTTCCAAGAATTGATGACTTATTTGACCAACTTTGTGGGGATCAATTCTTCTCTAAGATTGATCTTCAATCTGGTTATCATCAGTTGAGGGTGAAGAAAGAAGATATTCCAAAAACTACATTCTGATCCATATATGGGCCTTATGAGTTTGTTGTAATGCCTTTTGGACTGACTAATGCACCTGCTATTTTTATGGATTTGATGAATAGAGTCTTTAAGGACTACCTTGATAACTTTGTGGTAGTTTTTATTGATGATATTATGATATATTCCAAAAGTCATGAGAAGCATGAGGATCATCTAAGGGTTATTTTTTAAACTCTTCAGAAGGAAAGGCTTTTTGGAAAGTTCAGTAAATGTGAATTCTGGTAACAACAAGTTGCTTTCTTGGGGAACATTGTTACCAATGAAGTAATCATAGTTGGCCCTAAAAAGACAAAAGTTGTAGAGGAGTGGCCCCGGCCTACAACAATAACTGGGATTCAGAGTTTCCTTGGATTAGCGGGATATTATAGGAGGTTTTTTAAAAACTTTTCATGACTTTTTAATCCATTAACCAATTTAACTTGAAAATATGTCAAGTTCATATGGACAAAAGAGTGTGAGGAAAGTTTCCAAGAGCTGAAGAAGAGATTGTTCACTGCACCCGTGTTAACGCTTCCCTCAAGTGGAGAAGGATTCATTATTTTTAGTGATGCATCTCTAAAAGGGATTGGTTGCGTCCTCATGAAAAATGAAAAGGTCATTGCTTATGCATCTTGATAGTTGAAGACTCATGAGAAAAACTCTCCTATGTATGATCTGGAGATGGTTGCGGTCATTTTTGCTCTGAAGATATGGAGGCACTATATTTATGGGGATAAATGTGATATATACATAGACCATCAAATTTTGAAGTATATTTTCACACAAAAGGAATTGAACATGAGACAAAGGAGATGGTTGGAACTCCTTAAAGACTATGATTGTTCAATTAATAATCATCCTGGAAGAGCAAACAAAGTCTCTGATGCCTTAAGCAGGAAAGACCTAGTTTTATGTCCATTATGAGGATTCAAAGAAATCCTTTGATCAATGACCTAGTAAAACTGGACATGGGAATTATAAAGGAAGTTACATCATCAACCCTAATCCAAATTATTTCTCAACCGTCACTACTAGAGAAGATCAAGAACATTCAAAAAGAATATCCTTTGTTATAGAAGAAGTTTGAGCCTGTAAAGGATGGGAAGTTTCCTGAGTTCAATACTGATCAAGAAGGTGGACTGAAATTTCGTACAATACTATGTGTTCCATCAATTCTAGAAATAAATAAGGAGCTGATGGATGAATCTCATAGATTTACTTTCTCTATACATCCTGGTAGCACGAAAATGTATAGGGACCTTCGTAATCATTATTGGTGGGATAATATGAAAAGGGAGATTGCTGACTAAACGTCAAGGTGCCTGGTATGTCAGCAAGTGAAGGTGGAGTGACAACTTCCTAAAGGGGTATTTCAACCACTACCCATACTAGCATAGAAGTGGGACAACATCACTATGTAATTTGTCACTGGTCTCCTGAGAACATCCAAAGGAAACAATGCGATATGGGTTATTATGGACTATCTCACTAAGACTGCCTATTTTATCTCCATTTGGGAATATTTTTCTCTTGGTCAACTTTCCAGAATTTATGTGAAGGAAGTGTTAAGGCTGCATGGAGTTACACTTTCTATCGTATATGATCGTGATCCAAGGTTCACATCAAAATTCTGGAGAAGTCTTCAACAGGATCTAAGCACTGAATTGAATTTCAGTATGTCCTATCACCCCCAAACTGATGTCCAATCTCAAAGGACTATTTAAACACTTGAGGAAATGCTGAGAACTTTCTCAATGGAATTTAAAGGTGGATGGGATCAACATCTCTCTTTAGTTGAGTTATCTTTCAACAACAGCTTCCACTCGAGAATTCAAATGGAACCCTATGAATATCTATATGGGAAGAAATGTAGAACTCCTACTTATTGGGATAAACCTCGTGAGAGAAAGATTATTGGGCCTGGTCTTGTGCAAGAGATGACAGAAAAGGTCTATGCCATTCAGCAACACATTAAGGCTGCTCAAAGTCGGCAAAAGAGCTATGCCGACAACTGTCGAAGGGACATGGAGTTTGATATTGGTGACAAAGTCTTTCTATGGATTTCACCATGGAAGAGAGTCATGAGGTTTGGGAAGAAATGGAAGCTTATCCCAAGGTACATTAGACCCTATGAAATCCTTGATCGTGTGGGAGTAGTGGACTATCAGCTTGAACTTCCTCCAAATATAGCACAAGTTCCTGATGTCTTCCACATATCCCTCTTGAGGAAGTACATACCTGACCATTCACATGTACTAAATCCAGAGGTGGTACAACTAGAACATGACCTCTCTTATGAGGAGCAGCTAGTGGAGATATTGGATCGTAGAGACAAGGTTCTACGCAACAAGACTAACCACCTTATTAAGGTGTTGTGGAGGAACCACAAATGTGAAGAAGCCACATGGGAACCAGAGGAGTCTATGAGACAAAAGTACCCACACCTTTTCACATTAGAGGGTATGAGATAAAATTTCAGCGAAAAAATTTCTTAAGGGGGGAAGAATGTAACAACCTGAACTTTTTAATTATATTTGTTGCTTAAATTTATGTGTTATTTCATACTCAATAAAATAATATCCTTTAATTAATGAAGTGGCTATAATTAAAATATGACCATTGGGTTTCGACTGTTATATGACCATTGGTCAATATGACCATTGGAAACTATAATCTTAACATTGTGTTTTTATAAATATAGTTATCTTGGTTAATTAATACAGAAAAAAGATTTAATGGCCTCATCCAGTAGACTCGGGCTATATGAAGCCCATATGTCAGAGCTTGGGAAGGAGGGAGCATCACTGGGCTTTGCTCTGGACCAAGACCAAGTCGAACTTCAACATATGAAGCTTGAACAGAATCGTTGAAGGGAGAATTTCAAGATGATAGAAATCACCACTCAGGGAATGTTGTCCAAGCCACCCCAAGATTCTATCACCATAGCATACCTTACACTTAGGTCCTATGATGGTGTTATAAGGGGCTATGTAATGAGACCTTAGTTGCTTTGTGTAATCCTTTTATATAAATAAATTTTTTATTTCTTCTTATGGAAAAGTTTGTGAATTTCAAACATCCTGATAAATATAGGATGTGTATTATTGATGAATTTAGTAAAAAAAGGGTATTTTAAAATATTTTTGTATTCTTTAAATAATTAATAATGTGAAATTATTTTCAAAAAATGGTCTTCTACAGTTGTGATCAGTGAGAAATTTTGAGTCTATAAGATCAACTTGGTTTTTAGTGAATAGTAAAGTAGGAATAGTAACACAACCATATTAATAGTAATGAATAGTAATGAATAGTAAATTTACCAAAAAAATAGAAACTTCACCCATGAATGTATAGATACATTTTAGACATCTTAAAAGTGAAAAAATGATCATATTTTAAGTTTTGGTATTTTGGTAAGTCATAAATATTTTATTTACAATTTTTTAATTAATTTAATAATTTAAAATGGATATTTATTTTCATAAAATTTAATCATAAATTTTTACTTTATTGTCTTATAGTTATACGATAATTTTATGGGACCTCGATTACTTTTTTAAGGTGTTACAAAATGAGTTATAGTTTTAAAGTTGTATTTTTGGAATAAATAATGATTTTTTAAAAAAATTATATTAAAAATATTTAGAAATTTATTTTCATAAAATGGAGTTCATTTTTTAATTTAGATAATATATATTAGTCTAGGGATAATTTTTGGAATTTTTCTGAAACAGTTGAGTTTTCAGTGAATAGTAAAAATGTAGTTTTGAGTTTTGGGTGTTTAATGACATCATTAATGATGTAATAATGATTAAATATTTCTGGTTGACTTATGAATAGTTATATATTCTATTAGGTGTCCCAAGTGGCCAATACCATGGGAAAATACCATGGTCAAGCCCATGGTTTTGCAGATACCACCGATGAGGTGTCCCTTGAAAATTAATAATTTATTCCCTCACTTTTCCTATAAATTACAAGACATTTACCTCATTAGTTTCATTCCAAAATAATCATAAATGACGTTATGGTCTCCTTAACTCCCAAGGAGTCATCCCAAGGTTCCCTCAAGCCTCTCAAGGTCCTGAACTTCATGCTTTCAATGTTACTCTTCAAGGTAAGGGAATCATTCACCCTCCTCTTTTAAGCCATGACTTCCTTTATGTTGTGTCTTCTTGTTTTCATCTCTTTATGTTGAGGTTATGTTCTTATATGTTTTAATTATATTCCATTTCATGTCTAATTTTTTAGAGACCCTTTTTTCTCTCATCAATTTGTTTTCTAAATTTCTAAGTGACGTCGTTAGGCTGCCAAATTTCTCGAAAAAGAAATCACATCTTCTCTTTTATTTCATCTTTACTTTTCATGTGGTATGTCATTAAAATATATATATTATTATATTATTATGTAACCATACTATATTATGAATTATTTATGAGTGTGTGACCCTTTTCCCCTCTCTTTTCAATGTTTTCTGAAACCATGTTATATAGTAGTTATGCTGTAGAAATTTCACCTCAAAATTTCTATCTCTTTCTCTCCAGAAATTCTCTTGTTTTATTTATGTGAATACCCAAAACTATTTCGTTTCTATGGGTGTTAATAAATATATAAATATGATATATTTTATTCTTTAATTGAAATTCATATAACCTTCACTCCCTTTACATGGGTTATAAAGGACATAATGATCTTATTTTTAAGAACTTTTAAAACGTCACGATTTTGAAATAAAACTCATTTCTTCTATTCTCTATGGGTTATTTATGAAATGTTTTATTATGATCTATGTGGATCACATAAAATTAAATACATATTAAAGGTGAACCCTGATATCGCTCCAATTCATTGGGTAAATAATTAATCTCTAGAGATGACAAGTTTCACGATACCTGGGTGAATAACCTTGATAATTTTTATGACACCTTGGGGGATAAACCTTAGTGATATTTTCATGAATGTCTAAATGAAATTTTGTAGCCTCATATTCAAGTTATGATTCATGTTATTTTTATTATTATATTCCTATAATTCCATTGCTCATGTTTTTATGACTTTTATCATGTTCTTATTAATATTTCTCAAGATCACATGTCAACTGTTTCACTTGTTTTCCTTAATGAGCCTTATGCTCACCCTGTCCTTTAATGTATATCTCCAGGATATGAGATGTAGTAATTGTACATATTATGAACCTATGATGAATCCTTATGGGTAGTTCAGAATAATGTTTTATTTTGTTTTCATGTATTATGTTCCTGACATCCAAGACACTAGACTTTAAAGATCCTCTATTTATAAAATGTAATGAAAAGTTATGTAATAAAAAGGCATGATGCCATAATAACACTATATATATTTGGAAGAGCTAATTATTATGCCATGAGCCTGATTCTATCTATAACCTTAAATGGTCCAACGAACTTGGGAACCATCCTTCCCTGCCTCTGTATTCCGTGGTGACAAAATCTTAGAAACACTTGAAGGAATACATGATCACCATCTAAAAACTCTAGAGGCCATCATATTTTGTCAACATACAACTTATTTCTAATAGGATTTATATTCATACGGTTCTGAATTAGTTTAACCTCCTTCAAAATCTCTTATGCAACACTAGGTCCCAACAACTTTGACTCACACTACAACAAAACTGACCTTTAATAATGCTAAAAATGGCCTTTAATAGCACTAGAAAAGAACTAAATACATGAGTCAGGTTAAAATACCTGGTCTTTTATTAGCACTGAAAAGCACTAATAAAATATACCTTTATCAGCACTTCTATGAGCAGTGATAAAGGGTCATACTACAGTGTGCTGTAACAGCACACCGTAACACCATAAACGCACCAGATATCAACAAAAAAAGTCCCAATACAAGATTTAAATGAAATTAAATTTAAAACACAAACAAAATAAAAAAACTATATTATAGACATTTTAAACATTGGTTCATACAATTACAAAAATAAAAAATATTACATACATTCCAAAACATCAATGTTCCTTTATCTTTTAATTCGGACCTGACTCATGCTATTGCTGAAAAAAACCCCCTACTCTATAAAAATAACTCACCTATATAAGAAAATAATTCTTATGTTACGAATAATATAAAGAAGTAAATAAGTGTTAATTTTACTAAAATTTATGCCAATTTTAAATAAAAGACTCACTTGTAGTCATATCTATCACACCCTGCATCAAATTGAGGTGAGGATAATTCCTACACATCAAAATGAATTACGAATCATTTTCCTAAAGTATCAAATAAATATGAATGTTTTTTTCTCAGTTTTGAGTAGGTCATTTTGTTTTTTTTACAAAAATTGATGACAATTTTAAATAAATATGGACTTAGATTCATACTGGTCACACTATGCATCTAATTGAGGTGTGGATGATTCCTACACATTTCAAATCACTTATGGATTGTTTTCCTAAATTATCAAATCAATATGAATTTATTTTCTTAGTTTTGAGTATGTCACTTGTATTTATTTTCAAAAATATCTTTTTAAACTTAAAACATTCACTTGGAATCATAGAGATTACATCATGTATAATTTTTACATGAGACCGAGTCGTACACATCAAAGATGATTTATCAATCGATTTGCTAAATTATCAAGAAAATCTGAGCGGGTTTGGTCAGTTTTTAGTGAGTGAAAATTTTTAAATTAAAATGTCAATTTTTAACTAATAATGGACATATTGAGTCAGTTGTCGTTTTTACTATAATTAATGTCAATTTAAAATAGAAATTAGTACTTGGATTCATACCAGTCACATAATTTTTCGTATTTAGGTTTAGTTGATTCCTAGATGTCCCAAAGACTCAAAAAAACCCTAACTATCAATATTACCATGATTTCCATTGAATTTTTTTTCAAACTTCTCACACTTTATGAGAATCTTTGAACAAACAATATCAACTCAAAAATAAAAGAATCCACCTATATAATAAAATAATTATTATCATTAATACTAAAAATAAATAAATTAAACATAAATATGAAATAATAAATTAATTATATGGAAAATTATTTTACTATAAAAATGTCAAGATTACCTATATGATTGAATATTGGAGGGAACTTGAAGGAAAGTGATAAATGTCAACATTTTAGGGGTGAAATGTTTTTAAGGAGAAGAAGTGTTCAAAATTTTGGTTTAGAAAGGGATAAAATATGGATAGAGAAACTCAACTCGAACAAAATAATCCACCTATATAAGAAAACAATTATTTTTTGAGTAATACTAAAAATAAATAAATTAAAAATAAACATGACACAATACATTAATTATATGGACAATGATTTTGTTATGAAAACATCAATATTACCTTCGTAATTGAGCAGAGGAAGTATCGTTTCTATTCCTACAAAGGTAGTGGAGAGAACATGAAAGAAAGTGATAAATGCAACACTGTAGGGGAGAAAAGTTTTTGAGGGAGAAGAAGCAAAAAAGTTTGATAGAACACCCCAACTTGAAAAGAAGAATCCACCAGAATAATAAAACAATTATTTTGTAAGTAATACTAAAAATAAATAAATTAAACATAAATATGAAATAATACATTAATTCTATGAAAAATGATTTTAATGTGAAAACATAATCATTACCAATGTAATTTAGCATAGTCAGTATCATTTCTCTTCCTGCAGTGGCAGTGGAGAGAACTTGAAAGAGAATGATAAATGCAACACTACAGGGGTGAAAATTTTTTGAGGGAGCAGAATCATGAAATTTGGACAAAACACCCCAACTACAACAATGGAATCCACCTATATAAGAAAACAATTATTATGTGAGTAATACTAAACATAAATAAATTAAACATAAATTTGAAACAATACACTAATTCTATAGACAATGATTTTACTATGAAAACATCAAAATTATCTCTATAATTAAGTAGAGACAACTTCATTTATCTTCCTACAAAGGCATGAAACATAGACAAAAATCTTATAAAATAAATTAAATCTATAAGGAATAATTAAAATTAAATCAACATTTCATTATATAATTTTTTGGTAAAATAGAAAAATTATATCGCAACATTACCTTTAAATATTTCCAAAGTGTTTCCTTCATTATAGTTTGTTCTTCCTTCATGATTAGAAGACATTGTTTATATGATTAGTCAAACATTTAATTTAGATTATATTAATATAATAGAGAACATATAATACTATGACGAAAAACATAATATATTAAAAAATACTTTTACCTTCTCATTGAACCCTCTTTCTTTTTTAAATGTTTAATGGATTTGATTCCTCTATCGAGAATCCAAATCCCCTATTTAAAAATATTTCAAGACTCTTCGGATGTAATATCATCACACTGACCCATCTCAAAGAAATTCAATGTACTCCAACTGGATGTAAAATCTGAATTTAATAATGGATTACACAAATATGAAGTTTAAATCAAACAAATAGATATTTTCCTCAATATTTAATATGATAATAATATCATTAAATTGAAAAAGGTAATTTATGAATTGAAACAAGAAATAAGATCTTGGTATTGAAGGTTAGATTAATTATTAAAGAAACTTTAATTTAGAAAATGGGGAATTGATCATAATCATTACATAAAAAAAATTATAGATATATTGAAAGTGTTTATCAATGTGGATGACATAATATTTAGAGGTCTAAGAGATGAGATATGATAATAATTTTCTACATTAACAATGACCAATGTTTAAAAGTTGATGATTAGTGAGTTGGTATTTTCCTTAGTTTATAGGCGACACATGGAATTGATGGGATGGTCCCAATCCATGTATGTGAGGGAAGTGTTTTATAGATTTCATAAGGAATATTGAAAACCCATGTTGACACTCATTGAAAATTGAATAAAATTTTCAAATTTTATGGATGGAATTTTAATCTATATCATGGAGTATGGGAGATACATTATATGCCAACATTTTTTATAGTAAAAAGATTTGACATAATATTTTTCTAGATGTCATATAGCTAGGTATCAAATTGATTACTTGAAAATATACTGGTTATTATTTAAATAAATACTCAAAAGGGAAAAATCATGAAAATATATATTTCAGAGCATGAAATAATAAAGTCTTATAATGGTATATTGGTCTAAAACAGTGGTTTAACTAGAAAGGGTAATCTAAAAAGGATATTTTCTTTGTAAATTATTGAGAGGGGGGATTAGTATGATGATGAAAATTTATAATGTAGTTTTAAAATAGTATATAACATCAAGGTATAAAATTTCATATTTTATTATTAAAAGTATTTATAAATAATATTTGATAAATATAAAGAAGGAGAAAAATAAAATAGAATTTTTTAAAAGTGTAGAGACATAGGAATTTGGATTATTGAGAAAATGTGCAACACATTTAAAAATAGATATATTTTCCAAAAAACCAAGAAAACTATATATCAACCACCCGAGATGGCCTATGATAGAGTCGAAGGGACATTCTCGATCCCCCTCAAGGTGGAAACAAGCACCAGGGCCTGAGAAACAACATAGTGGGAATGATTTGGACCAAAAAATAAATAAAACAAGTAGAAATAAAATTTAAATAAAAACCTCCATGATACCTTCATACATTGGATTCCCACACTAGCTCAGATAAGTTGAAAAAAGAAGTTCTGAATTAGTTTAGTATAAAATAAATCCCTTAACCTACCTTCAACTCCCTCACACACAAAATCCCAATTTTCAATTTCTAAAATTTCACATGTATGGAATACCATTGATAAAATAAAGAATGAAAAATATGTATGATATCTTTGGGAGATCAATTTGGGAAATTTAAAAAAAATAAAATAACCTACTAAACACCGTGGGACACCATGGGTCACTATCGAGTCCAAAAAAACTCTCCTTGAGTGATCAATAGTTGAATAAAAATTGGAAACTGAGAAAATTGGAAGGCATGCCTCACTAGTATACAATAACCATACAAAAAATAATGACATCATCAAAGAAGAAATCAAAAATGAAACATAAAATACACAATGAAAATCAGAAGTCCTACCTCACTAGGATGAAGAAAATATGAAACCCTCTTTAGAAACCCTAACTTCAATTGAACATCATATGTCGAACGAAATGTTCAAGAGGTATTCGAGTGGTGTTATTTGAGGTTTGATTCACTGAGGAGGAGCACTGGTAGTGGGTGACTTCTGCAAAAAGCTTCTGATATCACGATGGGTTCAAAAATGGTTGGTAGTTTTAAATTAGATTGGGACACTTTTATCAGTTCTTAAAAATAAGTGTTGATAAAGATTCCTTTTATCAGTGCTTATTACTTATAAGATGATAAAAGGACTCTTTATCAGTGCTAAAAAATGCTAATAAAATCAATCTTTATCAGTGCTAAAATTATAATGTAGAAAAATGTTAATTTTATTTGAAAGTTTTTAGCACTGATAAAGCCTTCTCTTTATCAGCACAAAAAAAAGCACTGATAAAGATACTTTTATCAAAGCTTATTACTTAGGAATTGATAAAATATTTATCATTATAATTAAAAATAAAAAATATTTATATTTATATATACTTAATAAATATATATAAATATAAATATAGTAAATATATTCCTTTTTAAAAATATTTATTATGATTTTATATTTATTTATTTATAATTGTAGAAATATTTTTTAAAAATAATATTTATATCATTATATATATTTATTTAATTATAGATATATATATTTAACAAATATATACAAATATAGTAAATATATTCATAATATAACTTAATTTATTAATGATTTAACAATTATTTAAATATATATAAATTATTATTTATAATTATATAAATACTTTTAAACACATGTTTATTTATTTATATTTATAAATATATAATTGTATAGATATATTAAATGTACATTTATAAATATATTTTTTAAAAATATATTTTTAACATTATTAATGAATATCTAATTTTAAGTGCATGCATATATGTCAAAAATGAGTGAAATTGAATAAATTAAGAATAATTAAACTTTAACAATATTGAAAAAATAGATAAGTTTTATTTGTGTGCATTGTATATAAAAATACATTAATTACATATATGTAAAATCAATATAACACAGATTTAATCTATATTAATTTGAAAAATCAAACAAAATTCAATTATATGTCGAGTACTATGCAATTAGTCAATATTTTTAATTCATGTTAATTTTTTATTATAAACCATTATTCAATAAATATATGATGATTTAATGTAAAGCATATAAATATTTTTTAATATATAAATAATATTTATATACATTAATATATATCAATATATTTAATATATACAATTTAATAACATTAATTTTCATAATTATATAATTAATAAAATTCAAAATATTTAATAATATATAATCAATTTATTCATATTTATCAATTATTATTTAATTAATAAAAAGTTTAATATTTTTTTAATAAACTAATTTTTTATTTTTTATTTATTTCATTATTTCATTTTATCTATTCAGACCATTATTAGTGCTAAAAAATCCATGATGAAAGAAATATTTATCAGTGCTAAAAATAAAGAGATGATAAAGGGTACCGTTTATCAGTGCTAAAAATAAAGCACCAATAAAGGATACCCTTTATCAATGCTAGAAATAAAGCACTGATAAAGGTTCCCTTTATCAACACTGAAAAAATGTTGATAAAAGGTTAAGTATATCAAATATGTCCTTGGAACTAATAAATATGCCATTTATCAGTGTTTTTTCTATTGCTGATAAATACCAGCGTTGTTAAACGTGGTTTTTATAGTAGTGTCACCGACCTCCATCTAGCATAGGGGTGATATGCATGGCCTACAAAGAATATCCTCATATATTGTCATCTATATAGTTTCCTAATATATATTGTTATAGGCAAACTCCACCAAAGCTAGGTACTTTTCCCAGGACCCACTGAAGTCTGGGGTAGATGCCCGAAGCATATCCTTAAAACATGTGTACCAAGGGCCTTCTCCAAGACCTACTCGAAGTGAGAAGTAAAACATGAGTCACTGTATGAAACTATAGTCTATACACCCCATGAAAATATATTATCTCCTAAATATACAAGTATCCCAACTGATCCACTATGAAAGTATCGAGTACTGGAAAAAATGTTCTAATTTTTTCAAACGATCCATAATCACCCAAATATGATCATTATTATAAGGTTCCCTCGAGAGACACACCACAAAATCCATAGTTATGTCATCCCAATTCTATTATGGAATGAGAAACGACTACAGTTAACCACCAAGTCATTGATGCTCGGTCTTCACCTACTGATAGGTGTAGTATTATGTCATGAACCCTGCTATCTCTTTTTTCATGTCTATCTACCAAGACCATTTATGTAGGTCATGGTACATTTTGGTTAAACTTGGATGCACCGCCCATTTCATGGCATGAAATTACCACATCAACCCTTCTCATATACTCATAGGCACCACAACCCGATTCATGACATATATGATCTCATCTTCATCTATCTTCGAATCTAAAGGTGACTCCCCACCTTTAAGGCTTTCCCTAGAGACCAATAATTCTAGATCCTCATACTGTCTATCTCTGATCTCTCTCAAAAGTGTAGACTCTACTGAAACTAATATGAGAGTCATCTAATCCTGATACTCTTGAACCACAAAATGTATCCCATCTAGTAAATTCATCGTCTTCCACTCAACACTATACTCCTGAACTATATGAGTCAGAGTTTTCTTGTTCAACGTGTCAGTAACATTGTTTCCCTTCCTGAGCATATATTCTAGATCAATGTTTAATGACTACATATACTCAATCCATCTCCACTATCGGATATTAATGTGTCATCGTGAAAAGATACACTTTAATATCTTATGATCAGTATACACAGTAAATTTTTTTACCAAAAGATAATTCTTCCAACAATTCAAATAATAAACCACTACATCCAACTTGAGGTCGTATATAAGGTAATTTCATTTATGTGGCCTCAACTGCCCAGACCCATACAACACAACTCGATCACCCTACATCAACATTGTTCCAATTCTGATCCTAGATGTTTCACAATATACCATTTAATCCTCACCTGGATTGGGTAGGATCAAAATAGGTGTTGTTTTAAAGTGCTTCATCAACTCATGGAAGGAATTATCACGTGCTTCCAATCATTCGAACTTTACTCTCTTCTTGTTCAATCCATAAATAGGTGCTTCCAAATGGTAAAATTCTTGGATGAACCTCTGATAATATCCATATAATACCATAAATATATGGATATCAAAAAAATTATTGGGTTACTCCTAAGAAAAAACCACTTGAACCTTCTTGGGGTCTACTAACACACATTCCTCCAAGATTTTGTGACCCAATAAGTGTACTTGATCAATCTAAAACTGATACTTACACTACTAGAAAACTAGCCTATAGCCACGGACATATAGTCATAGTTTTCCTAAACTAGGGCTATATGTATTTATACCTAAGCTATAATGAAGGTTTTTCATAAAACTATGGCTATAGGGAATATTTTTTAAGGCTATATTCATTGTTCAATGAAACTATGGGTATATTTTTTTCGAGAGCTATAGCCACAGTTTGGGAAAAACCATGGCTATAGGGTCTTTTTCTACGGGCTATAGCCACGGTTTGATTAAAACTATGTCTATAATTTCTTTTTCATGTTTTATATCCATGTTTTCTATAAAACCATGGATATAGACCTAATCTATATCCATGGTTTTACACGGACTGTGGCTATAGGTCTCCCTCCCTTGTGTGGGAAAAAATTAACCAGAAAAAAAGGGTGCGAAGGATTACAACCATGGTTTACATGCTATATACATGGTTTTTAATAATATATATAACAATATATATATACCCAAATTCATTTGTGGTGTATTGGTTAGGTTGTTGGTGTGCATAAAAGAGGTTCAAAGATCCAATATGTTTTCGAACATATTATTTTTTGGTTATATCCACGATTTACATAGGCTATTTCCATAGTGGAAAACTACAAGTTCTATTTATGTGGTTTGGAAAACTATGTAAATAGCCCTATTTCCATGGTGAACAATAGTGGAAATATCCCAGAGAACCATGGCTATAGATTTTAGCTATAGCCAATCCATACACTCCACAGTTAGTTATAACCATGGCTATAACTTATAGCCACGGTTTTGGGCCCTATATCCATGGTTTAGGGCCTTATCTATAGCTAAAAATTTTACTTTTTTTGATAGATTGGTGTATAGATAATTATCTCTCAGTGTACTTTGGATTATGTCAATATATTGGGCATGATCGTCACATGTCTTGGAGTACACCAATAATTAATCTACAAACACAACCATAAACTGATCCTAGTATGGATGAAATATTATGTTCATCAAGTCCATAAACATTACTAGTTTGTTATTCAACCTTAACAAAATCAAAAATGAAAAAATAAAGGTCATACCTTCTTCTGAAATTAGTCCTCAGTATATCATATGGTCAAACTCTCAACTGATGATACCCTGATATCAAGTTAATGTTAGAGAAAAAAAAAGATCCTTTCAACCGGTAAAATAGATCATCGATACATGAAAGATGATACCAATTCTTCATTATCATATTGTTCAAATTTCGGTAATCAACGCATAAGAATAGAGTATCATTGATCTTCTTTGCAAATAAGACTAAATAAATCCAAGGTGACATGATCATATCAATAATTACCTTATCCTCTAACTCTTACAATTGAGTCTTAAGATCTTGAAGCTCTATTGATGTGATGCAGTATGGTGGAAAAGAAATTTTTTTATCCCACTAGAATAAGCTCAATCGTAAATTCCACATATCTCTAAAGTAGTAGCCTTGAGAAGTATTCAGGAAACACATCCTGAAACTTATCCAATATGGGTGTAAATACATTCTATTTATAATCCCACATCATACAATGATAGTCTAGAAACCTCGACGTTATGCTCCCTTAGTTTCTGATGAACTGGACCTACACAACCCTCCGAAATATCCCATTCTCCCTGGTGAATATACTTTTCACCCTTAGGAGATGTAAAAGTTAATCTCCTTGGGTAAAAATCAATGTGGGATCAATAGGCTACCAACTATCCCATACCAATAATTAGGTCGAAGACTAACATATATAGTGTGTACATATCCCACATAAAATGATACTCTATAACCTTGAGAGATCACCCTTTCCACAAATACATGTCTCTATATCAAACTCTTAAAGGTGTATATATCGTCAACAACCTACTCACAAAATCAATATCCAGGCTCAAACCATTCACAAGTTTTTTCAAAATAAAATAATAAGATTAAATAATATCATATAAGACACTTGAAAGTGTGGAAGCTATAGGAATAGTACCTCTGACAGTTGATAGTACAACCTTATTATCCACAAGCATAGGATGAACTACATGCAACTATCCTACCCCTCTTACCTATGATGTAGTATGAGTCCCTTGAGTTTCACCACATTGATGATAGTATTTTTGTTTCCCAAAAGCACCTCATCCACTTCCTCGTCAGCCACGGCTAGTAGTACTCCAACTTCTAGAATGATATATTGTATAAGATCTATTTTATACTCTATTATTCTCTCTAACTACCCCATAATTACCCATATATCATGGTTTATTTTTGAAATTCTGTAGATTTTATATCCTACTACAATGTCACCACTCTACTAGTGGCCATAGATGGTGTCTATGATAGTGGACTAGCCTACCACATTAGTGGAAAAGAACTCGAGTAAGATCTTGAGTGATTGATCCTTCCTCTAGGAAACTCTTCCTATTATCACTCTAGATAACATTCTCCTAATGATACTTCCTTCTCTCAAAAGACGGTTCTCTTGATCATCTAGAAAAAACCATTTTTCATACACTAGAATCCTCCTTCAGGTTCCCCTTAGCTATGAGAACTTGATCCACCACCTCATAAAACTTATTCAATTGAAATATGTAAACCTAATACATAATAGAAAATTTAATCCCATCCTATAAATGAATTTGTGTAGCTATCTCATCCCCTGAAAGTTCTAGAGAAAAGCACTCCAAGTATCTAAAGTAACCATCATAGTCTATCATGGACATACCTCCCCTGAGTTAACCTCATGAACTTAGTTTCTCTCACCTACCTCAACATATCTAGATAAATGTGCTCCAGGAACTTCTCTAAAAATTCCTTCCAAAAACATACCATCACCCAATCCAGTCTTATCCTGAACATCCCAACATTGCTTCACTAATCCTTGTAGCATATAAGTAGCCAACCCGACCCTCTTCTCAAAAGGAGTCTCTAAATGGTCAAGTATAGTCTAGATGGAATCAATCCATAACTCCTCTACCTTAGGTCCACCATATATGGTAAAGGTTAGAGGTTTTTGTAGCTAAAACCCCCATTTAAGGTTAGACATACTCTTTACAACCATCTCTGGGTCTCTTTCCATAAACTACATGAAATGAGAAATGTTCTCCTAAAAATAATCCCCTCTTTCCTCACCCAAAACTTTCAGTTCCTCAAGTTCTACTACTTATGGAGCATCTCCAACCATAAACTCCAATAATCCTCTCAACAAGAATCATCATGGAGGCATATCTCTACAATTCCAAACATATGTCTTAGGAACCATTTCACAACATTAAAAAAATTGTAAAAATAAATTCACTCAAATCCATAACAAGTATTTCCCCTGTTTTCTTCCACACATTAAAAACTAAGGCACTATTACTACCCTTAACCACCATACATCTAGGTTGTGGTTATCAATGGGTAAAATCACTCTCATTATTCTTTATTCTCATTTATATACCCATTAATTCACATCTTCTATCAATTTAAAATTTTCAACTTCATATCAAACACCTTTTTTCCACTTAAAACACACAAATAAAGAATATCACTTTCATGAAACACAATTTACACAAAAAACAAATTTTCTTGTGTTTTCCAAAAATGATGCATGTTAAAAAAATCATGAGTTCCTAGAATGATGCATGCATACTCAAATATCATTACATTCTAGGATAAGAGTCAAATATCTGAAAATAAAAAAAATCATAATCACATAACACAACTAGTGCATCACCTGAGGTGAAATAACAACCAAATGTAATAGAAAATACCAATAACAACAATAATACCCTGGGTACTCGGGTTTTCCCCCGAACATGGGTTAGTTACTCCCATGAATCTACTCATAACCAAGCCCTGACTCTTCCTAGTCTCTTGTATACATTTCCCAAAATAGTAATACAAAAGAAAATGAAATAAAATAAAATAAAATAAAATAAAAACTCCTCTAATACCACTTTTTAACATCTTGACCTGGGTTCCACACACCGATGCCCTGAGCCGGTGTGCTATGGGACACCAAGTGTACCTACTCATATTCAAGAGGTTAATAAAGAATAATTATGGTCTAATATCAATCATGGGGAGATGATACCCTCTTTATCAGAGTAATACCATAGCGTACATAAAACAAAATATCCAAATGATGTAACCAATAACCAAACACAACCAATATCTTATGATGACCAAAACTGGAATTACAATATTCCAAACTAAACAGTAGATATATCATTCCAAAACATACGATGTGTCAATATGAAAACCCAAAATAAAAAAGACACTAAAAACTCCAAAGCTTGTCTCGAATCCAATTATGTTTCCCTCATCTACGCTCCATCCCATATCAGCAATCCAACATAAGTACCTTTACCTTAACCTCTCCCACAACCATGAAATTTATTCGGGTACCAATCATAAATCCCATGTAGGGTGTGAGTAAAACTTATTAGGCCACCACTAATGGTTTCTAAAACATTATCTAATCAATAAAAGTTTATGTAGTTCTATAAAGTATAAAGTACAAGCAATAAAGTAATCATATTACATTTAACCAATTACTCTTTATTTAACCACATAACTCTCAGGTTCTTGAGGACACACGAACTCTCAATACCAACTTCATCCCATGATGGAGTCTAAAATATCACCAAGGGATATCATATATCACAATACCATTATTAACATTCACCATTTCAATTCATATAATAGCTTGTTGGAACCATAGACCAATGCCAACTCATGGGTGTAGAATTTCATGTCTAACACCCCATGGGTATTTGGAGCCTTAGTCCCTGTCCCACACCTAAATTTAACATGGGTATTTGGAGCCTAATTCCATGTCCCAAATTTGTATCTCATATGGTTATTTGGAGCATCATTCCCTATCCTACACCTCGTTTATCACAATGGGATTTTGATGCAGCAGACCATGTCCCACACACATTTATCAATCAATTCTTCACTATGGAATTTTAATGCATAAAACCATGTCCCGCATAAGTATATCACATATATCAAAATATCTTAATTTCACATGTATCACAATATCACATGCACCATAACAATCCATTAATTAATTATGAAATTAATTTGTCCAATTTAACAATTTCATTTTCACATCAGTCCATTAAATATTCACAAAAATTCCATTAATTAATTCAATAATTGATTCACAACATCAATCCCATTAATCCAATTCAAAAATATCAATATCCCCATAATTAATACAAAAATACCAATATCCCTCTAATTAATTCAGCAATTAATTATTCCAGTTCAACAATCCCAATATATTCACAATTAATTCAATAATTAATTATTCCAATTGAATAATACCAATATCCCCATAATTAATTCAAAAAATAATTATTTAAATTCAACAATCCCAATATTATCATAACAAATTCAACAATTAATTATTCTCATCCAACAATCTAAATACCTCCAATTTCATAATCCCTTAATTAATTAATTCATTTCAAGAAAATAAATTTCTAACCATCTGATATAAATTATAAAATTACATACATGTAATAGAAATAAATACTATGGGATTTGAATAATATACCATGTACCTCAAGATTTTTCACAAATGCTCACCGATAGAAATTCACAATTTAAGAGGAATGATCAAGAACACAACAGAAAATGAGATCTAGATATAAAACCTAGATCCAAGATCAAACAAATCAAGATCCAACAAACTTATATCTATATCTATCAAAATAGAGTAAACAATCCATCCAAAGGATGAGAGAAACATGGGATAGAGGTAGTAAACCACATGATATTAGGATCTCTTACTAGGAGGGGTGCATATATTTAATCTAGGTATCGAATCATAAATAATAGAGGTCAAGAGCCTTAGTAATTCATTTAAGAGCCTACAAAATTGAGAGGAAACAATAAGGGTTTATTTTGGTCGAAATGGGGTGAATTATAGGTGTTTGGGATTTTAAAATCTAATTTTTAGGGTAATTAAATACAGGCGCACGGTTTCCCAGGAAGGGGAGAAAAATTTACCTATTTGTACAACTATTTTAGGGGGGTTCATAGTTTCTCCTATGAGGGTGCATGATTTGACAAACTATGTGCCAGCTGTGTCTATCCCATCTATTTAGGTCTGCATGGTTTGCTGGGTTAGGGCGCATGGTTTAGGAAAATCATGTGCCAACCGTGCACCACCTATCCTCCTTAAAAAAATTTCAAATTTCACCCAAAACAGCCCAATAATAACCCAAAAAAAAGTATTTAAAATAAGGAAAAAAGTATCAATAAATGATCCCATTAGATCAACAAAAAAGGTTGGGATCGGACAATATGTCCTCTAACACCAGGATAGTAAGCTCTGACTATCTTTCTATCCACGGGTGAAAATCCATACATTGAAGTAACTGAGTAACTAGTGCCTTCTTCAAACCATGCTTTAATCATGAAGTGAAATATGGTTCAAGATCTAAAACAACATTCCAAGGTTCCTCATGTAAACATACTATCTCCTAAATATACAAGTCACCCACCTAGTCAATTATGAAATTATCCTGAATCGATAAGAAATGAACTACTTTGGTAAATAGATACACAATCACCCAAATAATTTTATTATTCTAAGGAATCATTATAAGACCTACCAAAAAAAATAGTAAAATCATCCCACTTTAATGAAATGATGGGAAATAGATGTAAAAATCCACCTAGTTGTTGATGCTCATCCTCTACCTTCTAATAGGTGTGATATAATTTCATGAAACCTACAATCACATTTTTACTTCATTGCCACCAATATTGTATATGAATATCCTAGTACATCTTCGTGAATCCAGGGTGCACCACCTACTTTGTAGAATGAAACTCACATATCAGCTCTTCATGAAAACAAGTGGGTACAACATCACAACTAGAAACATGAATAGTATCATCCACATCAGTTCCAATTAGAATGTGGCTCCACACCTTCAAAACTATCACTCAAATATAGGATTTATGAATCCTTATAATAAATTATCTTAACATGGTTAATAAGAGATGGCTCAACTGATAATCACATGACTTTCATCAACCCATGGTCCTCCTAAACACTTAGATACATATCATCAAAAAAATCCAACATTTTCCACTATAAAATAGACACCTAAACCATTTGACTTTGTGTCTTTGAACTCAACTCATCTTCAATACTGTTTCCCTTCCCTAACATGTAAGTTAACTCGATTTCAAAATATATCATCTACTCAACCCATATCCACTACCAAAGATTCAAATAAAACTTGGAAAATATATACTTAAGGCTCTTATGTTTGGTATAAACAATAAACTTCTCACCCAAAATATAATCCCACCAATATTTCAAGGAATTTACCACTAAGGCCAACTCATGATCATGCATAGGGTAGTTCCATTCATGTGGCCTCAACAACCTTGATCCATACACCATGAATCAATATCTCTCTATCAAAACTACCCTAAGTCCAATCCTAGATGAATCAAAAATCAAATTATACTCTTTATTTGGATTGGATAAGATCAATATTTGTGTATTGGTCAAAATTTTATTTAGATCCTAAAAGCATTCACACAAGCTTCAAACCACACAAACCTTATACACTTCCTGGTCAAGTTAGAGAGCAGTGCTTCCAAGTGATAATATTATTTTAAGAACCTTCATTAATATGTTAGAAATCCTAGAAAGTTTCAAATATCAAAAAAAATTATTGGGTTGATCCCAAGAAACAACTACTTGAACCTTCTCTGGGTACACTGACACACCTTCCTCTGTGATGATATGACCCAAGAAATGTACCCATTCGATCCAGAATTGACATATTGATAGCTTTTCACATAGTCAATTATTTCTTAGTGTAATCTACATGATGTAAAGATATTGGTCATGATCATCATGAGTCTGGAAGTACACCAACATGTCATCCAAAAAAACAACTACAAATTGATCCAAGTATGGGTGAAATATTTGGTTCATCAAATCTATTAACACAACATGTTCATTAATCAACCTAAACAACATTACGATGAACTCATATAAACCATACTTGCTTTTGAAATAATTTCATGATATATCAAAAGGTCTAACCCTTAGATTATGAGACCACAATCTCAAATTAATTTTGGAAAACACTCAATCACCCTTTCAGCTAGTAAAAAATATCATTGATGCATGGAAGAGGGTACTTGTTTTTAATCAACATCTGATTCAACTTATGGTAATCAACACATTACCACAAATTTCTCTCATCCTTATTAGAAAACAAAAACATATATTACTATGGTGATGTTATCGGATGGATAAATACCATATTCTATAATTCCTTCAGTTGAGTTTTAAGGTCTTGAAGCTATGTTGGTTCCATTCTTTAAAGAATAATAGATATTGGCTCTTCTCTCAATGTCATCTTAATTGTAAACTCAACCTCTCTCCCAGGTGTAAACCATAGAAAATAATCTAGAAACACAAACTAAAATTGGTTCACTATAGTATGGAATACATCATTCTCGACTCCCACATCATCAAGCATAAAACGTTTTTTTGGATCTGTGATCTCACACAATTTTTGATGAGTTGTTCCTTCATGACCTTCCTATATATTTCATTCCCCATGATGTACATGAGTGTCACATTTAGGATATATAAACCTCACTCTCCAATGGTAATGTTCATTGTGATCCTGGTATGAAACTAACTAGTCTATTCATGATGTTAGGTAAAAACATTTCATCTCAAGCACGTACATGTCCCAAAGTAGATGGTATGTATCAACCCCAGTTTCAAGTAATTAGCCCTTTATTTATATATTTTAATAATAAAGTTATTGGATCATGTTTATGAAGGTTTTTAGGAGTTTTGATAAGTTTTGGGGGATTTTCTAGAGGTGCAAGATTTGATAAAGGTTAGTAGAAACCATACACCACCTCCTATGAAACCATTAAAATGAAACAATAGGAACTGGTTGGGTTCATAGTTTGGCTAAATTGTCTTGTCACCCAGGAGAAACCATGTGATTTTGGATAGAGGGATTTAGCATGGTCGGTGCATGGTTTGTCTAATAGTGTGATCCAACCATGATATGTGTTTTTGGAGTTAGTAGCCAGTTCATGATTAGTGTACAATTTTCCTAACCATGTGCCCAAAAAATTTATTGTTAAAAAAAGATCCAAAAATTATGGATCTAACTTAGGTTCCCCCTTAATGACTCTTTTTCCCTTAATCTAAACCTAACATGATTTCCACTCCTTTAAAAGGTTGTAGAGACCCTTTCTCTTGATCTGGGAGTTATCCATTGGTGAATCATGGTGTGTTGGCAGCCATATTCCTTGATAAGTGCTTATTTTTTATTATTTTCCTTAGTTTTATTCTTTTTCCCTCTATTAGATTCATGGATATAATCCTTTTTGGATTTATCCAAGTTGTTTGATGAAAATAATGATGAGATATGGATTTTTTATGGTAGGAAATAAGATCAAAGGTTTTTTTGGATTTTCAAGTAGAGTTTGTTAAATAATTTATGTCGTTATTTATTTTCACCTAAGTTTCGAGGTATGTAACATTACCCTCGAATCCTATTAGATAGAACTTAAAGGATTTATTTCAAATGGATTAAATTTATTGATTTATATTGAGAAATTGATACGAAATGTTTTATGTAAACCTTACTTAGTGATGGTTTATGAAATTGTAGAAATTGGTGGTTTGTGGAAAGTGAAATTGGTTTCATAATTTTAAAATGATGATTTTGAAATTGTGTTTGATTTTGATGCATGGAAAATTGGTTGAAAAAAGTTTTCAATCAAATAATTTTTTTATTGAAATGGCTTGGCATTTTTGGGTTGGCATGGTATTTGGAATGCATGGTTGTTGTGAGTTCATTTCATTGACATGACCCTAGACAAGGGGCATAAACCATTGGGGTATAATTTTGTGGCCTTGTATAAGGGGTATGTGCCATTGGGTCACATGAGATATAGTTACCATGTGATGTCTTGGTAGATCAGTAAGATACCACTCATGAGTATTGAATGTTCCTCAGAGTATTCATGTGTCGGTGTGTGGATCATTTATTGGGTATTCCAAATGGAAACGTGAAATAGTTTTAAGACCTGTTTGGTTTCCTTCCATGGAAAATTGTTTTTCTTTTAAATGGTTTTAGTTTTGATACAAACTGATTTAATTTTTTTGAACTATTTTATATATATATTAAAACTTGTTATATCATAGTGGCATGAGTTGGGAAGTCATTGGGGGAAGACCTACTATGTTTTACACTCACCCCTTTCTTCGAAACTTTTTTTTGTATTTTCTTTATATCGAGACATAGGTAAAGGAAAGGTAATCATTTATTTAGTTATGTATCATGATACCTTGGTCATGAATTGTGGATTTTGATCTTGGAGAATGTTGCGAGTAATTGATTTGATGTAATTGGAGTCCCTGTAGTTTTTGATTTTTTTGGTTTCCCTTGTATACTCTGATATAGTTTAGTCTTTGTTGTTGGATTTTTTATTTTGAGTTGTATTACATTTATATAGTGGTTTTTTAATGGTTATCTCATTCGGTTGGTTTATCATTAAATGGAAACTAATCCCCCAACTTTTTATGAAGCACTTAGCATTTATTTCTAGCCTTTGGTGTCTTGGGTATGGTACCAAAGGCATAGTAATGTCTCTTCCTCTTCCTAATAAAATGGTTGAGGGGTGGGATGTTACAAATGGTATCTGTTTTTTTAGTCCTAGAGTTGACAAATAATTCTATTTTTTTTTGTGATGGTATCAAGGACTATGAACATATGAACTTTAATTGTATAGAATAAAGAGGAATAACTAACCTATTTATGATTAACTTCAATTTACAAGGGAGTTTTGGGTACATGAGTGTTTTGAGACACTTATCGGATTGTTAACCTTGTTTTCAGGGGTTTAGCCAATGAGAATAATGTGACATACATTGATAAAAATTACTTCTCACTAGGAGTGAATATTTCATTTTTAGTAATGATTTATTATTTGGTGATGAAAAATGATGATTTTTGAAAATAGTTAAAAATGGTTTGAATTTCAAATAGCATGGTGGAATTTTCAAAAATTATTTGGAATTGGAAAAATGTTCAATTTTGGAAAGCCTTTTTAGGACATGTGTTATGTGGAAAATTTAAAATTTATAATCCTTTAGTTGATATAGATTGGGACTATATAGAGTTTTGTTTTGGATATAGAAAATGGCACGAGTTAGGTGTAGAAGAAACCAACCAAATGAGGCTCCTGAGAATGGGGTTGCACCTGTGCCACAAGTGAACCAATATATGGTTCATAATATTGTCCAAGATTTTAAATATATTGATAAAGATAACTAAAGGGATGAACCAAGGAAATTGGATCATTCCATTAAGTTCTAAAATAATAATCCACCCATCTTTCGAGGTGATTTGTATCTGAAAAAAGAAATGGTGTGGATGAATAGGGAGAATTGAATATTCAATTTCCTAGGCACACTAGCTGAGATGAAAGTCATGTTGGAAAATTGTATGATGAAGTATCTAGCATGTGAGTAATGGGATTTAATGGTTCAAGATAAATTAGCCAAAGGAACTACATGGGAGGATTATGATGATTTGTTCAATAAACAATTCTATCCTCACACATTCAAGATTTATAGAATGATGTATTTTTTTAGTTTAAAGTAGGAAAATATCTTAATGACATAGTATGTGGTTAAATTTTTTTATTTAGTCCAATTTGAACCAATATTTTCTTCATGTGAATCCTTAAAGGAAATCATTTTTTAATCACAGTTGAGGGAAAATATTTTCTCAAAGATTTTCATGTTTTGTATAACGGATTATATCGAGATGGTTATAAGAGTGAAGATGGTAGAAAGAGGAATATCATGAATAATGAGTGGAGGAAGAATTTTTATACCTTTGGGAAATAGTGGGAACTCTAATGCTAGGACTAAGAGGAAGAGGGACTCCTATTTCCAAGGTAGTGGGATAACTCGGAATTAGACATTAGGATATAAGAATCTTCCTCCTAAAGAAAAGAGAAAGCATGGATGTTTTTAATTTGGTTATTTTGATCACATGAAGTGTGATTGTGTGACACCACCTTGAGAATGCCATAATTTCAACCATATAAAGTATCCTCAGTACTATTTTCATAGTGATCTAATGTCAGATGCTAGGGAAATATCCCATGTTTCATAGATTTTGTATTGTTCAATAGTATTAGGGAAAAAGAGTAATTCTTGTCAGTAGAACCAATCTATCCATGGTGATTACAGGAATATTGTGACTCCTCAAGTAGTGAAATCTCAATAGAGTAATAAAGTACAAAGTGAAGCAAGTAAGAAATTGTATAGAGATGATAATGTGATTGTGGATGATGAATCTGGACCATCGATAGTGATAGGTACATTTCTTTTCAATTATAACATTATGAAATATTTATTTTATATAGATTCATCCTATTAATTTCTTTCTTCTCATTTTCTTTATCTTTTTGTTTTTCATGTTGTGATGATGTCTTCTATTTTGAAACATCAAACTCATCTTGTACAAAGATAATGTTATCCCTTTGTGTCAAAATCATTTTCTATAACTATAGATGGGGATAAATTGATATGGTATTTCTCTATTCTTGAGAAGGTTTTATATGACATAATCATGAGTATGGAATGGTTGAAAACCTTTAAATCTCACATCAATTGTTATACCTAAAGGGTTAGTTTTACAACTGATGATGGCATTGAGGATCTCTTTAGAGGAGAACAGAATATAAAGGTAGGTACAATAGGATTTTTGGCACCAACAGTCAGAACTATCTTATACCATTTGGTAGTTTTTACCTTGGAATTTGAGGATGATATTAGAGAAAGCGGTTTTTGATCAATTTTTTATCAATTTTCATATAAATTTATCAGGTTTTCCACACACAATAGAAGTGGAGTTTATGATTGATATCTTAATAGGGACCAATCCTATCTCACGTCCATCTTATTGGATTCCACCAATATAATTAAGAGAATTTAAATTCAAGATGGAAGAGTTATGAAGAAATGGGTTCATTAAGCCTAGTACATCTCCCTGGGAATCACTAATTTTTTCTGTGAAAAGGTGAATGGAACTTTAAGGTTTTGTATACATTATCATAAGATTAACCAAGTTGTGAAAAAAAATCAGCATCCAATTCCATGAATTGATGATCAGTTAGAACCATTTAGGGGATCCCATTAGTTCTATAAAAATTAAATTCATTCAGAATATACACAATTTCATGTTCAAAAGGAGGATATTGGAAAGACAACTTTCAGAAGTAGATATGGCCATTATGAGTATGTGGTTATGCCTTTTGGTATTAAGAATGCACAAGCTATCTTTATGAAATTTATGAAAAATATATTTAAAAGGTATATATATTATTTCATGGTGGTGTTTGTGGATAAAATATTAGTGAATTCAAGGAAAAAGGCTAAGCATGAGCATCACTTGGCGATAATGTCTTGAATTTTTCAAGATCATTATTTGTATGCAAAACATTCAAAGTGTGTTTTTTTTATTAAAGAGGTGTGTTTTATAGGCCTTGTTATATTTGAAAGAGGTGTTTCTATGGATCTAGAAAAGATAGAGGCTTTGATATCTTGGTAAATACCGAATAATGTCTTTGAGATATAAAGTTTCCTTTGATTAACTAGTTCTTATCGATGTTTTTTTCATGAATTTGCAAGACTATATTCACCAATGATAGATTTGAAAATGAGTGGTATTACATTTCAATGGAATGATGAATTTTAGAAGTATTTTCAAGAACTTAAAGTTCTCCTTAAATCAGCACCAATATTGATATTTTTAGAATCAGTATAGGGTTATGAGGTGTATTGTGATGCTTTGGGATCAGGGTTGGGATGTGTACTCATGTAGGGTGATCATTTTGTTTCTTAAGTCTCATGAAAACTACAATTTTATGATAAGAACTACCCAACCCATGATTTTTAATTATTTATTGTAGCCCATGATTTGAATACTTTGTGTCATTAACTATTTACTGAGAAATTTACAGTTTTTATAAATCATAATAGTTTGAAACACATTTTATCACAAAGATATTTGAATTTGAGACAAAGAAGATGGATGGAGTATGTCCAAATTTTTTACTTTGACTTGATGTATACACAAGATAAAATAAATTTGGTTGTGTATGAATTAAGAAAAAACTCATATAGTCAGTTGGAGAAAGAGGATTTAGTCTGTGTTTGTTGATGTCAATGATAGATGACATGCACTTGGATTGTGAAGATCGAGGTAGTGTTTTGGTTTTATTCCTGGTTTATTTTTTTATTGATTTGGTTTAGAAGGTTAAAGGGGAACATGCATATAATTCTGAATATGTTTCAATGAGGTCAAAACTCAATATTAGGGAGACCATTGATGGATGGATGATGGATGGGAGTTTAGTTTTGTGGTTTCAAGATTGGATGGTCATACCTATGGATTTTCATGAAAAACTTCTTCATGATTACCACCATTCTAGATGATTTTTCCATCTTGGAATATAAAATATTTATAAGTAATTGAAATCACAATTTTGGTTGGTTGGTAAGAAAAATGAAGTGACTAAGTCCATTTTGAGATACCTCACCTATAAGTGGGTTAAGTTAGAGAATCAATGGCCAGTGGGTATGTTGTAGTCATTAACTATTCTTGTTTGGAAATGAGAGCAGATAGCAATGGATTTTTTGATAAGTCTCCCAAGGAGGGTTTAGAAACATTATTCCATGTGGGTGATGGTGAATCTAATCACAAAGTCATCCGATTTCATCCCTATTCACAAATCGTGGATGGTGGAGGACTTTTCTAAAATCTAAATATGATAAGTTGTAAAGAGGCATGGCCTACAAGTTTTGATGGAATTAGAACAAGACCTGAGGTTTATTTATCATTTTTTAAAATCCTAATAGCAATCCATTTGGACTCAGTTGACTATGAGAACAACATTTCATCCTCAGATGGATGGAAAATTTGATACGAAAATACAAACATTGAAAGGAATGATTCAGGCATGTATAATGGATTTTGGTGGCTCATGGGAGGATCACATACCATTATTTTAGTTCCCGGATAACAACAGTTATCAGGTCTCAATACATATGGATCCTTTTGAATAATTTTATCAGAATCATTTTCCTTATCCAATTTTTTACATGGAAACAAGTGAGACTTCACTGGTTGGACTGATCCTTGTGCAAGAGAAAACAGAGAAAAATCAGTTGATCAAGAAGATAATGGATATGACATAGAGTCATCAAAAAACACATGTGAGTCATCATCTATGACCTTTGTCGTTCTAGGTGAGTGATCATGTGTTCTTTATAATCTCTCTAGGGATTGTACAACTTCATTTTGGGAAGCATGGAAAGTTATCTCCTAACTAAATAGTCCATTTTGAGATACTTAAATGGTTTGGTGAGTTGGAATATTAGTTGGATTTTACAAAAAGGTTTATTTTACTACATAATGCATTTCATGTATCTCAATTGAAGAAGTATCAACCTAATCCTGACCATGTGATTTTATAGGATCACATTTCCCTAGATATGGATGCAACATTGGTTCTTGTGCCTGTGTAGATTGTGGATAAGAAAGATAAAGTATTTTATGGTAAAATCATCAGTCTAGTGTGGGTTTTATGGTAGTAGGGTCAGATTCTGGAAGAAATAAGTGAACAAGGGAAGGAAATGGTTGAGAAATGGATTAATCTCTTTTAGGATAATGGTGGGTTTCAAGTTTTCGAGGATGGAAAGACCGATGGTGGGGAGAACTTAGCACCCCCCATTTTTAGGTAATTAACCATTTATTTATGTATTTTAAGTATATAAATTTATTAGGTTAATTTTGGGAAGTTTTGGAGGAGTTTTTATAGGTTTTGGGGATTTTATAGAGGTGCATAGTTATTAGAAACGGTGCATCACATCCCACGAAAACGTGCAAATGAAACAGTCAACACTAGGTAAGAAATGGTATTCCCAAACCATGAGTCCACCCAGGAGAAACCGTGTGAGCCAACCATGTTAGAGGTGTTTGGAGGTAGTGTCTAGCACATAGTTAGCGCACATTTTTCCTAATCGTGGTCCCTAACCATGAGAAAATTTAAAAAAATACCCCAAAATAGTGGATCAAACTTGGTTTACCCTCTTAAGGTATTTTTCCCCACATATGACCCTAACATGATTTAAACTCCTTCGAAAGTCTAGAGACACTCTTCCTCTTGATCCTATATTGACCTGTTGGTGAATCTTGGTGCATTAGAGGCTGGATTCCTTTGTAAGTGCTCGTTTTTTGTTGTTTTCCTTGGTTTTCTTCATCTTACCTCTCTTGTTTTCATGGATCAAATTTTTTGGGGATAGATTCATGTTGTTTGATTTCAATAATTATGAGATATGTTTTTTATAGTGTGGAATAATATATAAGGTTTTTTGTAGTTTCAAGTTGATTTTGTTGAGGAATTTGTGTTGTTATTCATTTTCAACTAAGCTTCGATGTAGGTGTCTTCATTCTCGGATCCTCTTAGTTTGAGCTTGAATGATTGATTTCAAATTGATTGAATTTATTAATTTAAATTGTGAAATTGATGTGCTTTTTTTATGGAAACCCTCTTTAGTGATGGTTTGTGAAATTTTAGAAATTGGTGGTTTTTGTAAAGTGCAATTGGTTTCATAATTTTAGAATGATGAAATTACAATTTTGTATGGTATTGATTCATGGAAAATGTTTTCAATAAAAACTATTTTATTGAAATGGCTTGGAATTTTTGGGTTGGCATGGTATTTAGAAAACATAATTGGTGTGAGTTCATTTCGTCTACGAGACCCTGGATAAGGGGTATGTACCATTGGGGTATAATGATGTGTCCATGTAGAAGGATCATGTTCCATTAGGTTACTTTAGATATGATTACCTTTTCAGGACTTGGTAAATTGATGAGAGACTACCCATGAGTATAAAATTATCATGAGAGAATGCATGTTTGGGTGTGTGGATCATGTATTGGGTAGGCCAAATGGAAACATGAAATTGTTTTAAGACTTATTTAGGCTCCTTACAAGGTAATTTTTTTTAAATGGTTTTTATTTTGATATAAATTGATTTTATTTGTTTGGAATTGTTTTATATAAATGTGAAGACTTGTTCTATCCTAATGGTGTGAGTTGGGAAGTCATTGGGGAAAAAATTCAGAGTTTTATACTCACACCCTTATTGGTAACTTTTGTGTGTTTATAGATTTTTTATATAGAGATATAGGTAAAAGAAAGGTATCTTATTTCTTTAGTGATTTATCTTGATACCTTGGGCATGGCTTGTGAAGTTGGAGCTTGGAGCATGTTGGGAGTTGTTGAGTTTTTGTCTTTGGTGTCCCTATAATTTTTTAGTTTTGTTGGTTTGGATCCCATTGTATACTATAATATAGTATGGTATTTTTTGTTATATTTTTTATACTTTTGAGTTTCATTACCTTGTACTCATGTATCATATAGTGGTTTATTGGTTATGGTTATCTTGTTTGGTTGTTTTATATTTAAAGATAAAATATCCCCCAACATTTTATGAATCCCTTGAAATTTATTGTCAATATTTGGTGTCTTGGGGATGTCACTTATGGACTAGTGATGTCTCCCACTTTTCCCAAGAAAATGGGTGAGGGACAATATGTTACAAAGTACCCACCAACCTTTAGGGAACACTCCTTACATTGATGAATACCCTATGATTTCACCCCCAATGGTGTATCGATAGATATCAACCCAAATATAAACTCCAATACAAAATCCAAGTCACAGACAAACTAGGAAGATATGAAAGAATGAGTGACTCCTATATCAAATAAAGCACTAGAAAGCATAGAAGCTACAAGAATTGTACCTCAGATATTCAATGTTCTACCTCAGCACCATTGGGTGTAGGATGAACTACATGTAGCTGACCAATACTTATGGATTGAGATCCTGTTTGGGTCTCATGCCCTGCACTACCCTATTGATATTGTCTCTCTAGTCCCAGAGCGTCGCATCATCCACTCTGACCAGTATGTCTAGTAGAACTCCAATCACCTAACTGATATGGGGTAATAAACCCCCAACCTGCACTATGCATCAGTCTAGATCCTCCATCATTTCCCACCTATTGAGGGTTCCTATATAACTTTTGTACATGTACCATTTTTCTTCATTATCAGAACTTGGTTTCTGGTCAGTGACACTGACTACACATGTGTCCCAACCTTCCATAATGATAGTAGAACACCTGATCACTACCTTTAAAGGCTGACCCTCTACCCTAACTATTCTATCCACTGTAGCCCTAGAGAAAGATTTCAAAATTAAGCTTCTTGATATCAGAAGTCGTACCATTGGACCACCCATATGAAACCACATAACCACCACTGGAATCCTCTTTCATATTTCCTTATGGAATGAGGGCCAAATCCACCACCTTAGTAAACCACTTTAAATAGAAGTTTTTTACCATGGACTTGATCTCACATCTAATTCTATCCTAAAAAATCTCATTATTACTACCTCATCCCCTATTAATGTTGTAATAAAGTGTTTTAAGTCGGTGTAGAGGATAGATTAATACATCACAGACATAGTCCCCAGATTCAACCTCATATATTTCACAGCTCTCTCCTATCTTAAAGTCTTTGGATAAAAATATTCCAAAAACATTTCCTAGAAATCCTTCTACATCAAACCATTGACCTACTCAGTCTGAACTTGGATATCCCACCTGTAATTCACTATTCCTCATAGAATATATGATATCAAATTGACCCTCTTCTTAGGAGGAGTCTCTAAGTGGTATAGAATCATCTAGATAGACTATATCCAGAACTATTCTTCCTCAGGTCCACCCTCTCTAGAATAGGTCAGAAGGTACTATTGCTGAAACTCTCTCACCATGTCAAGCATACTCATCAAAACCCACACTAGGCCGCTCTCCATAAACTATATAAAATAGATAAGTTCGCAGGAAACTTCTCTTCACGCAATAAAATGGAATCTATGGGGGGATCTTATCCCACTACCATAAGATCATTCTTGAGGATGTCCTCCTATCACCCAACTGGTAAAGTATGTTATAGTGGCACCTATCTACAATTCCAAACACACATCTCAAAACACACACCGAAAAACACATAACATATAGTTTCCATAGTTTATAGAAAAGTGACTCGCTACTAACCAGTATCAACCCACTCCGCAAACACTATCCCCACGTATATAGTCACATCTCTATCACTACCCTAAACCATCTCTATAATTTTTTATGGATAAAACAAGGTAAAACTAACTTTCATTATCAAAATCCATTCATTACACACCATTTTAGAATTTTTCATTTGAAAAAACTTAAATATTTCTCATTTAGTCCCCTTTTTAACCATCTTGATTTATCAGTTTTCAATTGATAAAATTTTCAAATTCCCTATTAGGCACTATTTTCTTAAAACTATAAGTAAACTAGAAAATCATTTTCATTTCCCAAAACACAACCATAACCTGCTTTTCCATTTGTGCCTAATATGATTCATGTCACATATAACCGTGAGTGTCTAAAATGATGCATGAATATAAAAACCTAACTCTAGGTTGGGCCATGAATAACACCTTATAAAAAACATCACAAAAAAAGGGAATCACCCAAGGTGAAATAACATCCAATGGTAACAACAAGCATAAAAAACAATAATCCCACCCTATATACTTGGGTTTTCTCCTTCACATGTGTTAGATAATCCCAAGAACAGTCTCATTTAAAAGACCCCACACATCCTAATATCCCATATACATTCTGAAATTATAATGAAATAGAAAAGAAAACTCCTATGATTCAACTTTGTAACATATCAGCCTAAGTTCCAATAAACCAGTTCCCCAAGTCAGTGTGCCACATGATCTCAGGAGTGCCTCCCCATATTATAGAGACTTTTGACTAGCAATGAGGGTCTATGGGGTATTCAAGGAGGATATATCCTCTTTACTAGAGTAAAACAATAATGGGAAACAAGATAAATAATATGCATGTAATAATGATTAATAGCCATGAATCATATAATAAATTCTTCAAAATGGGTACAAACCCACAGTCATACAAAAAAAATTCCATGTCATGATAATTTCAAGTGACATAAAAACCCCAAAATAAAGATACAAAATAAAATACCTAAAAATGGGTCCCAACGCCATATCTATTTCCTTAATCCATGTTACATTCCATATCCTATCTCAACCATCTATCATGGGGACTTTTCCTTTATCCTGAACTGCATCAATAAAGTCTTTTCAAGTACCCAATAGTGGCATGACCATGGTGTGAGTACAAATTAGTAAGCCACCACAAACAGTGACTATAATAATATATATTCAAAAAAATTATATGATGATGTGACAAGAATAAACAAGACTCTGAAAATAAACAAGTTTCCTGTTTAAAATTATTCATTAGACTCTTTTCCCTTGGGTTCCATCATAACAACCGACTACTAAACCCACCTAGGCTTACACCTGAGGTCTAAACCATACATAATGTGGTTTATAAGTTTACATCAAAATGGAATTTATTTATTATTCCAATTAAACAATGAACCATGGAGATTCAATCTAGTTTTCAAACACAGTTCCATACCTTAGAAACTTAAAACATAGTCTGACATCCAAAATCATACAATACATTGATATATCCAAGAGAATATTTCTAGACAGACCTAAGGGTGGGGAGCCTCAGTCCAATATTAAATCCATACCATTTATCAATCATTATAATGTTCATAATCCATGAACTTTTAAATAGACAATAACAACAAGGGTGAACCTATTTATTTATCACATTACCGAGGTTCATCACATTCAACTCTTTACTGAATTCCATAAATAGTCAATTTAATCATTTATGCACAATTATAACCATTGGTCACCCTTTAAAAGCATTTACCCACAAGGAAACGCCTTTTTAACCATTTATCACATTTACCCATTACATGGTATAACTCATTTAACTTCAACATGTTAAGTCAAAAAACTACATATTTCACATTAGCATAATAAAAGTAAAATTGGTTTAATCTCAAAAACCAATTAATTCATAAATTAAAAACTCATTTTCAATATAAAAGGAGTGAAACTCCCCTGGAGTGTCCCTTTAGTGTCAGTTTAATCATCCTCAATGGACCCAATGGGGTCATGAGGGGTCCAACACATCATTAAAACACCCAAACTATCATTTCATCCCAAGGGATTAAATAAGTAGAATAATGGAACCAGTACACAACCAAATAAACATGGATAAACAAAAAAGACTACATTATATAACTTGTATACCACCTATCTCATGTTCATAAACAAGAACTTTCTCAATCATGGCACTTGATTTTAACTCAAACAACTTTGAAAGAATAAACATAGAATCCACTAAAAAAGGGTTTAGAGGCTTCCCAAGGAGAAGAAATAATGCACCAAGGTTCATATAGGATATAGAAGTAATATTATTGATAAAATCACTTGAATCTTCAATTCAAAATAAATGAAACTTCAAATTAATACAAATTGAGGGATTAAATTCCTTGGAATAGGGGAGATCTCCAAGTTCATCACTCAAGATGCTAGAGGTGGGAATGGGATGAAAATCGGGTAAGAACCCTTAAATCCCAAAGATGAAAAATGGGATGTTTCCCCACTTTAATGAGGTTAAAGGTTTGGCTTCATGGTTAGCCAAACCATGCACCAACCATGCACCACCATCTATACAAAAGGGGGACTGGGTCACATAGTCTCCTGGGGAGCCATCACAGTTTGGAAAACCATGCAGAGGTTCTGCATTTGACTATTTACAAATTTGAATGGTTTCCAATCTCCCCATTCATGGATTTTAAACCATAAACCCTCACCCTAAAATATTTATGGTTAAGGTGCATGGTTAATACTACCTATTCACCAACTATGCACCCTACACAATAAAGCCACTTTTCTTCCTCTTTCGATTCCCAAACTCCTAAGACACCTCCGTGTCCCCTCATATTCTTGGGAAACATTTCACTAACCATTATAAAGGTAGTTAACTAAAAATTTAAAAAAATAACATACCTCCTTGAATGTTCAAGATCTTACATTAAAAATTCCCTTTCCCACTTTTCAGGAGGGATTTTTATTATCATTTTTTTTATGTAGGATTTCAAGAAAGGTATTTTTGAAATGTTAATTCATTTTTTACTAAACCAAACAATAAATTGTGATGAAAAAATTTATTAAATGGGGGAAGAATGTGTCACCCCAAGTTTTTAAAATAATACTATGCTCGATAGATTTCTTAGCATAAAACGCTGATCTTTATGCAAATTGATATGTACCATGAAATTTTATTATGAAAATACAATTACTATAAATTAGCTATTAAATTGGTTGGTATGGATATGATTAAATAAATTATATATATATATATATAAAGTTCCTACTTAATATATGTGTATTGATAAATTATTAGTAAATTATCACTCACCTTTTAATAATGCCAATTTATTCTTCAAAAATGTGTTTTCTTCATAAATTTCTTTTATTGATTTTCATGGGAAAATAATATAAAAAATTTATAAAAAATTATAAATTTTATTTCATAAAAATTATATAATTATTTAAATTATAAAATAAAATTTATCTATTGGTGATTTTTTGTATTTTTCATAAAAGTTTTATTTTTCAATTAATTCTAAAAAATAATAATTTTTGTTGAAAACTATATTTTATTTATGAGTATTTACAAAGTTAAATTATATTTTTTATTAGTTTTAATGTTTAATTAATTAATTTTTATTAAAAATAATATAATTATAACCTTTTAATGACTTGTATACTTTTATATAGTAAAAAAACATTCTACACAAAAAAAATATTTTTTCTAAAAAACTTTTCTTTTAATGCGTCTCACGTGTCTAATTTTAAATTAAATTTTGAAACTTATGTGAAACTAATCTTGAAAAATAGATTTAATATTTGGAATTAAGAGGTCCAATTTTTGTTAAATATTCTTCTTTTATTTTTAGTCATTTTAAATAGTAACTATAGTAATTAATTATCATCACAGTAAGGGTAAATTTGGTAATTAAGGTTAAAAATAATATGATAAAGACTAAAAATTAACCCTGCAACTTTCATTTATCATATTTTATGAATGGATTCCAGCCATGTACATCCAAGTCATGAATATATGGACACCTGGTTCCATATTTCATTTATTTTGACCATTATAATAATTAACTAAAGGATAAATACAAAAATGTCACTTTCTTGCTTTTAATAACTATAATGTTTTGTGGGAGGGATAAAAAAACATATGTTTAGTTCGAAATATTAATTATAAATATATTTTTTTTAATCATTTTAATTTATTTATAATTTTTAATAAAGAAATAATTACATCAAATTCTTATGAAACACTAACATAGTATTTATTCAATTTATAGAAAAATAAAATAAATGATTTAAAAAAATTAAAAGTAATATAAATTGAATGAATTATTTTGTTAAAAAAAATTTAGATAAATATAACATTTTATTTATTTTTAAATGATTTTATTCTAATTCCATTGATTTTTGTGTTTTTTTTAATTATAAATTAAATGAATAGTTCCAAAAATGACATTAATGATGTTTTATGATAAATATTATTTTATTAAATTATTTAAAATTTCCAAAAAATATTATACTCAGCCAATTTTTTTTAATATGTTATAAAATATTAATAAAATTACATTTATTGGATAATTTTCCTAATATAGTAACTATCTTTACCCATAAAGAGTAAAAACTTTCTTATCATGGTAATTATAAAAAAGGGTTAATGTGGGTTAAAAGAAATAAATAAGGGTAAAAACCTAATCTAAACTTTTAAAAAATTTATTATATGACATTATTTTGACTCATAATATTATTATATTTGAATTATATCAGTTTTTATCTTTTTTCCATGAAAATTAATTTAAATTAATTTATTATTTTATGAAATTCCAAAAGTGACCCTCCCCTCAGTTATAAAAGGGAACATCATCTCCTATTTTATTAATACTTCAAAAACATTTTATCTCACCAAATCCTAGCCAAAAAAATCCTTACCACCATTTCCATGTTCTAGATCCCTTTTCTTTATTAGAAGACCCTTAAATGAAGGCTTTGGGTATAAACCAAAAGAGGTTGTCTAAAGAAGATGTATCGTTCTTAACCAAGAATTGTTTATTTCTTATTCAACCTCTTTAAAATATTATTCAACCATGAAAATATAATAACATTAGTATCTTCCATTTAATTATATATTTTTATGTTAATTTAATAATCTACATCCATATCCTCTTCCACAAAATGGGAAATGAAACTATTTTTATGTGTACGGAAGACTGCCCTCTTGCGAATCAATGTAATTCATTTTATATCATCACCTATCATGGTTGTTTATTATGATTTATTTAATATATACATATGATATTCATGAAATATTTATCATTCTTTAAAATTAATATTTCATATGTTTTCTTACTTTTCCATTCATTGAAATATGATAACGTTGTTCATGAGTACATGTGGATTACCACCTCCATGAAGCGATATGATTTTTTTTCATTACCATATCACATTGATGGTATATATAAGTGTATTTTAATAAATAATATGATATTTAGGATATAATTATGATTATTTAAAAATAAAATAACACATACCTTCTTCCATCATTATTGTTGAAAAATGGAAACATTACTCAAGCATGTATATAACCTACCATCTCCAGGATTATAACATAGTTCATTTTTTATAAACATCTTTCAAGTTTGGTTTTAAATGAATAATTTATTTATAAAAATTCTAACTATGTCATTATTATTATTCTATATATTATTAAGAAATAAAATATTTGACTATAGTCAACTTAACAAAGTCGTTTTAGACTTATGAGCCAAATATCATCAAAAGTCCGACACGAACTTAATTGATTAATTAATTATATATAACATGGTATTAAATAAAATAAAATGAATAATGAATTTGAAAAAATTTATTAATAAATTAAATAATTAAATTAAATTTATTATTCAGGAGTTAAATAACGTATGCGACGAGTCAGACGCATGGTAAGGGATTTAGTCTCAATTTCCCTTCATTGATGCATATTTTAAGTTAGAATTCATTTTATTATATCATTCATCATTCAAAATTAGTTTTTTTAAGTTATAATTCATTTTATATTATCCAAGGGGATTTTATTTGAAATTTACCAAGTGGTAAGAATATTATTAACTCAATTTCCATTCATTGGGATATACTTGTACTTACTCATCTTTCTTAAGACATGATTATATTTGAATGGATACCCAAATTGTTTTATTCTATATTTACACTTATTTTTTGGATTTATAGAGGTTAAAATAATTACTTCATGGATTAATTATCTCTCCAAAAGTTATGATATTTATAGGTGTTTTCTTTGTCTCAATCTCATTTTCTTGAGACATGTTTCATCTCATGTACCAAGATTTCCTTTTATGTTGTACTTACTACATCATTAAATAATTTTAACATATTAAATAATTTAATTCATTAGATTTATAAATCCATATAATATTCTATCTTTCAATGACTTTGGATTTTAAAGTTACCGAATGGGTAAAGGATTTATGTCACATCCTCTTTATTTTCAAAATTGTTCATGTTCAAGGTACCTTTGGGGGAAATAATTTACAATTATTTTCTTCATCCATGTCCCTTTTATTCACCTCTGTTGTTGAATTGGGTTTTCAATTTTGTTTTCTATTTCCTCCCTTTTTGAATAAATAAACATAAAAGAAGTTATTAGTGAGTAATACTGATCTTGTATCTCCTTTTACATCTAGAATCCTTCTCTTCCATGTCTATATTTTCCTTAACTTTGAAAGAAATGTTCATCAATGAAAAAATTTTATGTTATGGATTGATTATAAATTATGTATACATTTATCTTATATATATACCTAGCTCATTATCCCTTCCATTTATGGGGTAATAGATACCTTGTGTTCATTTAAAAAATATATCCTTTATGAAAAATTCTTTGATTACAACATGAGGGAAGATTTTGAAACCCATTTCTTTCCATAGGAAATTTTTAGGTTTATTCCATATTATTTATTTCCTTTTTTTTGGAACACATAATCATGTACATGTTATTATGGGTTCACCTGGCTAGTTCTCTAATGCATTGGGTAAATTTGTTGTCTCATGTGAAGTTATGTATGGGATTAGGTGGTAAACATAATCAACTATGGGACTTTTTCAACCATGTGATGTTGTCTTGGTAGTTAGCCTTAACTCATGCTTATGAAATTTTATATGTTTTTACCACTTTCTATTGTTTCCATGATCTTATTATACCATGTTATTTATGTTATGATCTCATGTGATTATTCATGAGTCTTCTCTTTTATGATGTTATGTTATGCCTCGTTATCATTTTTACTTCCTTACTAGGATTTATAGTAGAACCAATTATTTTATATATTCCCTAGGTTATACTATGTAGTTTTAGGATCTCAAAGGGATTTACTAGATCACTATATAGAATAAAAAAATAAATATATTTTTTAGCTTCTTTTGATGTTTTATGTACCTTGTCTTCTAGAGACTCTAGGCCTCACAATCTTTAGGTTGTCATTATTGGATGTTTATGTTAAAAATCATATAATAATATGTGTAAAAGGATTTGGTAACTATAATTACTGTATATGGAATATTTATACATGTTTTTAGCAAGATTTTGTAGTATAAATGTGCGTAACCTTGAGTTCTATGCATGATATGATTCACATGTGTTGTGTGTGTGCACCCTCATGAGACCTATGTTTGATATGATTCACATGTGATGTCTGTGAGTGTCCCCATGAAACCTATACTTGATATGGTTCACATGTGGTGTATGTGTGTGTACCATGTTGATACCTACACTTGATATGACTCCTATTTGGATATGTGTTGGCTATATATATCTTTCTTGAAATGAGATGACTATGAACTACCTTATTATAGCATTGTGCATTATATGTGTAGCTTATCTGCCTCTTTAATTGAGTGACTATATTTAGCTACATGGGATAGTTTCTCCCTTAGATGGGGAGTGTGGATGATGTGATTGCTTTTATTTCATGACTAACATTCCATATTTTTATAACATGGGTTTGATACTCTTATTCTTTATACTATAGTTTGATGTATTATTTATTTCTATTATTGTTGTTGTTGTTTATTCTATTGTATCCTCTATTGGTTATCTATTATTGTGGTAAAAGTATCCCTAGTGTGCCTCTCATTCCCTTACTTCTATTTTCCAACCTATTTCTTATAGGGATTCTCACATGAGTTCATTTGGAACATGGTCTTAGTCTTAGTGATTCAGGTTGGGGTGTTTTATGAAGGAACTGAGAGGGATCATCCATTACACTCACTTGATCATATTAAACCTCATTTGAAGATATAAAATTTCAATACACAGATTTTGGATCATACATAGGGCCAATGGAGAACCCCTAAACCTATCTAGAATAACCTACTAAGTAGGTATATAATTCTCATTATGTCGGTTATGTGATACATAGACCTACCTTTGGAAATATGGGAATGTGGTTCACAACCCTGGGCCTCATGGAGGGATACACGACTCTAATCCATCAAGGAAATATTATGTCAAATTGTTAGTAAAAAATATTTCACTAAACCCTCATGGGGGAGGATTAATAAAACTAAACCATAATAAATCTAAACGAGGTAAATACCATACTAAATCAAAATACATACTGAAAGGTTTGGTGGATTTACCAATAAATGGAAAGGGCACACGACATGTTACATTTGCACATGGTGTGCTTCACATATTCTTAAAATTGTCTATGTGTCATCTCAACACATGGAATGTTTATGTATGTCTATATGGAATGTGAGGTAGTAACATAGTGTGTAGGAACTCATTGGGGTACTTAATGTGTACCCCATCTTCTCGAGTTGTGTACCATTATTGGTATACGTGGTGTACCCTGACACGTACATGGCTTGTGGGGTCACATGGCCTCCTAGCCATGTAATCATGAGTGCATGAAAAGTTAGATAGATAGGTGTCACATGATGTGTGGGTTTGACACACCTTCATGTTATCTTTTTCTCCTCCAAAAACCCTAGTGCCACAAGAAGGTGTCTAAATGGAATGTGTTCTTCCGAACTAAATTCTATGTAGATCAAAATTCTATAGAAATCCAAATATAACTATGAATCACCACTTGTTCCACTGGCTCCTTTGAGTTCATCTCTATATTCACAAATAATTCTTGTAACTCTATTTACTGAGCATGCATCATCATTGGTGGAAGGATTCCAAACACCCTTATCCAGCAAATTGTTCATAGACACAACCAAGTGTACCTACATGATCTGGCTTGCGAAACCACCACCACCTTCACTGCCAAAAAACTTCCCTAATCACCTTAATTCTTCTATCATGTTTCCAATCACAATACTGAAACAAAAAATCAGTCAATTTAAATACCAATGACGAACATTTGAAAAAGAAATGGAGAAAGGCATGAAACACAAAAGTGAGAAAATAGATGTTAATAGTGTTAGGCTTGGAAAACATAATCAATGGTAGAATGAGGAAATAAGTAGGTTTTTGAGTAATATATTAATTAATAATTATAGGATTGAAAATAAAAAATGGGATTATTTAACAAATAATAATCTATAAATCAATTATAAATTAATTAATTCATGTTTGTCACAATAATCTAGAATGAGGAATAAATCCCAACAAAATGATCCCTAAATCTGGGATAAATCAATCATTGAAGGATAATGTGTCCTCTAGTTATGATATTGAAGAACACACTATTCTCGATGTTGGATCCTAAATTCTCTAGGTTCATCCAACATCGATCCTCAATCTTGAGATCACCTAACAACATTCCCACCACCAAATCTCCTAATATTCTCTCAATCCTCTAGGGTTATGTCGATAACTCTAGGTAATGTTATATAGAGGGGTTTAAATAGATGATTTGTTAGGGATAGAAAATAAAAGGAAATTTAATTTATTAATTAATTAATTTTTCTATTATTCTACCCACGATTACAGTCTACCAAAATGTCCAAATCTGACAAAACTTATGACACACCTATGGTAAAATACATGCTACAACATTAATGATGGACTCAATTTTCCCAAAAGAGACAACATTTAGAATATATTCCAATATTTTTGATAAACGATTTATATGTGATATATTATATTAAATATTTTTAATATATCCATATTGAGGCTCCATAGGATCTAGAATTCCCCAGTGACTCTATGAATTGCTCCAAAAATATTATTTAAAAAACTTAAAAGTGTTAAAAAGAAAAAATGGATTTTACATTCTCCCCACATTCATGTATTATCACCCCAAAAAGAAATAACTACCTCTTAAATTCATCTATTTCTCTCACTCATAAGTTTTATCATGATGATTTTAATGCATCCAATGAACACACACCAAGGAAAATCACTCAAACAGGAAGGATATTCTCCTGCAAATCCTTGACAGCCCTCGAGTAATCTAAAAAGATAGTTTCATCCTCAATGTGCATCTTTCCTCAAATAATAATGTGTCATGTTTCATACAAATATATCCTTGGATAAGACATTTGGAAGATGTCATGCACCCATTTTAGTTTTTGTGGTAAGGCTAAGTGGTAACCCACCTCACCAACTCTATGCGACATCTAGAAAGAGCTGATAAACCTTAGAGATAAATTTTTTCCCAATAAAAATATGCATTGTCCTCTCTAAGGTGAGACCTTAAGAAACACATAGTATCCCTTATAAAACTCCAAATTCCTCTTTCATCAGTTCGTATATGACTTCTAACAGTTAAGGGTCATCCTCATCTTTGCTTGGATGAATTATTCCTTCTTTATCACCAGTCAGACCATCTCTGGGCCCATAATGTTTACTCTCCTAGCTCCATCCATAAAAGTGGTGACCTGAATGGTCTCCTATAAAATTCCTTGAATATTTTCTTATTAATGGTTGAATTGTATCCTCTATTGTATGAAAAATCCACAAAGATTAGATGATCCTTCCAGCTTCATCCAAAATCCCACATGAAGGCTTGCATCATATCTTCTAGAACATAAATGGTAAACTCATTCTAGTCGTATTTATAGGTATGTAACATCTATCTCATGCAAAACTGAGTGCCAAAATCCTCCTAGAATCCTCTCGAGAACTTGAACATGAAGTGATCATCATGTTTTGAAACAATCATTGAGGTAACTCCATGAATATAGACTATCTTCTGTATGTACAAGAATCACAATTTATGCACTGAAACTTAATCTCATATAGAAATAAATTGGGATGAATTGGTGATTAGGTCAATGATCACCCAAATAAAATCATGTAAACTCACTATTCAAGGAATTCCTAGAACAAAATTCATGGACATGTTGTCCCACTTCCACTCATGAAACTTCAGGGTCCTTAACAAACCCACGGGTACCTAGTGTTTGGTCTTCAAATGTTGAAAAGTTATACATTGAGAGATGAATGCAGCTACACTCATCTCCATCTATGGCCACCAAAACTAACATCAGATCTCTTAGTTTATCTTCACCACTCCTGGATGTACTGCTAAGAGGGTTACATGATACTCTCTCAGTAACTCCTCATGTATCATGACTAGACCACCATAAATCCTAAGAAAAACTGATGTGATCCCCACCTTTAGAAAATACATTAGGATAATGTAATGTGAATATATTTTCATGAAAAAACTTATAATAAATATCTCCAAGATGCACATCCCTGATGCATTGGAGAAATTAAGGATGTTAAAACCATCAATTGGAGGTATGTCACTCCTCCCTCACCCACAAATCATAACTGGAATGAGTTCAACTACTTTAGTGCTTCAATCAGTAAATATTAATAGGATTTCCTACTAAGATAATATTCCTATATGTTATCTTTCTTAGGAGTATAGACTATCTTGATGTCATAGTCTGAAAAGAACCCCCAATCATCACATTTTCTTTAGTTAGAGATATGTTTGAGAGAAGATATTTTTAAGACTCTTATTATTAGAATAAATGATAAATAGATCTTCTAAAAATTAGTGTTTCCATGTCTTTAGTGTGAATATTTTTACTAACATCTCCAAATCAGGGGTCGTGTAATTCTTCTTATGGTGTCTCAATTGTCATGAACCAACTCACTTGGGCCCACCTGGCTAGCAGTAAGTTGAGGGTGAAACCCCACGCCCACCTCCAATAAGATAGGGGTTGGTGACTAGCACTGGGTAGGAATATCGCAAACATGGGAGGCCTTATCCTAATGTACTTACACACACACACACACATCCACATCCACCAAGTAATGTTTTAAAGAAAGATAACTAGTAGAAAAAATAATGCATGCATGAAAAAATAACACACCATATTAGAGTAAAAAAGGGAATAGAAAATAAAATGTGTCAAATACAAGCACATAAAAACTTTAAATGAGTATAACCTAATATAAAAATGGAACTATCACTAAAAATTAAATGCTAGATTTTCTGATGGCCCAAACTAGCACATCCACCATGTACTATTAAGCTCTTCATGCTCTTGGTCCACCTAGGACACCATTGAAAATTTTGACATATGTATAAGGAATAACACATACATTTAGAGATTATAAAGGGGAGATTTTAAACATACCTAGTAGGACACCCCAAAAGCACCATGAATAAAGCATCAAAGTGGGAGTCAACACTAAAACATAAAATCAAGGAGGTTCAAAAAGATAACCCAAATATTCTCATAGTTATAATAAAAGTCTCAGAGTAAGTTTATGACATAACTCCGAGACTAGCGATTTTTCTCAAGGCTCTATGGTTACACTAATCCAGGATAACTCACTCATTGGGTCATGTTAAATATTTGGGATGCATATTATATTTTTATGAGATTTTGGTTAAAAACAAGTAAGGTTATGGGGGTAATTTTCCATTTTTAATAAATTTGTACATGTCTCATGGTTATTTCACATGATTATTTGAACCATTGATACACACATTTCATGGGGTGTGGAAATAAGTAATTATATTTTTATTAGTAAAGCACATTGGCTGACCAGGGTCATCTCTCTTGAGGAGCCTTTTAGTTTGGTTCACTTCTTCTATATCACCTAAACTATCACTTTTTGTTGTTTTTATTATCTAATAAAAACAATGAATTTTTTTTTTGGGTTTTTGATTATTTAAAAATATAAACTATCATAAAGTGAAAACATAATGAGTTAATGAATAATGAACTTGGATTTGGGGTTTAGTTTTAGGTTCAATCTTTATTCTCCTTTATATGTTGATTTCTGTTTGATAATCCAAACATGAAATCTCACATTTGAATCACTGTTATTTTCTAGAATATAAATATTTTAAGTTATATGTCATTGGTGGCTATCACCACATTGGGGACATTCGCATCACCTCAAAAAGCTAATAAAATCTACCATAAACTTAAAATAAACATTAAAGAAAACTCATGGACTCCTTGACCTCCCCCCGGGCCAAGCCTTAGGGTTAGTCTCTTATTTCTGAGAGTAAGTGATCACAATAATGGATGGATGAGAGGAGAGAGAGAGTGAGAGAGGAGAGAGAAAGAGAAAGAAGAATAATGAATTATTTATAATGTTTTTAAAATAATAATAATAATTAATAATATTATTATTATTATAAAGAAAATAGTTTTTGAAAAATGAGAGAGGGAGAAAATAAAATAGTATTAAAATAATAATGTGATAATTATAATAGTGATAATAATAATAATAATATTATTATTATTATTATTATTATTATTAACAATAATGAAAATAATCCTTATAATTAAAATAAGATAATTTAGAAAAAAAGAAATGTGGGATGGATGGAGAAACACAGATGAATGGATTAATAAAACTAAAATTTAAATTACAATTTAAAATAAAACTAAAATAAAGAAAATTATAAAAAATGAAAAAGAATAAAATGGAAATATTTTATACTGGCCTCTATAAATGGATATATCTCCATTGGTTCCTCAAATGAGATGTAGTGGAATGTAATGGAATCAAAGGGAATGGAATGGAATGATTTGAGAGGTAGGAGATCCTCTTTTTTTATAGGCAGAATCTGTTCTCCAAAAAGTGACTTATTTTTTACCCATTAAATTGAAGATTCACACGTTATCCCCTTCTTAAATGTTGTTCCCATATTTCTTATGCGTTTTATATCAAAATTTCAGATCATTTTATTGCTGGATGTAGGAGTTATTAATTTTTAATTGACTAATACGTTTTCTGGATAAAGGTTCCAGGAAGCTTACTTTAAAAGTAAAACATCCAATGGAAACCTTAATGACTTAAAAACTTCCTAAAATTAATTTTAGAAACGTACCTATGTGTCCTAGTTTTATTATAGGTAGAATCATCTCCATTGGAGTTGTGTAGGCTAGTATGGGATTCTGTTACGGTGGTGAGGTCCATGCTTTCCTCTCAAAAAATTCTCCGACTTCATTGATTTTTAAGGCCTATATATGCTTGAATCATCACCTGGTCTAGAATAAAAATATGAAGTAAATAATATAATTATTTCAAAAAAATATATCTCAATTTGTAATTATATTTTTAAATAAATGACCAAAATACCCTTAACATAAAAATATGTCAAAATCTAGAATTAAGCACTTTTCAAAAAAAATATCATTTTCATTCTATAATCCAAATTTCACATTATTTTAATAAACCTTTTAAATACATGGGTTTTATCACTTAAAAACATCAACAATTCATCATTATTTGATTAAAAATATGCACATAAATTTACTCTATCAACCATGCTCTACCTATTCATTCATTACTTCCCCTTGAAAAAAGTGCACTGTTACCTAGGAGTGGTCTCAAGGTTAGTAAAACCATGTATAATCTATGAAACCTCCCCTAGAGCCAAATACAAAAATATTAATAATTAACCTGGGAATATTTCATGGTTAAACAAACTATACCCAAACCATTAAAAATTTCATTGGAGTTAACATTCCTATATCACACGATTATCTTATGGTTACTACTAATAGTCTATAGATAGTGCACCTGGAATTTTGTTTATCCTAAATTCAAAAATCATGACCCCCAAATCCTGAAATACTTAAGAACCTAAAGATAGAGAAAAGAGACCCAAAATAAAACATAAATATACCCAGAGGGTGTCACAATTCTCCCCACCATGCCAGTTTTTGACCCCAAAAATAATTTAAGATTCTAGAATTTTAAAGAGATAAGGAAACTGATATATCATCATCACTTTATGCTTTCATGTCTCATGGTTATAAAATATGAACTTCCACTATGTATAGACCAAGGTAATCATTTTACATACAATAACTTATTATAATGATCCATAATCTGAATTGGTTTCTCAACCACTTAAGTGTCGGGATCAAGATCAAAATTTTATTCTTATTTTACATGAGAAGGGTCTGGTTAATAACTCTTTAGATAGAAGAAATGAAAAACATTGTGAATCAATGTCAACAATGAGAGTAATTCTAACTGAGATTCCACCTTTCTAGGATATTCAATAATATCGAAAGGGCTAATAAACCTCAGTGCCAACTTACCCTATCTTCCCAAATGATGATGTCCTAAAAGAGGAAAGACTTTGAAAAAAACTATATCACCTACAAAAAATCCAATAAGTGATGAAGATGGTACACATAGTATTTTTGGTGAATCTAAGATATTAATAACCTCTATCAGATCAACTACACCATTTCCATTATCTTTTAAAAAAGGATTAGTTTAACTAAAGACCATTCTCCAAACTTCCCCCAACACAAATGATATCTATATAGCCTCCTATACAATGATTTTAAAAGGAACCATTTTAAAAAAAATATTGATAACTATTATTTTAGGAAAAATCAACAAAGTGAAGATTCTTTTTCCATGAACCACTAGAATCAATCACGCATGACCAAAGTATATCCTCAAGAATCAGAATCGCTTGATGATTTTTTCCATCTATCTAAGGGTGATACACCATTCTTAACTTCAAAAGAGTACCCATTTCCTAATGTAAACCAATCTAAAACTAAGATTTAAATAATATATCTCTTCCAGAAATAGTAGCATAAGGAACTCCATAAAGCTTCGTGGTCTCTTAGACATTTATGCATAAACCTATTCTTTTTTCTATATTTGATCCTAAAATCACATTTTCTTCTATTTTTGATAGTCTGTATAAATATAGTTATATTTTTATAGGTTCCACTTCTAACAATAATAATTGTGACTCATTATGGGTCTTTTCTCTAACCTCTATAAGTAATCCACATATTTACAATGTTGACTCTAAATCTTTGACATCTTAAGTGAAACTACATGATGAAATCTTCTTCTGTACTTTCATGTATGCATGAAATAGATATCAGGATAGAAGAACTCTTTGGAACAATATATCATTCCTCAACAACACCATTCAAGAACCTTGGGTCATTTTTGGGGACTTTAATACTATTCTTGACCTAATGAAAATCCAGGACGCTTATAATCAGACATCTCCACTAAAGAGTTTAATCTTTCTATTGATGTTAGTAGTTTAGTATATATTAGTATTGTTGGTGAAAAATACACTTGGTATAGAAAATATCATAATATAGTTTAATCAATTAAGCTGGATAGAGCCTTCACAAATTTTCAAGCCCTTGATAAATGGAATACCATCTCTAGTATTACCTTGCATAAGCTAAATTCTGATCACCATACTATTTTGGTGAGCCTCAAAACTATAGATAATAATCCTATTCTTCCTTTAAGTTTCAATAATGCCTAAAACACTATTCTGGATTGTAATAAAATTGTCAATGATATCTAGAATTCAATTAACTCAACTGATTCCATTGCTTTCATTGTGAAACTAAAACTCCTGAAACAAAAATTAAAGCTCTGGTGCAAAGATAGATTTCAACAAGATGATAATGATATTAACTACCTAGAACATAAACTTAATCAAATTCACACTGACTAAACTCATAATGATTTTACTACAGATCCAACTCAAGAAATAGATATTAGCAATAAACTTAACTCTCTTCGGGCCTTGGGAGACAATATCAGGAAACAAACTCTTAAAATAAACTAGATTAAAGATGGCGACAAAAACACTAAATTCTTTAACACTCTACAAAGGGATAGAAATGCTAGTAGACCTCTTTATTTACTTAAATATGGGATCAATTTCATTGATAATGGAGATACTTTGTCCAATCATGTCACTACCTACTTTAATCACATTTTTATTGGTCCTACTCAGAATAATGATATCAATCCTAACATAATTGCCCTCCTAGTGGGGGATAATTACAATGACATCTTCAATAATATTCCAATTTAACATGAAATTAAAGAGGTAGTTTTTAGTTTAAATCTTGATAATACCCATATCCCTAATACCTTCCCTAATGATTTTTTCCAACATCATTGGGACATTTTTTTCAATGATGTATGTCGCCTTGTTAGATATCGTTTCACTAATGGCTTCCTCCCTTATGGTATTAATGCCCAATTTCTTACCCTCATTCCTAAAGTGAACAATGCTTCAGAAATACATCTTTTTAGGATAATTTCCCTTATTAACACGGTATATAAAATTATCTCCACGCTTTTAGCTATGAGAATGAACCCTATAACCAAAAAAATTATATCTTGGAACCAATTTGGTTTCCTTAAGGGGAGGTATATCCAAGATTTTATACGCATTGCCTATGAAAGTACCAACATATTAAAAAATAATCAAATAGGGGGAATAATTTCCATCAAGTTGGATATTAGGAAAGCTTTTGGTACCATTGATTGGAATTTCATCTTCAAATTTCTTTATAGCTTTGTCTTTAAAGATAATCTTATCAAAAAAATAAAAAATCTTTTTAGATTCGCTCACATTTCTATTCTAATAAATGGTTCCCAAAGGGATATTTCACTTGTACAAAGGGTGTTAGAAAAGGTGACCCCCTTTCTTCCATCCTTTTTGTTATTTCTGAAGACTACCTTAGCAGACTCATCCCTAATTTGATTAATCAGGGTACAATAAAGCCCATATTTTCCAATATAACTTTAACTATTCCCTCTCATCTATTATATGTTGATGACATAATTTTATTCCTTCAAGTATATAGAAAAAATATTAAAAAACTCAAGGATTTCCTCTCACATAATGATGATGTCTCTGGTCAATGCATAAATTGGAACAAGTCTTCCATTTTCTTTAGTAAACATTTTTCAACCAATAGAAAAATTGATGTGATAGATGATCTAGGGATAAAATAAGGATTTTTCCCTTTTACTTATCTTGGGGTACCAATATTCTGGGGAAATACGAAAAACAATTACTTCTTAAACATCTTTGACCATATTAGTAACCATTTTTCCTCATGGAAAGGAAAAAATCTATCAATGGTAGGTCAAATTTGTCTTTTCAAACACACCATTTTTTCTAAAATGGTATACTCTATGATGGTATAAAAATGGCCCACTAAGCTTCTAAAAAATATTATTAGAAGAATAATTTTTCTCTATAGTGGAAGCATTCTTGGAAGAAAACTTGTCACTATTCCTTGGAAAACATGTTGCACTCCCATGGATAATGGGGGCCTTGGTATTAAAAACCTCAGGCATTTCAATGAAGATACGCAAGCTAAACACACCTAGAATATTGTTAGAAACAACTCTCAGAATTATGATTTCCTTCATGGTATATTTTATAATAACCTTAGGAAAGGAAAGCACACTTATATAGACACATCAATATGGCCTTCCATCAAGAATAGTTTTTCAAGAATCTTATCTAACTCTCAATGGATAGTCAATAAAAATTCTTCTACTATATTTTTATTAGATAACTAGAATGGAATACCTCTCTATAACATGATATAACCCATTCCTTTTTTCAACAATTCTAACATCATCTTCAATGATTGTGTGAACTCTTCTGATTTTGATCTACCTAATGAAATCTCTTTTATTATCAAAAACTACACTTTTGTTAACACTAATGATTTCTTAGTTTGGGAACCATCTCATAATGGTGTTATAACCTCTAAAATTTACTATAGTCATAATTTCAATACTACTAATAATAATTTTTCCAGGTTAAATAATTTCAACAAAAAATTTATTAGACCACCACGTCTCACCCTTGTTTGGAGAATTTCTCACAATAGGATTCCCAGAGATTTCAATCTAAAGATGTGTGGTATATAACTTTGTTATAAATGTTGCATATGTAATCAACATAGAGAAGATATTGATCACCTGTTTTTAGCATGTGCTACTACTTCTTCTTTATGGAATTACATTTTTACATTTTTTATCACAGATGGACGGGTTTGGACTCTATCAGTTTACAACTTCAAAGATTCACTATTATAGATGCCTCTCCCCAAATTCATCAACTCTTCACTACTACTATGGAAGAACTAATTCATCTTATTTGGTATGAAATAAATTCAATTAAGAACAATAATAATACTTTTAATTTTTGTGCAGTGCAAATAAAAATCCACACTACGATCAAGGAAGCTGGAATCATGAAAATAAAGACTTTCCACAACTTAGTATCCAGAGAAATATTGGGATCAAAGGAAGATACAGATCGAAGAGAGGTTTATTGGAAGTTTTATAGAAACAAATGATTCCTAGCTGGATGAAAATAAATGTGGATGGTGCTTCAAAAGGAAACCCAGGGCCTTATATCTATGGAATCATATACAGAAATCACAATGAGAATATTCTTGGATGCTTCTATGGTTCATGTGGTCATGCCTCCTCCATTGAAGCTGAGATTCACAACATCATTAATGCAGTTTATTTGATCAGTAAAAAATATAGAACAATTTTTGGATTGAAAGTGACTCAACTACCATCGTTCAGGCTCTCAGACATGGAACATTTCACCTGGCTTGGACCCTCACTACTAAATGGATAGTTTGCCTACAATACCTATCAGGACTCAATCATGTCATCACGCACACCAATAGAGAGGCAAAAAAGGTGTGTAAATGGTCTCTCAAATAAGGGTGTTGACAGTAATAGAACATACATGGAGAATCTTCCTGATGATCTCACCCCTCTTTACTATAATTATTGTAATAAAACCCCCACCTTTCGAATTTTGTAAGATTTTATTTTATATATTTTAACTTCCTTTTAAAAAAAATACAGACATCTCAAATCATGATACATCTTTTTTTTCCTAAGGTATATACACTAACTAGAATAATGTCTATTATCCATCAACTCCTACCTCATAGTTATCATAATGAAGAATCTTCCCCCAAAATGCAGGACACTATTATGAGATTGATATCGGTCATGTGAGGTCTCCCCACCATAAAGTGTTTTGATAAAATGGTAACAATCAATGTTTATTGCTCGTATAATACAAATATTATCATTAAATGAAGAATCGTCTTTCAAAGAAGCTAAGAATACCTACCCATAAGATTCTTCCAAATCTAAGTGTATCTCAGTGAACGTACTCATCAAAGACTATTCTTCAACTAATTCTTTCAAGGCTTGAGTCGGTAACTACATTCTCAATGCATCGATAATCAAATTCCCTTTTCTCAGTGTGTATGTATTACAAAAATAAAAATAAATTAATATATTTTTCATAATATATATATAATAGGTTCAAATCCCTCTAGGTTAAAATATATTTCAGGCTCTTTTGATCCAAATATACAGTAAACTACTCTCTAAAGAGATAGTGGTGCCAAATCTTGAAATCATGCATCATTGAAACCAATTAGAGATCATGGGTATGATAATTATTATCATGAGGGAATAGTTGGTGAGAACTATAGGCCACCACATACTTCCAATGCATTAGAACATATCATAACCTCATACCTGATACATCAAAAAAACATCATAATCCAAACTTTGTTCTAAAAGAACCAGAATAGGAAATGAAATCAACCTCAACTTCACTTACTCAAATTATATTTAACAATTATCATTCCATTGAAACATAACACCCAAATGGGTTAGATCTATCATAATATATGAAATATTTGATAAATCCTAAACAAATGACTTGTAATTACCATACAAACCAAAGAATCTGCAAATCTTAAAAGAATTGATGGGTTTATCCCTAGACATCACCACCTGAATAATTTTAGGATCCACTAAGATTCCTCTTTAAGATATAACATAGACATGAAACATCACTTCTTAGATCCAAAAATGAAATTTATAAATATTTTCATATTGAAAATTTTCTTTCAGAGTTAGAAGAACACTATCCATATGATCCTTGTATTTCAACTCTATCTTAGAGTACACTAAAATAGCATCCAAAAAAACTATGAATGAGTCCAAGACCTAATGAAATATATGATTAATAATATCCACAAACACCATAGGAGTGTTAGTAAGACTGAATGGAATAACCAAATACTAATAATATCTATAAATTCTCCTAAAGGTTATCATTGTAATATCATCTACTCAAAACCTTAGCCGATGATACCCTAATAAATGATCAATCTTATAAAACCATCAGGCTCCCATAAGTTGATCAAACATATCACCAATCCTAGGTAAATGGTTCTTTTTCTTAACAATCACATGATTAATCTGTTGGTAATCAAAAAAAATCTATAAGCTTATGTCTTGTTTATTTTTGAAGGGAACAAATGAATCCTAATGTGACATGCTAAAAAAATCAATTAACCTTAAGATCCTCAAGATAAACTTTAAGTTCCATCAGCTAAGAAGGTTTCATGTGATAAGAAAACAAGGAGATATGACTCATCCTTCGAATCAGGACAATAATAACCCCAGACTATCTATGGGGAGGTAACCTAGAAAAATTGTTAGGAAAGACTTCTGGGTACTCATTCACCCTGGTAGGTATAGTAACACTTAAACACCAGTCTATGACATTAAGAAAAATCTATGACAATTATCATGATATCATTCTGGGCTTAAGAAAAATAGGCCCCACTCTCTGGGATTTAGGATCCCACTCACCTTGAAATACTTGAGTGGCCCCTTAAAGAGGTAGATATAGAACTCGATAATTATAACAAACAATATAGTCATTAAAACTAACCATACAATCCATTACAATTATAAGGTAGAATATATAAAGATAAATAACTAGGAAATCCCACATGAACTCATGGTCGATGATCATAACCCATCAATAAGAACATTTAAAACCCTATTTTCTCCTCCTTCCTAAGGGAATGGATAGATCCATCATAAATGGAATAAAATCCAAGCACAAAACCAACACATAAATATACTTAGATGATATAAAAGAATGAAATTCAACATTATAAAATAAAGTTAGGGCCATAGAGGAAAAAATAAACTTTGTACCTTTAACAGTAGCTGGACCCACTTTATATTCATTTGGGGCATACTATACTATATAAATATTTCTTACCTTAGCCCATCTATCAGATTTATTTACTACCTGAGTATTCCCCTTTCAATTAGAATAAGTTCTACTTCCCTTCACATCATCTGTTCGAGCATTGGAGCCTTTAGTAAGGGTGGATCCAACTCTACTCAGCTAGGATACTTTTCCAAAAAAAATTATTAAGGTGATTAGACTATCCAAAATTATGGAATATTATAGTTAATTCTATATATTTAGGCTTTTTATGGAAAATCATTCTACACTAGAAGAAAACCAACCATTTTTTTCTAAATAATCCCTTATAACTGATCCACACATAAACTAAGCACCCTTACTACACTTACTTTTCTATCGAGACAACACACCCTAACTACCTCTGACTGCAACAGAACCCCCACTAAGAAATGTATTTCAGCTAAGTCTACCCCAGTCATGGATAATTTATAAACTACATCAATAAAGGTCAACAAGAACATCAGAATAAACATCAACCAGATCTTGGGCTTTAGACCAATTTTAAAAAAAAAATCCTTGAGGTAATTGTATGAGACAAGTTATAGAGATAGATGAACTAAATTAGAAAAATTAGTAGCATACTCCATCACTAGATAATCTATTTTATCCTAGGTAAATCACTCTTGATCCTTCACCACACATAAAATATTAGGATAAATTTTTTGGTTGAAGGATTTCTTAAAAGTGGTACAAGTGAGTTCCTCATATAATTTAGTTTTCATGATGGAATCCCACTATTTTTTCCCTGGCCCTTCAACCATATAAGTGTCAAAGGCCACCTTAAATTATTCTAGAGACTTCAAAAGGTTGAAAATATTCTACATTATCTCAATATTTTACTTGGGTTCTTGAGTTAATTTTTTACCCTGGAAGATTAGTGGATTTTTTCTGGTAAACTCCAAAGCATGATCCATTGTTCATTATTAGTTTCCATCACCCACTTGATGTATGGATTGAATATTCTAGATAACCATTTACACTAAATCAAAGTTTAATGGAGGGGGGACTATCCCAAAAATTCATTCCCTCATATTCAAAGATATCCTTTTAATAGGAATTATCTTTTAAAAACATACATATCCAAATCAAAACATGAGCTTTAAGAATCCAAATTAAATCAATTAAACAAAAAGAATTTAAGACTACAACAAAAACCAATGGAGAAACATGAGTTATGGTGTGGGGGATTAGTTTACTAGAGTTGGGGGAAATAACTGAGTAACATATAGTAAAAAATATATGACCCAGAGTCCACCCTAATAATTCCTCGCATAATCCTGCTACTCCTTCCCAACTAACCACTATAGGGACATTCCCCTCATTTGGATCCCTGGTCATAAAAGCTACATGCGTATTGAGATACCCATGTAAGGTGTGAGTATAGAACCCATTAAGACACTACCAATGGTCCTTAATGTAAGTGCATAATATACACAAGCCTATTCCTTGAAAATAATCAATTCACAAGTAAAAATGTGTGATCAAACATGTGCACGCGTATTTTAATTCTTTGACGACTGGCTCTATCTAATTCGGCTCCATGCTAGATGAAAAGTCATATGTTGGCCTAATTTAATCAGAGGACCGATCATTTTTACACATCCACCTTGAAGGGATAGTCATTCCCTCCTTTAATGGAAGTACACATGTAAATTGAATTTATATCTCTGGGGAAATCCACACACATTAGGTAGATCCAATATTGCAAATCTGAGGCAAGACACATAACATGCATTGAACCAATCTCATTGTTTTTGGAAAATCTATAATGTCACATGTCAACCCAATCTCATAGATCCAGGGTAAGTCATCACATCATCTACACTCCCCCTCCATGGGAGAAACTAGCACATATAGATCAACCTGATCACTCAATTACAAATATAGAGAAACTACACAAGAAAAACACAATGCTATAATAAGGTCATTCATAGTCAGGCCATGTCAAGAAAGATCCATGTATCCAACAAATTCACATGTGAGTCATATGAAGCATATGTGTCACTTTTCTACACACACACACCTCATATGAATCATATCAAGAATATGTCTCACAAGGCTATACACACTTGCCACATAAAAATCATATCAACGATAGATGTTAAGGGGACACACATGAACACTATAAAATCATTCCAAACACCCATATAAATATACCCCATGTGATAAATACTCTATAATTCAAGTGTAGTGGTGTTCTATTGTCAATAATTGAATCTTGATTCAGGTTTCACGTCAATAATCCAAGAGTAGAGTTGTAGTCATCAATGGAATAGGTCCAATCGAGAAGAATATGAGAAATAAATATATCTAGTTATCGCCTCAATTAAGAAACACCAGATAAATTCAATATTGGGGCTTTGAATAGGGGATATGGAGAAAACCAAAACTCAATCCTCAGATGGAAAATACTAACACCAAAGAAGTATGGTTGGAGGGGCTCTCAAAACTGCCTAGTAATTTCCTAGGGTTCAAGTGAGATGAGATAATAATACCAAAGGTCTGAATTAGATTTAAAATATATATATAGGTTGGGATACATCACATTCATGGTTTGAAGTTGAGTTCACACTGTGAAATCATCAAACTATAAAACATTCATGTCCTGAGTGGTTGGTTCACATCGTAAACCTCTTGAGTAAAATATCCACTTAGTTTCAAGAGATTTTGATGTTATATGTCCAAAAACCCATTAATTTTTCCAATATTATTTCACATTATGAACCACCTCAACCTAGATTACTTTTGAATATGTCCAGAAACCATTCATGTTGTAAATAGTATTTCACACCAAGAAATCATCCTACGGCTAGAAAATTCCATCCAAAAGCCTTAGATTTATATATTTTGTCTTCTCAAACACCCATAACATACTTAAATTAATTTAATTACATTTTTAAAGGAAATTCAATGCATAAAAAAGGCATACCATGAAGTTAAGGATGTTACAATATTTTATGAATACCGTAACTTTTATGATATGATTATGATATAAATATGGCTTAAAATTTTATAAACAAAATTATTGAATTTCAGAGATAAATAATAGTAATAATAAATGGATTTATTTATTTTTACGAATTTTTAAATTATATAATTAGATAAATATCCAAATTATTTACAAGTTCTTTCACAAGGTAAGAGAAGTCAAAATAATATCTTAAATATGATGTCATGATAAGAATGAGAAGAAATATATATTATGGATGGTTCTAAATTATAATAATGATGGATAATAAATTATATTTATGTTTTTATTTTATTTTTAAATTTAAATAATATTATAATTATCTATTTTTTTACAGTTTCGATGCAACACTTGTGCGTGTTGGAGGAAAATAAAAAATAGTGGTATTAAAATATTTAAAGAGATAAGGTTTGGATAAATTATGGTGTGGGATGATTTTTTTAAAACTAAAATTATATTTATTAAATTATTTAAATTTTTAAATATAAATTCCATAGTTATCTATATATTTTTAAAGTAAAATTATATAAATAACTCTTAAAAATACTTTAAATGGTATTTAATGTAAAAATGATTTATAAATTAACAAAAAGTCCCAAAACCTTATATTAATCAATTGGGGTTATTCAATGGTTTATAATTTAATCCATTTTCCATTTAAAATCTTCTTTAAATTTTATAATTATATCCTCATCCCTTAAAGTCCAAATATTTATTAAAATTCCATCAAATTTCATTTATAAGAAGGGACACATTATAACCTTTCCAAAATAGATATAATATTCAATTTTATCTCTATATTATATCCTAATAACTCTGTAAAAACTCCTTTCCACATTTATAAGGCAATGGTCTAGACAAAATTCCCTCCTACAAAGGCTTTGGAATCAATCCAAAGCAGACAATTCATAGAGAAAGATAAGGGTTTTCAAGCCACTTTCTACTTTATTATTTGTGACTATTTAAATTAACTCTTTTAAAAGAACACTTATTCTTATACAATTATTCTATTATCATTTTATTGACATTTTTTTTATCCATAAATTATGAAAACATACTCATTACCTCTCACAATACACTTTTTGTTAAGTTATTACTACATCAAAGTACGGGTCTTTCAAAAACTGTGTTATTTCATATCAATTACTCTCTAAATATTTCCAATAACATAAGTAATCTTTAAAAATAACCCTAAATTATTGGTTTAATTATAATATAATTTTATCAAAAAATCAAATATTAATTTGGTTTTCATTCTTTTAAACTCTTAAAAAAATATCAAAACATGGTGGTTTTACGCTACATATGTGAATAGTGATGTTTTAATTGACTTATGTATTTCATGAATATTATAAAAAGTATTTAATGATTGAATATAATTTTAAAATTGAATTAATTTCTTGCTTATGATTTTTTTAATGGAAAAATATCCATCATAACAATGAAATTAAAAGTAAACATTCATAGTCAGTTTTTAACTATAAAAAATGTTTATTGAGTAAGATTATATAGATGGTAACTATTTAATGACCTGTTGAAATCCCTTAATTTTAGAATGATGTGGATAAAATATCTATATAATTTTGTATATTATAGGGCCATTGGAGAATTAATTTATATTATTATAATTATATCATAGTAGTTTTGGAGATTATGAACCATATGACCTAAAAATAACCAACATGAACATTACTGAATTTAGTAAATGAATGAAACATGATAATAAATGAATTTAAAAAGATTTAATAACATCCTGAAAATATTGAATAGTTCACTTTGGCTGTCTATCATATTTAGTATGAAAAGGTTGTATTGAAATTTAATTTAGTGCTCAATGACTTCTAAATTCATTTCTAGAAATTAGTGGTAAAGCTGAGACCATAATCAGATACAATAGAATGAGGGACTCCATACAATATAACTATATCTTTAATATAATTTTTATAGAGGATATCCAAAAAAATATTATCTTAAAAAGGGATAAAATGTGGAAATTTATTTAATCGATCAACAAAGACCCAAATCATTATTAACTCAAGAAATCTTGGTAATCCCAAAACAAAATCCATGGATATATTATATCATTTCCATTATGGAACTAGAAAATGATGAACTATGGACTTAAATAATTTTCATTTGACTTTAACCTATTTAAAATGAAAATATTTTACAGTAAAATCAGTAATTTCTTTCTTAATTCCATCTCACTAGAAATGTTCCTGAAGGACTCTATAATTTTTTTTTCTCTAGATGAATCGAAAATAAAAAAATTATAGGCCTCACTAAATAGTTATTAATTAAAATGGGGGTAAAATGAAACACCTAGACTTTTAAATCTCAAAACATCTTCTTTTTCTACCTTAAATTTAGTAAAATTACCTTTCTTAACCAATTATAATTTTTCCTCTGACTAATGGTCTTCCTTTTGATCTTTATTAATATAGTATGATAAATATGATTGTATTAAAACATAAAACAAAATAAAGGGATCTCTTACATGAATAATTTTTAATCCATCATTCATCAAATCATTAATTAAAGGGTCATTTCGAAATATATCATGGTTAATGTAGCATTATAATTTTGAACTAAAGAATCTATTACTTTGTTTTATTTACCTGGATAATAAATAATTATGGAGTCAAAATTCTTTATCAATTCCATTCATCCCATATATCTCATATAAAACTAATTTTGATTAAATTTATACATCAAACTTTTATGATCAATATATATTTCACACTTTACTCCACAAAAATGATGTCTCCAAATTTTAAAAGAAAACACCACAGCATCCAGTTCGAGGTCATGTGTATGATAATTTTTCTCACAGGGTTTAATTAATGTGAATAATTATCAACTACCCAATAATTTTTTATTAAAACGTAACTTATTCCATTAATTGAATCATAATTATAGATAAAAATTCACTATTTATGGATCAAGGGACAAAACTAGAAAATTCATTAATCTTATATTCAATTACAAGAAATATTCATTTAATTTCTTTTCCCATATAAACATAAATCCCTTTTCTTTTTAACTTTGTTAGTGGGATACATAATCAAGAAACAATTTCAACAATCCACCAATAATATTTTACTAATCCATAAAAGCTATGAATCCCAGTAACATTTGTAGGTATTTTCCGTCAATCAACCACATTAGTTTTAGTGGGATCAAGATTTATGTCTTCCTTAATTATGATATGTATAGGGAATGAAATATTTTTTTAACAAAATTAACAGTTTCTAAATTTCTGTACAATTTATTTTCTTTCAAGGTTTAAATAAAAATCCTTATATGTTTTTCATGATCCTAAAAACATTTAGAATAAACCAAAATATCATAGAAAATATCACCACACATTTATCCAAAATATTCATGGAAAACTATAGTCATAAGATACGTTAATGAGGTTGGAGAATTCATCAACCCAAAGGGAATAACCACAAAATCATAACTACCATACATAGTCTAAAATTTCATTTTGATAATGTCAACATCCTTTAACTTCTGTTAATGGTAACAGTACTTTTGATATACCTTCAAAAAATAATGCGCTCCCTAGATATGATCAAACAAATCATTTATATGAGGAAATACATAATTATTCTTAACAGTTATATTATTAAATGCTCTATAATTAATGAAAATTCTCATGGAACCATATTTATTTTTTTTAAAATCAGAGTACCCCCAGGTGAAGTTCTAGGATGAATGAAAGTTTTATAAAGAAATTATTGTAAATTCTTTTTCAATTCCAAAAGATATACTTGATCCATTTTATAAGGGGTTTTGAAATTGGATTTTCACCATGAACTAAGTAAGTAGAAAAATAAACTTAAAAATTAGGTGTGATACTAGGAACCTCAGTAGGGAAAAACATCCATATATTATTTTACTACTGTTACATCATTAATCTAAACAGTTCTCTTATTTTAAACAATATGAGAAAGAAAAATTTCATTTCTATATCTTAATATTTTGTTAGCTTCTTGAAATGTTATAAAAGGAATAAATTAATTCTTGTATGAAAAATGAAACTCATTTAATAAAATAACTTCATTGGATCAACAATATATCTTAGAATTATAAATTAAAGTTAATCCATAAACATAATTACATAAAATTCTACAATGGTCAAGACAATAAGATTTGTAGGGAAAACCCTTACACGTATTATAATTATAAGATATTTTTAAATTCATATTACCTAAATACTACCCATATGTGTTTTTACCAAATTTCATGACTTCATTTCTTGAGGCGGAATTTTCATTTTTCTTGTAAAATTAATCAAAAATGAAAGAATGTGTAGACCCTGAATCAAACAAGACATTATGACAATATAAATATATAATTAATTTAAATTTTTTACATTTTTTTACAGAAAAAAAACTAATGAAGTAGTTTCAAAGTATTTCAATACACCCTTATACTTATAGCCCTTCTGATTCCCAACATTTGTCCTCTTCTTTGGACATGTATCCCCATAATTACATATCTCATTACATTAAAAAACCCTTACTATATACCTATCAAAATTGGTCTTACAAATACCTAGATATTTTTATTTTTAGTCACAATCAATATTCCTAAACTTAACACATTGAAAGAACATTCCATATTTTATAAGGCATTTTCCCAAGGTTTTTTCACACAACTATCACAAACTGGAAACTTGATTTTCTTACCTTTTAATTTATTTGATGGATTCTTTCAATTTTCCTACCACTGGTACCTCTTTTCTACTTGTTTTCATAAGATACACGATCATAGGTAAACTCCATTTCTACCTTCTCAACACATCAAACAAGTTTTTTTTCACTTTTAAATTCATGAGAGGACAATAACCTTTAGTATCTTGGATTTAATCTTCTGTAAAATAGATTAATTATACTATCAAGATACAAGATATAATTTTGTGAAAACCTTTTAAATTGGGTGAAGTTTTCCTTATACATGATAATTCAATATTTATATTTATACCTTAATTATAAGAATTATATTTCTATCCTAATCCGAACAACCATTGGAAAATAATTCTCAAGGAAATTATTCATAAATTTATCTCATTACATAATATCAATATCTTCTATTTCACTAGTATTTTTAACCATTAAACACCATTTATTGACTCCAAATTTAACATAATAAATATAAAGAGTTAAATTTTTATGCCTTGAATAACCCATGACATCAAATATCTTTTCCAGAGCTTTAATCCATCCCTCAGCTATCACTAGGTTAAAAGATCCACTAAATACTTGAGGGTGTTGTCTCATAAAAGGCTCCACTATCAACATATTCCTCTATAGCATATTAGGTTTCTCTATTACAAGGATTACACCACTATTTATATCATGCTTCAACTGATATGTCACTGTAAAAAAATTACTAGTTCTAATTCCAACCATTCTAGGTTTCTAATTTGGAAGAGTATTTTCTTCTTAGTGTCTTCCTACTTCAGATTTATTATTTCCTCTATGGAAAATAATTTTTAATATAAATAGTTTAGATAAAGAAACATGTTAATATTTAAAGGATATATTAATATAACCACAAATTATAATCTCTAAAGATTATTTACTTACATTATCTTAACCTATAAAATTATATAAACCTTATCTCTGATACCAAATATAAGGAATTAACCTCAAAAATCAGTAAATTAAATGTCTAGACAATAATTAATTTCCATTCACTCTCAAGGACCATTCAATTTTATAGTTTTAGATAATTAATTCATTATAAAGTAGAAATTTCCACTTAATATCCATTTTTCACACATTAAAAAACTTTTAAGACATAAATTTTTTTCTTTTCATGACATATCATTATAATTTATTTATTAACCTCATCATTATCCCTACTCATCCTTAAAACCCAAGGAAAAACATTTGAGAATGTTGGATGAGAAAAAATTCAAAATAATAGACATATAAAAATAAATGAATTAACTCGTTAGTCCTTGAATACACATTGTAAAAAATTTCCTTCATCATAATAATATTTAATCTAAAAATAAATATTTTGTTTCCCAAAAAATCAACTTCACTTCCCAAATATTTTCTTAAAACATTTCATAAGAAATCTTAATTCAAAATTAAACTCATAAAGGTATCTTTACAATCATTAAAAACTCATGAAAACGTTTTCACAATGTTATACATTTCACCCTTAAGAAGGGAAATCAAATTCCCTTTAAAATTAATCTCATTAGCTTACCTAGTGAAATCATTAGATTTTTTTTAAAACCTATAGTAATAATAGATAAATAATTTAGGTAGATTGTGACATAATTTTTATATCATTAATATAAAAACTCTTTCAAATGGAATAACTCAACCGGTAAATTCTAATAATCTCTTAGAAGAAACCTATACCAGGTTAACCTTATTCATTTTCCCAATGAATTGGATAACTATATCGGGCTCACCCATTAACATGATCTATGTCAAGATAAATAATTGTCATAAATAATCTCTAAGAACCATAACATAATCATATCGCATGAAAATTTTCATTTTCAGACTTATAAAAATACTTTTTCACCTACAATAAAAACATTTCCAGATATCAAAATATCCATTATATTTAAATCCCTTTTTTAAATACCTAGAACAAAGGGAACAAAGGTTTTTCTTTGAATAAAACATGAAATATTATTTATTAATCCAAATGGAATATAATTTTTATGATTGTGGGAAAACATATTGATCCCATATATGTTAAAATAGAGCATTCCATTTTCCTTTTTTCATAACGCCCCAGATAAAATACGTAAAAAAGATTCCTTTTGAATTTTTTAAAATAAAGTTAAAATATCCATAAAATTTCCTTTATAATTCATTTATGTTAATATGAATACATTCATAAAATAATTTTAATAATATGGAAATGTATGAAAAAAAAGAGAAAATAAATCATTCAAATATTTAAAACGAGGTGTTAAAGGTAAAGTGTTCCTTACCTTGAGTATGACTTGTCATGTACATTATTTATAACCTGCATAATAAAATTTTATAAATTATTTAATTTCTTAAGAAAATTTTCTAGGTTTAATTCCTTACCATTAAAACATTATTTTCCTTGATTTTTATGGAATATTTAATTACATAATTAGTTAAATACACATCCAGTGTTTTGAGGATGTTCAGTTCATTCTTTCAAATCGACTTCAGTATGTTGATTTTGTTAAAAGATATCATAAATTAATCATATAAATAATAATAATAATGAAATAATTATTGTCTTTATACATTAATTATACTTATATAACCAATTATGTAATATGGTTATGAAAATGAATTACGTTATAATCTTGGATAGGGTTCGTTGTATATACACATGAGTAACATTTCTATTTTTTAATGAAAATGAGGGAAGAAGGTAAGTATGATTTTTATTTTAATAGTTTTTATTATATAATAAATATAATATTATATATTTAAATACATTTAAATATGTCATCCATGTCAGGAGGTACTGAAAAATGAATCACATCACTTCGTAGTGGGGTAATCCACACGTATGAATAAATGATGATATCATTTTTCAATCGATGGAACGGTAAGAAAATATATGATTTATATATTTTAAGAATGATAATAATTTCATGAATATCATATATACTTTAAATATATCATTACAACCATTCATTAGAGGAAATAATGGGAAGATAATTACATCGATTCGTGAGGCGGTAGTTCATCGTACACACAAACAATGGTTTTGTTTCCCATTATATGAAAAAGGTGATCGATTAAAGATAATAAAACAATATAATAACATCTAAATATATCATAGAAACTGAATTTATTATATCATAATGGTAATAATATTTTTTATGGAGGTATAAGAATAAATAATACTAAAACATTCAATTAAAAGTTATACCTCTTCTTCAAACAACATCCTTTACTTAACACCTTAATCCCTCTAAGATAGGTTTATTCCCAAAATAATACATATATTATGTGTATAGGAATTATAGTATCATATTTCAGTTTGTATTTTATGATCTAAATTTTTATCAAAGTGTGGATAGGAGAGGATAAGGTGTGTCTCTTTATAATTGGGGGAGAGGAAAAACTTGAAATTTTAAAAAACATTAAAATATATTAATGTATTAATCCATAAAAATAGAACAAAATTGTTCATTTATGAATATAATATGACATAGGGTCAAAATATTTCAATAAAATACGATTTAGATAAGTTTTTAGTTCATTTTAACCCATATCACTTTAGTTTATCCTCTCGATAAAGTTGCTTTAACCATATCTATGGAAATGAACTTTTAATGTCTACTATTCATTATAAAAAAAACATTTAAATTATTTCCAAATATTAGTTATTATGATTATAAATATGTAATAAATGTAATAAAATTCAATTCATAAAAGTGGCATAAATTAATTGAAAACTAAAACCACAAAACGTGACAAAAAGTGGTTTTCCAAAAAAAATCTTCTTAAGTATAAAAATATTTTTATACCAAAATAAAGACTAAAATTGATCCCAATGAAATTAATTATATTTTTAATAATATAAATAATCTAATTTTAATACATTTTAAATAAAATTTATCTTTTTAAATTCTTGAAATGAAAAGATAGTTTTCAAGAAAAATCAATATTTTTCACTATTCATTTTAAAAATTAAACTTTTATAAAAATTATAAAAAATACATCTTATTATAATTTTGACATGATTAATTAAAAAAAATTATCTTTTTTATGAAATTAAAATTTTAATATTTATAAACTATATTTTTAAAAAAACTATATAATGCCTGAAAACCTAATTTGGTTAGAAATAAATATTTTTTTATTTTGACTGAAAAATTGATACCAATATTATAATTAATATAACTATAAAAAATAAAATTCATGAATATTAATAAGGAATAAAACTTATATATATTATCATTACTTGGGTTTTCATATTTATCTCTTTCTGTTCCCCAGGTTCTATATAATATGATATTAAGGGTCGAGAATTCAATGGAGAATTTAACTAATCACCCCAGAGGAAATCCTCGAAAGTCATCAAAAAACACCTCAGAAAAATCCCTTTCCAAAAAAGTTATATTTTTTCAAGGATTATCTCTATTCACTTCTAGCAAGATAGATGATAGTCAACATGAAAAAGTGTCAATCTTAAGAAAGGGAGGCTCTGCTAAACTTGACCTAGGATCCCATTCACCTTGAAATAGATGAGAAATTACACTGAGAGAAATAAAGGTCATTAATTAGTTAAAAAAATTAATTTGATCCTAAAATGTGAACATCTAGTCCTTTACTTTTCCTAGAAACATTGAGAGCACCAACGACAGCCAATTCCAAAAGAACTGTAAAAGGAAGAAAAAGGGAAAATGAAAAAGAAGAACAATAATGAATTATTTTTGTGGTTTGAGAGTAATTTCTTCTTCTAAAAATAGGGAGAATAAAATCAAAATGCTAGGTAGTGAATTATAGGCTAAAATTTTAGAATTTGGAAACCATAACTCATGTGAGTTCTTATCGAATGTTTAAATTTTGAATATTTTATCCAAGTTTCAGGTATTTTGAATTTTTTAATATGGGTTTAACATTTTATTTGTTTAACTAGTCATGTTGTTATGAGTTCCCATTAAATCTTATAATAGGGTGTATTTTTAAAAAACAAATAAAAATAAGTTCAAGGTTAAAACCCTACCTCGAAATGAGCTCCTAAAGAAATTTGGTTCTATAGTATCCCCTAATTCTACAAAAAAAATATTCACAGTTGGTCCACTATGTTATCATAATAGTGAAAGTAAGTCCATAGAGCTATAATAACCCTATTTATGTCATCATTCAACTCTGTTACAGTAACCATGTCAAAGTCCACATTGCTATAGTACCATCATTGGTGTCACTAATCAACATTTCTACAAAAACTATGTAAAAGTCCACACTTCTATAGTAAACATAAGGATATGACCTGAGAAAATCATAAGGTGGTTAGAATATTTGTACATTGTAATGAAACATGGGGTTTTATTTTGGATTTTGTCTTTGAGGGTGTAATTCATTTTTTTTTAAATTAAATAACTATTATTACTTCATTGGAGTTTTGATTGACAGAAAGGGGATACATGGTCAATTGGAGGGGCATAAGAGCCTAGTATTGAGGAGATATTAGAAATTAACCTTATAGAAAGTATAGAGGTTAAGTAAATTCATGAGTATATCTAATTATATAATTTGGATTAAGTTTGGTGATAGTTATGAGCTAATGTGAGGATATTTATTAGGGGATATTTTTTCATGAGGTAAGAGAGTGGGGATTCCAGTGAAATTTAATTTTATGTCATGATGATAGGAAGTTGTTCATATCAAATACATGTGTGGACTCCTCAATACATGGGTGTATTTGATCTATGATGTGTGTTAGGTCCTCAAAAACTATAGGGGTTGTAGGAACTTCAGATATACAGTGGGATTAAAATGGATTTTAGAACTCCTTATTCCCTTGACTGCTAGAATCTAAGTTGTGGGAATCTAGTATAAAGTGGTAATTGATCACAGTTGGGGTGTGATCAGGTTTTATATAATTTTAATGGGTGTGAGATACTTTAATTTGATTGAGGAATGTATTAAATAGATATAGTTTTAATACTAAATCAAAAATAGTAAATAGGAAGGGTAATGTAGGTATTAGTTAAGTGTATAATGTTGATGAGAAATAATGCTCATCATGGTTGGTGATAAAGTAGAGAGTATTTACTAGCTTCATTGAGGTGGGACATCAATGAATATTTAGGAATATATCATAGGTTGATGCATAATCCACAGTTGTAAGGATTATGAGAGTTTCATGAAAGTGATTTAATTATCCATATTTAAGGTATGTTCAACTCAAATCAGGTGTAATGGTGATGGGTCTTCATGGAGATCTAACGCCAAAAAAATGGAATGATTTGACATCTTTAGAACACATTATGAGATAAGGTGTGGTTCAATTGAAATGGAATGAGCATAATTTGTGAGTATCAAATCTTGGGTACGTATAAAGTATAATTAAGATAGTATTATGAGAATGTTTATAGGAGTATTCATATAGTGGGAAGCATAACATTGGTTGTTTGAGGGTGTTACCCATGTTTGGAGAGAAATTTGGTGAACGTTGAGAGTAACATGTTGGGAAAACCTAAACTAGTGGTGGATAAGGTTTTATGTTGGTTCTTGGAAGCTATAAAGTGAGTAATGTATGGTTAGTTCATTTGATAACAAATGGGACATTAAATTTGGAAATAAGATAATATTATTAGTAAGAAATTTGATTTATTATTATGTCAGTGGATAATGGATGGGGAATTCAAGAAATGATTTGGTGTGGTGATAAAGATGGAAAAAATGATATGAGATCACTAGGAAGTGGATTCATGCAGCGCCATGGTGTATGTAAACCATAGAGTAGGGATCAAGGGGTATGTTTGTTGAAAACATTTTATCAAGGCACATAGGTAGTATTTTTTAAAGGATAATTCAGATTGAGTGTTTTGGTTTTGAAAGATGATGATATAATAAATCCAATGATGGGGAGAATCCTATCAGTCAATAGATTTATGGACCTTGTGTTTGGTAAGTGTGGAAACTCCTAGGTTAACATGAGTTAAAAACCTAGCCATCTAGTGATTGGGGGTTCACAGCTAGTGTTGGGTTTTGGATTGGATGATTTACATCTAGTTCTCAGATAATTCCATGCCTTAGGTTACTGACATGAAATGTTATTCAATGAAGATTCTTATTATGAATTGAATTAAAGATCATGTTAGTAATTAAGTGAGTATGATAGTGATCTTACTAAAATATATATATATTCAATATACCAAGATATAAATTGAGTTTGTAATCAGGTGTGGATGTTCATGTGTTTTTACAATATAAGAATAGTTTAAACATCATAATTAGGATAAGGAATTTGGCACTGTGTTGATGGGGACTTGGAGAGTCTATAAGAGGTCGGTGTGGTGGAGTACTAGATGAAACTTTTAGAACATGAGTGGGTATGATAAGGTATAATTGGTATTGAATATATTGTTTAGAAAAAATGGATGTGTGTTATGGGTTAGAGTGGGATATTTTATATAATAGACTGATTTTCTGGGTTGGATAGATGGGAAACATGAATGTATCAAGTTTGGAATTATGAAAAAAAATTGATATCATAATCTAGTGGTTGGACAAGAATTCAAGAGATTCTTATAGATTCTTTTCATGAAAGAGAAGTCATATAGTGGATATTTTCTAATGCATTGTATCATTACTGAATAGTGGAATCAAGAGGATCTAGACTCTCATGAATATAGAGTGAGGGGAGTTTACAATTTTTAGATTTTAATTGGACTTTTAAGGCTTAGGTAGAAATTTAGGGGTGTTTTTATGCGTGGTCCAGGGTTTTGGTGTATAAATTGTGGGTTTTAGTGGAAATTGGATCATGTTTTAAATTAAATTATAAAACATCTGTTACCATCAAATAATATATAGGGGTCACTGAGTACTCACTGGTGTTGGTATGGGATAGTAGCATTATAAATTCCACCAAATAGCTTATAAATTCCCACTTGGAGGTTAGTGGCCCAATAGGTATCTAATATTGACCAACTAGTATCCCCCAGTTGGCTATGGAACATTTTTTTTCAAAATTTATATCATTTAAATTGTTTTAAAAACATTGTAACACCCACCCACTCTAATCCCCACACCCAACCTTATTTTTATTGAGTCACACCCAATATCCCCCTTTTTTGACTCCATCACTATATTTTTCTTCTATCTCTTAGTGATCTATCTCTATCACGATTAGTGATATTTCTACTTCATTGGAATTATATTTTCATGGATAAGGTAATCCCCATAGTATATTTTATTTTATATTTTATATCACATAAGTTCAAGTGAAATCCCTAAATAGGGTCTTTTTGTATGATTTTATAATTCCATGAAAACTATAGAAAATCAATTGAAAATATTGTATGAGGATCATCTGATAAGAACATGGTTGGTTCTCCCTATCACTTCCTCAACTCGGATCACTATGAATAGTAATCATACTAGAGGTAGACATGACCTCAATCATGCCTCCCTATATTCTATAGTCTACCAACTAGAAGTTAGGATTTATGAGGATACCATGGGGAGACTATACCCTCTCATCAGAGTATCAATAACAACATAAATAAATCCAATCACAAATAACTAACCCAGATAAACATCATAGAGAAGACAAGTAAATTCCCAATAAATATTAATAACATCCTATTTTAGAATAATGTATTATGTTTTCTTGTATTATGAACCTTATTTCCAAGAAAATATTCTTAAAAATATCCCCTATTTGTACCATGTAAATGAAATTTTTATGTAATTAAAAGGAGGGATTCCATAGTTGGTATCAAATTATATTTTAGTTATTTTTTGAAATTATTATTTTAAAGATTTAATAAGACCTTAGGGACAAGTTTAAATATAGGAAAATATACTTGTATTTTGGTTAAGTATTAAGTAAGTGGTTTCTGAGAAAATAAATCTCTTTCTGGATACGAACAAGATAATTTGGCTCTGGAAAAGATGTATCTTAGGGTAAAACCTGAAAACATTACATTGAGATAGACTCAAACGAGAACTGGTGCATAAAAATAGGCCTTGATACACTCCTATTTTGACTCTCTTGGGGGATATGTTTGGTTAAAATGAAGCTTTTTAAGAAAAATTATGAAGGATTTATAGAAATTGTAATTTTTTTTAAAGAATAACATATTTAAAAATGATATTTAAGACATAAAAATTATTTTATAATTACATGATTATAAAAAGAGACATTTATCCCTAATGGTTTCTTCTTTTAGAAAATAGCTGGAATTATAAAGAACCACATAAATGGTGAGCACAAAAGACTATGAACTAATAAATTTATGATAGAATATATAATGGAAAACTTCATGAGAATGATGAATCAACTGACTCAAGTTATAAGAAATAAATTGAATTAAGATGAGAGACTAGATTCACCTAAAAAGGAACGAATTTATTTTGATCCCTATATGCATCAACGAACACCTAAATTTAGTGGATCTACTGAACCATTGATTTTTGAACAATGGATAAGCTCTATAGAAAAGATCATTTCTGTACTCCATTGTTTTGAACAAGTGAATGTCACCATGGATGTGTACCACTTAGAGGTAAAAGTTGATTAGTGGTAAAAACTAGTTAAAAACATGAAGTCAAGAAGGGATATTGATTCTATGGAGTGGGAATAGTTCAGGGGAACATTTATCCGAAAAATATTTTCCTCATTCAATCTGATTGAAAATGGAGAATGAATTCCAAGAGATATAGAAGAAGGAAAAAAGGATCCATGGGAAGCTATGAGATGAAATTTAAAATACTTTCTCATTAAACCTCTTGCTTTTTCATGGATCCAAAAAGAAAGTTTGATAGTTTTGTTGGTGGACTATTACCCCATATACATAAGAATCTACCTAATCGAGACTATGAAAATTATGGGGAGATAATACGGAGTACTATGAAGGTTGAACTAGAGTTCGAAGAGACTAGGTGGTTCCATATACTAAATTAAAATAATAGATTAACGTAGAAAAGATTTGTGAGGAACTCTGATCACATAAGAGTAGAAAATAAATTGAAACTTTCCACATGCAAAAAATGTTGGATGAAGCATTCAGGCAACTGCTTTCTTAGGAGTGGAAAATGTTACAAGTGTGGAAGAGATGCCCATGTAGCTAGGAACTGTTATAGTGAGGTGAGGCCTAAACTTATTAACACTAAAAAAAGGAAGATTTTTCATGACCATCTTGAAGAAAAATTCTATAAGTGTAGATAGCTTTGGAACGTTTCCAATCACTGTTCAAATCATAAGGTAATGTAGGGGAATCACCATCAACCTCAGCATAGGACAAGAGAGAAAGGTTGGTAATTTTCTATCACGATGGCTAAAGTTGAAGCTCTAAATGATATGGTAGCATGTACTCTCATTGTCCTCTCAAAGATATAAAGTTAATTATTTGATTCTGGTTCAACGAATTATTTTATTCCCTCCATGTTTGTAAAGAATATAGAATCAATCCCATGACATATAGAAGTAGTTTTATCATTCTGGACTCTTGGAGGGATTTTCCAACCATCGATAGTGTATAGAAACTCTAGAATTTTCTTTTGCGAGAACAATCTCATTGAAAATATAGAAGTAATTCCCATGATAGAATTCAACATTATACAAGGAATAGACTGGATCTCAAAGTATAATGCTAATATCAACTGATAATGGAAGGAAATATAAGTAGTCTTGAATGGAAAACCTATAGTTGTTTTCAAAGGAGAGGTATCTCTACCTAATATTTGTCTAGAAGCACCTCCCATAGCCTTATTCATGGAAATGATCAGTGAATAAAAAGAAGGAAAAGAAATTATAAAAATAGAAAATATCCCCATCATGCAGGAATACATTGATATATTTCCTAAGGAGTTAAATGGACCATCCCCAGAAAGAGAGGTAGAGTCCTCTATTGAACTCATATATGTATAGATGCTAATATAAAATACCTTATATATAATGGAAAATGTCTAGATGGAGAAATTAAAGAAATAACCCCATGATCTTTGGGAGAAAGAGTTTATCCGACTAAGTGTGTCTCATTAGGGAGCACTTATTCTCTTTTTGAAGAAGTCGGATGGATCAATATGGATATGAATTGATTATAGATAACTTAATGGGATCTCACTGAAGAAAAAGTACCCTATCCCAAGGATAGATAATTTATTTGACCATCTTTTTGGGGCTCAATTCATCTCTAAGATTGATCTTTGTTTTGGTTATCAATGATTGAAGGTGAAGAAAGAAGATATTCTAAAGACTGAATTTTGATCAAGATATATGAATTATGAGTTTGTTTTTATGACCTTAGGCATGACTATTGGTCCTACTATTTTTATGGATTTGATAAATAGAGTATTTAAGGACTACCTTGATAAAATTTTGGTATTTTTTATTGATGATATTCTGATATATTTCAAAATTCATGAGGAGAATGAGGATTATCTAAGGTATATATTGAAAACTATGAGGAAGGAGAGGATATTTGGAATGTTCAAGAAATGTTAATTTTTGTTATAAAGATTTTATTTCTTGGGGAACATTGTATCCAATGAAGTAATCTCAGTTGACCCTACCAAGAAAAAGGTTGTAGAGGAGTAGCATCATCCTACAAAATTAACTAAGATTTATAGTTTCCTTATTTTAGTTAGATATTATAGTAGGATTGTGAAAATATTTTCATGAATTTATATTACAGTAACCATGTTAACTTGAAAAGGGGTAAATTTCATCTAGACAAAGGAGTGGGAAAAAAGTTTCCAAGAGATGAAGAATATATTGGTTATTGTACCTGTGCTAATTCTACCCTCTATTAGAGAAGGATTCATTATTTTTAGCGATGCATCTATAAAAGATATTGCATGTGTACTCATAAAAAATTAAAATGTGATTTATTATGAATCTCAATAGTAGAGGACTAATGATAAGAATTATCTTATGCATAACCTAGAGCTATATGTAGTTGATTTTTCTTAAAAGATATAAAGGAAGAATATTTTTGCTGAGAAATGTGATATATACACAGACCACCAAAGTTTTAAGTACGTATTACCAAAAAAATAATTGGACATGAGATATAAGAGATGGTTGGAACTTATTAAAGAATATGATTTTTCAATTCATTATCACCCTAGAAGAGCATACAAAGTTGGTGATGCATTATGTAGGAAATACCCTATTGTTTTGGAAATTATGAGGATTCAAGAGATCCATTGATCAAAGACCTAATAAATCTAGACATGGGAATCATAAGGGAAGGGACATCATCATCCATATCCCAAATTATTTCTCAACTATCATTACTAGAGAATATTGTGAAATATGAAAGAGAATTTCCTTTGTTACAGAAAAAGATAGAGGCTGTCAAGAATGAGAAGTTTCTTGAGTTCAATATTAATCAAGAAGGTGTACTAAAATTTCATACAAGACTATGTGTTCCATCTATTCTAGAAATAAATAAGGATAATATGTATTAAGCTCATATATCTACATTCTTTATACATCATGAAAGTAATAAAATGTATATGGACCTTCATGATCATTATTGGTGGGATAACATGAAAATGGAGATTGTTGACTACATTATAAGGTGCTCAGTGTGTCAACAAGTGATGACCACTACCACAAAATTGGGTTTCCACAGTTCCACCCCTTATGAGCGCTAAAAAAATTACTAATAAAGGGGACCCCTTTATCAGCACTTTTTTTAGTAGCGCTGATAAAGGGGGGTCTTTATCAGCACTTTTTCCTATTGCTAATAAAGTTTATATTTCAAGAAAAATATTTCATGAAATATAATATATTTTTATATAAGTATATTTATATTTATATAAATATAATATATATTTTTTAAATATGTTTTAGATAAGAATAAATAGACTATTACATTTAATATCTAATATATTTAGTGAAAATGGCTTTAAAATATTTTAAAAAATACTATTAATTAATAATTTTTTTATTATCATCAATTAATAATCATTTAATAACACTTTGAAGACACAAAAAATCAAAATAAAATTAATAAAAGATCTAAAATAAGTTGAAAATATAACTCAAACATCAAACGGCCATAACTTCTGATCAGGGTGTCCATTTGAGCTCTACAGCATATCAAATTGAATCTTGCGATGATCTAAACATATTAGTGGCCTAAGGGAACCTTCAGTCACATTTTTTGAGGTCCAAAAAGTCCTAGAAGGCCTCCAAAACTGATTTTTTAGTCGAGATACCCTGATTTTTAACATTAAAATAGTTATAAATTCTGATCTGGATGTACGCTAGGCTTGTAACACATATCACATAGAATATTGTTTCATTTTCTTTGATTTTACTGGTTGTGGAGTTAAAATAGACTTCTGGATTAGAAGTTATGGTCGTTTTAATATTCCATGGCTTTTCAAATACACATATATATGTATTTATTCATAAATGTGTGTGTGTGTGTGTGTTGTATATATGTATGTATTTATTTATTTATTTATTTATAAACACACATAAAAAACATATTTTACAAATGTATTTAAAACTAATATTATAAATATATATTAATATACAAATAAATATATAAATAAAAAATTATAACAAAAAATATAAATATAAATTAATATATGAATAAATATATACATACTAATATATGAATAAATATATATGTATTAATATAACTATATATATTTATATTAATATGAATATTTATTAATATGAAAATAAATATAACTATATATATATATAAATAAATAGATATATCATTAAATAGGGAAAAAAACTAAATAGATTAGTGGTAAAGGTGCAGGCACGCAAGGGGGGAGGTCTTGAGTTCGAGTTCGGGTGGAAGCAGGGAGGGGTGTGTGGGCGTGTGGGGGATGCGCGGGCAAGGGAAGTGCGTGGGAGAGTGGGAGGGGGTTCGCCTAGCGCTAATAAGGGGGGGTCAAGTGCTGTTAAATTCCCCCCCCCCCCCCACCACATTATATATATTTTTTTTTATTTTAAATTTTTTTGACTTTTATTGGAGAATGAAAAATTAAGAAATATTTATTTTTCTTCTCATTCTACAGTTTAGATAATTTGAGATATTCTTAATATTTAAATGAAATTTGAAAAAGGAATTTGAGAGTATTAAGAAATTTTTCTCAAATTTTATTCAAGTTCGTGAAAAATATCATACGATGATGTCTTTGAAAAAAATTGAATAAAAAAAGTATGAAATTGGATATGATATGTTGTCACATAAATTGTATTGAAATCATTTTTTGAAAAGTAAAAATGGTTGTACTTATATTGTTACTTGTTTTAAATATGGCATGAATGGTGAATATGCAAATGATTTCTCTCTTAGATTCAAAAAATATTTGGGTTTTAAAAATACACATTTTTATAAGTCTTTATTACTTAGAGAACCATACAATACCTATTTAAATTCTGTATAGGTACCTAAAAATTATATTACTAATCCTATTGGACCCAAAGTAGATTGGGTACCAAAATTCTAAAGTAATTATTTTTTAGGAAAAATTTCTTCCATCTCTCAATAATAAAATATGGTACATGGATAGTGGATTTTATAGGAATATGATTAGAATCCCATTAAATTTTACCACTTACAATACATGTGATGGAGGAATTGTAACATTTAGAGATAATTCCAAAGGCAAAGTAAAAGGTTTAGTAATGTTTATACTTATAATTATACTTTTATTTCTAAAATTTTATATATTGAAGGTTTAAAACATAATTTAATTAGTTTATCTCAATTATAGGGATATTGAATGGAATTTAAATTTCAAAATGATAAGTGTCTAGTTTTCTAGGATAATTATTTATTTCTCTATGCTAATCCAAAGGAAAATATTTATATTATTGACTTTTCAGAACTAACTATTCAACATGTTATGTGTTTTAATTATATTCATAATGATATAATTCTTTGGAATTAGATTTTAGGTCAGCTTAATTTCATAATTTTACATAAGCTCTCAAAATATAAAAATGTGTTATAATTACCTTCCTTGAAGAAAGAAAAGCTTCTTGTTTGTGATTATTGAATGAAAGGGAAACACCAAAAAATCTATTTCAGACCTATAAATAATATATGTATTAAAATAAATTTATAGTTAGTATATCTTGAACTATTTTTTTGTATTAAAATTTATAATCTTGGAGGAAAGAAATATATTTAGTTATTTTTTATGATTATAGTAGATTCTCATGGGTTTATTTTCTTTCTCATAGAAATGATACTTTATCTAGATTTATTAATTTATGTAACTTAGTTCAAAATGAAAAAGGTTATATGATTGTTTATATATTTAGTGATAAGGAAGGTGAATTTCATAATTTGTATTTTCAATTTTTTTGAAAAGAATAGTTATTTTCATAATTTTTCTACTCTTAGAACACCACAACAAAATGGTGTTATAGAAAAAAAATATAGAACTGTTATTAAAATGTCCAGAACTATTTTTAGTGAATATCATGTTCCTATATATTTTTAGGATGATGTCATTTTCACTTCTTGTTATATTTAAAATATAATTCTTGTTAGACCTTTTTTAAAGAAAAATCCTTGTGAATTATTTAAAAATAATTAGGCTAAATTTGGTTATTTAAAACTTTTTGGTTGTAAAGTTTTTATTGTAAATTATAATGACAATTTTTATAAATATGATGTAAAAAGTTATGAATGTATTTCTTTTGGGTATTCTAAAAATATTAATTCTTATAGAGTTCAAAATAAAATAACTATAATTGTTAATGTATTTTTTTATGTCATGTTTGATGAAAATAATGTAAAAATATTTCCAAATTATAATGATTTTGTTGATGAGTTTTGAGATTTTAATTTTGGTGAATAAAAACATCAATATAAGTATAAATCAATTGAGTGGGATAATACTTCTTATCTCCATGATCTAAGATCATGGAAGAATCATTAAGATCATCCTATAGAAAATTGTATTGGTAAGGTTGATTATAGCATCAAAACTAGAAATTCTGATTTAAATTTTTGTGACATTTTTTTATTTCTAATTTTGTTCCTAAAAAGATTAATAATGCTTTAAAAGATTATAATAGGATTGTTTCTATTCAATATGAGAATAACCAGTTTGTTAGAAATGATTTTTGTTCTTTAGTATAATTTCTTGAGGATAATAGAATAATTGGAACTAAATGGATCTTTGGAAACAAGCTTGATGAAGCTGCATAGATTTTCAAAAAAAATCCAGACTTTTATATAAAGGATACTATCAATAATAAGGTATATACTTTTAACATTATTTTTCATCTTTTTTCAAGTTAGTGGATATTAGAAACGTTTTATCATTTTCTTTTTTTAATGGTTTTAAATTAAATCAAATAAATGTAAAAATATATTTCTTAAATGGTTTTAAAACTGAATAAGTTTATGTTTCTCAACACCCTAGTTTTGAAAATGAAAAAAATTCCCAATCATGCTTTTAAATTTTCTAAATATTTATGTTGTCTCAAACAAGTACCCCATGATTGGTATGAAAGGGTTTCTGTGTTTTTATTCAATAATGGTTTCCTTAAAGGTAATTTTGATCATAAAACTATTATTAAAAATAATTTAAATGACATTTAATTTGAGAAAAACTATATTGATGATATAGTTTTTGGTTTTATACTAAATTTCTTTGTAATGTTTTTTCTACTTTTATATCATCTAATTTTTAAATGAGGTTAATAAGAGAATTAAATTTCATTCTTGGACATCAAAATTTCTCAATGGAAAGATTAAAATTTTATTAATCAATATAAGTATGATGCAAATTTGTTTAAAATATTTGGTCTTGATTCATCTAAATATATGAAAACTCCTATGTGTACTAGTTGTAAATTAGATTTTGATGCATCTAAAAAATCTGTTGGTATTAAATTCTAATGAGGCGTGATAGGTATATTACTTTATTTAACTACATCTAGAATTTATATCATGTTTAGTTTTTTTTATGTGCCATATTCCAAGATGATCGTAAAGAAAATCATATTAAATATATAAAATGAAAAATTATATATGTTAAAGGAACTATTAATTACATATTGTTTTTTCAAAGTGTATTTTTTTTATTTAATATCGTATTTTGATTTTGATTTTGGAGGTTGTAAAATCAATCGAAAAATAACTTCAGTTTTGTGTCATTATATTGAAAAAAATAATTAATTTCTTGGTATTATAAGAAGTAATTATCTTTTTTTAACTATTACAGAAAGTGAGTATATCTTTACTACATGTTAATGTACTCAATGTTTATGGATTACGAAATATTTAAGTGATTATGGAATTTATCTTTATAAATTTAATATTTTTGAGATAATAAATATACAATATCTATTTATAATAAATATTTTCAATATTTTAGAATAAATAATATCAATTTAAGATTTCATTTTATTAGAGATAATGTAAATAAGGGTAATAATGTTTTATAGGTTATCCCTACTGAAAATCAACATGCAGATATCTTCACTAACCCTTTAGAATTTTATCTGTTTGTAAAACATAAATTTTATCTTGGAAAGTTGTAATATTAATAGTTTTAATTATGCATATGTTTAGGGGGAGTTTGATAATGTTTTTCTTTTAAAAAAATCATATTTATAAAAAATATGTAAAATTTGGAATCTATTTTTCAAATTATTTGTGTCTAATTTTTTTATATATTTATTCAGTATATAAATATTTTTAAACTTCCCATACATTATATATTATTTCAAATTATTGATTAAACATTTATTTTACATAAAACCTTATTTTTTAAAATATTTCTCATTATGTTTTTTTCAAACAATATTTAAAAATTATACTCACTAAATTTAATTCTACATTTTAAAAGTGGATGACATTATCATGGCTCGTTATTACATGTTTAAAATAAATTACATTCTTTTTTTTTAAGTAGAAAAAGGGAGAGAATTATTTTTTTTATTGATGTTCATTTTTGTTATCCAACAAAAAGGGGGAGATTGTGTATGTTCCTACATGTATTTTTGTTTTGATTTATTACAACTCCTCTCATGCTTGCTTAATAATATCATAAATTTAAATGTTTAATTGTGTTCAACTACATGTTTTAATATTGTTATTTTTATTATAATATTAATTGTATATTTATTAAATTATGTTTAACTTCGATCATATTATAATATTTATATACTTCAAATTTATTTATATTTCATGTTTTGATATATCATAACATGTTCTGCAAGTTTTATTTTCAGTTCCTAGGATAAATAAATCTTTTAGGACCTTAAAATTTATTTTATATATGTTTCTTAAGGTCCCCTTACATAAAAAATTCAATGTTACCACATAGCCAAATGTTTATTCATGTTGCCAAGGGTAATTCACATAGTATATTTTAAATCTAGGTAGCTAATTTTATTGTTTTAGTTACTCTCTGTATTTCAAAAATATCTAAGGATACAAAACTACAAATGGATTATTTTTTTCTAGAAATATAATAATATTTACTAAATTTAATTACATGACATAAACTTCTAAATTTATGTTCATCATATACTAAATTAGTTATGAAGTAACTATATGTTTTCTTTGTTATTTATGCTGTTTTTTCATAACATTATTTATTATTTTTTTTATGATAACTTGAGTTATATATATATATTATTAATGTCATTATTGATTATTTATAATGATAATGAAATTTTCTAAATATAATTCAAAAGGACCAAAATCTAACTCTTCTTTTATCAAGGTCTTTTTTAGCTATAAAATTTAAAAGGGAAATCTGTTTTTCATTTTCAGAAATTCCCTTATGTTAATTTCCTATGTGAAAAATTAGGATATGTGAGACAATCACTTACATAATTAATCACTTACATGAATCACCTATTTATAATTTATTACATGAATAATATAATTTATTCTCCTACATTGATTCCCTTACATAGTAAATCTCTTATGTGAAGAATTTTCATATGTGAATCCTTTACATAGTGAATCGCATATGTAATTCCCATACATAAAACACCTACATAGTGAATCCCTTAAATTATTTTCCTATCTAGAAATTTTTATTACATATAAAAAATTATTTTGTAAAAAACCATACGTGATTTTTTCCTACGTTGCATAATGAAAATTCCTACATAAAATAATGCTCTATTTTACATTTTATTTCATATTTCGATTTGATGCATGTTCATGCCATATATTTAAATTATCATAAAGATTTTATAAATTAATGATAATTATATAGAGCCTATGAGAAGTTTTTTTTATTGTATTAATCATGTTTTTGTGATGATCATAATCTATTCTATATTCACTCATGAAATGTACAAGTTGAAAACTCAAAATTCATTTTTGTTATTTTAAGTTCTTTTTATTGATTTTATTGTTTATAAATTAATATTAAATGATATTAAAAAAATTTAAACCCATTGGGATATTTTTAATGGGGTGTTATTAAGTTTTTATTTTCCCCACATATTTAATGCTCATCTTAAAATGAACTGTTTTGAATTTCATATTTTTTTCAAATTCATACTTACTAGTATGGGATTTATCATTAACTTATTATTATGGAGACCATTTTAAATATTTATAAAATGATTTAATTTTTTTTGAATCAATATTTCTTGTTTTAAATTTCAGTCGTTAGTTTAGTGACTAATATGCAATTATAATATCTTTTTCCCCTCTCTTCGATAATTTAGTTTTATCATTTTTATTATTTTGAAACTTTATAAAGTTTTAATTAAGTGTGTAGTCTATATAGATTTATATTTAAAGGAAGAGAGGATTCCAAGAATGAATATCATATACATATACAATTATGAAATTATAAGTGAATATGATTTAAAGAGATAAAAAAATTTCATACTCTATGAACCTCAAGTGATTTTGTACACAATTTTTATTACTATTGGATGATCTCTCAAGGGTTGAAAAAAATGTATTCTACTTATACTTCATTGAGTAGATGATCAAGATGATAAAACAATCAAGAAGCAATACATGTGTTTTATTCTTATCCTTTCTATTTTTCTAGTTTCCTTGTGTTTGTAACACTTGTTCATATCTTTCATGTAATCTTTTTTTTCTATTTATGATTTTACAAAAAAAATTATATTTATCTTCATGTTATAAATATCATATTATAAATTTAGGAAAATTCGGGTTGTGACTATTGTAGTCCAAATTCAATTTTGTAATTGGGTTGTGACTCCTTATACAAAAGTCAGTGCATCGTGGTTATTCCTCTACTACAAAAAGATCTTGTGATCGGGTAATGATTCCGCTTTAAAAACCAGGTAGTGCACAATATATATCTCACTGAGTTGAGAGGTATAAAATTGAACAAGGTATAATTTGGACTGAACTAATATAAAAATATCTATGTTATCTCTTTTATTTACATGTCTAAATATCTTCCATCAACCTATTTGACCCAACCAAACCCCTTAGTCGCCAAGTCATCTAGAAGATCCTTGAACTCCCAGAGCATCATAGGAGCATTCTGATAATAAGGAATATAAATTATCTTTATACCTAGAATAAGATCATTTGAAAACTCAATCCCACACTAGTTTGGTAATCCTAAAAATTCATCATGTAATACATCATGAAACTATTAAATGATGGGAAAAATAATTATCATCTTGTATCCCCCTCATCCAAAATGAAAATAGAAACCTGGGTCGTGACCCCACACAATCACTGATGATCGGGTCTCTTATGACCCTCTTGCAGAACCCATTCACCAACATGATCACAACCATCAACATCATGAGATATAAAAGATACTCACCAATGAAAAAAAATTATTTGATCTTGATATCGAAAAAGTTAATCCATCCCAATTCTCGTCTTTTCAATATTTCTCAAATAGAATTTATAATATCACTCCAAGAGTGTTTACTAAAGTAATTTACAATTTCATTAGATTCAGACCACTTTAAAATAATTTACAAGACTACTCCATGATAATTTACTTGATTGTTCCACAATATTTTACATTTTCAATTAATAAATACCACTCCAAGAGCATCAACATGGCTGCTACAAGATCATTTTCAATTTCATCAAATAAATACGGCCTCATGGTAATTTAATAATTTTCATCTTTTTACCATTTCATGATTGATTAATCCAATCACGCATCATTGGTTAATAATTTTAATTTACAAGGGACACTTTAGTTCATAATTATAACATCATATCCTACAACCCATTTACCATTTATAAATCATTGATTACAAATCCATCATTAATAGGATTTGAAGGTGTCCTTATTCATTTCATAAGGACATTTTAGTTAACCATTCAACACATAAAATCTCATGTTCCATCTCCAACCAAGGGAATTCCCTTGGGATCACCCTCCATGTAGGGTCCATAACACATTTAAATGGGGAATGAGATTAAGGCCTATACAAACTTAAACCACTTAAATAATTTCAAGAACACCATATGGTGGGTCAGAATAATCGCACAATGCATACATTTTGAAATAAGGTGAGGCTATAGGGAAAATATATGGACCACCTACTTTAACCTATTAGGAGTCCACTCACCCAATATTTACTCGTGATTCAGGATGGAATGGAAGAAAGTGAATAAGAAGCCAAAATCACTAAAATATAGAATATTAGATAAAAAGGTATGAGATCAATTAAAATTAAGATAAAATGGGAATATAGGAATATAGAGTTTTATCCTTACCTCTAGCTCTCTAATTCCTCAAATATGAGACAAAGTTTCCCAAGGATGAAGGAGATACACAACAACCTCAAGGAGGTGAGGAAGGGTTGTAGGGGATTGATGCGGGCTGAAATGGGGAGAAAATTACTGAGTTTGAAAATAAAGGGGTGTCCCTAGAAGGAATTATGGATTTTCCCTCATTTAAAAACTATTCAATAGGCCACTGACTAGATGAAGGCCCCTCACCAGCAAACTGGGGGACCTCTTAATGAATAATATATTTCAGGCTCAGTCCTCTTCTATAATTCCAAACCTTGGACCACCAAAACACCCATGATGTCTCTCCCACTCTTGTAAATGTACACAGTCATGAGAATAACACAAGATTAGCTAAAATTTTAAAATGAAACATAGCTCAAGAAAGGCTAGGATATTACACTCCCTTTAATATTAAACCATGTATCACATTGTTTATGATCAATTTTACATACATTCTTGGGGGTCTGGGTTAGTGTGGCCAAAATTGGGACTGAGAGTGTATTATTATGAGATTAAATTGGTAGAGTCCAGTGGTGTTGGAATAAATGTTCTGTACACATTTTGGGGAATTTATGATTACTCAGTGATTATGTCTCTATGAGTTATGAGAATTAACTATGTGTGATGGATCACAAAATAGTCTTCAGGATTGTGTTATCTTATGAGGGGCCTAGGAAATAGTTTATTGGACGTATGCAAAGGGTAATTTTTGGGTATAAATTTTAGTGGTTGTTTTAGAAATCAATACAATTTGTAAGTTATTTTGAACTCTTATAATTGGATACTTTGTAATATCCCATCTTTTTTTCAGTTATAACCCTCTTTGTGTTTTTTGTTGAGCATTGGGGGATTAGTCATTTTCAGATATGGAGATCCTTTGTTGAAAAAAATGATCTAAAATCTATATATGTAGGTTTATTTAAATTAATAGAGTCTGGGTATACATATGTTAAATGGTTTATGGGGTTTTCAATGGCTTGGAATGTTTTGGAGGTGTTTAGGTCCCTTATGAAAATATGATCTGAGAAATTCCCATTGGACATTTACACATCATGAACGTGTTACACGATATATAAATTCACAAGTATATGTCAGGAACCAGTGTAGGGTGTGAAGTGGTTACATGTCATGTAAACTGTTCACACCATGAAAAGGTTATGTAGGATTAAATAATAATCTAACACGATGGGTTTTTCAGTGCATCCCTTTAAAAAGAAATACATGACATGTAAATGGATTACATTCCATGAAATTATAATGAGGAATATTTTTAAGTAGGGAAGTATATATTATTTTTCATATTCATTTGGTGCATCCCTCTCCTCTCGACCCTAGGAAGATTCTAGGTGAATTTGAATCCTCCTCATCCATTCCATATGTTACATTTCCACATCTGATTCATGGGGAGTTGTTCTGCTTAGGTTTTATCCCCTATTTCATTATTCATCATCATTACAGTGGGAATATTTAAACCACAGTTTTATATGGTTTAATATGGTTGTTGTTTGATCTATTTTTCCTTTTTTTATCTCAATCTCCTTTATTTCAATCGGTGTTACTCATTGTGGTGTTTCTAAATTGATCAGTTAAAGGTAGGGGTCTAAACAATAACCCTATGGTTTGATAATTGTCAAGTATGTGTAATAATAAGATTGAACCAACATAACATGAAAATTTAATTGATTAAATGATGGATTTGATTATTTCTTGGATTGCCTTTGGATCTAATAGAATGTGACCCAGATTTTGGAAACCTGTTGGGTGAGAAAACCCTTGATTAAATTTGAATTGGATAATGGCATAAAGTGTGTGTTTAGAAAGACATTAGACCTCAGGTGATTTCTTGATATAGAATCCCTAGGCAATGTCTTATTTCTTTTTGATATGACTATTGATCATTTGAGATATAAATGAAATATAAATTTAAAAAAATGCTAAATTTTATAATTAATCATTTAGGATTGTGACGTGATATTGTGATTTCCTTCCTTTAATGACTTATTTTGTTATCATGTTGAAATGTTTATATTGAGTGGGATCTTCCCAGTCTCATGTTGCAATGCTTATATTGACCAGGATATACCTAGTCCCATGTTGTAATGCTTAAATTGAGTGGGTCCTTCCCAGTCTGATGCTGTAATTCTTATATTGAGAGGACTCTACCTAGTCCAATGTTGCAATTCTTATATTGAGTGGTATGTTCCCAGTCCCATGATGAAATTATTATATAAAAATCTTGGTAAATTTTTTTGTGATTTTTCTATATAAATGTGGTTGTCCTTGGCATGGTTGTGTTACACGCTCAGAGATATCCTAGCAAGAGGATGATGCATGTTATGTTATGCAATGAGATTATGGTTGTTGGTTGACATTGTTGTGTTACATGCTTAGATACATTCTGGTATAGTGATAAAGCAAGTTGATTGATGTATTATATTAATTAACTAATTAATATACATATTTATCTCTTATAACATACACTTATTATCAGACTGGTTATCTTTAGACATGGTGGTGTCGAGATACTGGGTTTTTCTCACACCCTATTTGGGCCGCTATTTGATATCCATTAAGATTACATGGATGTAGATTTGTAAAAGGGAAAGGAACCATGTTTTTTATTTTTTTTCATTGCTGGATGGGTTGGAGTTTGAGATGGGTCTAACATGGGGTTTGGGACCAGGGCCTTTTGGGTTATCTTTTTTCAGCTATTTCTATTATTTGTATCACATTCAGTTTGATATTTAGGTACATCTTCAATTTTAATTACATGTTTTTTTACATTAGATTATTTGGTTCCTCATTTTATTTCCCAATTGTATTATATACTATTTCAAATATGACATTAATATGGTTTTTAAATTTATATTTTTTATTTTCACTATTATGTAACTCAATACCTAGGGGTATAGTCTCTCCACTATATCAGCACACCCTCGCTTCTATTTGATAACCTCTTGTATATGGGGAGGCACACTTATGGTCTCATAACTAACCCTTTTTTCCATAAGAGGGTATCAGAATAGGGGATGTTACAATGTGGTATCAGAGGAAGAAGGTTGGTTTTACTTTTTTGTTGCATTACTTTTTAAGAAAGGTAGAAAGGAGATTAGGATGTTTCATGACTTGTTAATAGTATTTTTCATGGGAGTAGCTAACCCATGTATGGGGGGGGGAATCTGAGTGCCCAGGTTTGGGATTATTGTTTATGTTTTTCTATTGTTACAGTTGATGTTATTTCACCTTGGGTTCTTCACATGTTGTGTGATTTTATTATTTTGTGATGTTATTGTTTCTTGAAATTTATACTCATGACCTTGTATTGTGAGAGATGAGTATAAATGAATCATGATAGGTGTATAAGTATATATATTGACATGAATTGTTCATGACAGGGACATATTTATTGCATGTGTTATATACTTTCATATGTGACATGTGGTATGATATACCTACTATATCTGATAAATGAAATGAACAAACTGATATGTCATGCTAAAAAACTTTTAATCCATGTTTAGAAAGAACAAGAGAAGTGATTATCTATTTTAATCACCTGTTAAGGTTAAAATTGTTTTTATATATAATGTTATAAGGATGTTTTTTGTATTTTAGAGAAAATGCCTCCCCTTTATCTTCGAGTTGGGAATCTGGAGAGTGGAAATCAGCACCCTCCTAACATAGCTAAACCTAGGATTCTGATAGATTTTGAGGATCATATGGATGTTCATATTCGAGAAAACTTCTTGAGGGTCATGTGTTTCATGGGAAGGGATACAATTCACATAATTTCTTCAATATATGAATTGATGGGAGAGTTCTAATGGCATCATCCACCTACATTTACTGGGTAGAGGGAACCCCAGGCAGCCGAGTTCTAGATCAAGTCATTCCAGATGATCTTATAGAATCTTGAGACACCCCCAAATAGGTGGCTGAAAATTGATGTGAATATGATCTATGTACCTATCAAACATTTTTGGGATATTCTACAGCAGGTTGGGAAGTTGGAGGAGTTATCATGGAAGGACTTTGAGGCAAAGTTCTTGAGCCATTTATATCTAGATACAATAAGGGACGAGAAGGACCATGAATTCACACATCTGACTCAGGAGGGAATCTCAGTGATGGAATACACTAAATTTTTCACTAACCTGTAGTGTTTTACACAATATTTAGCTACTTATGATATCTTCAAGAGAGACATTTTATAGATGAACATTGCTATAAGATCAAGTCAAAAGTGAACATTTTTCGTCTAAGTTTCTTTTCTTATGTGATGAATCAAGAACTCATCACAAAAGGTAATATGGGAGAGGCCCCAAATAGTGTCTGGTATCTTTCAGCTGGTAGAATTTAGAGCTCTTGTTCTAGTGGAAAGAAGCGACACTATGATAGTTTCCACCAAGGAAATAATGGACTGAGAAATCAAGGTAGTGGGAAACAATCTTAAGTTTGTGATTTGTTGTAGTGATTTCAATGTGGAAATTTGGGATAAAAGAGTCCTTTATATTTATATTATGCTTTGGAGTATCATTATTATGGTAGGATTGGACACCTATAGAGATTTTATAGGGGAATTTGGCAAAAAAAGTAGTGGAAGGGGACCTAGACAGGTTCCAGAGTCTGGGAGGGACTCATTTACTTTTCAATAGACAAGTAGCTAGAGTTCCATAGGATGTTCAAGTTGAGGTAGGTTATAGCCCCCCATTCCACTCCTTAATTCGCCATGTCATTATCTTTACACATGGTGACCAAACACCTCTCTACTTTATAGCAACTAAGAAGGAACTGTTCCCTACCATCCAGGGTTTTATTCTGCCTCCCTCAAAACTCAAACTTGGCACCTTGGGCATAAGAGTACAACATGGAGAATTACGAGTACCACTATGGTACCCCATTTTAGGAACAAAAGTACCAAGTAGATGTAATAGCTCAGGGGAGTGTGGAATGAGAACATGGAATAGGGGATTTTTAGCTTCATGTTATGCAGACTACACCATCTGATGTGGATATAGGACCTTCTATTGTCAGAAGTAAGATTCTTGTATAACCTACCATTTCCATTCTTTTTTTAAAGATAATCACATTCCTTTTTATCTACTCTTTTTTAAAATAGTTTTCACCCGGTTTTGGAAACCTTGGATGCTGCTTTGAACATCTATACATAGTTGGGAGTGTGGTTAGAGAATATCAAATGTTGCAAGGTGTGTTCTCTAGAGATCGATGGTTGTCGTTTCTTGTGTGAATCATTTATTCTAGAAATGAAAGATTTTTATTTGATTCTTAGTATGGATTTTTTAGTCTTATACCAGGAATATATTAACTATTACTAGATTAAATTTACCTTTATATCTTCAAAAAGAGTTATTTATTCTCACTAATGTGAGTTGGATTTTCATGCTGGTTATGCAGAACCAATTCAATGTAGGTTGGATTGTATCACAACTCATATAGAAAGAATACCTTTGGATGATGGTGGAATGAAACATGATTTTTTTATCTAGTGGATACCATTTTTAGGATGTCTTTCCCGACGAGTTCTATAGCTTACCACCCGAGTGAGTGATTGAGTTCACAATTGAGATGGTGTTGGGGGAAGATCTAGTTTATATCCCTCCATATTGAATCGCACTAGCAGAGCTTCAGGATTTGAAATTTCAGTTGGAAGATATAGAGGTGAAAAGTTTCATGGGGCCTATTACATATCTATGGGGTTCCCCAGTTATTTTTCTTCATGTAGGATGATGGTAAATAGATGTTATGTGTGGATTATCAGAGATTTAACCAGATGATGGTCAATAACTGGTATCCTCTTATGTGTATCGATGATTTAATTGATCAGTTGAGAGGTGGTAAGATATTCTTCAAGATTGATTTGAGATCAGGTTACCGCCAGTTGAGGTTGAGACCTTTGGACATACCTCATACTGCTTTTAATAGTATATATGGTTTTTATGAACTCTTAAATATGTCATTTTGTTTGAACAAGACACCAGCATTATTCATGGCTTTTATGAATTATATCTTTCTTCCTTTTTTGGATCAATTTATGGTGGTTTTGTCGATGACATATTAGTGTACTCTTAGTTAGCAGACGATCATTCCAAACATTTTCACATCAACTTGAATATAAAGATAGAGCATCGACTTTATGCCAAGATAACCAAATACAGTTTCTAGATTGATAATATGAACTTCTTAAGCAATGTAATCTTTCAGATATAGAATTTTATGGGTTTGGAAGGTTATCATTGGTTCTTTATCCAAAAATTCTCTCATCTAACAGCACCATTTTCAAGTTTGACTAAGAAGGGAGTGAAGTTTTATTTCTAGATTATCATGAGAAGTATTTTTAGGAGCTAAAAAGAAGGGTGACCTCTACACCTATCCTCACTTTACCTATGTCGGGTAAAGCATATACTGTGTACTATAAAGCATCCATAATTAGACCCGAATTAGTTCTAATGTAAGATGATTGAGTGGTTTCTTATGTCTCTATAAAGCTAATACCACATGGGAGGAATTATCTAACTCACAATCTAGAGGTAGAAGCGGTGGCACATGCCCCGAGATGTTAGAGAAGCTATCATATATGTGAGAGGTTTGTGGTTTACATAGACCATATGAGCCTCAGGTATATCTTTTCTTAGTGGGACCTAGACCTTGAGAAGAGGAGGTGGGTTGAGTATCTTTAGTATTTCAACTTTGAGTTTGATTATACACCATGAAAGGGAAAAATCATTATCGATGCCTTAATCCAAAAGACACAGACATAGGAAGTGAGGGAGTGTTGTGATGAGTGGTAGATGATTTAAATCATTGTATACATGCATCTAGATATTATGGAGCAAGGGGATGAGTAAATCTAACTTCTTTATATGTTATACCTATTCTTTTGGACCGGATCAAGATATAGTATTTTTTTGATCTGGAGGACTTAGATCTGAGAGACAACTATATGGTGGGGAGATATGTTAGGATGATATCTTGTTAGTGGAAATTCCCTTCTTTTTCATGGATAGATGTAAGATCTTGACCTATTTTTGATATACCTTGGTATCATTTATAATTATTCTTTTTATCTGTTTTGAGTATAACTTGTATTGATATTATATTGGGTGCATTTTAATGAAAATTTGAGAATTTAAGAAGGAGAAGAGGATGTTCATGGTTTTTTCATGGTTTTCACATGGTTATAAAAAGCGTGCATGGGGGTTTCATGGTTTTCACATGGTTAGAAAAAGTGTGCAAGGGGTTTCACGGTTTCTGAATGGTTTTAACGTGGTTAAAAAAACGTGAAAGGGGTCACATGGTTTTCACATGTTTAAAGTAAGTGTACAACATATGTGTGCAATGGGTACAAGGTTAGTACTGACCATCCATCCTGATCAAGGAAATCGTGCGAACGGTAATTAATGTCATGAAATTTGGTTTTAAAATTTGACAAACCCACTTATTAACACCAAATCGACCCTTTCTCAACCCAAAGTAAATTATCTCATTTTTTGAGGCACCAAAATGCATTCCTAGGGCTCCCGACCTCTATTATTGGTGAATCTAAAGTCAGATTAAATATCTCAACCTCTCTTAGTAAGTGAATATCATCCCGAATGGTTTCTAATTTTTCTCCCATTATTCACCCTTTTTAAGGGAATTTATCCTATGTTTCTTGTATATAGATCTAGTTTTATAGGATCTAGATCTAGGATTTTTATATCTAAATATAATTTTATTAGATCTCGATTTGTTTGATCTAGGATATCGGTTTCAAATCTATATCATGTTCTTCTTCATGTCCTTGTTTGATTCACATCAAAATGGGTATTTACATGGGTCAATAGATCACCAATGAATTGATGTAGGTTGTCTATAATTCAAATCAAAAAGTCTTGATTAAAATTATGTTTACACAATTGTATAATTTCTATTATATGTTTAGCAACTGAGTTCTTGATTGAATAAATTAGTTTGGTTAATTAATTAATTGAGGGAAATGTGAAATTGGGGATATTGAGATTTTAGATCTTGAATAATTAATTGTTCAATAAATTATTAGGGAATTAATATTTTTGAATTGGGTAATTAATTATTGAGCTAATTATCAGAATATCGAATTTGTATTTGGGGATAATTAATTATTAAGTTAATTATCAAAATGCTGAATTGTAAAATTGAAAAATTAATTGTTGAATTAATTGTGTGATATCGAGATTATGAAGTTGAATAATTAATTTTTGAAATTAATTATTTGATATTGAAATTGTAAAATTGTAAAATTAATTTTTGAATTAATTATGTGATATTGAGATTGTGAATTTGAATAATTAATTGTTGAATTAATTATGAAATATTGAGATGGTAAGGTTGTATAATTAATTATTGAATTAGTTATGTGATATTGATATTGTGAAGTTGAATAATTAATTATTGAATTAATTTTGTGATATCAATAAGATAAGGTTGAATTACTAATTATTGAACTGATTATGTGATATTGAGATTGTAAAACTAAATAATTAATTGTTTAATTTATTATTATTGTATTGAAAATGTTAAATTTGAATAATTAATTGTTTAATTAATTATTAGAGATTTTTGTGATTATAAAATTGATTGAGATGATTAATTAATTATTGAATTAACAAATAGAGCTAATATGGTTAATTAATTTTAAAATTAATTAATTAGATTGAAGGGATTTCATGTGATTAATTAATTGTGAAATTAATTAATGGGATTGAAATAAATAAATAATTGGTGAATTAATTAAATGGGTTGGATATGATTAAATAATTATGGAATGAATTAATAGAATTGATGTGAACAATTAATTGGTGAATTAATTGAATGGATTGAATGTGATTAATTAGTTGTGGAATTAATTAATGGAATTGACATGTGAAATTAATTATTGAATTAATTAAGTAGATTAGATTTTTTTTGAATTAATTATTGGAAATGTTGTGATTAATTAATTATTCAATTAATTAATGGGATTGAGGTGATTAATTAACTGTTGAATTAATTAATGGGAATTTTGGGATTAACTAATAGTTAAATTAATTAATGGGATTGAGGTGATTAATTAATTTTCAAATAAATTCATGAGAATGTTGTGAATAATTAATTATTGAATTAATTAATGGGATTAAGGTGATTAATTAATTTTTTAATTAATTAATTTGAAATATGTGATTGATTAATTATTTAATTAATTAATTGGATTGAGGTGTTTAATTAATTGTTGAATTAATTAATGGTAATTATGTGATTAATTAATTTTTGAATTAATTAGTGGTATTGAGGTGACTATTTAATTGTTTAATTAATTAATAGAACTTAGGTGATTAATTATTTTCTAAATTAATTAAATGAATGATGTTAATATCTGATTTTTAAATTGATTTAATTAATTGGTGAATTAATTTATGAGTTGTTGTCGTAAATGTCATTATGTGATTATGTAATAATTGTGTATGGGACATAGTCTGCTGAATCAAAAGCCCGTATTGATAAATATGATTGAAATAATTAATGGTAATAATGGAATTCATGAGTGAATTAGAATGATGAATGGTAACAACATAATTCATTTGAGAATTGAGACAATGAAGGTTAACAATGGAATTCATGTGTTTATTGAAATAATGAATGGTAACAATGGAATTCATGTGTTGATTGAGACAAATAATGGTAATAATGGAATTATTGGGTTGATTGAGATAAAGAATGATAATTATAGAATTTTGAGATATGATATCCATTTGGGATAGTTCAGGATCTGGCACGGTTCGAAGAAGGTATTGATATTTCAAATTTCCTCAGGAACACGAGGGTTTATGCGGTTAAATAAAGAATAGTTAATAATATGATAAATATTTACTTATAGATTTTATTTATTTCATTACAGAAATGAATATATTATTTGATTGGATATTGTTTCGGATACCGTTGTTGGTGGATTACTGAGTTTTACTCACACACTACTCAAGTTTCCAAATCATTACCCAAATAGATTTCATGTTTTCAGGACTGGATAAGGGAAAAGGCCCTTTGTTTGATGACTGATTTGGGATGGAGCATAGATGAGGGAATGATACATGGTTGATACCCACTTGGGAGTTTTTAGTGTCTTTATTTATTCTTGGATTTTTCATTTTATCACTTGACACATATTATGGCATGGAATGTCAATTGTTTATTTTTGGTATTATATATGCCAGTTTTGGTCATCATGGGATACTGGTATTTTTATGTTTATGGTTATATTACTGGCTATTGTTTATTTATTTATATTTTTGTTCTTCATTGAAAAATTGGGTATAGTCTCTCCATGATCGATATTATACTCTCATTGTAGGACAATATCCTCTGGTGTATGGGGAGGCACACTTGTTGTCCTATGTATAGCATCCTGCCTTTTTATCACATAAACTTTCATTACATTTTACAAATCAGATGATCTTTAAGGTTTAGTGTCTTGGAAACCAGGAACTTAAAACATGAAAACATAAAACATTCTTATTAAACACTTGAAAGGATTCTCCTAATGTTCATCCTAGGTTTATTACTATATCTCATAACCTGGGGACATACATCAAAAGAAAGGGTGAGCAGAAGTCCCAGTAAGGGAAACAAGAGAAACATTTTACAAGTGAACTTGAGATACTTCAATAAGGTCATGAAAAGAACTTTAAGGCATGAGAAAGAAATAATGAGATATATCATAATAAAAATAACATTTTTCATAACTTGAAGATGTGGCTACAATATTTAATATTTACAATCATTTCATTTCACCAAGGTACATCCCCAAGGTGTCATTAAAAATTACCAAGGTTATTCACCAAGGTATCAGTCTAAAAGGTCATCTCTAGAGATTAAGTCTTTACCCAATTCATTAGATCGCTATCAGGGCGCACCCTTGACATGTATTTATTATCATGTGAGCCACATATATCATCATAAATTGTTTCATAAACAACCCATATAGCATAAAAGAAATGGGTTTCATTTCATAATCATAATGTTTTAAAAAACTGCTTTAAAGACATGATCTTTATGTCACTTTAAACCCACAGAAAGGGAAAGCGGGTTTCATGTATATAAATCCCAGAATTTAAAATAGAACATTTTGATATATATTTGAATACCCCTATAGAATTAATATCTTTGAGTATTCTCTTAATAACATATAATAATTTTGAGAAAAGAGAGAGGCATTTTGAGACGAAAATTCTGCAGCATAACGGCTACGTTACAGGGTTTTAGAAAATGTTGAAAAGAGAGGGGACATGGGTCACCCACTCATAAATGATCTATAAAAATAGTATAGGGACAGAATATAAAGTATGTATGAACATGGTAATGAAATTTTAAATATGTACCATATGAAATGAAGAACATGAAAGGAAGAAAAAAATAAGATTTCTCTTATGAAAATTCGGCAGCCCAACGGCGTCACTTAAACATCAAAAAAATGAATTGATGAAATCAAATAGGGTCTCTCATCATATGAACATAAAATATCAGTATGATAGATTTATAGATAATACCCCAACAAAATAAAAAGGAACATGAAATACTTGACATGAAAGTAGAACTTTGAAAAATGCGAAAGGTGAATGAATCCCTTAAAAATTCGGCAGCCTAACGACGCCACTTAAAACTTCAAAATACTGAATTGAAGAGATAAAATAGGGTATCTCATCATATGATCATAAAAGATCATTATGGTAGATTTATAGATCATACCTCAACAAAATAAAAAATAACTTGAAAGACTTGTCAAGAAAATAGAGCTTGAAAATGAGAAGGGTGAAAGAATCCTTTACAAAAATTTGGTAGCCTAACGGCGCCACTAAAACATTCATAAAACAAAATGATGAGAGTAAGAGAGAATCTCTCATCATATTAACTTAAAAAGGTCAGTAGGATGAATATAAAATAACATCCCCAACATAAGAACATGGAGCTTAGAAGAAATGACATAAACGAGAGTACTTGAAAAGAAAGAGAGAGGTAAGATCCCTTACCTTAAAACGTAACTCTTAATACTCAAAGGTTGGGACCTTGAGGGATTGGGGGAACCTTGGGAGGACTCCTTGGGAGGTAATGAGACCAGAACTTCGTTGGGGGAGAGTGGTGAGTCGAATAGATGAGAGGATGGCTTGGTATTTATAGGGAAAGTGAGGGGACAAGGCATTAATGGCCAAGGGACACCTCATTGGTGGTTTTGGAAAAACCATGGGATTACCCATGGTATTGGCCACTTGGGACACCTCATACAATAATTCATCCCCTTTAGTCTACCATCCCTCAAAATATCTCATGGAATTAGCATGACACAGTTATGATGCCATTAAACATACCTAAACCCTAAAACTGTATTTTTACTATTCACTGAAAATTCAACTTTCTCAGAAAAATCCAAAAATTTCACATTAACCAAATATCAATGCTCTGATTTCATAAATTAACTCCATTTTATAAAAATAATTTTCTAAATATTTTTAATTTAATTTTTAAATAAATACCCTATTCACTGAAAATTCATTTTTTTCAGAAAAATCCCCAAAAATTACCTTAACATAATATCGATGCTCTGAGTTCAAAAATGAAATCCATTTTATAAAAATAATTTTCTAAATATTTTTATTTTAATTTTTAATTAAAAATACTATTCACTCGAAAAAAACTAATACTTGATTAATAATTTCTGAAACCGTTATTTAACCATTTTATTGAATCACATTACTTAGTCAAGGTTTCTAGATTATATTAATGCTTTATTTAAGTGTGATTACTAATCCATTTGGTCACATTACTAATCCTAATCATAAAATCACTATTCATAATTTATTATTCATCAAAAATTAAGTTGATCTTATTAGACTCTAAATTTCATACTGAACATAATTGTAGAAGACCATTTTTTGAAAATCATTACACATTTTTAATTATTTAAGGTTTACATAAACATTTTTTTAAAATATCCTTTCTCTAAAATTCAACAAAAATATGCATACTATATTTATCCAGGCATTTGAAAATTCATAAACTTCATCATAAGAAGAAATCAAATTTTTTTTAAAACAAAGGATTACACAAGGCAGTTACGGTCTCCTTACATAGCCCCTTATCACACCAGCATAGGACCTAAGTGTAAGGTGTGCTAAGGTGAGAGAATCTGAGGGAGGCTCGGCCAACATCGCACGAGTAGTAATTTCTATCAGTTTGAACTTCTCGTGAAGGCAATTCCATTCTAGCTTCATACGATGAAGTTCAGCTTGGCTTTGGTCCAGAGCAAAGCCCATTGGTGCTACCTCCTTCCCAAGTTTTGTTAGATGGGCTTCGATCGGTCCAAGACTACTGGGTGAGGCCATCAAATCTTCTTTCTATATTAATTAACCAATATCACTAGTATTTAGAGACAAATATCGAAATGTTTAGTTTCTAGCGGTCATATTGACCAATGGTCATATAACAGTCAAAACCCAACAGTCTGATTTTAATTATACTCATGTTATCCAATGAAACAGTTTTTTTAGTATAAAAAAAATAAATAAAATAACACACAAAATTAAGAAACAAGATTTATTCAAAATTTCGGGTTGTTACAATCTTCCCCCCTTAAGAAATTGTGTCCTCGCAATTTTTAAAACTGGGTTTTGAAATTTCATTGAATGTCTCACACGGGAAAAGGACTCAGTAAAACAATTACTTTAAAAGAAATAAAGGGAAGTAAAAAGGTCACCCAAGTTAACCCATACTAGTATTCCATATAGGAAAGCATGGACATGGAGGAAAAAAACAAAGGGTCACGTTCTAAGGGAGAGTGATAGAAAACATGATTAGGAGAAAGTTAACCATAAGAAAATCCCAAACTTATGATGTGTGTAAACGGTATTTGATTACCAAGTAGGAAACTTAAACCAACAACATTTTTTTACGTTCCTTTTCTTAATTTTGAGGAATTCATTTACTATATAGAACAAAAACATAAGGAAATATACCAACCTTCAAGTAAAGTTTCATCCTTTAATAAGTTTCTACCAAAACGAATATTTTATCCAAACGATGAGCATTCAAAAACACTTGGTCTCATCAAAACACCAGAATCATCTTCTTGAGAGTCACGTAATCCACAAAAGATTAACTATCTGTTTCTTATATCTTTAAACATTATCCCAAAAACAGAAAGGGTAAGATAAAACAACTCTTCCAAAAAGAAAGAATCCCATAGGAAGGGAAACTTCTTTAAATCTTCAAAATCCCACAGTACTACCCAAAGTTCATCATAGACCATTCCATAATTAACTGTCCTTAAAATTCCTCAAAATAAACCAAACTAAGATTGAAACCCAAATAAAAGAAGGATTTGTTAACATAGTCTTCCAAAATAAACTTCATCATTCATCTCCAAACAACATCAACCACTCCTAACATCGTATAACAAAAGTAGCTAACCTAAACATATTTTCCCCAAGATAGGTTAATAATTTCCATAAGTAACCTAAATTACTATAAGTCCACCTTAAATTCATTGATTCTTCAAAATATAAGTCAAACTTTACTCCTAAAAGAAAATACCGTAGTAATCTATTTACCTCGATCAAATAAGGTTCCCAAAATAGTGAACATATTCCAAAATAATAATCATCTTTTAATCCCCTAATCACCCTTTTTTTAAGAAGAACAGCTTCACTACATAAACATGTGGTACATAACAATATATGTTTTCCTTAATGATATAAAATCATCTTAGTTAGTGACTCGATGATCTTAGAAAACATAAAAGATATGCTCATAGAGCATGAACTAAAATACAACATGACATAGACAATTATTGCGAAGAAGTTACATGTACTTCAGTCATCATGATCCATCTCAGCATAGGAATTGCATTGTTCCATTTTCCTATAAGATTGTTGATGCTCATCATTCTTCTCACCCATTCCAAGAGATCATTGCCTTGGATAATGTCTAACTTCTCCACATTCATGACATCGAAAAGTATAAGGTACATTAGATCGAACCTTATCTACATTCATCACATTATCCATTTTTTAAAGCAATTGGATACTTTATGCCCTATCTTCCCACACCCAAAACATCTCCCGGTTCCTTTGTGACATTCTCCTTGGTGCCTCTTCCCACACTTTTTGCAAAAAAGAAATTGGGTCTTCTTTCCCTTATCAACTTTATCAGATGAACATCCTCGAGACTTTGTCTTCTTTTTCCTTGATGAATTTGGGCATTCAACTAGGTACCAATTATTAATTGTGATTTTTGATAGCTGGTTTGGCATAATCACAATATGTTGAACTTGATCTCTCATCATCTCTGTCACGTTAATAGGTAAATCTTCACATTTCCTATCACATTGGTTGTTGGGACATGCTCTTCCATTTCCCGCCATTAACTAAGCAAAGAACGTATAATTAGGGGGCTTAAATACTTAGCCAATAATCATGAAATGGAAACTTTAATCATAAAAGGATAAACTTATAGAAGAAAAGTATATCCTAACTTGTGATCCCCTAGGTTCTAATCTAGGTTATTCATGATCATATATTCTTATGTGAATCTTTATTTTATCTTTGTTCCTTTAATAATGGTTCATACTAAGATTATGAATTTACCAAAGCATATCCCCCGGGAGTGTCGTAACCAAGAGTGCAGCAAGGCCCGTTTTCGTGTACCAGTTCCCGTTTGAGTCTAGTTCAAAGTGTTGTTTTCGGGTTTTACCCCTATGTACATATGTGCCAGAGCCACCTCTACCTACTCGTATCCAGACAGGGATGTATTTTCTTGGCAACCCCTTACTCAATACTCACCAAAATACCAGGAAGATTTATTATATTTAAACTTTTCTATATGGTTATTCCTAGAGTTTTCATATCCTAATTTACACAAATAACTAAACCATCCTTTGATAACACCTATAGTATCCCGCCTTTTTATCACATAAACTTTCATTACATTTTACAAAACTGGGGATCTTTAAGTTTTATTGTCTTGGAAACCAGGAACTTAAAACATGAAAACATAACACATTATTCTTAAACACTTGAAAGGCTTCTCCTCATGTTTATCCTAGGTTCATTACTGCATCTCATAACCTGGGGGCATACATCAAAATAAAGGGTGAGCAGAAGGCCCAGTAAGGGAAACAAGAGAAACATTTTACATGTGAACTTGAGATACTTCAATAAGGTCATGAAAAGAACTTTAAGGCATGAGAAAGAAATCATGAGATATATCATAATAAAAATAAAATTTTTCATAACTTGAAGATGTGGCTACAACATTTAATATTGACAATCATTTAGTTTCACCAAGGTCCATCCCCAAGGTGTCATTAAAAATTACCAAGGTTATTCACCAAGGTTTCAGTCTAAAAGGTCATCTCTAGAGATTAAGTCTTTACCCAATGCATTGGAGCGCTATCAGGGCGCACCCTTAACATGTATTTATTATCATGTGAGCCACATATATCATCATAAATAGTTTCATAAACAACCCATATAGCATAAAATAAATGGGTTTCATTTCACAATCATAAGGTTTTAAAAAACTGCTTTAAAGACGTGATCTTTATGTCACTTTAAACCCACGGAAAGGGAAAGTGAGTTTCATGTATGTAAATCCCAGAATTTAAAATAGAACATTTTGATATATATGTGAATACCCCTATAGAAGTAAGATCTTTGAGTATTCTCTTAATAACATAAAATAATTTTGAGAAAAGAGAGAGTCATTTTGAGACGAAAATTCTACAGCATAACGGCTACGTTACAGGGTTTTAGAAAACGTTGAAAAGAGAGGGGACATGGGTCACCCACTTATAAATGATCTATAAAAATAGTATAGGGACAGAATTTAAAGGATATATGAACATGGTAATGAAATTTGAAAGATTTACCATATTAAATGAAGAACATGAAAGGAAGAAAAAATAAGATTTCTCTTATGAAAATTCGGCAGCCTAACGGCGTCACTTAAACATCAAAAAAATGAATTGACGAGATCAAATAGGGTATCTCATCATATGAACATAAAATATCAGTATGATATATTTAGAGATAATACCCCAACAAAATAAAAAGGAACTTGAAATACTTGACATGAAAGTGGAACTTTGAAAAATGCGAAAGGTGAATGAATCCCTTAAAAATTCGGCAGCCTAACGGCGCCACATAAAACTTCAAAATACTGAATTAAAGAGAAAAAATAGGGTCTCTCATCATATGATCATAAAATATAAGTATGTTAGATTTAGAGATCATAACCCAACAAAATAAAAAATAACTTGAAAGACTTGTCAAGAAAATAGATCTTGAAAATGAGAAGGGTGAAAGAATCCTTTACAAAAATTTGGCAGCCTAACGGCACCACTAAAACATTCATAAAACAAAATGATGAGAGTAAGAGAGCATCTCTCATAATATGAACTTAAAAAGGGCAGTAGTATGAATATAAAATAACATCCCCAACATAAGAACATGGAGCTTAGAAGAAATTACATAAACGAGCGTACTTGAAAAGAAAGAGAGAGGTAGGATCCCTTACCTTAAAACGTAACTCTTAAAACTCAAAGGTTGGGACCTTGAGGGCTTGGGGGAACCTTGGGAGGACTCCTTGGGAGGTAATGAGACCATAACTTGGTTAGGGGAGAGTGGGGAGTCGAATAGATGAGAGGATGGCTTGGTATTTATAGGGAAAGTGAGGGGACAAGGCATTAATGGCCAAGGGACACCTCATTGGTGGTTTTGGAAAAACCATGGGCTTGCCCATGGTATTTGCCCATGGTATTGGCCACTTGGGACACCTAATACAATAATTCATCCCATTTAGTCGACCATACCTTAAAATGTCTCATGGAATCATCCTGACACAGTTATGATGTCATTAAACATACCGAAACCCTAAAACAGTATTTTTACTATTCACTGAAAATTCAACTTTCTCAGAAAAATCCAAAAATTTCACATTACCCAAATATAAATGCTCTGATTTCAAAATTTAACTCCATTTTATAAAAATAATTTTCTAAATATTTTTAATTTAATTTTTAAATAAATGCCCTATTCACCGAAAATTCATTTTTTTCAGAAAAATCCCCAAAAATTACCTTAACATAATATCGATGCTATGAGTTCAAAAATGAAATCCATTTTATAAAAATAATTTTCTAAATAGTTTTAATTTAATTTTTAATTAAAAAACATTATTCACTCTAAAAAAACTAATACTTGATTAATAATTTATGAAACCGTTATTTAACCATTTTATTGAATCACATTACTTAATCAAGGTGCCTAGATTATATTAATGCTTTATTTAAGTGAGATTTCTAATCCATTTGGTCACATTACTAATCCTAATCATAAAATCACTATTCATAATTTACTATTCATCAAAAATTAAGTTGATCTTATTAGACTCTAAATTTTGTATTGAACATAATTGTAGAAGACCATTTTTTGGAAATCATTACACATTTTTAATTATTTAATTTTTACATAAACATTTTTTTAAAATATCCTTTCTCTAAAATTCACCAAAAATATGAATACTATATTTATCCGGGCATTTGAAAATTCATAAACTTCATCATAAGAAGAAGTCAAAAAATTTATTTGAAACAAAGGATTACACAAGGTAGTTACGGTCTCCTTACATAGCCCCTTATCACACCAGCATAGGACCTAAGTGTAAGGTGTGCTAAGGTGAGATAATCTGAGGGAGGCTCGGCCAACATCGCACGAGTAGTAATTTCTATCATTTTGAACTTCTCGCGAAGGCAATTTCGTTCTAGCTTCATATGATGAAGTTTAGATTGGCTTTGGTCCAGAGCAAAGCCCATTGGTGCTACCTCCTTCCCAAGTTCTGTTAGATGGGCTTCGATCGGTCCAAGACTACTGGGTGAGGCCATCAATTCTTCTTTCTATATTAATTAACCAATATCACTAGTATTTAGAGACAAATATCAAAATGTTTAGTTTCCAGCGGTCACATTGACCAATGGTCATATAACAGTCAAAACCCAACATTCTCATTTTAATTATACTCATGTTATCCAATGAAACAGTTTTGTTGAGTATAAAAAAAAAAATAACACACAAAATTAGGAAACAAGATTTATTCAAAATTTCGGGTCACTACACTGTGACTGAGCAGCTTGGGGAACCAAGTGTGTAGAACCTGATTTGGGACTTTACAAAGTGGTATTAGAGGTCATTTTTCTTTTCGTTTATTTTTCCTTACTATTAAGGAAAGGTATATAGTAGACTAGGAAGAGTTGGACCTTGTTTATGAGATCATGCATGGGAGTAGCTAACCCATGTATGGGGGAGAACCAAAGTACCCAGGGTGGGACTATTGTTATTATTGTTTCCTATTACAGTTGAATATTATTTAACCTTAGGTGACACACTTGTTGTGTGATGTGATTATTATTTCAAATATTTTTTGATATTTGACTTATGGCCCTGTATGGCGTGAGATATGAGTTTCCATGCATCATTCTAGGAATTCATGATTATTTTTTGACATGCATCATTTTAGGCACACACAGTAAAAATGGGTTATGCGTAAGATGTTAAACTGAAATTATTTTTCCTTGCTTGTGAAATTAAACTGAAAATGGTGCCTAACATTAAATTGAGAATGATTATAAAATGATGAAATATGATAATAATTGGGCATATAGATGAGAAACTTCAATAATAATAATTATTTTACCCTTTTTGAACCATGAACTAAATGTAGGATGGTCAAGGGTAGTGATAACACATCATTTTTGACCATTTGGTGGGGTTTAGGGAAAAAATTGTTATGGATTTTTATTTCTTCTTAGTGAGAGGTAACATTGGTGATGGATTATTTTTTGTGGTGTTTGTTGAAGAATTATTAGCATAATTGTAATTAGTGATGATCATGTCTACTACTTTGACATCATCCTCGGTACACTAAGAAAGCTTTGGAATTACACCTAGCTATATAAATGTGTTTTGGTTGGATAAGGTTCCTCTTAGAAGCTATTATTATGAAGAATTGTATGTGGAGATAGATGGAGGAAGGAACTCCATCGAAAATTTATGGAAGAGGTTATTAGGATGCACTAGAGGTCGATGAATACCATGGGTTCCATACTTGGAAGATAGGAATAGGTAGCGGATGATGTTGTTTTTTCCCTATGAAATGTTAGAAGGCCACATCCATGTATTAGGGTTTAACTTATGTTTGAAGTGTGTGACATGGTGGTTGAGCCTCCTGTGTAACGACCCAAACATTCATTAATGGAAATCCCACTTGATCTAATTAAATGTCTCTTTATGTAAAATGTTTATATAAAATGTCAACTTCTGGGGTTTTATGTTTTTGGATTTTAAAATACTGTTAATAATTGTGAATATTGCTAATATAGCCGTTGAACAGTGATCACATTATTAGTATAAATATAGGCCTTTAATAAATCCAATTTACTCAGACAAAGGAAGCAATGGCCTCATCCAGTAGACGTGACACATACGAAGCCCATTTTTCAGAGCTCGGAAAGGAGGTTGCGTCTTTGGGCTTCTCTCTTGACCAAGCCCAAGCCGAGCTTGAATATGTTAAGCTCTAGCGGGACCGCCTACTATAGAAGTGGAAGTTGATAGAGATTACCACCTGAGCAATGTTATCCGAGCCACCCCATGAGTCTGTAACCATCTCACACCTTAATCTTTTATCCGATGGGGGTTTTATAAGGGGTTATGTAACAAGAACCTAGTACTATGGTTATGTACATTATTTTTTTATATAATAATGAATATACTTTCATTTTCTTATTGTTACTTTGTAAATAGTTTTTAAAGCACAAATAGTATTTTTAGTTAATATTCAACAAAGAAATATATTTTGATGAATTAATGGAATTTTGAAATTAAATAATATTTTAATAAAATATTATTATTATTAAATAAATTTTTATTAAATATAAATGATCGTATAATTTTATTAATGCAATTGTAATTTTTATTAAGGTTTGAAATCCATTTTTTCAAAACCCATGAATCTTTTATAAATGTCAGTTTTTATTTTAAAAGTGAAAATTAACATATTTAGAAAATTATTTACATAAAATTAATATTATTTCTGGAATCCAAACATCGAAATTTTCCAATGGTGAATTTTTCGTAATTTTCTGAGACAGTCAAATTTTTTGGGTAAAAATTAAATACCGTTTAAATATATAGTGTGTTTTATGACATCATAATGACCCAATAGTGATGTAATAAAATACGATAAACTTTATGTTTGGCCAATATATGTTTTACCATTAAAATAAAGTGATTTTAGGTTTTTTTCTTATTTTACAAAGCTTTAGTGGACCCTTCAAGACTTATTAAACATTTTGTCTTTTTAAATTGTTTTCTTTGGGATTGTGACTCCCCTCCACATAATAAACCCCATTATTTTAAGAAGTTAGGACTTTGGCCTTATAAAATATTGTTTTCCACTCCTATTTGGAAAAAACCATAGGTTGTTTTGTGGTTTTTATTAGTTTAATGTGAGGTGTCCCAAACCTAAATAATAAAAAATTCCCTCTCCTTTCCTATATAAACCCACCCAATATCCCACTTCCTCCCCACTCAAAGCCTTTGGAGTTTGTCCAACCTCTGCCCTCCTCTCTCTAGAATCCTTCCAAGGTGCCCCAAGCTCCCAAAAAGCCTCTCTCAAGCCTCTCTGAGACCTTTAGAAGCACACTTCCAAGTAAGAGTTTTTTCTTCTGTTAGGTCCACAAGGCTGAATACCCTGAGAGGGGGGTGAATCAGGGTATGACTAATTTAAAATTAACGCCCTTTCTGATCTTGTTTCGCTATTAAGCAAAACACTCTTATCTCTCTTTCCTGTTGCACAAAGTACGCAGAAAGTAAAGCATGCACAGGACACACCAATTTTACTTGGTTCACCACAAAGGGCTACGTCCAAGGAGCATACGCCAACAAGTTTTCAGTCGTACCAATTCCACTAAACTTCACTAGCTGTGGATACAAAGTTCGGGCTAGATCACTTATATGCCCAGCCTCACTGCCTTTACAATGTTTAGGGTCATCTCACTACTTTCCCAAGGGTCACTCCCTGTTTCTCTCTCTCTGGCTCACTGCCGGTGGAGAGGATCACCTTCTTCCTCTTCCTAAGCTCACTGCTCTGTGAAGGGATTCACTCACAGTTTATAGACCTGTAGGTCTCTTCATTTATGCACGCATCCTTAGCTGATGATGGATGCTCTGTTAATGTCCAAATTTCATCCACTGATGAATACCTCTTTGCCTCTGAACAATGGGAAATTCCTTTTGGAAACACCTTCGCAAAGCACCCTACTTTGCGAGGCTCCCAATTTCGTGAAGCTCAAACAATCCTTCGTGAAGCTCCTGCCTTTTCGCGAAGCTCTCTCGCGAATCACTCTCGCGAAACACTCTCGCGAATCACTCTCGCGATGCTCAAGCCATCGCAAAGCAACGGCCCTCGCGAAGCTTACTAAGCCAATGCGGAGCTCACAGGTTTCGCCGAGCTACAATAGCCGCCGCGAAGCACCTCTTTCGTGAAGCACACTAGCTCCGTGAACCACCTTCGCTAATCGAGAGCGAATGATCTTCTCTAAAAATTATCTCTCCTTCTCTTGAGGGGGTCGGCCTCTATTTATAGGCAATTCCACCGACCCTCGTCCCTTCCACGCGAATTCAACGCCATGTCATCTCAAATCGCGAAGCTCCAATGTTTCCGCCAGAATTCTGTCCAAATCGCGAAGCACCACGGAAATTTTCCGTTCGTGGAGCTTGACGTAGTCGCGAAGCATCACCATCAACAATCCTTCGTGCCTTCTCCATGAAGCTCCCTCGCAAAGCCCTTCACCGCCGCAATGCACTTCAGCCTCTATCGTTCGCGAAGCTTGACGTAATCGCGAAGACTCACTGCCTCCATTCTTATGGTCTTCGCGATTTCCAAACCATGAATCCTATCTTCGCAAAATTCATGAATTTTCCATATTAAATTATTTTCTTCATGGAAATCCTATTTTCACGATGCTCACCAAACTCCAAATTTTGGACCCCAAAAATTTGGCAAACACTGGGAAACGGCGCCACCTTGTACTGCTCTTTTGTACCACCTCCAGATCATCCTTTCCTTTTTCATCGTTCTTTGTCAACAATGATTGTCAACAACTTCTTGGGAACTCGAAAAATATCCATGAAAACCTTCTTTGTCAACAAACACAATCAACCCAAAAATACTGCAAAGTTACCTTGAGGGATTTTTGCCCAACATCTTCCTTTCTCATTTTTGTCAAATATTCTTTAAATTGTTATACCCTTTTAATTTCAATTATAAATGTTGGGGTATGGTTTCTCACCTCCCCTATAATTCCCTATTTAGGTTTTAATAATGGGAGACCCATTTATCCCTAATTAAATGCCTCCCATGTACACCTGTTACTATGCTGAAATTCCGAAAGGAATTTCTCTCTCCTCATTTACATTCAAGCAATTCTTTTGTATCATGAATCTAAATTCCATTAAAATTGTTGGGACATGTATCTATATGAACCCCTTACATTCCATTTCATGTACATATGATGAGACTCCCCTTTCTCTCTCATCAACCATTGTTTATGAATTCTTACGTTATGTCGTTACACTGCCGAAATCGCACCGATTTTCCAAGCCAATGTCATTGTGTAGTGAATATCATGCCCATTTATCTATCAAGGGTATTCACCTTTATTCACATTTACTTATTGATTATAAAGTTTTATATATTAATTCTACATTCCTTTATCATGTAATAAATTATGATGTTTTATGAACCCCTGTTATATGATTTATGTGGCACACTTATGCATGAAATGAAATGTTTAATAAGGGTGCACCCTTATAGCGCTCCAATGCATTGGGTAAAGTATAGTATCATGATAAGTCGTGTGAAATGGGTTTTTACTCATGGTAATTCAAGTGAAATGAGGTTTTACTCATGTTTCATGTTCAATGAGGGTTTACTCATGCTCCATGTGCAATGAGCCTTGGCTCATGCTAATTCCATGTTAAGTTTTGTTGCCACATTTCCATGTTATGATTATCATGCCTTTATGTATATGATTCTCTTGTGATATATTGATATGACTATTGTCTAAAATGTATTTTATTCCTCATGTTATTCCATGATTATTCCCTTACTGGGCTTTATATCCCACCCTTTTCTTATGCATGTCCTCAAGTTATCCCATGCAATGCTAAGTATGAGGGAATGTAGTGGTCATGTAAAGGAAGATTTCAATAAAGATGTTGTATTTAATATTTTAATCTTTTATGTAATGATCCTAAGACCCAAATACACTAGACCTATTGATCTTCTATTTTGTATCGAGTGAAGTTTATGTAATAAATTATGTTTAATTGTGTAATAAAATATCAGGGTTGTCATAGTTGGTATCAGAGGATAGGTTTAGTTATTTTTGGGATTAGGATTATAAAAACCTAGTGAAGACTTAGAGATAAGAATAAGTATAATAAAAACATCCCTAAGTATTGGTTAGTATTGGTTAAGTGGTTTATCAAGCAAATACATCCATGTCTGGATACGAGCAGGTAGAGGCGGCTCTGGCACAGATGTATCCTAGGGGTAAAACTTGAAAACACTGCTTTGAGCTAGACTCGAATGAGAACTGGTGCATGAAAACGGGCCTTGCTGCACTCTTGGTTACGACACTCCCGGTGGATATGCTTTGGTAAATTCACAATCTTAGTATGAACCATTATTAAGGGGATAAAAAAATTCCCTAAGAATATATGTTAGAAGGTAGATCATGGATAACAAAGACTGAAGACAATAGATTCACATGTTAAGGAAATAAAAGTTATTTATAAGTCATCAGTTTTTTCCTTGTATTACCCTTTATGTATAACCCCTAAAATTCCTTTTATTCCATCCAATGGCCAGTAATAGGAGGACTCGGGCTAACAACCGATGTGAAGATCAATGTGATGATTGTACTAATGAGATGCCCAATGTAATGGGAGCAGGAATCGCGAACTTTGTCACATTTCTCTCTTAGATAACTCAAGATTTGAATAGAAACATGGGTCAAGAGGAATGTTCAACCCCCCCCCCCCTAATAAAGAACAAGTATCTATCGAGAGCTTCATGATACAAAGTCCTCCTACTTTTAATGGATCATCTGATCCCTCAATCGATGAACAATGGATCAACTCCATTGGAAAGATCTTCTACATACTTCAATGTTATGAACAAGAGAAGGTTATCTTGGCTGATTATCGTATGGAGGGTGAATCTGATCAATGGTGGATGTTGATAAAAAATACGAAGCCTGGGGAGGAGATCGAGGCATTGGAATAGAAGGATTTCCGGAAGATGTTTTTTGATAAATATTTTTCACGCACCCTCTGACTTAAGATGGAAAGGGACTTCCTTGACCTCAAGAAAAAAGACGAAGAATCTATCAGATCGTATGAGGAAAACTTTACAAGTCTTGCATGATACCCCTCCGGAATTTTTGTTACCCCCGAATGCAAGGTTGACCGCTTCTTTGGTGGGCTGAAGCCTAGCCTGCGAAAAGCGCTGGCGATCTGTGACTATGGCAGCTATGAGGAAATTGTCTGATGTCCCTTAAGGTCGAAATGGAGATCAGATAATCTCAGGGGTATCATGGGGATAAGAAGTGTAAGGTGGACTTCAATGCTGGCAGTCTGATGGATAAATCCAATGGTGCTAAGAAGATCCAGCACCCCACTTACCAAAGGTGTAGAAAGAAGCACCACGGAAATTTCCTAAAGGGGACGAGGAAATGATTTAGGTATGGAAGAGAAGGGCGCATAGCTATTAACTGTCGACAAGAAAGACCCACGACTGCGACATAAGAGAGGAACTCTCCATTCGAACCTCAACACGTGGTTCATTGCTACAACTGCAAAGAACCAGGGCATCTTGCAAATCAGTGCCCTAAGCTAAGGGTTTTCTGAGGCAACCAGCAACCTCCAACGCAACAAGGGCCAACTATTTCCATCACTAATGCCAAAGTGAACCCCAACAATGAAGTGGTGATAGGTACACTATTTATTCATTCAAGAATAGCGAACGTACTTTTGGATTCAGGTTCTACACATTATTTTATATCTCGAAAGTTTAGTAGAACAATCTCAGCACCACCACAAATCATGGAAGTGAAGATTTTGGTGATTATGGAAAATGGGGACATCATTTCATCCCATGAATATTACTCATCCCCTATCATAATATGTGGATTGAACTTCCTGATGAACCTCTTCATACTCCCGCTGGTGGAATTTTATGCAATTCTTGGCATGGATTGTCTTTCCTTATATAAAGCCAACATAAATTACCGTGAGAGGGAAATCACTCTCCATGTGGAGAATCGACCCCTGATTCTTTACAAGTGAAAGGAGAAAGATGAATCTTCTTTAGCTCCATAATCTCAATAATGGATATTACTTCCCTATAAGTATCCATATCTGGCTCATATGATTGAATCTAAGGAGGCAACCATCCTTGAAGACATGCCTATTGTGAGGGGATTCGCTGAAGTGTTTCCCTAGGAATTGTCTGGTATTCCTCTTAAAATAGATGTCAAATTCTCAATTGATCTTATACCTAGGGAATTTCCATGATCCAAGTATAGAATGGTTGTTTTGGAGCTTAAGGAGCTGAAGAAACAACTATAGGATAATCTGGATAAATGGTTTATATGCCCAAGTGATTCACCAGGGGGTGCACCAGTCCTCTTCATCAAGAATAATGATGGGTCAATGCACCTTTGCATCGATTATCGTGAGCTTAACAAAATAATGATAAAGAACAAGTATCCTCTCCCATGAATTGATGACTTGTTTGATCATCTACATGGAGCACAATAATTATTCAAGGTGGATTTTCGGTCGGGATATTATCAAGTAAGGGTGAAGAAGGAAGATATCCCCAAGACTGCTTTTCGTACAAGATATTGGCACTATAAATTCATAGTAATGCCTTTCAGACTCACTAATTCTCCATCAATATTCATGGACTTGATGAATAGAGTCTTTATAGATTACCTTGACAAGTTTTTGGTAGTCTTTATAGATAATATTCCGATATACTCCAAAACCAAGGATGATCATGAGGGCCATCTAAGAACAATACTAGAGACCTTTCGGAAAGAGAAGATCTATTAAAATCACAACAAGTGTGATTTCTAGTTGAAGGAGGTCTCATTCTTGGGCCATATCATCACAAGCAATGGGATATCTGTGGATTCCTCCAATACATATGCAACTAAAGGATAACTGAGGCCAACATCGGTAACTGATATCCGTAGCTTCTTGGGGTTAGCTGGATATTATCGACGATTTGTGAGAAATTTCTCACGATTGTCCAACCCTCTTACCAAGCTAAATCAGAAGGGAGTAAAGTTTTCTAGGGGTGATTAATGTGAATAAAGCTTCAAGGAGTTGAAAAGGAGGCTTATCACTACGCTCGTGTTCACTTTACCCACAAGTAGAGAACTTTTTGTGGTATTTAGTGATGCTTCGATGAAGGGAATGGGATGTGTGTTGATGCAAAATGAAAAATTCATTGCCTATGCTTCAAGGAAATTGAATGTTCATGAACAGAACTATCCAACACATGACCTTGAGGTGGTTACAGTGATCTTCTCTTTGAAAAAATTTGGCGGGATTATCTCTTTGAGGAGAAGTGTGAAATATATACGAACCACAAAAGCCTCAAGTATATATTCCCACAGAAAGATTTGAACATGTGCCAATGAAGATGGTTAGAGCTAATCAAAGACTATGACTGTTCAATCCATTACCACCCTGGGAAAGTGAATATGGTGGCGGATTCCCTAAGTAGAAAGGACCCAGTGATACTATCATTGATGAGAATTGAAAAAGATCCAATCTTTTTAGATTTTATGAAGATGGACATGGGAATCATATAGAATGGAAAATCATCAATCCTTTCACAAATGATTGCTCAACAGTCACTTTTGGACAGGTTAAAGTATGCTCAAAAGAATGATGTGGGTATTCAGGAAAAATATGAAGCTATCGGAAAAGGGAAATCCTCGGAGTTTAATGTTAATGAAGAAGTAATTGTGAGATTTGGGAAAAGACTATGTGTTCCACAAAGTCTGGAGCTGAAGAAAGAAACTGTTGGATGATTCACATAGTTCAAATTTCTCTATTCACCCAGGAAACATAAAGATGTATCGAGGTATCCGAGAGCATTATTGGTGGGATAATATGAAGAAGAAGATCGTTGAATATACATCAAAGTGACCGGTGTGTCAGCAAGTGAAGGAAGAGAGGTAGAAGTCTAAGGGGATGATGCAACCATTTCCCATACTAGAATGGAAATGGGAGAAAATCACCATGGACTTTGTCACCGGACTTCTAAAGACATCTAAAGGAAACAATGCAATCTGGGTTATAGTGTATCATCTTATAAAGGTTGCACACTTCATTGCTATTCGGAATGATTTCTCATTGGATCAACTGGAACAGATATATATCAGGGAAGTGGTAAGGCTATATAGAGTACCACTATCTATTGTGTCCGATCGAGATCCAATATTTACCTCTAAGTTTTAGAAGAGTCTTAAACATGCTCTGAATACTGAACTAAACTTCAGTACGACCTATCATCCTCAAACTAATGGCCAATATGAGTGGACTATCCAAACACTTGAGGACATGTTCAGAGCATGCTCAATGGACTTTAAAGTAGGATGGGATCAATATCTTCCTCTGGTTGAGTTCTCTTATAATAACAGTTTCCACTCAAGCATCCAAATGGAACCATATGAATCCCTTTATGGGAAAAGGTTTAGAACACCAGCGTGTTGGGATGAGGTCGGTGAGAATAAGCTTCTTGGACCAGAAATGGTCGAAGAAATGGTGGAGAAGGTGAAAACCATTCAGCAGCATATCGAGGTAGCCCAGAGTCGACATAAGATTTATGCAGATAACTATTGATGAGACCTTGAGTTTAAAGTTGGAGACATGGTATTTCTATGCATATGTCCATGGAATAAGGTCATGAGGTTTGGAAAGAAATGGAAGTTAAGTCCAAGGTACATAGGCCCCTTCGAGATTCTTGATCATGTCGGGGTTGTGGCCTATCGACTATCACTTCCACCTACCATGGACTAAGTACATGATGTATTTCATGTATCCCTATTAAGGAAGTATATATTGGACCCTTCACATGTACTCTCTTCGTAGGTGGTATATTTATAGGATGATCTTTCTTATGAAGAGTAACTAGTGAAGATCTTACATCGTCGAGAAAAAGTTCTACGAAATAAGACAATGCCCCTCATCAAGGTGTTGTGGTGAAACTACAAGTTTGAAGAAGCAACATAGGAATCAGAGGAAATGATGAAGCAGTGTTACCCACATCTTTTTTAGTGTTGGAAAAGGAAATTTCAAGGGCAAAATTTCTTAAGGGGGGAAGATTGTAACGACCCAAACTTTTATTAATGGAAATACCTCTTGATCTAATTAAATGTCTCTTTATGTAAAATGTTTATATAAAATGTCAAATTATTAGGTTTTATGTTTTTTAATTTTAAAATATTTTTATGAATTTTGATCATTGCTAATATAGTCATTGAATAGTGATCACAGGATTAGTATAAATATAGGACTTTAACAAATCCAATTTACTCAGATAAAGGAAGTGATGACCTCATCCAGTAGACGTGCCCCATATGAATCCCATTTTTCAGATCTTGGAAAGGATGTTTCATATTTGGTCTTTTCTCTTGACCAAGCCCAATCTGTGCTTGAATATGTTAAGCTCGAGCGGGACCTCCTACAAAAGAAGTGGACGTTGATAGAGATTACCACCCGAGCAATGTTATCTGAGCCACCCCAAGAGTCTGTCACCATCGCACACCATACTCTTCGGTATTATTTTGGTGTTATAAGGGGTTATGTAACAAGACCCTAGTTATATAGTTATGCACATTATTTTTGTATATAATAATTAATATACTTTAATTTTATTATTGTTACTTTGTAAATAGTTTTAAAAGAACAAATAGTATTTCTAGTTAATATTCAACTAAGAAATCTATTTTTATGAATTAATGGATTTTTTAAATTAAATAATATTTAAATAAAATATTATTATTATTATTATTAAATTAATTTTTATTAAATATAAATGATCATATAATTTTATGAATGCAATTGTAATTTTTATTAAGGTTTGAAAGCCATTTTTGTCAAAACCCATGAATTTTTTATAAATGTTGGTTTTTATTTTAAAAGTGAAAATTAACATATTTAGAAAATTATTTAGATAAAATTAATATTATTTCTAGAATAAGGATGTTGAAATTATCCAAGGGTGAATTTTTCATAATTTTCTAAGACAGTCAAATTTTTGGGTAAAAATTAAATACCGTTTAAATATATAATGTGATTTATGACATCATAATGACCCAATAGTGATGTAATAAAATACTATAAACTTTATGTTCGGCCAATATATGTTTTAACATTAAAATAATGTGATTTTGGGTTTGTTTGAATTTTTTTTACAAAGCTTTAGTGGACCCTTCAAGACTTATTAGACATTTTGTCTTTTTAAATTGTTTTCCTTGGGAGTGTGACTCACCACTAGATAAGCAACCCCATTATTTTAAGAAGTTTGTACTTTGGAATTATAAAATATTATTTTACACTCCTCTTTGTAAAAAAACATAGGCAAAAAACATGGTTTGGTTTGTGGTTTTTATTAGTTTAATGTGTGGTGTCCCAAACCTAAATAATAAACAATTCCCTCTCATTTCCTATATAAACCCACACAATCTCCCACTTCCTCTTCACTAAAAGCCTTTATAGTTCGTCCAACCTCTTCCCTCATCTCTCTAGAATCCTCCCAAGGTTCCACAAGCTCCCAAGAAGCCTCTCTCAAGCCTATCTCAAGCCTTTGGAAGCACACTTCCAAGTAAGGGTTTTTTCTTCCTTTCTCATTTTTTGTCCAGTATTCTTTAAATTGTTATGACCTTTTAATTTAAATTATAAATGTTGTGGTATGGTTTCTCACCTCCCCCATACTTCACTATTTATGTTTTAATGATGGGATACCTCTTTCTCTCTCCTTAAATGCCTCCCATGTACACTTGTTACTATGCAGAAATTCTAAAAGGAATTTCTCTCTCCTCATTTACATTCAAGAAATTATTTTGTATCCTGAATATAAATTCCATTGAAATTGTTGGGAAACATATATATAAGACCACCTTAATTTAAATTTAATGTACATATTATGAGACAACCCTTTCTCTCTTATCAACCATTTTTGATGAATTCTTACATCACGTCGTTACGCTGCCGAAATTGCACCGATTTTCCAAGCCAATGTCATTGTGTAGTGAATACCATTCCCATTTCTCTATCAAGGTTATTCACCTTTATGCACATTTACTTATTGATTACAAAGTTTCATTTATGAATTCCATATTCCTTTATTGTGGAATAAATGATGATGTTTTATGAACCCATGTTATATGATCCATGTGGCACACTTATGCATGAAATGAAATGTTTAAGAAGGGTGCACCCTTATAGCGCTCCAATGCATTGGGTAAAGTATAGTATCATGATACATCATGTGAAATGGGTGTTTAATCATTCTAATTAAACTTCAACGAGGTTTTACTGATGCTTCATTTGAAATTAGGGTTTACTCTTGCTCCATGTGCAATGAGCATTGGCTCATGCTAATTCCATGTTAAGTGTTATTGCCACATTTACATGTTATGATTATCATGCTTTATCTTGCCTTTATGTTTATGCTTCTCTTGTGATCTATTGATATGCATATTCTCTAACATGCATTGTATTCTTCGTGTTATTCCATGATTATTCCCTTATTGGGATTTATATCTCACCCTTTTCTTATGCATGTCCTCAGGTTATCCCATGCAACGCTAAGTACGAGGGAATGTAGTGGTCATGTAAAGGAAGTTTTCAATAAATATGTTGTATTTCATGTTTTAAGTTATTATGTAATGATCTTAATCCCCAAACAAACTAGACCTCTTAATATTCTATGTTGTATCGAGTGATGTTTATGTAATAAATTATGTTTAATTGTGTAATAAAAAGCAGGGTAGTCATATTTGGAATAAGTAGTGTTAATGAATCTCCAAAGGTGGGGAGAGATGTGTCAGTAGTAGGTGTGTGGAGAAAGTATATCAGTTAAAAGGGGTATCATCGAGATTCCAATGAAGAACCTGTAAATTGCATGTTTAAATTCTTTTGGGAAAGGCTAGGTGGTCCTTAGAGGTAGTGGATGTATGTCCTTTCTAGGTATTTTTTGATTTCAAGACAAAGTGTCAATGTCAGATGGTGTTATTATGGTTTTTGGAAAGATTAGATGGGAAATGTGTCGAGTATGTTGATGATGTTGACCTTGATAAGGATGTGTCCTTTGAAGAATATCTAATAAGTGTGTTTGATCGTAGTTAGAAAGTGTTGTGTGGAAAGACTGTGCTGATAGTTTGTGTATTGTGGGAATATGGTCGTGTTTAGGAGGAAACTTGGGAGAAATAAGTGGATGTGAGGGCTCAATGGCCCAATATTTTTGATTCAGAATCTTAGGGATGCGTGGGAGTACAGGTTGAGGATGATATGTTATTAGGTGGGGAGATTGTAAGATCCCAAACTTTCTTGTAGATGACTTGGGCTTGTTTAGAGGTATTCATTTTCATTGTTTTGAGTTTATCATTTTGGGGTTCTATCTTGGGTGTGTTTGGGTAAAAATTGGAGAATTTGGGAAGGAGGAGAGGATTTTCATGGTTTTTTCATAGTTTTCACATGGTTAGATAAAGTTTTCAAGGGGTTTCATGCTTTTCGCATGGGTTGTGCATGGTTAGACAAGGTGTACGAGGGGGTTTCATGGTTTTCACATGGTTAAACAAAGTGTGCAAGGGGGTCACATGGATTCCACATAGTTAAACTAAGTGTGTAGCCTAAGTGTGAAATGGGCTCATGGATAGGTGTGTGGCTAGTACCAACTATGTGACCTGACCCAAAAAACCATACAAATGGTAATTAAAGTTACAAAATTTGATTTTAAAATTACCTAAACCCACATAAAACCCCAAATCGACCCTTGATCGACCCAAATCAAATTCTATCATTTTTTAGGCTCCAAAATGCATTTATAGTGATCCAGACCTCCGTTCTTGGTGAATCTAAATGTGGATTAAATATTTTCACCTCTCCTAATAGGTGAATCTCATACCAGTTGGTTTTATGTTCTTCTCGCATTCTTATCTCTTTATTTAGGGAAAGTTACCTTCTATTTCGTTAGATCTAGATCTATTTTTTTAAATCTAGATACAGGCATGTTAGATCAAGATCTTGGTTTATTAGATATTAATTCATTTGATTTGGAATTATGGTTTTCGATCAAGATATTTTTCTTTTTCATGTTCTTAATTGATTCACTTAAAATTAGGTATTTCTGTGGGGAAATCACTCATCAAAAAATTGAGATGGGTCATTTATAATTCAAATCCAAAAGTATTGATAGAAATTATGTATATGTAATTTTAGAATTACTATTAGATGTTTATTAATTTAGTTCTTGATCGAATTAATTAATTTAGTGAATTAATTAATTGAGGGAAATGTTAAATTGGGGATATTGGGATTATAGATCTTGAATAATTATTTGTTGAATAAATTATGAGGGAATTGAAATTGTCGAATGGCATAATTAATTGTTGAGTTAATTATTGGAATATTGAATTGGGATTTGAGGATAATTAATTATTAAGTTAATTATTAGAATTTTGAATTGTAAAATTGAATAATCAAGTGTTGAATTAATAGTGTCATATCGATATTATGAAGTTGAATAATTAAATGCTGAAATAAAATATGTGATATTGTTATTATATAATTGAATAATTTATTATTGAATTAATTATGTGATATTGAGATTGTGAAGTTGAATAATTAATTTTTTAATTAATTAGGGGATATTGAGATGGTAAGGTTGAATAATTAATGGTTGAATTAATTATATGATATCGAGATCATGAATTTGAATAATTAACCATTGAATTAATTATGTAATATTGATATGGTAAGGATGAATAATTAATTATTGATTTATTTTTGTGATATTGACATTTTAATACCAAATAATTAATTGTTGAATTATTTATTTTTGTATTAAAAATGTTAAATTGAAATAATTAATTATTGAATTAATTAGTGGAGATGTTTTTTATTATGAAATTTGTTGAGATGATTAGTTAATTAATTAATTAATTAATAAAGTCGAGATAACTAATTTATTATTGAATTAATTAATATGCTTGAAGGGATTCCATGTGAAGAATTAATTTTGGGATTAATTAATGGGATTTTTTAAACAATTAATTTTTGAATTAATTGAAGGAATTGAATATGATTTATTAATTGTGGAATCAATTAATTGAATTGAAATAAACAATTAATTGGTGAATTAATTGAATGTATTGAATGTGATTAATTAATTTTGGATTTAATTAATGGAATTGACATGAATAATTACCTGGTGAATTGATTAAATTGATTGGATTAATTAATTGTTGAATTAATAAATGAGAATGTTGTGATTAATTAATTTTGGAATTAATTAATGATATTGAGGTGATTAATTAATTACTAAATTAATTAATGTAAATGTTGGTAATAATTAATTATTTAATTAATTAATGGAATTGAAGTGGTTAATTAATAGTTGAATTAATTAATGAGAATGTTGTGATTAATTAATTATTGAATTAATTAATGGGGTTGATCTGATTAATTAATTATTGAATTAATTAATGATAATGATGTGAATAATTTATTTTTTAATTAATTAATTATATTGAGGTGATTAATTAATTTATCAATTAATTAATGGGAATTATGTGATTAATTAATTATTGAATTAATTAATGGAATTGTGGTGGTTAATAAATTTTTGAATTAATTAATTGGAATGAGGTGAATAATTAATTACTGAATTAATTAATGGAATTATGTGAATATGTAATTGTTAAATTGGATTAACTAATTGGTGAATTAATTAATGATTTGTTGTGTTAAATGTGATATTGTAATTATGTGATAATTGTGTGTAGGAAATGGTATACTACATCAAAACCCTATAGTGATAAATATTATTAAAATAATGAATGATAATAATGAAATTAATGAGTGAATTAGGATGATGAATGGTAATAATAAAGTTCATATAAGAATTGAGAAAACGAATGGTAACAATGACATTCATGTGTCGATTGAGACAATGAATCGTAACAATGGAATTGATGTGTTGATTGAGATGTATAATAGTAACAATGGAATTATGAGATATTATATCCCTTTGGGATAGTTCAAGATCCGACATAAGAAGAAAAAGGTATTAAGAGTTAGGGAGTCCTCGGGAACCCCGGGGTTTATTTGGTTAAATAAATAATAATTGAAAATTTGATAACTGTTTACTTGTGCATTTTATTTATTTATTTATACAACAACATACACTATTTGATTGGATATTGTTTTAGATGCCATTGGTGGTGGTCTAATGAGTTTTACTCACACCCTACTCAGACTTCCTAATTATTAAATAAATAAATTTCATGTTTGGAGGACTGGATAGGGGAAAATAATAGTGTTATATGTCTGATTTGGGATGGAGCATGGATGAGGGTACTAAATGAGGTTCGAGACCCGGTTGGGAGTTTTCAGTGTCTTTATTTATTCATGGATTTTTTCATATTGACACTTAACACATACTTTGGAATAAAATATTTACTATTTATTTTTGGGATTGTATTTCTATGTTTTTATCATTATGTGATACTGTTATTTTCCTTGTTAGATTTATATTACTAGCTATTGTTTCTTATTTCCACTTTTGTGCTACTTTGATAAAGGGAGTATCATATCCCCATGATCAATATTAGACCCTAGATGCTATTCAATGACCTCTAGCATATGGGGAGGTGCGATTGAGGTCATGTGACTGACCGGATTGTGGCACCCAGTGTAGGGCACTCAGGTCAGGATGTTACACTGACTATGGGTTCCTATATGCTTTCATGGGAATCTAATGAGAGAGTTTCATGATTCTAAATGGGTGGTACATCCTGGTTTGAAAAATATGTATCGTGATCTCCATAGATATTACTAGTGGTTAGGAATTAAGAATGTGGTAGTAGACTTAGTGGTGAGATGTTTCATCTGTTAGTAGGTGAATGTCAAGCATTAGAAGCCAGTTGGGTTGTTGAAGCCTCTGCCCATACCTAAGTGTAAATGGGATAATTTTATTGTGGATTTTGTGATAGGATTACCTATTACACCACATAAGAGTGATTCGTTATGGGTGATCATGGATCTACTAAAGGTATCCCACTTTTTACCTATCAGGGAGACTATAACTATGACAACTCTATACTTTATTACATATTAATTATTGATTTATTAAATAAGATTACACATAATACAACTTATAATATCGATAAGTCTAGTTTCTTCTATAATTGGGTACATTTCTCACTATCTTAAACATGGGATACAACAAAATTGTTGAAAAAATCCTTAATATCCATCTCAAATTCTATATCTTTTAAAACTGTACGGGATAACTTGGGGATATACATAAGAAAGGGGTGAGCTATAATTACCAGTAAGGGAATAAATATGTAATAACATGAAGAAAGTATTACATGTTAAATAATAGGAAATTAAAATGTACATAAAAAGGATAATAAACACTAACATGAATAATGAGGCATGATAAAACATTATAACATAAAGGGAACATGGGAATGTGGCAACAACTTTAAACAAGGCATCATAAACATAGGTCAAGTATAACTTCCATGATATCATGGAATAAAAACTTTTTTGATGGATTAGGTTCACACCCTAATCCATTTCATAATGTCTCATGACAATAAAACATTACCCAATACATTTCATCATTATATAATTCTGAGTTAACCCGTCACATTCATATCATTCACATTCACAAGTGTGTCACATATATCATACAACATGGAATAATTTTTCATCACATTTTATTCCTTGATAAAGTAGTGTGGAATAAATGCATTTAAATCCAAAATAAATTAAATATAAGTACATAAATTTTAACACCCTTTATAGGAAATGTGTACGAGTATTCTCTATATAATTGTTTGGCATGGAAGATCCCAGTGAACTTTTGGTAGCATAACAGGGGAACATAAATTTTCATGGGTGAGATTAATGAGAATTAAAGGGGTATACCATCATTTATAATTCAATTGATAGTAAGGGGGTATGGAATAACATAACCAAACATTATTAATTTGAGATAAAATACATAAGATAATGAAGATACCGAAATAAAGATGAGAAAGAGAGGATCCCTTACTAAATTTTGGTAGAGCAACGGCTTAGGTAAATGCTATAATGAGAGAGTATAAATGATATATCATCATTAAGAAATCAATTTTATAGTATAGGGATTTTTATAGATTCATAAAAAACTAAAAAATATTAATTCTAATGGATTATTTCAAGGAAGGATCTTGAATGGAAAAGAAGAGATAGAAATCTCTTACTAAATCTTGGCATGGTAATGGCTAAGGTAAATGTTAAAATGATGGGTGATAAATGATCTATCATTCAATGAAAATAAATTGGAAAGTATATGGATCTGTATAAGTTCATTAAAAAATAACCAATTTATATTAAAAATTCTTAATATAATAAAGGTACTTGAATTCAAACGAAGAGGGATAGGACCCTCACTTTTGGTATGGAAAATTGAAGGACAGTTTCTGCAACATAATGTGTGTAAATAAAGGTTCATGTGAGGGATTAATGAGAGTGAAAGGGGACTATAATCACATGTACATAAAAATGATAATAATAATTCTGTATGAAAACAAACCCAAAAAATAAAAAAATTAAACTAAGAGGTATAACATAAAAGAGGTTCCTGAATAAAAAGAAGAGAGGGAGATCCCTTACAAAATTTTGGCATGGTAACAGGTGTACATAAAGGCTCATGAGAGGGTTTAATGAGAGTGAAATTGGTCTATCGTAATTTATACATCAAATTTATAGTATGTTGTATTTAAGAAAATATCCCAACATTAACAAATTGAAATTAAGAGACGTAACATAAAAGAGGCGCTTGAATAAAAAATAGAGTGGTAGATCCCTTACCTTGAAAGGGTGATTCCAAAAGCTTGGGATGATCTTTTTGAGAGCTTGGGGGAACCTTTGTAGGACTATAGAGAGGGTAGGGTAGAGTAAGTATGTGATCCAAGTTTTTTTAGTGAAGTTAATGGGGATTTTGGGTGGGTTTATATAGAAAAATAGAGGGGAGTTCTTTATTATTTCCCAAACATAGGTTTTTGAATATATATAATAAAATAATTTAAAACACAAACCATATCATGGGTTTCTCCCATTTTCTAGGAAAAAATAGGGGTATTTTTAATGATTATATAAGTCCAAGGTCCAATCTTATTAAAACGAAATCCTTCCTGATCTCGAAGTGATTCAGGTTTATAAATAATTGATTTTAAAACCTTAAAGTATAATCTAGGTTTTGGATGATTCATAAAGGATTTATAAAATTAATAAAATAAACTCAAAATAAAATTATTTTTAATGGGGAACATATAATTTCTCTTAGATATCCTTTATATCATTTATTGCAACACTTTTGGGTCATTATAATGCCATAATACACATCATATATGTATACCGTATTTAATTTTTACCCAAATATTTTACCCTTGGAAAATTATGAAAAATTTATCAGTAGATATTTTTGATTCCAGTATTTTTTAAATTATTTGTTCCCTTCGTTAACCTATTTTTCATTTACTCTCGTAATAAATATTTACTAAAGTTAAAATTAATATTCTCCTAGAATTAAGTTGAAATTAGTATCTAATATTAATTATGATAATTCAAAATATGGAATCCATTTTATCAAAATCAATTCACAGAGGTGAAAAAATTTAATTTATTAAAAACCTGCAAGCATGATGGAAAGTTGTTTTCCAAAAAATGAAATTTTTTAGGAAAAGATGTTTTTACTTATATTCATTATATGGATTTAAATTATTAAAGATAGACATATAATATAAAATTTTTATTTAAATAATTTCCCATTAGGGGTTATTTTAATTAATTAAAATGGAGAAACATTATGCATTTTAAATAGTTTTTAGAAAAATGCATTTTGAATCATAAAAATAAACATATACTAAAATCTTGTTTAAAGATTATTTAAATGTAATTAATTGAATTAAATATAACTAAATTATAATTATGTTATTTTTAAATCAAATTATAAGAATAATTTAACTTTTAAATAAATTATTTTATCAAAAGAAAGGAAAATTTTACATAAAACGGTATTTTTCACAATTCACTGAAAAATCTATATTTTCTGAAAAATCCAAAATTTTCACCCTAATTTAATTTTGGATATAAGGATATAAAAGTGGAGTTATTTTTACCAAATATATTTTATGAATTTTATAGAAAATAATTATATTATTTTCATAAAAATAAATAAAACTCATTTTTTTAAGAAAACATATTTTGAAGAATAAAAATA